>VWZX01005355.1:3417358-4099883 GCA_013399015.1 Galbula dea | reverse complement strand
ATATATTTATGATTATTTTTATTATATTAAATATCTTATTTCTATATATCAAGTTTATCTTGCTTTTATACCAACACTAGTGCTGAAATCCTCTGTGGCATGTACACCACAGAGTCACAGAAGGTTTGTCCAAGCCTGTTTCTAGCAGTGGTACCCATTCTACTACAGGAACTAAGTGTAGTATTGTTTATGTCACAGATCATAGGATTGTCAGAGTTGGAAGGGACCTTAAAGATCATCCATTTCCAGCCCCCTTGCCTGGCAGGGACACCTCCCACTAGATCAGGTTGCCCAGGGCCCCATCCAGCCTTGTCTTCAAAGCTTCCAGGGATGAGGCTTCCACAACCTCTCTGGGCAACCTGTTCCACTGCCTAACCACCCTCATAGCGAAGAACTTCTTCCTAATATAAACACTTATTAAGTTGGGAAAAGATGAAACTCCTGACTCAGGCTGATGTTTGGTTAAGAGGACAGGTCAAAATCCTCCTGAGGATCTATCTTTGTTTCTCCACAGAAATTTCCAGCAGAAGGGCTGGCAAACGTCGTTCGCAACGTCTTCGACTTCGACTCCTACAACAGCGAGATGCGGGACGTTTTAATCGGCATTCTGCACAAGCATGGGATACCTATTGGAGCAAAACCAACCAATGTTCAGCTGGCCAAGGAGTAAGAATTACCTCAGATATCTCTTAAGAGGACAGGTCACTCATGATCACTTTTTTAGAGTGTGTTAACTTGCTGCTAACTGATTTTAAACCAGCCTGGAGTACTTGAAGTCAGTTCCTCTTCTGGTTCGAATTTGTAGTCCTCCAAGTGAAGTTACAACAATCTAGATTACTTTATGATAGAGTATTTGCTTATTCCTAATATTTCATCTCTAATGTCCATGTAAATATTGATAGCTGCTGTGCTAAAGATACATATACTAATAAAGGGAAATACTTGTTTCTTCTCTTGTGGTTTTTTTAATTGAATTGCAACACATTTCTGTCCTGTTATTTTTCACCTAAATCAGGAGCAAAAAAAGATGTCTTCAGTGGTAGTGGGATTTTGCCTTTGCTACTCCAAAGGCTCTACAGAAAGGCTTCTGCAGAATACCACAGTACATGTAAGCTCTGAGAACCATTTATGTGTGGGTCAGTATATCACTCTTATTCTTGATTATGTTACAAATTAACATATTACACTATATGCTTTTTTCCAGAGGTTAGAATCAGCACAGGTGTTTTTTCTAAGGCTAAGCTAAATTATGAAACAGATTCAACTGATTCTTCTGCCATTCACAGATGACAGATGAAGTAGATCACACTGCAAAGCAATTAGAAAACTTAATCTGGCTTGAACCCCAATACATAGTTTATTTATGGAGAAACAAATATTTCCCTTTCATGAAGAAAGCTTTCTGGATAAAGGAAGAATTGAGTTTGTCATGGGACACATATATTTTATATTTGCTAAGGAGGAGCAGTTTCTTATGACATAATGTCTTGATATACCTGATCTTGGAAGGCAGGATTAGGTAGTTGTTAATGACCATTTAGAAGAGAGTTTTTGCAGTAGTTATTTTTTCAAGAGAAAAATTAATTTGTAGATGCTAATTAACTTATTTCCACAATTAGTACCACAGGTTAGGCCTGTAAAGCAATGCTTTACTTGGCTTTTTGTTTCCTTCAGGTGTTGGTTTTTTTTCCCCTCACGTAGGATGACCATTCTTCAAGGCACTGCTATGTTCAGTATTGTCAGGTTACAAGATTCATGATACTGCCTGTATCTCCTGGTGTCTGTTTAATCATTTCTAGTCTTTGTCAGTGTTGTGTAAGGCAGATGGCTTGTCTGTGATGCTTTGCCAAGGCATAGTGGGCAAAATGCATTCCTGATTGTACTAACTCATCTTTCTTTAAGTACAATTAGCACTTGGCTTTTCCTGTTGACATCTGTTGTGTCACATTTGTCTGAACTCATGTTAAGCTGCCATTTTGGTGCACAGTTCAGACCATTTGCAAACATCATTCAGCTCTTCATTCTGGCATTTATCCCTGATGAAATTGCCACTCCCTGGTTTTTATCCTGTCACTATCCCCTTCCAGGTGCTTGCTATAATCTGAATATTTGTTTTATATGAACTGATTGATTTTATTTTAATATGGAATATAAATATGTAAATTTTAACATCATTTTCTCCTGAGACTGTTGGGTTTTTTCCCCCCTCAGGTAATCTGTAGTTAATTGTTGGACCTCTCCCATACCATATGTGTCTCTTGTCCATCCTGTGCATTGTGGAGGAAGGAGAGGGGAGGGAGACATAATATAACTTTCTGTATGTCTACTGCTTATACTTTTAATCCAAAGGTGTTTAAATAAAGGATAGAAATCTAGTTGGTAACAAATCTTCCTGGTTTCAAACTGTATCTTGCTTAAAGTCCAAAACTGTTAGCTGGGAGAGAAGTCTCTTCAGCTAGACAGAGCACAGGCTGTTACTGAAGTCCTTGAATAATACAAGATCATGTATTAAGCAGCTTTGTTGCCTGTCACAGTTCATGTCTGCAGCTGTACCAGTGTGAGCTGTAGAGAGTTTGCATTCAGTGGCACTTCAGTTTTCAAAGATTCATGGCCATTTTGAAGCATGTTCTCAGAAAGCTAAATAAATAAAGCAGGTTCTACTGAATTTTTGGACACAGTTGTTTGGTATTTTGGTTTTGTGGCTTGGTCTGGGTTGGGGTTTTTTTTAATAGGGTTTATTTTCTAAAATCAAAATATATGAATAAAAAGAATTAGTATTTTGTGGGTGTCACTTTGAAAAGTTTTCCAGCAGCAGAAGCCACTAGAGAATTGTCTTTTGACAGATTATGCCCCCTCAGAATGCTGTGCATCAAGAAAATCAGGTTGAATAGTAACTCCTTGTAGAATTGTCCTGTGCAGTCACCTTTTCTCCAGAAAATACTTGCTTCTATAAACATTAGATTGACAAACAAGGGTTAAAATTAAGAGTAAATAAACATTAAAAAACATTTCTAAACTGTCCTTAAGCAGCAGCCTTTGCGAGATCCATAATCAAAGAACTGATCAGGAATAATTCCTTAGAGCTTCCTTTTAGGTCTTGGCTTTCTTACAAGATTACTGCAGTCTGTCATGTAGTTTTTTTCTGTTGTAGGAACCCTTTCCAGCTTTTGAGGAATGCAAAAATCCCAGCTCACTCTGTACACCCTAGCTGGAGAGAGCAGTGCAGTCTCAGTACCATTCTTCCCCAGCCACTGCACTTTTTTACACCCATCAAGTCTCTTTGCTTCACAGATTTTTGCCTGGGGTGGCATTTCCACAGTGTTCTGTCTGCCTTTATGTAAATGGTATTTGTTTAATTAATGGGAAATTACAGCAGTGTGGCTGGAGAGCCTTGTGAAGCTTTGTACTCCTACTGTCACTTCAAGTTATTGTCAAAGCTTGCTTGTTACTCAAATCCTGGGGGGGGGAAGATAATTTCCCTGCTTCACTGCATGTCATATAGATTCAGCAGTGGCAAACTGTTCAGATGTATGCACATTTTCAGTGTGGACATGGTTTTCCAGTCCTTCTGCACCTTCACTCTCTCCTGAAAATCATTCAAGAGGAAGACTGATCATAAGACCTTTAATGCCACCAACTTCTTCAATAATCTTAATCTTTCTTAGACCAGATTTCTGTGAGAAAGCAGCTAGATTAGATGGAGTAAAAAAGAATTGTCAGCCCTGGAAGAATAAGATCTCTATGACTCTGGACAAAGAACTCTGCAGTATGAATCCTGCTTTCTGTTTTATTCTTGAATTCTGATCTATCTTTCTCTCCTCTTTGCTCTTCATTCAGAAATGGGGAAAAGAACAAAGCCTCAAAATTCAGGAGAAAGGAGAGACTAAGAGACTAGTTTTCCTGAGGGAAGAGAGGACCTGTTAGCAAAGGATATCTCAGAAAGCTGAACCTGAGTGGAAATGTTTTGTTTCTTTGGGAATGCAATCTGGAATTCTGTTGCTATATAAAAGAGGGTGTTTGGTTAGAGCTGGCTATTCACATATGTTTTGTTGTAAAATTTAATTAGTATTCCTGGTTATTAGTGAAGCCACTGATTTCTAGGACATCATCCACAGGAGTAATGTGTAAGGAATAAAAACTAAGTCAGAATCCTTGTGGAAGTTGGTGTTCCAGTGAGCTTACAGGAACCAATTATTACTGATTATAGGCATATTAGAGATTGTGCTACTTGAAGTTGTCACAGCAGAAGAAAGTCTCCAGGTAGTTTTTGCACACAAGAGAGTTTTGGCTCAAGACATAACCAACATTTTGAAACCCAAATGGAAGCCTGAAGTAAAAATCCAGTTCATGGAGAAACTGACCTTTACTTTAGTGACTTGACTGTTTGCCCTTTCTCTGACTGCATGAATACATTGATCTAAGAATTGTCTATATGTTGAAATACTGCCTTCTGAATGGTTTTTCCTAATGGTGTTGAGAGCTGTAATCTACAGTTTATTGTACTTGCATCTTTTTTGGGTATGACTTAATATCTCTTCTTAATTTGGGAAGAACCTGGCAGGAGTAGCCAGGTGTAAAGAATGAGAAAATGCAAACTGAAGTGAGGAAGAATGGAAAACAAATCACTCTTCAGACATTGGTACCTATTGATTATTCTTACCTAGGTAACAAACAGGCAGTGAAGACTCTGCTGCCTCTTTGATTAATGAAATGCCCTTTCCTCATGACAAGCCCCAGTGGTATACTGCTGGCAGCTGGACATTCATCTAGGAGCACCAACAATCTATAGCATCCAAACCATTTTCTCTTGGCAAAAAGTGTCTGCCTGCTTTGACAGATGGTCCAGATGCAGAATGGGAATAGGGCCTGAGGGATTGTCCACCTGGGAGTTACTGGCTTCTCCAGATTGCTTGAGATTTGGTGTCAGGATACTTGTAAAAAAGGTTGCTGCAGCTTTCCTGCAAAGGTTGGAGGACATTAGTGTTCATGCCCTGAATTTTCCTTTAAGTTCTTAGTGGAAAAAAGCCTAAAATTAAAATTCCCCAACATTCATATAGAGACCAGCTGAGGGTTTGTTTGATTTAAGATCCCTTTTTACTCTGAAAAGAAAGGAAACAAACCTCTAATCTCTAGAGGGGCCAGGTTGGTTGGTGGGGAGAGGGGAAATAATTGTAACAGTAGGAATGTGCATCAGCAGATGGGACAGAAGAGACCATGCACAGACTTTTAACAAACAGTCTAAGAGAACTTCCTTAAAATAGTCTTTGGGGATATTTATAGAAGCTGGGAAAGGAATGTCTTCTGTTCCCTTGCCAAGTCCTGGAGCTGGACTATAATATGCAATGGCATGTCACACCCAGGGTAGTTTTGATGGGAGGTCTCTGTAGGAGCAACTGAACACAAATAAAAGAAACCAAAAGTGGTGAGTTCATTGGCTTGAAGGCATTCATGCACATTACTGAAGTCAAACTGCTTGCAGTGGCTGCAAATCACTTCAGAGGAAAGAAAGAAAAACTCTCTTGTCCCTATTTTGCTGTCAAGCTACTCTGTCATACTCCAGCATTTTCCTTCCCTAGATAAATGACCTTTGCTGTGCCCCATATATTTCTTTCCCAAATAAGAGGTGCAGAATAAAGAAAATAGACCAAAGCAAGCAGCTGAGGCTTTCAAAGATGGCCCTGTCCTTCCCTGTAGACTCTAGTGGCCAGAAGGCAATGGGGTGCTCTCCTGCCTCCATTCCTTTGCCTTTTTTCACCTGAACACTGGCAAAATATATGGAAATAATTCACTCAACTTTTAGTGCATGGTTAACTTGCCACAGTGTTTACTGTGCTTCTTCTGCTGGGTTTTCAGATGAGCATGCCACTGCCAGGAGTTCCTGTGAAGTGATACTGTCACACACTGCCTGATCTGAATACAGCAAAGCAAAATTTGCTTTGGATACATTTTATTACCTATCTCAAATAATTCAGACCAGAAAAGTTTTTCCTTTTGAGACCATACTATGTGAGTTGCTCTTTCTTTTTCAATGCTCTTTAGGCTGTGACTGTAGCACTATTCCAGAAGGCTAAAATTTTTTTGTATTTAAAATGTAAAAGAAATTCAATCATGTAGCAAGGCAGCATTTTCTCCAAGAGAATCTTCAGATGTGCCTTGTTGGAAAAAATGCAGTTGTTGAAATGATTTATTCCATAGCAGTTGTTGGTTAATGAATGTAAAAATTCATTTGTTCCTGCCTTGTTTGACAGACTGCCACTACCAGATCATAAATTTATGGGCTACTGGAAAGTCGATCAGCCCCGGAATGTACAACAGAAACTGCTGTGTCCAACAGAAACTCAAAAAATAGATGTAAAGGTTGGTCTTCATATATGTTCTTTAATACATATAATAGTATTTTTAAGATGCAAAGAATCTAAAGTAGGATTAGTTTCTTGAGGAAGAAGAGTATGGACAAAGCATGGTTGTTACTACCTGTTCTTGTTTATTTATACTGCCTAGAAAAATGAACATTTTTGTGTTTGTAGCTCTCACAATGCAAAATGTGCTTTGAAATCATTGCTCAGTCTGTTCTTGAAAAGAACCTTTTATAAGGCTATTGAAAATAACATATTTGATCTTTGTAGCTGTTCTGGATGCTTGGAGGTGGCTGATTTCAGGCCCCAGATCTCAATATTTTGGATAAGATCAGAGACTGTAAAGAAAGCTGTTTTCTATTTTGCATTCAGCTGAATTCTTAGGAGTCTTTGGCACTGTCAGGTTTGAATCTGAACCTTTGGTACAATTTGACCTGCAGCCAAATTTTCTAAGTTCTTTTCAGCTTTGAGTTCTTGGCTTACCTTCAGTAATTATTACTCCAGTGAATAAGGAAAAACCTGAACTGCTGATGTGATGTAGACATGTGGTTAAAACTTTATATAGTAAGAAAATTGTCATTGAAATTCTTTGAAACAAGAATATTCTGATTTATTTTCCCCCTTGTAGGGGCTGTTTTATCAGTCCATGGTGTCTCCTTTGGGCCACTGAGCAGTAAGGGCTCCAAAACAGCAAAAGGAAAGGCATGATGGTTTCTATACATTCAGAGAGCCTGCAGAAAAGCATTTCCTTTCCTCTTGTGTTTGCTTAGTAATTGCTCTGTTTCTATTGTTAGTAGTATTTAGTCTTACAGAAGGCTTGTAGATCTGTGTAAAGAATGGTGGCTGGACTATTTTAGCAAGCTCTCCTTCTTATCCTTTGGCTTAGGGCCCTGTGTACTTAAACATTCAAGGATTTCCCCTGGAACGCCATGAAGCCAGGACCCTCAGTTTCACAGAACAGCTGGCTTTTTGGACACTGCCTTTGGATGAAGTTAACTTCATTTGTGATGTCACTGTAACAAAAGGTGCAGTAAGAAAAGCTACTCACTTTTGGAATGATCCCCAATATTATCAATAAGTGAAATATCCTAGAGATGAGGAAGGAGTGGGCTGCTGGCTTCCTAAGTGCCTGCCAGGAGCCAAGGGCAGAATATAAACTGGATTCTATGGTAACAACACTGCAGTGCACTTAAAATGCCTTTCCAGGTATATTTGCCATGGAGTATAGGAATTATACTGAGACTTGGGATATGGGAATGGAGTATGGGGAGAATCATTTATCTTTTCCCACTTTTTTCATTAATAGTAGGTGAAACACAAAAATAATGGGAGCATTATTGCACTGAGTCTTTGGGGGCTTTGTAAGCATATGCATCTTTCTCAAACTAAGAGAAGCAGATGGAATTAAAGCAGAACACAGCAGCAACATTGCAAGTCTGTTTAGTGTGTATGCTCAATGCTCTGTTACTTCACAAAACCAATCTTTTGATTTTTCCCTCTCTCCATTCAGTTTTAACACAAATCTTTTTAACTTGCAAGTTCAAAGCAAGTTAAAGCACTTTCAAGGTGCTGTACTTTTTCCCTTCTGCTTATGCTAACTGAAATTGTGTCTCACTGGATCAAGCCTGCCTTAGTTACTTATAATACTGATGTCCCAAAGTGAATTGAATCATTGGGAATATTCCTAGGTGTTCATCATTAAACATCTCTAATCTTTACGGTGTATTTTAAATGGATCACTAATGATCAATAGGAGAATGCTGCCTTTGCTACTTGTAGGCTTACTTTCAAATACATTGGCAAACTTTGATGGCAGTGAGGCAGAAATGAGGTGGCTTTGTGTTGCTTTCAAGAATTACCTGACATCAGGAAGATGCTATGTGTGGAAGGTTCTCCAGCAAGTTTGCTTTCATTCCATCTGTGAGTATGAAAGACGTGAATCGAAACAGAGGATGGGATAGAGGAGGAGGGAGAACCAAGATTATAAACAAAGACATCTGGACAGATTTTGTATATACTAACTGACTCTACTGACATCTTTTTCCAGAAGAGCAATGCACTGTGTCAGGAGCCTTGCATTGATTTTATTGTCTTCTTTCAGAAGAGGAAGCTGAGAATGTTCTTTACGTTGCCACGTGCAATCCGGTTTCCCTGTACTTCATGAATGTGTCTAGTAAGAGTGGATACTTTGTGGATCTTTATGACCTCTTCCCAAGGACAGTTGGAAGTGTCTGGCAACCTTTTGTGACTGTGGCACCACTGGGAAATCCACTCAAAGGTCAAGTGGTCCTACATGAAGAGGAGGTAAAAAAAGAATGAAAATACAGCTAAATTTTTACTGGTGGGCAAAGTAGTATCAAAAGGGTAGGATGCCTGAGGAGTCTACCTCTACAGCTTGAAATAGCCTGGACAAGCCTACCCTGTTCTGAATGTTCTCATTTTCAGTGTACTTGAAGCTTGGGAGTTGTCTTCAGCTTTAGTTTATATGTTGAGATTTCCCTCTTGCACTTTTTAGCTGGACAATGCCCTTTTGCATTCTCAAACCTGAGTTGTACCTGCTTCTCTCCCTTCTTCTTCTCCCTCTGGTAGAGGGAGATTGGCCTTCATGGGAGAAAGAGAGATGGGGAGTTCAGTTCAGGAGTCTCAGTCAAGCAGCATATGTTTGCAAAGTGCAAAGTGAGTTGTTTTATGCTGTGAATTTAAGTTCTGCTCCAATTATGTCCTTTTTTAACTCTTCAAAGAAGTAAAGAAAAGTTAAAAATTCAGATTTTTTACAAAAGAAACCTTGTCTGAGTCACAAAGTAAGATGTTGCTGGTGTATGCTTCATGCAGCTATTTTTGGTGTTGTATGAATTATGATATTTCTTATTCTATAACATTTGAAGTGCCAAGACTAGAAAGAAGACTATGTAAGCCTTGACATCTAGTGTATCAGCAATGCAAATGTAGAACTGCTCATGTCTTCAGTGTTGGTTTGACTCAAATCCTTGCATACTTTCCACTACTATCAGTGAGCTGTTTGGATCATTTCCAATTCAAAACTTCTTTGCCTGGGAGTGGGAAGAGACAACAGTTGATGTAGTGCTGCTGCTGTTCAGTTGTTAATAAATTAAAGTTACCTCCAAGTCATAGTGGTTTGACATGAGCAGTTGATCTGCTCATTATTTTTGGTTGTTTTTTCCTCTTGCTGTTTTGCATTTGTTCTGCCCATTTTTCAGCAGGTGAGAGACTCTGATCTAGTCCAACCTTTCCTACATTGAGTTGGGGTATTGAGGAGTTTTCAGTCATTTCAGATCTGCAATACTCTTGTTCCAGGAACGTTTCTCAAGTGTTGACACCACTTTCTGGTCTCAAACACTACAGTTAAGCTGGATGCTTTGTGAGAAACACAGTTCTTCTGCCTTCAGTAGAACTGCCTATGCCTTCTTTAGCTTTCCCTTGGACACTTTCCAATGCCAACTGCAGAAAATGGGATTCTGAAGTTACCTACTTGTGGTGGTTGCCTGTGTGTGTGGTTGTCTTGAACAGCTCCAGACATGGGAGCTATTTTGAGGTGCATGCAATGCATGTGTTTGGTTCTGAACAATCCTTGGCCTTTTTTGGTGAAGTCAACGCAAGAAACTGTAGAGCAGATGGAAGTCTATCTCCTGTCTAAGAATGTTTATACTGTCTCACACTTTTTAATGTAAAGCACAGCAATGTTCTTTACTTTCTAAGTCCCTGAAGTGCTTGTGGGAGAGGAGGCAAGGAGAGCTACAGAATCATGCTCCTCTGAAGCTGTTGTTTGCAAGCTTGCTTCCTCGGGACGTGAGCGTCGAGGGTAGAAGGGAGCAGAACTGAGAGTGAGTTTGGGGAGGCAAATACAAGAGGGTTAAACTGAGTTAATTATACTGTACCCCTCTGAAATTGGAGTGTCCTCCTTCCCCTAGCTTTCCTCTCTGTCTGCAAGGCCATAGAGAGCAACTTCCCATACCAGCAAAGTGAAATCACAGCCCTGTTTGATTTGAGGATTTTTAAGAGGCAAATGCTGGTTAAAATAAAAACACGCGTAAGGAAAGGGGAAACTTTGCAGGAACTAAAAATAAAGGCTCACCACTTCAGAAGATTGCTTATTGCATCTGTCCAGAGTTTGGAATTCCAGACTTGGGGGTCAGGAGGTCACCCAAAGGTTACTTTTCTCCCAGTCAAGAAGAAACGCAGCGGAACTGCAGAGCAACCTCTTTTCCCAGCCCACTTGAAGAGTTGCCAGAGCTGCTCTTGGATGTGTTCGCCAGTGACGCAAAAATCTATTCTTGACCACAGACAGAATACACATCAGGCAGTGAGCACAGAAGGAAAGCATTAACATCAGAAGGGGTGGGGTGAGGAGTGGAGAGGGTTTTTAGATTATCAACTGCTCTCATAAATGTAGCACTAAGTGGAGGAATGTAATTGATTCGTCTGCGTCCTTTACCTCCCATGGAAGGCTAATGCCTTGCTTCGCTACAGCAGTGCTGTTGAAAATTGTATCAAGAAAATATGGCAGAAAACCAAAATCCAAAGGAAATGCCCTGTTTTTTTAATTAATTTTTATTTTACTTCTCTAATTCTGGTTTGCAATCCATAAGCAAACTTCTTTTCTGACAAGTATTGAACTCCAGCTGAAATTCCCCTTAAAGTTCCAAATAACCTGGTCATATTTTAAATGCTTTCCCATATTTAGCTTCAAAGGGCTGTCATTCTTAAATAAAGTTAATTCTCCAATTCATCCTACTGCAAGTATGAAGCATACCCAAAAAGAAGAAAAGCTGCTATGACTCAGATTGTTTGTGTTTGTTGTGTTTAGGAGAATTTGTGGGAATTTCTGGTTTACTCCCTTAACGTCTCTCGTGCGTGGCTGCAGATGTTGTACGTAGACAGTTTACTTTTAGTAAGTCCTTGCAGACCCTAACATTTCCTTGAATGGCAAACAAAAAGATTCCACTCCAGGCTGAATGATTTTGTTCTTTTGTGCCTTTTCGTTTCATTTGATGAGGTTAAGGTTGCTGTTGAATTCTTCTTCTCTTGAATTCTTAGTTAAACACATGAGGAGCAGGTCGAGTATTCTGTAAATGAGGAACTGTGTAAAATGTTCCCATCATCTGACATCATGTGTGACCCCTGGGGCACTGAGCAGCAAACAGAGAAGTCCAAGGAAATTCAACATTTAGCATACCATGTTTACACATGTGATATGTGGAGGTCACTTGCACCAGTCTGTTCAGTATCCTATCTGCTTCTGATCTCCATAAGATTGAGTCATCCTGCTGTCCTCCAACAGCTGTCCTACCTCTGACAAGCTATCTGAGCTGCAGGTCACAAAAGGATTTTGACACACATTCAGCCTAGGTTTTACAATGAAGTCTAGATCATCTTTTCCAAGTGTCTTGAGTTGCTAGAGCTGCACAACTGCTTCAGGGAGATCTGTTGTAGTCACTTCAACAGGCTTGAGATCTACATGTTTCTGCTTTCCATTTACAGAGCAACGTTGTCCTGTTGCTGGATACCACCAACGGTGCCCTTCGCCGCCTGCTGCTCTTACCAGATGCTCAAGAGGCTCCTAAGAGAGCATCTTGGTGGAGCAGCAAAGAAGAGATGGTGAGAAATAGCACCTGCCTCTAGTACACAAAAGTTTTTTCATAAAATCAAAAGTCAAACTGCCCCCAGGATTGTTTTATCTTTCTGTTTCTATTGCCCAAGCACTTAATTCTTATCTGGATGTTTAAATGCCTGACACATAAATTAGCATTGTTATGGAATGGTGACATGAAAAATCAAAGTAAGTTGTGTTGTCTGAGGATAGGTATCTTTAAAATATCCCTCTCTGGAGCTAGAACTGGGAAGCATTTTGTGACAAGGGATTAGCTCCAAGATAACAAACTTAATTATGATGCAATTAGGTGACTTGGAACAAGTCTAGACAGCATTTTGAGAGGCAACTAATGCCTTGGATTATCCCAAATAAAGGAACAATGTAGTACACTTTAAGAGGAGTCAGGGAAACTCACTGCTTGCTGTGTCTTTCTTCTTTTTATACAGAACAGCTACAGAATGTGCCGAGAGTTTTCCCACAAAAACTGGCTGGTGTTCTACAAAGAAGGAGGGTGAGAGTAAATGATGTCTTTGTACTATAGAGATTTGGAACAGATCTTCTTGGGTACAGCCCTATCTGATTCTTCTTTCCTTGGCTTCCAATTTTACAGAAACCACCTTGTGGTACTGGATGTATTAGAGGGTCAAACTCACACCATCTCGCTCCCCATCAACCTGAAATCTGTTTTCCTGGCAGCTGAAGACCGGTGGCTCTTGGTGGAAAATGAAACCAATCAGTTAGTTAAGCCTGGTTTTCTTGGCATTATTCCTTGTTTATGTCTTGTTTCCCTTCAGGAGTTTCCCTCCTGGTCTCTGAGTTGGAGTTTTGTTGGTTTGTGAGGCTGGGCTAGACTTAAACTGTTGGTGTTTAATATGCAGATTTGCTCTGGTGAAAGTGCAGGTAGGCTTTTAAAGCAGGCAATGAATAGGACATGCCTGCCTGCATTCATGCCTCTGAACATCTAGACTAGCTTTGATTGTGTTCATGTTAATACTGGATTTACTGAGGTGGTAGTGATCTTTAGAAATGAGAATGTTGGTGGACCTAGCTTTGGAAGTACAGCCACATCAGCCAGAGTTACTGCTCACTGGCTTTACTTCCATGGTCACATGAAAGAAGTCTTACTCTGCTGTCTTCTTTTTATAAAGGCACAGCAAATAAAAGGGTGTAAACAGTTACCAGAAGACAAGTCTGCCACTTTGCTGGCTTCACTCTTTCCTCTCACAGATGTTTGGTAAATCTTATTTAGTTTTAACAAAAGGTGTTGATAACCTTGTTTACATAAATTTAGAATGTTTTCTCTGTTTCAGAAGAAGTCCTTGTTTAGAGTTCCAAGCTTAATCAGGAATGATTATAAATGTGTATCCTTTGCAGGAAATTTCTTTTAACCAAGCGTGTCCATATGGAAGCTGAAGACAGTGAGGGTTGCCAGCTGTATGCTTTAAGTGAAGAACCAGCTGACATGGGATTTGGCTTAACAGCAGGTATTGAATGCAAGCTTGTCCCCTCTCCTCCCCTCTCCTCCCCTCTCCTCCCCTCTCCTCCCCTCTCCTCCCCTCTCCTCCCCTTCGTTCCTCCCTTCCTTCCATTCCTCCCCTCCCTCCTCCCCTGTCATCATGCTGCCTGCTGAGATCTGCCTGTCTTCAGATCTGATGCCTTTTTCAACTCTGAGTATTTTATCATAGTGCACAGGATCCTTAGTCTACCTGGTTTAATAACATCTCACCTAACAGCTTAGAGGCTTTGGCTTGTCTCCAGGGGGTCTCAAAAAGGCAGAGGGAAAAATTAGAGAAAACACTTTCTATCTGTTCAAGAGGGATCCTGGTCCTTGTGTCCTGGTCCCTGGGGCAAGCATAAGTATGAAGAATGAGATGAACACAGTGTAAAGATGACACAAGCAATTGCTGTTGACAAGTAACAAATATAGCTTATTGTACCCAAACAGTAACAGATTGGATACCAGAGACTCTAACCACTGCTTAAATGTCTGGGATCCTTTTTATCTCTTGTACAGTTTACTCTATCAACTTATCAAGCCCCATCAGAGCACAGGAGTTTCCTTCCTCTTACTACCTTATTTAGAAGCTGTTCTAGAGTATCATTCCTCAGATGGGTAGAGACATTATCATTTCCAGTCTCAAAGTATTTGTGGACAGTTTATTGCTGCTTGCTTTTCTGTGCTATTTTTATCCTTGGCTATCTGATCAGACTTTTCCAATCTAAAAAGTTACCATACCCCCTTTCCACATTTTTTTAATCCCAAATAATGCAGCAAACCCCAAATGTAACATCTTCAGCCTGCTCTCATTCTTTGAGGCAGATCCTGTGGCAGGAGAACTAAGAAAAGGTAGAGCAGTATGGCTTTGCCACTGACCTAAACCAGTAGCCCATTCATCCTTTGAGGGAGGAAAGATTTTCTCCTGGTGCCAGGTAAAGAAGATAGTCTGTCCATTGAAGTGGAAACAGGGTATGCTGGAGATCTACAGGTGGCTGCTTCTGGCTGTGTTGCTAGTTTGAAGCCAGGTAAAGGGCTGCTGTGGGCACACAGAATAAAATTTAGGTTTTCTTAGCTTAAAGAAAAAGAAAAGCAGATCATTGTTTACCAGAAATGGGTTAACAAACAATATGGTTGAAATTGCAAAGGCAGCAAGAGAGCTCCCAAGAAATGTCAGGTTGACATTTACCTGTACAAACCTCTTTTTGTACTTTTATACATTTGCATTATAACAAACTTCAAGGAGATCACACACTGCTCTAGTCCATAGGCTTCCTGCCTCATTTACACAGCAGAGAGCAAAATTAAAGAGTATAAGCAACTACAAAGCTAGTATTTCCTCATTTGAAGTACTTACCTGCACAAAAAGAACATTATTTCCTGGCTTCCTTTCTGTGTTATAGTGTAGTATAATCAAATCTTTCTAGGCTGTAGTAATTTTCTGCTCCAAGTAATAGCACAGATCAGTGCTCAGCACTCTTGACAGTTAATATTGTTTCCTATTGCACATCTGGATTTAATGACTTTTCCTTTTGTTTCATTTCCCTGTTTAGCCTCAGAACTGTCTGTGCCACATGCAGTTTCAAGTGACCAGCTATCTTCAGAAAACCTCAGTGCAGCTGTGGGACAAAAGATCAGTTCCCCCAACAGGATTTTCTCAGATGAACATAATTATGCTACTGTTGTGATTGGTTTCCCAGACCTCTTGGTAACTATTCAGTGTTATGATACAATGAAGTATATGTTGTCGCTTGTTCTGTAACCAGTTCAGTACCTGTTTACCAAATGAGATGGAAAGAGAAGGGAAGGACAGTGAAGGACAAATTCATCCAGTGCCCACCATTTGGTAAGGGTACTCTGATCCAGAATTGCAGCTGAGGGAACTGAGGTTGGTCAGTCTGGAGAAGAGGAGTCTCAGGGGAGATCTTCTGGCTCTCTACAACTACCTGTAAGGAGGTGGTGGTGAGGTGGGGCTCAACCTCTTCTTCTGAGGCCCTGTCTTTCCTTATGTGTGGTTTTAAATGTCCATGTGAATGTCAAAGAAGGACTGTGAAGGTGAATGGTGTAGGTGCTTAGTATGGACAAGGTATCTAAGTTCTTCTTTGTTGTAGCAATGCTCAGCTGACCAAATGTAGAGATCTTCAAGATGAGATGTTTTATTCCCTGGGCTCTACTAACTGTAGCAGGAGATGAAGCACCTGGCTCACATATGAACACCTCCATTTTTATTTCTGAACCTAAAGCCAAACCCCAGCCTTAATGCCTAGCTTTGAGTTGATTACTGAAGTATCTGTTTGCATTTGTCTACATTAATGGAAAGTTCGATTATGGTAACAGTTTGTTATATAGTTTGATTGCAGATTAGGTTATGGCAATGCTTTCTATTCCTAATTCAACATTAAAAAAAGAAGGAAAACATGATTCAACCTCAGATCCTCAAAGAGTCCCAGTTCCTTAAACTTCTGTAGGTAATGTGTTGGTTTTCACCCCCATAGGAGCCTTAATGACAAAATCATCCAGGTTTCTTCCTTGTCATGTGGTGACATGAGAGGCAACCAGAGTGGCTCCATTTGATTTGAAATTAGATAAGTGGAATTTATGAAGAAACATTTGTTCTTAGGCTCAATAATAGTAATGTTTTGTTCAGCAGACTCCTTCTCTCTTGCAGTCTCCTAGTGAAGTGTACAGCTGGAGAAGAAACTCCTCTCTGAGTGGCAAACGTCTTTCTCCTTCTGATTCTTTTTATTATGGAGCCCGGAGGAGAACAGGAACTGCAAAACAAACCAATTGTGTAACTTTATTGGCTTCTAATCAAATAGTCAGAATTTTAGCACCTGGAGATGTGCCTTTGAAAGACATTTACCCAAAAGGTAAGAGGTTCATATCCTTGTGTTCCAACATCTGTGCACTTGTTTTTGGGTTTGTGAACTGCAATCGCTCGTCAGTTCTTCCAGGGAGTCTGGAAAGAATCACAGAGCAATCATTGGAGGAGGAGTGAGAGTGCTTGAACTCTCTTCTTAAAGTTAGTTTGGGTCTTATTAACATGAGGAATTCTACTTCTGAGGAATTAGCAGGCTACCTAGACTGCAAATGTAGGGATGCAAACTAGAGGAGGGTAGATTTAGATTGGATATTAGGAGGAAGTTCTTCACTGTGAGGGTGGGGAGACACTGGGACAGGTTGCCCAGAGAGGCTGTGGCAGCTCCATCCCTGGAAGCTTTGAAGGCCAGGCTGGATGGGGCTCTGGGCAACCTAATCTAGTGGCAGGTGTCCCTGGCAGGCAGGGGGGTTGGAACTAGATGATCATGAAGGTCCCTTCCAACTCTGGTGACTCTGTGATTCTAAATATCCCAGTAGATGGGATCTGTCTCCAGTGGGAACCAGCTACAGGAGCATAGTCATTCCAGGTCAGCAATTGGCCTTCACTAGTATTTCCAGCCTCTGCTCAGTGCCACACAGACATGCCAACCTGTTGTCTGTCTAGCTCAGTATCCTGCCTCCAGCAGGACCAGTGGGTGAGGTTGTTTCTGGAATGCCTATCAGCCTGGCTACTTCTGTGTCTTTCCCTTCACACTTTCTCAACCATCTGCAGTTGTTTTGCTAGGGATGTTGCCTTGAAGATCATTATCATTGATTTTTCTCTTCTAAATGACACATTAATGTGTAGAATCATAGAACTGGCAGAGTTCTCATCTTTTGACAGGTACTGCAAAATGAAAGGTTTGAATTTAATCTGCTAAATGCAAATGCAATAACCACTTCATCATACAGCAGGGAAATAACATGTTTGTTTGTTTTCAGATGTCACTCCTCCAGAAGCTGCTGGATACTTGGAAGTAACAGATCTTAATTCAAAGAAAATCAAATACATTGCTATTCCAAGGTAACTGATTTTATTGATTCTAGCAGCCTCTGTCTTACAGGAAGATTAAAGATAATTTAGTGTGTATTATTACTTCAGGATTTCTGATGTGGGAAGCCAGAATAATTCATGCCTAGTGTGTAATACTCTGAAACTGCAGTGACTTTTCCTATATATTGATAGTTCCATGCTAAAATCTAACAACTTTGCTTCCTTCTGGCATAGTTAGCCTGGTCAAATGATAACTCTTGAGTTGAATTAGTACATGGCAATTTCATTTGTAGGTAGACGTGTGTTACTGCTTCTTTTACCTTTGAAAATTATTAGTTGTAGTATTAGTGCCAGGTCATTGTACATATCATTAACAGCACTGAATAAATGCAAAGACTCTTCCTTA
Organism: Galbula dea; assembly: GCA_013399015.1. NCBI lineage: Eukaryota > Metazoa > Chordata > Aves > Piciformes > Galbulidae > Galbula > Galbula dea. The sequence continues at coordinate 4,082,162 of VWZX01005355.1, read as the reverse complement.
TTTTATCTAAGTTTCCCTTCAGATTAGGTAGCTGTTAGGCTCTCTGTTTCAGCAGTAAATTTTTATCTGCAAGTTGACTGACTAAAACATTGCTAAAATTCTCTGTAGATAAAGCTGTGCCATCTTTAAATGAGAGTTCAAATCTTCATTTTGCATTGAAGCACCAGAGAAAATGTCCCTTGAAGTTGATGGAAAGCTGTTTGCATCAGTGCCTCAGTCTTGTTTCTTTTGTAGTTTTATATTTCTCCATAACAGGTTTTTTGTATTCTTTCTATCTCTCTGTGAAAAGCTTTTTGACTATAGATAGATGAGGGAGCAGTGGGTTAGGCAACATAGTCCCTTTCTGCCTCGTTCTTTTGTACTGCTTTGCATACAGACTTTCATCCTTTTGGTAAGATACAGTTTCAGAAGGTGGAATGAGGATGTCATTTCATTTAATTGTCACCTTATCTACAGAAACACCTCTCCTCTTTTTCATAGAATCACAGAATCAGTAAGATTGGAAGAGACCTTTAAGGTCATCAAGTCCAACCATCAACCTATCACCCCCATGCCAGTAAACCATGGCCCTAAGGACCACCTCTATAGTTTTTTGGAACCCCTCCAGGGATGGTGACTCCACCACTGCCCTGGGCAGCCTGGACCAATGCCTAACAGCATTTTCAGTGACAAAATTCTTCCTAATATCCAACCTAAACCTCCCCTGCCACAACTTGAAGCCATTTCCTCATGTCCTATCGCTACTCCCCTGGGAGAAGAGACTCTTCTCCCATCTTGTGAAGAAATTACCCAATCTAAACCTCCTCTGGTGCAACTTGAGGCTTTTTTAATTGCACCTTCAAGAAAAAAACCCTCACATTACTTCTTGTTTTTCAGATCCCAGTCTCTCTCTCCATACACATCTTGGCTCTCTAAGATCTCAGACGCCGACGCCTTGTTGGCACCGCTGGGCAAAGTGGGTTTGGTGAGCGTGGACATGGGAGGTGGAGTGAGGCTTTGGGAGACTGGGCTGGAGAGCCTCCAGAGATCCCTGCAGGACTGGAGGAACATGATTGGCCAAGAAGATGGTCGTCCTGTGCAGGTAAGAGTCCTCCCCTCCTAGCTGAAGTGAAAAACATGAAGCACAGGGAGCTGCCAATCACTTTCCAGCTGGGACTTGGGTGGAGGGAGAGCTGTGTTGAAAAACACTTGTGAGGTAGAAACATGCCTGTGAGATGAAATGAGTAGACATCTTCACTGAAAGAAAAAGACACAATAGCTTCATTAAAAAGCTTGTTGGTGACCCCTGTAATTATGGTTACTGACAGTCTCTTTGTCTTGCAGGGTTTGTGTTTTTGCCAAATTCCAGGGCATTTAAATGCAAATCACTTTCTTTATCTCCTGCTGGGTTTTTTAACTGCAACTTTCAAAATGTAGAATAATGAAATTAATTTTTTAAGGACAGTTTCTGCTTTTCCAGAGCTCAAATACTTGGAAAAAATGATTGTGTTTGTACTTCAGAATAGAAGCTTGAAACCTAGGTGGAAGATGCCTGGAGTTCACAGTGGCTAATTCTGAAAATTCTCCCAACTGAGCAAAGTTACAAAAGTCTCCAGTACAGCCATGTTCTCATGTTTAGGTAGATGTTGAAAATATACAGCATACACATATGGAACAGCCTCCCCAGGGAAGTGGTCTCAGCACCAAGCCTGACAGAGTTCAAGAAGCTTTTGGATATTACTCTCAGGGACATGGTGTGTTATTCTTGGGGTGTCCTGCACAGGTCAAGGAGATGGACTCAGTGATCCTCATGGGTCCCTTCCAGCTCAGTAGATACTGAGATACTGTGGTGTATGGAAGAACCATAACTCAGGTGTTAATGCTCTGGCTAGTATGTATAAGCACTGCTGCAACACAGAGGGAAAATTGACTGCTCAGTGGCACTTTACTTCAAACCACTAGAACATGCTTTAGGAGGACTTTGCACCTGGGACAGGGCAACCCTGGATGTACACACAGGTTGGGAAATGAAAGGCTGGAGAGCAGCCCCACCCAGAGGGGTCTGGGGGTTTTGGATGACAGCAAGTTGAACATGAGTCAGCCAAAAGGCCCAACTGTATTCTGGAGTGCATCAGGCACTGCCTTGCTAGCAGGTCAAGGGAGGTGACAGTGCCACTCTGCTCTGTGCTGGTGTGGCCTCTGTATGCAGTTTTGGGCACAATTTATTATATGAAGTTGTTGGAGAGTGTCCAGAGGAGAACCACAAAGAAGGGTGAAGGGTCTAGAAAAGAAGCCATGAGAGGAATGGCTAAAGTCACTTGGTTTGTTCAGCCTGGAGAAGAGGAGAATGGGGGAAGACCTCATCACAGTCTGGAACTTCCTCATGAGGGGAAGTGGAGGGGCAGGAGCTGATCTCTTCTCTCTGGTGACCAGTGACAAGAGCCAAGGGAATGGCATGAAGCTCTACCAGGCTAGGTTTACTTTGGATATTAGGGAAAGATTTTTCAGCCAGAAGCTGGTGGAGCACTGGAACAGGCTCCCTAGGGAGGTAGTCATAGCATAAAAGCTGACACAATTCAGGAAGCATTTGGACAGCATGCTGAGGCACATGGTGTAATTTTGGGGGTTGTCCTATGCATAGACAGGAGTTGGATTTGATGATCTTCATGAGTCCCTTCCAACTCAGGATAGTCTGTGATTCAATGATTCTAGGGCTTCTCCACTTTTGACTGGGAAGATCCTGTCTCTCTCTACCTATGGCAGTTCTGTTTCATGAATTTCTGTAGCCACTTTCACAGTATATTAGGATGGGAAACCAGGATGAGTCTTTATTCTAAATTAGACCTCTCACAAGGTGTCCAGGTATCTCAGCTGTGAATGAGACTCATTAGACGAGAACTGTAGCTCTTCTCTCACTTTCTTTTCCCACTCTGAGCTCCCTTTCTACAAGATCACCTGCAGTGACAGAAACCTAGGCCAGAACTGGCAAGTTCTTGGTACTGGGCCTCACCAAATGCCTTTCAGAAGTGTCCTGAGGAAAGGAAACTGTAGGCCAGTAGAAGTTTCTGTGGGTGCCTGTTGCTTTAGCAGTGCCATTTGTATCACCACTGCAGTAGCGCTGCCGCCATCTCATGGCCAGATAGGGTTGCTTTACCCCAGCCCAATCTCATCTACTGAGCAAGTTGACTAGTAGAAATGAGGAACACTTAGGGTTTTACTTGGTTTTCCTTCTTTTTTTGTTATCATTTTTGATAACTTGTCATTTTATGCAACAGTATTACTGTTCTGTCAGTCAAAATCAACTAAATATAAGAGAACGCTGACTTGGAAAGTAAATATAATGAGAAAATGTGAAGTCATTTAAGTAGTAATGTCAAGCAACCATTTTTTAACCAGGCTCAGAAGTTTTCCCACAGTCCTAAAGCAGTTTTCAAGATCTGTTGTAGAATTTCTCTCTCCTGACAGTGTGCCACTCTCATTAATAGGCACATCCCACACATGCCAAAATTCAGGGGTTTGCCCAGGTGTCAAACCTAGACATTGACACTCCTGAACTAGAATAACCTTAGGAGATCATCTTAACTTTGCAGGTTAATACAGGGCCTGTATTTCATGATGAACAACAATTGGAAGTGGATTTGGAGGCAAAGATTTTAGAGGAATTTAGGAATGAGATCTCAGGATCCCTGTGTTCCACATATACTTAGCCATGAGGAAAGCAACAATACTTCTCCCTTCTTTTGTCAGGTCCTTGTCAGCAAGTTAACAGACCTGTTGGCACAGGTTGGCTTTGGCACTGGAAGTGTAATTTTAGCTGATGTATCCCTGATGGAGAACTAGACTATAGCTGAGGCAGCTACCTGAACTCAGAAAATGAGAAACTTTCTGTGGATGAATTCACAGCCTCCTTTTTCCCAGACACATTTTGGTCTCTCAGGGGAGTGGACACAGCTGAAGTGGCCTCCAGTTGCAACAGAGAGAGTGATTTAAGTGACTTCAAGAATTATTATTTTTGGTTTTATTGAATTTACAGTTAGTATGTTGAGGGTAATGGAAGTCCATCTGATGAGATGTATTCTTTAGGTTGGATCTTTTCCTGATGTTAAGACTGAACTGGGCAAAACTGGGCTTCTTCTCACCACGACCACCCCCAGTTCTGGTTTCTGTTTTAGCCCAATTAGTTCTTCTAACCACATGAGGGCATCAGCGAGCTAATAACAATGATTTTCCTCATCTCTTAAATACTTTTGATTCAAACCCTGTAAATGATGAGTAAGATATGCAGTGGAGAATATTTCTAAGTGTGGAATGACCACAGGATAGCATACTGCAGTCCTGTGCAGAACCCTGAAAATCCTGGAATGCTGCAGGTTACAGTTGTCCAGTCAATAAGTGAATTTCAAGGTGGTTTCATAGCACTTACAGTTTTGAGGTCTGTGAACCTCAAATACAATTTGGCTGTGATCTTTACCTGGGCTGCTTTGATTCTTTGATATTAGCAAAGTGAGGAGTAACAGATGGATGGGGCTTTTCCAACCATATTGATTCTATGATTCTCTGATCTATAAAAGTCTCCACTGGATCAAGCAACTTAGATAAAGATCATCAGTTCTCTGTCAGAGACTTCTTCTCCTATAAATGTCATCAGCTGAAATGAAGCCTTCATTGGAAGCACTGCACAAACTTGTCTAAAATACTTTCCCTTTCCTAAAGGTCTTCCAGTCTCATTAGAGCAGAGGGCAAAGAGCAGAGGTGGAAATAACTATAACTTGCTGTTAGAGCAGGCTGATCCAGCACAAAATTCCTCCTTCTTCCTCTGATCTCCCTGTGAAAGCCCACAGCTTTCATGGGAGGAGATACAATACCTCAACACATCATCTTGCAGATCCCCAGAAGAGATCTGATGTAAAGGCTGGAGCTGCTCACATTGGTGAAGTCCTACTGTCCCAGGCAAACAAATACATACTGAATTCTGCCTTTATGAAACCTGTCCCCTGATGAGTGAAAGGACAAAAGCAGCCAAAATTCATATCATCTGATCTATTCCAGGAGTGCTAAATATTGAAGGCTTTCCTTTAGAAAACAAAACAACAGAGTTGTTAACAATTTATTCTCTGCTTCTTAAGGACAGGTTTGGCAAGGTCCTAGGTCTGTACAGAAAATAAGGCTTTTCTGCTTCCACATCTAATTTTTTTCATCTTTCTTCTGACCTAAGTCCTTGCAGTTTTCTGTCCAAACTATTCCACACTGATCACTTATCCCATCTGTTATTATTCAGGATATTCCAGAAGAAACTGAATTCAGTGTTTTCAGAGTTCACTGATGTTAGGAGGTGTGTTGTAGTCATGCTAAATAACCAAGCTAGACATGCCTGTCTGCTCTGATTATGTTTGGTAGTGGATTAACATAACTAGAAGGATGATGACCTCACATCTCTCAGTTGAAAAGAATTGACTGGACCATTTTTAATAATAACAGAGGGAAATGGAATTTACACAGCAGTTAAGAGAGCAGAGGATCTGTTAGATGTAAGCAAATGCATGCTATTCTCTCATTACTTCATTTAGTTTCTCCAGATTTTAACCCACAGAGAACATATTCACAGAGAAAAAAACTAATGTGTCTGCTGCTCCAGTTTGAGTTGATTCCTAGAATTAGAGCAGTTGTGATTGTTTTTTTTAGCTGCTGCATAAAACCTTCATTTGCAGCTTCAATTTTGTGTGCTTGTGGGCAAGTAGCCCCTGTTTTCCCCACCCAGATTCACTTTCATTTTACACATCTAAAATACCATTAAAGCTATGATTCTTTGACTGTTTCTGCTACTTGGGACAGAATTTTAGTGCCTGTATGAATTCTTAAAGCTCCTTTTGAAGAGGAATGTTCTCAGGAGTCAGATAATGCATGAAGCTTCATTAGTTCCTTCTGGAGTCTTGTAAAGTTTTACAGGCAAGATAGAAAATCAGAATGAATGAAGAAAACCTATTAAATGTTTTATAGTGCAGTGTGACTAATGCTTTTTCATTTCAGGATACAATTGAGGAACAAAGTGTATTTCATTTGTTATTATTGCCTCATCCAATACAGAATATCCCTTCCTGTGGAAAAATGACTTGTGCCCTCAATTTTGTGCTGTTGATGTGGACAGAAATTGTGCTATTCATGTTATAACACAGAAAAAAGCAGCTGGTTATGAGACAGTGCAAGTAAAAGTAATAGAAACCAGTAGATTTTTAATTGGGTTTGGGCTGTTTTTTCCTTTTTCTTACTAGTTTGCATATAAGTAGGTTAGAAAAGGTTTTCTGTGGTAGAATCAGTTTGAGAATGGAATGTAAAACCACCAAGGAGCAGACAGATTAGCCTTTGATTTGCCTGCTATGGAACTTGTACATACTCTCTCAGAAAATAATGCATATATTCAGGCTGCTGATAAAGAAGAAGAAAGGATGGAGGAAAGGATGTTCTTGTGACCTGGTAAATGCAGCCTAGGGTGATACTGAGGTTTTAAGGATGTTGGCAGAGGTGGGGGAGGTGTGGAGCAATAGAAGAAAACAAAGCTTGTTTCAGGGACAAAATCAGCCTTTTAGACATCTGCTGAAATAGTTTCTGCATTCCCTGGAATCTATTCCCTAATCCTTTGTGCCACTGTGGGATAGATCATTTAATGCCTTTTTCACCTGAAAAGTAGCCATGTTTTGTTGCAGCCAGATGGTTGTGATAAAAGATTTTCCACTGATTTTGATGAAGAAATTCACATCTCCCAAATCCCCTGTAGGACTGAAGTCTGAGATGTTTTCACTTCTTTTGCTGCAGTGCTCCTCTGATCCATGCCCAATCTTTGCCCACAATACTAATGAAGCAAGCAAGCTCTTTAAGAAAATGTCAGTATTTTAACTTTATAGTGTTTGTAGTGGTTTTATATTAATGTAATTCATATTTTTCAACAATAATTTAATGCCTTACATGGAAAAGAACACATATTCTTCATGGACTATAAACTGCCCTGTTTAACATCGTGTGTATTAATGAAAAGGTAAAATAAATAGGTAAAATAAACAGGTAATATATTACCTAATGAATGGATTAATTATTTCCCTTCACAGCTCAGGTATGTTTAGAGCAACTGTCTCCTAATTTGAATCTTAGCAGAGTTCTTTCCTTTATGATAAAAAGAGTAAATGAAGAATGAGATCTTGCCACCTTACATCCTGCCTACATCTGCCTACTTTCCAGAGCTGCCTAATCATGCAACTAATTAATCTATTGCACACCTCCTTAATTTCCATTAAACTAAGTACCTCAGCTCTTAGTGCACACCTTCTTTCTCCTGTTTTCTTCTGATCAACAGTAAGAAACACCCCATAATGCAGTATTATTACTAATACTAGAGTAAGTCCTTGTGAGGGTGTTTGTTGTTCAGGCTCCTTAGTTTTTTTGCCTTTTAAAAGTCTTCCTAGGTAAATACTCTCCCCAGCTGCAAATGCTGCAGCTGTGACCCTGTTTGCTTGTAGTTTGTAAAGTGTTTTGCCTATTTGTGTGTGTTTATTAAGCTGTGCATAGTGAAATCATGCTGGTTTCAGTTTTGGTAAGTGTGTTGTATGTGCAGTGCTCCAAAGACTGCTTTACAGGGCTTAGTAGTTGGTTACATGTTTGTCACCACACACAAGGAGGAATTCCATTTATTTCTAGTATGGAGATGTAAAATCCTATAAGGAATGTCCAGCTCTGTTTGAATGGACCCCAAAGGATAAGAAAAACATTGATTTGGGGAGGGTTGAGGAATGGAAATGTAGCCCATTTTTGAAAGTACAAATTGCATCCCTTTACACCTGCAGGATGTTAGCCTGGAATTAGGGTATTTTCTCTGTTTTTCCCATTGGGATCTGGAGTATTAAAATAAGCTTTGTGTTTTGTGTAAGAGGACTAGATATGAGCTAGTCCTGGCAGGGCCAGATGTATTAAAACTCAAAGGTGAAAGGTCTGTTTCCCTGGACATGGGGCAGCTCCACCCCCATTGGAAACCAGTTTCTTTGCCAGTCCTCAGGCAGCAACTTGCTTTTGTTGCTGTGAGCACTGCAAAGGAGCTTTTCTGGCAAACACTCCTGAATGGGAGGCACTGACACATTCTGTGCCCTTGAGGAATTTTAATGAAGTTAACTGCATCAGAATACAAAAGTAAGCTGCTGTATTACAAGACCTGGCCAGCTTACTGTGTTGAACCAAAGCCTGTCCTGTACAGGGAGGGATGGCAGGAGTATCTTACAAGCAAAAAAACCTATTTACATCAGAGATGAATCCCAGACTGCATCAAGGAAAAAGTCCTTTGCATTTTACTGGAACCCATCACTCATTTATTACTTTTCTATTCAAAGCTAGAAGTATTTTCAGCCTCATCTGACTTCTGCTTACAAAGTCTAAAAGATATTTCCTAAGTGTACCCACAAGTTCTCTTTCTGCCAGTGGATATGGCTAAGTACAAATTCAGTTCCTATCTTTTAATGGTGGATTATAAGAGTATCAAAATGTGATGTATGCTAGTGCCTCCTTACTCTCCAGAAGCTCAGATGATTTCACATCAGAATTCAATCCCACATTCGTCTGGGTGGAATCTATGTGGTTCTAGATCCACTTGCAAACATGGTTAAGATTTGGTTAGCATACAATATGAGGTTCCCTTCCCATAGTTTGTCTGGCCAGCTGAAGGCTAGCCAAAACTTCACTCATCCTCAGAGGGACCTCTGTACAGATTGATACACATTTAATAGCTGTCTGGCATAAATATGACACAGATGTGAGACATCTAGTTTCATGGTGGTTTTGAGTGCATTAAATCATGTAGCTCACTTCTCTGAGCTTCTTTATATTGCTGTAGGAAGGATGATAACATCACTTAGTGTCCAGACTCAATGTATTTGTATCAATTTCCTTTATTGAGTGTGTTTTCAGAATCAGTGTTGTCAGAAAAGCAAATGAAGTGTAGCCATGTGAAACTGTTTTGCCATCCATTCCTACCTCTCAGAAGGAACTGATAAGAGACTGAGTTGTTCCTCTCCTTGAATGTAAAATGGGTGTTTAGCTCTATTGCTGCCCTTGCTGTCAAGAGTGAATGGATGTGTAAGAGGCAGGACCAGAAAATGAAGTCAAAGTATTAGCAAGTTTTGGTATTTGCTGTGGTTTCTTCATTTCCTTTTTTTCTCAAGCACTTCTTTCATATCCTTACCCCTTCAGAAAAGCAGATTCCTATAGCATCCTTCCAGCCTGCAGTTTTCATATCCTTCTCACATCAAACTTTGGTTTGCTTGCTGCTTTGTATTTGGAAGACCTACAGAGCCTCCATCCACAAAGCCCTTTCAAATGACCCCATTGCCCATTGGTGGAAGAGAATATAATACAGACAAAGAAAAGAAGAGGAGGAGAAGTTTTTAAGCAAGAGATGATGATTACTGAGAATTTGGATTCTGTAGAGACTAAAAGAAGAATCCCATGTATCCCAGGAGAGGATGGCAGTTGTGCTTCTTGTGTGGTGAAGACTTCTGAAGAAGAACCTGCTAAAACAGGCAGTGGCAAAGTGCTTTCACTCTCTGATTGTGAATCACCAATATGAGGAAGGCTCAGAAGGAAAATTTGACAGTTTTTCCAGCTGTTCTACTCTGAGCCAGACTTCCTAGCTGAAACTACTCCACTCATTCATCTCTTTGTTTTACAAAGCTGTGATATTCACACCAGGCAGTATGGAATCTTCACAGTAATGAATAGTGCCTTTCAGTGCATGTGTAGCTAGGAAAAGCACAGATTTCTCTCAACAAGAGGTGTTTAGTCAAAACCAAAGTCGGTAAAGGTCTTGTCTTCAAACAGAAATTATTCAGGAGGGGACAGATCAGCTGTTGAGCAAGTAAATTATCTATGCACTTGGAAAATATGTCATAGCAGTAAGAGAAATCTCAGTAGATTTAGGAATTTCCAGTCAGACAAGCTTGGAAAAATTACTGTGGATTTCTTAGATTTGTTTGAGGGGTTTTTTTACTTCCAATACTTGGGTTTTTAATCTTCCTTCTCACTTCAGACAAACTAGATTTTTCCCACTGACTGTCTTTCAGTTTGTCAACTTGATAATACACCCAGTTTTGCATCCCTCTCCTTAAATCTACCTTTCCAATAGTATCTAATGTCAAGAATTACTCCAGCCCTCAAAAGGGTAACTTATCTATGGCTCTTCCATCTCTTTCATCTGTCATGCTAAAGAAAGTATCATTGTCCAGAATTTATCCTCATTATTTTTCAGCATTCTTTCTGTGACCACTCCAGACTCAATTAGTTACTGTTTGCTTCATTCTAAAATGTAGCTTTAATTCTATTTTAAATATTTGCTAGTTTGATTTTCTAACAGTTACTTCAGAGCAGAGAGAAGTTGTTAGTTTTAAAATTGCCTTGAAAGACTTCCCTGGAGTAGCAGGGCACCAATCATTCAAAAAGAAAAGATCTTCTCTTAACCATGTGCTGTTTCTAAGTTACAAATACCTGCTTTAATCAGAGCAAGGCTACTGTAAAATAGATTTATAGTAGAACTTATCTAGTGCATGTCTACCAGAAATAGGATTTGTGAGCCACTTATTATAGGTGAGAAATACATGTGAGGAAGGAGGCTCTTTGATCTACAGATCTTTTCACTTAACATTTCCATGTTAATTGAAAATAACAATTAATTTGAAATTGTATTTCAAAACATTTAGTGATGAATTTTTTCAGTGGACAAAACAAAATGCCATTTTTCTCACTGCTTATATTTGCCTTGTAGTCCTTCCTTTGCAGAATGTGGAGTATTTTTTCTGGGAAGAACCCAGAAGGATGAACATGTAAAAAAAAAAAAAATTCCATCATTTTATTGTTTCTCTTTACAGAATAATATTTTGGTTTGATTTATGAGGCTGTTTGGGGTTGGTGGGTTTTTTGATTAAACTAAGGTCACTGATTTTTCTTGACTTGTGTTAATGAGAGTTTTGAAGTCTAGCAGTTATGCAAAAAGGAACTGTTTATTTTGGAGGAAATCCCTTAAGCCCCAAAAAAGAGCATATAGCCCTAAGGGTAACATACTGTTGTGGTTTAAGTGTCTTTCTTCCTATATCAATGTAATTTAATGTCATTTATCTGATTAGAACTTGATTTTACACTAATGATGTGGTTCACAGAGGATGGATTGTACCTCCTTGAACTATTGTAGATTCTATCAAGGGAAAGAAAATGCTTTTTTGGGTAGCTGCCAGGACACTGTTGGAAGAGCACATGTTTTCAGTTCAAAATCACATATGGAATTCCTGTCAGCATGAAGTTGAGTCTGCAAGAGAGTGAGTTCAAGGATTAAACTGCTCCACAGTCTCTACTAAAAACTCTGATAAAGCCATTGAACTTCTGAGAAGGCAGTAAACTGGGGCACATAAATTCATCAGAGAATTAAATGTATTACTGTAGATGAGAAGAAAGTTAATTTCTGGAGGTTAAAGACATCAATTTTTTTACATCTCTGTCAGATTTCAGGGGAAAAAATGGCATTAAATGATAGAGGATTAATAACTAAAGGGCAATCTACACATGAATCATTGATTCATTCCATGACTCAGAGTTGGTAACAGGAAGGAGTATTTTTACCTTCAGTCACCTACTTAAATCCAGCCCTGGCATAAAGTGACTCAGCCCTGACCATCTGACAGCTGTTGGGTGTTCAGCTGTGGAGAAAGTGCAGTCAGCAGACAGATGGAGAAAACTCAGCACTGCAGAGTTTTGTGGTCATGGCAGGGAAGTTAAGCATTACATGAACCTGTCATTTGAACTAGCCATTCACTGATGAATCTCAGAGAAGAGCATGTCCTAGAATCAGAGAATGACAATGGTTGGAAAAGCCCTCTGAGGTCATTGAGCCCAACCATCCACCCAACACTGCCATGCTCCCTAAACCAAGTTCCCAAGCACCACTGTAAACAGTCCTTGATCATGAAAGAAAGATCAGTCTGCCCATCAGTGAAGAATGTGGAACTGTAGCTGGGTGTGCATGGAATTTGTAACTGAATGTACACTGCTGTGGGTGTACAGTACTATGAGAAGCATTCAGACTGCTGATGATCCCTTGCCCCTCAGGAGCCCTGTTTGCCTCTGCTTCATCCTTTCATCCTCATCATGTGGGATGTTGCATTTATTGAATTGATGTTGGTCCTATAGCTCTTCAGCAGACCTAGTATGTTGTTGTTGGGCTGCTGGAGTGGTTTTCCTTACTGGAAGAGACATTTACAGCTCTGTGTGGTTTTATTTTACAGATAACCATTCAGAGAGACAGTGGTTTGGATGTCAGCTCCCCCAAACATGGGAAAGTGGATCCAGACAACATGCCACACGTTGGTGGAAATACTTGGGCTGGTGGAACAGGTTTTTCATTCTTTTTGCTTTTAGTGCATCATTGATGGATGTCTAAGGGAATTGTTGTCCCAGTCAAAAACAGATTTATACAAAGTCATCTTCTGCTTAGAGCTACTTTACCCAGTACAGGGTTGGTCTATTGCCAGTGAAAAGAACTATTTGAAGTGTTTAACTTAAACTGGATCTCTTCTTCAATTACTTCTTTTCATTGGCCACAGAGAGAACCAGAAGCTTGCAGCCATAGAAACTAGACTAAGTCATTTGCTGTTCTCTTAGATGTCTCTCTAACTGCAGCAATTTAGGTAATGTAGGCAAGAGCCATAAGGAACAAGCCAAGTGCCTCCTGATTCTAATGATAATGATCACTAGATACCAGTGGTTTGGGAAGAGTATAAACCAAGAAATTCTAGGGGTAAGACAGAGTCTGAATGAATGGCTTTAAGGACTCGGAGCTTTGAGGAGACACACAAGACTTTGATCTATAGCCACCTGTGTACAAGGAGACCATTATGAATCTGGTCTCAAGGGACTATCAACATAAGTCTTCTTCCATTGGAGTTCTTCTTTACCATGATAGCTATTTGGGTTTGAAAATCTTTGGCAACACATATTGCTGCTGGAGTTGTTGGCACCGTTGTATTGTCACACCTGTACATGTGACAGAGGAAGCTTTAAAGAAAATGTCTTCTTATTTTATGTGTGTGCCTGTGTTGAAGACTTCAAAGAAAAAAAATGCAGGTGTTTTAAATAAATAAACTCTTTGAAATGGATTTAATATTGATTTGATATTAATATTATCCTAGGTGGGAGAGACACTGCTGGGTTAGGTGGCAAAGGTGGGCCATACCGACTGGATGCTGGCCACAGGGTTTACCAAGTATCTCAAGCTGAAAAGGATGCTGTTCCTGAGGAGGTGAAGAGAGCTGCTCGAGAGATGGGTGAGAAGGCCTTTAAACACAGGTAATGTGAAAGTCTTTGTTTTCCCTTCCATTTCCCAGAAGAATTGGAAAAAGATGGCTACAAAGAATTTCCTTTAACCAGATTGATCAACTGCCTTAGCCTGTTCATTATCATTTTAAAGTGTTTAACTGTTCTAGACAAGATGTATAAAATGTTGTATTGAATTAAGCCACACTGTTAAAATGACTGTGTGGTAGAGTAAAACATAGCTAGGTGGGTAAGGAGACTGATGTGAACATTTATCTTTTTAACAAAGAGATCTGCTGTATGAAAATTTCCTTGAATTGTGATGAATCCAGGCTGGATGTTGTTGGGAATTCATGAGCACTTTTTTTTTCATGTTCATTTAAAACTTCTTTGTTTCAAGGTTTCATCATTTTAGGAAGCACAAAGATAGGTATTTGAGACAGAGTTACTAGTTGTAGGTCTTCAAGGACAGATTCTATAGTGTGTCTTTACTTAACCATTGTGTTAGAGCGTGGATCGTGTGTTTGAAACACGCTGGCAGTGATGGAATGAATAGACACTCATGATCCTTTTAGGTGCAGATAGCAACACCTGAGCCAATAAGACCTTTAGGATTGGATCACAGTTTTCAGCACAACTGATTTACTTCCCAAACATTAAAGCAGATTAGGAGGGAGACTGCTGCAATCCCTGACATTGGTGCTCACCCATCTCGTCAAAACTTCACAGCAGTGCCTGGCTCTGCTTTGCTTTGTCCTTTGTGTGTGGTTATTACAGTAGGAATTCCCCTGTTACCGAGTAAATCAACTTGTCATTTACATCCAGAAATGGCTGCTGTGTGCTGCTGATAGCTCCCTGTTCTTTGCTTTAGACTGAAAGAGATTCAGATGAGTGAGTATGATGCATCAACTTATGAAAGGTTCTCTGGAGCCGTGCGACGTCAAGTTCAGTCACTCCGGATCATCCTAGACAATCTGCAGGTAATCTTAGATCCACTCAGAAAGGGACATGGTCAGCTCATTACTTTAGGCACCAAATACTATCCTGCTAATATCCTGTTCCCATCTGGTGATTGTACCTTTTGAAGGCTAAAAGCAGATTCAGGTTATAATCATGGTTAGGAAAAAGAGTCTCATGTTACTATTTCAAAGGCAGCTTTTAAGTGAGTTCCAGTGCTCATCTCTACAAGTATTCCCACTCCACAGCTTACAGAGATTAACTTTGTACTTGAAAATACTATATGTTATTAAAAGAATATGTGATGGTGTGTAGATCACAGCCTTTGTCTTTTATCTCCAGTCCAGAAGACTTTTTTTTAGCTGGGAAGTGCAAATGCTATGGATGTTAAAGAAACACTCACTCCAGGTCACAGCCTTACTGCATCTGCAGCTGAAAATAGGAATTTTTCCTCAGTTTTATTTTTAACTCTTGCTAATAAAAATAGGTGTAGCCCAAATCTAAGTGGAATCTGACCAAAATCACCAGTTTGCCTTTCTCCTAGTAGCTGGTCCTGTGATTTTTCCAGGTTTTATTAATACTAATGTTCATATACAGGGTAAATGAAATTAAAAGTATATTGTTTCTTGTAAAGACAGGTTTCAGTTGAAAAATTTTAGATTTAACTCTCAGGTTTTCCTACATCATTTATATCTAAGTGCTTTTTTTACCACATTTCTTATAGACACACCATTGGAAGGACATTCTAGGTGTGAAGTGAATGAGTCAACCTTCAGTTTAAAGTTTTCTGCCTGCCTTGTCTATTCCTTGGAGCCAAAATTCTTACATCAGGCATCACATTAATCATAATCAAAATATAACATGTTTTACTATAAGGAGACATATCCTGTGCTTTGTTAGAAAGAGCATTTTAATATCAAGGCAAAGTCTTATAAGCCTCAGTATTTATGAGACTTCACTAACTTCCTGGCAAAATCTGTAACAGCTAACCACAGAGCTAGTGAATGTACTTTATGATGAGAAAACAGACTCACTGCATTTGGAAGAGCTAGCTCAGAGAATCAGAGCTAATTCTTCACTTTACAGACTTTGATACAGATTTTAGTAGTTTTTTTTATTAGAAGATGCACTAGGAAAAGGAAGATGAATGGTAACAGGAGTGAGTAGGCTGCAAAATGCTTTCTGTTAGTTGGGAAGCTGAGTCCAAGCACATTTCATGTTCTCTCTTTTTTCTGAGAAGAAAAAAAATGTATTTGAATTTGTCAGCATCTTCAGCCCTGGTGAAGGACTATGCCTGCCTCCTCTTTATTCTAGCTAGTCCTATGGACACCATGGGTTCTCAGCTAAAGCTGTTTTCTCTCTGTAATCAGTCAGACATTCCTCATTTCTCAGATAAGTCAATGGCACAGTCAGTTGCAGTGAACTTTGCAAGATCAGATATCTCTGTGCTTTTAACTTTGTGAAAGTCCCAAATTTCCTTCTGAGCAGAGAATGCTTTGGGCTTTTTAATAATATTGGAGTTTGCTTTGTTTCAGACTTAATGTGTTCACATAATGGAAGTGTATTGTCCATGTTTGTTTAACCTGGGTTTTCTTTTCAACATATGCCTCTTTATTGTTAGGTTTCTGGGGGCTTTTTAAACAAAACATGTTCCTTTGATTAAATCTTACAACCCAAGAATCAAAAAGCTGTTGATGGCTCACAAAAATTAGCAACAGCAGAGAGAGATGTTTGGAACAGGCTGATCCTTGAAAGTGATACATAAACAGTCTGGGACCAGAATTTCATTGTTCATTTTCCTCTGCTTAGCTCAGTGATCTCTGTCAGCTCTTTGAACAACAGGAACAAAACATTATGAGTTGTCTCCCATATATGAAACAGCTTAAAAAGACAAAATTACAGAAGGAACATGTTCTTTGTCAGGGTTCATTTTTCTGTCAGAGAAAAAGAGCAGGACAGCTGTCAGAATGTATTCAGATTGCTTTGGCTTATGCCAAAACCATCACATCACTGCACAGAAAATTCATGGTAGGTCTTACATTGTCTTAACATACACTCACATCACTGAGTGCATCAAGGCATCCTTTTGGTTGTAGGCCAAGGGTAAGGAGAGACAATGGCTGAGACACCAAGCTGTGGGAGAGCTAGATGATGCCAAAATCATTGATGGGCTGACAGGAGAAAAAGCCATTTATAAGCGACGGGGAGAACTCGAGCCACAAGTAAGTATCCAACAAGTAGCAGGGAAAGGTAAGGAAGAATTTATCCAGTTTGCTTATTTCCTACTGGGTGTACAAGATCTGTGTTTGGAGTTTGAGGCAATTACAGGGATGAGAAGCTCAGTTCTCTCTGTTATTATTGCTGTTGGCCACCCTCAGAGAAAGGATGCTGATCTAGGCAGTGCTTTGTTTTGATCCAGTGCAGCACTTCTTATGCTCTTATTTCATATTTTAATGAGCTGAGGGCAATTAGCAGAGAAGTTTTCTAAGAAAAAGAAGAATATTTTCTCTGTAATTTTTGTAAGTAAATACCTTATTACCCTAAACAAGTCAATTGTAAAAGTAAATTGTAAAAAGGGAATTGTAAAGCAAGTGTTTGTCAAATGTCTTCTCCTTATTCTGTAGTAAGCAAAGAATTTCAGCTTTCACTGACATTTGGATTTACAAGAATAAAGATGATAATTACAGAAAAGTGTGAGGAAAAGCCACTTATCTATGATAAAGTTATCTGTCCTATTGCTCAATTGAGCCATTCCTTAGAAGTCATCATGGTTAGGCTTATGTGGGTCAGCAACAGAGAAACCACTTGAATCAGAACAACAAAACCTGGCCAGAACTGATGGGGCTAGTCCATAATATAGTAATACTTAATGACAGGTTGTGATTTTTAACTACACTAAGAACACTTGTTTAAATAGCTGAGTACAACATCTTTTTGCATGTCAGCTAATGAATCCATGCTGTTAGTTTTGATGCCACTTGCTCCTGATGTCTGTTGCTTTGAACAGTTTCTGGAACTTAGCAGTGCCTGTGCAAAAGAGCAATAAGGGAAAAGTGCTTAGATCTTCAGTTCTCTTTTTTATCAAAATACATTTACTCAATATATCAGTATGTAATAATATTGGTATAATAAATCAGTATATGTAGGATTTAATGGATCCCCTCTCTCCCTTTGTTTTTGGGAGGAAAGGGATGCCAAATCTATTAAGAAAATAATGAAAAGAGTAAAGCACACAAATGCTTGCAGCCCTTTACAGGTAAAATAAACATCTTAGTTACTTGTTTTTAATGTGACTCAGGTTTTGCCACATCATCTTTAACAGCCTTGTGCTTGAATCCAGACTCATGTCATTGCACACGAAATAAAACACCTCCCTTGAATGTACTGTGCCAAACATTGTCAAAACAGATGGGATTGTTTTCAGGAACAAAATAATGATTTCAGCATCAGAATGAAAAAGAAACTAGTGGTTAATCAGAAAAAGATTTTAAACATTTTTGGAATGTTTTTAACTTCAGCAGATGAGTTTTTACAGTCTTGTCCTGATCCCTGTTAGCACTGTAAGCCAAGAAAAAGCATTTCCCTTATGAGCCTGGGCACAAAGAGCAAATTTGTGAGTGTCTTTACTGCCATCAAATGTTAAGAATCAAAACTGAGGCAGAAGTGGTGTTTTCCTGACAAGCATGAGTGGAATGTTTCAAGGTATTTTGTTTCCAGTCGTTGAAGATGAGGGGAAAGAATAAATGGAGGTATCTGTCAAGTAACTGCTTTGAAACAGTTAGGAGAACAGGGTTTGGTTTGTTGTGGTTTTCTTTTAATAAATGATATTTGCTGGGTGGAAGCTCCTTGCTTCACAGTGTGTTGTGTTCTCTCTCTGAAATGTTTTATCATGCCTGATGTTTCTCTTTCTCCTGTTGCTCTGTTTCCCTCTCAGCCTGGGAGTCCCCAGCAGAAACCCAAGCGCTTGCGCCTGGTGGTGGATGTTTCTGGTAGCATGTATCGCTTCAACGGGGTGGATGGCCGGCTGGAACGCTCCATGGAGGCTGTCTGCATGGTCATGGAAGCTTTGGAGAATTATGAGCACAAATTCAAGGTAATTACAGCTGGGCTGAGAGCTCTGTGGTTGTTGCTCAGGCTGCGTGCAGCGGTGGAAAAAGTGTTTCAGCACTTAGTCTAGCCAAAGGACATTATTCATTCCCACAAGGAAATAAAGACATGAAGCTATTCCTAACAACCTGAAAAACTAACACTAGTGAATGGATAAGAAGCTTCAGCAGAGGAGAATTCAGTCTGAGACTTTTAAGACTTTGATTTAGTGAAATCTGCTGCCTTTTTTTTGCACTTATCTGTTTGTTTCTTTGAGCAGAAACCCTTAAGCCCACAGAGCACAAGGGAGTAGAAACTTCAGGACATGCAAAAAGACCAGACAATAGGGCTCTGTCACAGGAGAAGACCAAACTTCTTTGTCTCTTGCTTGTGTTCTCTTCCAGTTACCTGAAAGCAAAGAAATAATTCCTTGTATGAGAACATGTTATATTCCCCATGTTATTTAATGGTAGCCTGCAAAGGAATTGTAGCTGAATTGACTGGTCTTTAGGAAGCCTAAAGAAAGTCTAGGGTGTCTTTCTTTAACCTTGAAAAAGACAGGAGTAGCCATTCTTGAGTTAATCCTTGACAGATTCAGTGTTTAATGTAAGAATAAAGACATTCAATGCCTTTACCAAAGAGCTTCTTAAAATACACCTGAACAAAAGAAAACTTAGTCCAGATCAATTCAAGCAGGTCTACATCACAGGTTTCTGTTCTTCCTTAGAATCTCCTGTACAAACCCAGGCCATATGGAGGCATGTAGTTCTAAAAAGTCTTCTGAAGTACCAGCAGGCAGACTTCCATTTGTCAGGGAGAAGGTTGTAAAAGAAGAGAGGTGTTATGTTTTCAGCCTATTTTCTTAACACAACCAATGATTTTCTCAGGACAAAGCTGAAGTTTTTGTATGTCTGCAAAAATAGCAAACATTTCTGATTTCCAAGAGAGGAACTGTTTGAAAAAAGAGAAGAGAACACACAACTGTGCAGTGTGCAGTGAGGAATCTGCAGTTTATCACCTTTTTCTTTGTGTTCCTTATGCTCATCTTGACTGGGTTTATAAAAACAGCCTTATTTGGCCTTCAGATATGCCTGCTGTTCTCTGTTCCTGTTGTAGCCCCACCTGCAAGGGTCACAACAACATGTGCTGCAGATTTGAGGGGTTTCTTGTACAACAGTGTTGAACCTGGGAGGCCATCAGGCTTGTTTGAGCAAAGCATTCAAAGGGCATTTACATAGTAAAGTTCCCTTCTGCTGTCTAACTACAGTGCCAACTTTGGAAACCAATTTCTTGGCCTTTGCTCCAGATGACTTTTGTGCTGGTGCTTGGTTTAATTCTCTGCTAGATAAGGCTGTGAATTAATCAGAAGGGCTTTTCCTTGGTTGTTTTATCCTGTCTGCTGAGCTTTCCCCATATGTGGTGCCCCTTTGGTATCACTGAGGCTGTGATATAGAATCACAGTATCACAGAATCCTGATGGTTGGAAAAGACCTCTGAGATCATGGAGTCCAACCATTAATCTAACACTACCATGCTCACCACTGAACTATGTCCCCAGGTACTACACCTTGTCTGATTAGTCTTTACAGCACTGGATGAAGCTAGAGAAACTTTCTCCCTGCCTTCTCATACAAAAAAGCATGTGACTGTGCCAAGCAGATAAGGAAGTTACCCTCCATAAAAAGTCAGACCAGTGCCAGCAGGTATTTGTCAGATTTTTATGCTTGCCTAGGACAAACCTGCCTGTTTCCATTCCCCATAAATGCAGGCAGCAAATCATTCCCTCTCAAGGGGAAAGTGGGAGGCACATCCCACAGTCAGGAAACCCACTGAAATTAACAGCTATGTTTCCAAGCCCTCCTCCAATCTCATCTCACCCAGGCTTCTTCTGAAGTGCTTCATTAAGGAGTGGGAGTGACTGAGATAACAGAAGCCACATTCTCACTCTTTCCCTAATAATGGAGCTTAAATATGTTCCTACAGATGCCCCTTGGCCCCTTTAAATGTGGGGATGCCTCATTTC
This sequence comes from Galbula dea, assembly GCA_013399015.1. NCBI lineage: Eukaryota > Metazoa > Chordata > Aves > Piciformes > Galbulidae > Galbula > Galbula dea. The sequence goes on along the minus strand of VWZX01005355.1, from coordinate 4,061,788 downwards.
TGTGTATAAGCTGTAATAAGCAAATTATTGCAGAGGATTAGAGTTCTTGCTTCTTTTGTACATCTCATTTTAGGTGCCATGTGTTTGAAAATGTACAGAGGGGGGCAGTTTGTTCTTTGCTTTATCTGAGACAGCATCCTGTCTGTCACACAAACCATATGGTTCTATATCATCCCTAATTACTGTCATTTGCACACATGATGGCAAATTTGAGGAGGCATGTCCAGAAAATTACCCAACAGCAATTTTTGGAAGCCTTTAAAATATTTGAAGTGACTCAGTAAATGGCATGTTATGAAACTGATAGGAAGAGCCTGAGTTGGTATTTTTAGCTGTGTTAAAGGGATATTGCAGGGTTCATGTGCCCATTTCAGCATTCTCAGTTTGTAAAATTCACTATGGAGGCAGCACTGTTAATTCAGGAAAAGAAGAAGTGTTCCACATGCCTGGCAGAATACTTTCTATTAATTCATAAACAAAAAGATTGACATAAATACAGGGAAAAAAACATCTTCAGTGTTGTCCAAAAAAAAAGGATGAATTTATAAATATCTAGCCCTCCAGCAGAGGTCTTTCTAATTTACATTGCTTTAGCATTCAGCATGTGTCTTCTTTCAGCTTTTTAAGTGTTTTCAGGAATTAAAGCTTTTGGCATGTCAGCTGCAGAAGACAAAGTCTTCCATTTTACCCATTGCAGGCAGCAGCAACCATCCATTCAGTGCAAAATGTGTTAGTGAAATAGGAATTGGTTTAACCTGTAAGGAGAAGAAAGCAACAAAATGATGCTATTTTGAGAGACATGTTTACATATTGGGTACTGACAGCTCTGAACAGAGCAGTTTTTGTCTCAGTGTACCTGAGGCTATTGGAAAATAAGCCACCGTGTACCACAATAATATATTAATTCAATTAAGCCTGCACTATAGCCAACATGTGTTTTGCTGCTGGATTTATCCTGGGAGTCTATGCTTGCAATCCATTTTGTAAATCAAAACAGAAGTCAGGGGAAGATAAATTCAACCCAAAACTCAGGAACAAGCTGCCCAGAGAAGTGGTGGAGTCACCATCCCTGGAGGTGTTCAAAAAGCCTGTAGGAGGTGTTCAAAACCCATGTAAACAAGGCACTTTGTGACATGGTTTAGTGGGCATAGTGTTGTTGGGTCAATGGTTAGATTTGATGATCTTAGAGGTCTTTTCCAACCTAAATGGTTCTGTGATTCTGCAAAAAGTCAGTTCCAAGTAGGATCATGTCCCAACTCTTCTCTCACTTGTCATGCCATCCACATAAACTCTCCTAGGGAATTTATGAGGAAAGATTTGTTGGGTCTTTTCTTCTCAGAGGTCCTTTTTCTATGCTTGTCTGTAGCTATTGTGAAGGAAAGAAACTGGTTTTAACAAAGCCTGCATGTGTTAGGGTTCCAGCACCAGGGCTTTGGAGCTGTCTGCACCTTTTCTTCAAAATGAATGCACTAAGATAACATCAAATCACTAAGGGTTCATTTTACTAGAACACAATTCAGGAGGAGGTAATAATATACTGAAAGAAAACTTGGGTGAGAGATTTAAATCCTCCTTCTTTGCCTTTGCAGAGTAGGCTTCTTTGCCCCAGTTTTACTCCTATCCTAAACTCTGTATTCCTAAATTGCAGTAGACTCCATACATTTCCCCTGGGCAAACATCTCCCTTCTGTCACCTCTAAAGCTTGGCTGTGAGCCTGCTCCCATCCCTCCCCCTCCCAGGGAGGGTCTCCCAGGCTGCAGACTTGTGTTGCCTGAAGTCAATCCAAGTCAGTGCTGCTACATTCCCTGCTTCACTGGGGCACAAGTTCCTGTCCCCTCTTTCAGTAGACCACAAGTATTCCTCCAGCCTCATCATCTGGGGAGCTAAGCTGCCCAAAAACAACCTCATACTTGTTAGGTTTTGGCTTCTTCTGGTTCTTGACTTGATTTCCAAGGGGATTAGAGGACTGTAAGGACCAGCATGTGGGGTCTGGTGACCACAGCACTTGTCTTCCCCAGCAGAAGGAAGCAGATAACATCTGTTAAACACAAGTACACATACTCAGGTGCAGGCATGGGCACACACAGAGAATAATGAGCAGCTAGCTGAGGAGGGAGCAGACAGGACATGATGTTCTCAGATGACCACCTTTACATGCCTGTGATAGTTTGCTCAAATCATTTTGGCCTCTCCTTTCCCCTTACTCAGCTTGCACATTCCCACCTTGTGCAGGAATGTGGAGGAGGCCCAAGTGTAGGGACAGCCTCTGGGGTTTCATCTAGGAGATATAGCAGGGCCCTTGGCACATTGAGTTTAAACCTGACCTTCTTGAGAAGAAAGGTTGGTCTGTTATTAGTATGTGTCAAGAACCAAAGTGATATTCCTAAATAGCAAAGTTTAGCCTGTTCCCATGAGCTCAGTATCATCAGGAAAGTGAAAATCTGAAGCATCACTGGTGATAAGAAATAGGATTTGAAGAGAAAGCATGTGGCAAACTGGGAGCTTTACATGAGGCTGAGTAGCAAATGCTAGAAATGGAAGGGCTGAGGAGAACAGGAGTGGGAAAAGCCAAGAGAGCCGAAAGAAATGGGATTGCATGGAGACTAGGTTATGTAAAGATTTCCTAAGGGAAGGGAGTCTGGGTTATGCAAGACTGTCATAAAATTGTCTGATCTTTGGTGAAATATTCTATAGTATGTGGCACATTTGCTGTTTTGGAGAGGAAGGTGTCACCTTTAAAAGTGTTGTTCCAGCTGCTATATCTTTCTTTTACTCTTGATAGATATATGTAAGTATATTAGTGATATGGAAACAAATAAAAAGAGCTTTGTCAGTAAAGAGGGCTGTTTCTCCAGTCTCCATGACTCAGCTTATGCCAAATAAAGTGGTCTTCAATAGGAAAGAAAAGACAGAAGAACTTTGAGGAATAGACTTGCCTTTTACCAAATGGTTATGTAGGAACTAAGGATGGTGAACCCAGCAGGGACCTGTAGGCAGTACTCAGATGAAAGGCAAAATATTGCACAGGGGCTCCCTGTCAGGTAAAGACAGGTCTGTAGCAGCTAGGCAGAGGGAAATCCAGGCATGTGCATGTTGAGGAACTGCCAGCTCTAGTCTCTCCATGCTCAGGATCTGTGCACTGTGCTCTATTACTTGGTGTAGACAGCTCTTAAATCCGCTTTTGTCCTGCTCATGAATTCTCCCTGGGGTGTCTGCCACATCCACAACACAAAGGGCAGGTCAGGACCTTGCCATAACTCAGCTTGTCTTGCTTTTCATGGAGTGACAATAAAACTCAGATAATACAAAGGCCTTCCCCATATTACATTATTTGTTCAACAAGATGTTTGAACTATTACAGCTCTCCGGGTCGGTTTTGCAACAGAACCATGTGCACACCATCTCCTTTGGGAACCTACAGAGGCTCTTGGAGTTCACTTTTCTACCCATTTTCAGCAAGGACTTTGATCTATTATGCACAAAAAAGGAGTGCTGATTTGCTACAAAAAAAAAAAAGAGGAGGATTGTAATACTTTTCAGAGCAGAATGAGGTCACCAAAAAAGATCTCTCGAAGATGGGAGCTACTCTCAAACAATGCACTGCTTGTTTGGCAGACTCCAGAGGGTGAAAATTGCTACTTTAAAAAAAAAATGTATATGGACAATGTGAGAGGGCAAGGTCTTGATCTTATGCATCACTGCTCTGCAATTGTTGGGCTGATGTGAAAAAAACAGAGCATGGAAATAAGGAGCTGTTCTTTAATTTCATTATTTAGCCATTCTTTCCTGTGTTTTCATGGCAGTGAGGAATTGCACATAGTTCCCTTAAGCAGCTCAGAAACAGGAGGGAACAGTATTTGAGTTTTCTTGTTGAAAACAGATTGCCTTTGATCTGTCTCATCTCCTTGTGACCCAAGGGCCTTTCATGACTAACAGATGACTGATGAAGTTTCTGTCTTGCAGTATGATATCGTTGGACATTCAGGAGATGGCTTCAACATTGCCTTGGTTGGGAGTGACAAAGTTCCCAAGAACAATAAGCAAAGATTAGAGATTCTTAAGGTAAATCCTACTGATAAGTGGTGCTGAATAATGAAGGATTTTATGACTGCAAAGATAAAATTGTAGATGGGTCACAGAATGCAAAACATAAGGAGGGTAAAAGGAAAGAAAGACAAGAAAGCAAAACCTGGGTGTTTGCTTCAAATTGAAACAAGATCTCTCAGAGACATGCCAGAATATATATATATATAGAGAAGCTTCTTTTCTGGCCTGTTGTGTTATAAATGTGTACTTTTGGCTACCTCTCAAAGGATATGGGAAGCTCCAAGCATTATACAGTGATACAGCTAGCTCTGACTCAGGTGGTGATATTATTAGCATGTAAGCAGCTGATTTAAGCTGTAGAGGAATCCCAGGTCAGTGATTTAGCCTGGTACCTTCAAACAGTTATGTGTCACAGCAGGAGGGGGGAAGATGTGTCCATGCTAGGTTGGAAATGTGTTAAATCACAATTGCAAAGTGAGTGTATTCACCAGGATTTTATTACAAGATGATGAAGAAGAATCTAGTTTATTTTAAGATATACCGGATTGGAAGCTTGGTAGGTTAGAACTGTGTATTTGAGTGTCCTTCAAGAAAAGTCTTTTTTAAAGATCAGCAGCTACTTGGGTTAGAAGGGCTGGATTTTCTAATGTCTAAAATTCCTTCCCTTCTGCACAGGAAACAGCTTCTTCAATATAACCAGTGTATTTATTTCATAAAAGCTCAAACAAAATGTTTCAGCATTTTTAAACCTTGCTGCCACCGTCAGGAGTCAGATATCTGACAATGACTGTGATTCTGCTAGGGTTTGGAAGTCTAGTGCAAATGATAAACAGACAGGAGCTGATCACAGGAGTTGGAAACTAAGTCCTTTTTGCTTCCTTAACTACATAGGAATGTAGCTACTCAAACTGCAGCTGATCAAAGTATTTTATCTTCACTAAGGCCCAGTCTAATTACGTCCATGCATGAGTTTTGACTGTTTGACCCACTCTGTTTTTAAGAAGTGATGCTTGCCTTAAAATATGACATATTATGTACAAAAAACCTCCACCTCCTGTAGTACCTGGAGCATTGTCCACCTTTCTGAAGCACCTCTTAATAGGGCATAGCTGAATCTTTACTCTCTCCTGTGCCAGCTGAAATGAATGCTTGTTTGTTCCTGAAGTCATCTTACCTGTTTGCCATTTGGTTTTGGTGTGCACACAGACCATGCATGCCCATGCTCAGTTCTGCATGAGTGGAGACCACACTTTGGAAGGGACAGAACATGCCATCCGTGAGATTGCCAAGGAGGAGGCTGATGAGTATTTTGTTATCGTCCTGAGCGATGCCAACCTGGAGCGATACGGTATCCAGCCATCAAGGTTTGCCCAGGTCCTGACCACCAATGCTCAAGTCAATGCTTTTGCCATATTTATAGGATCCTTAGGAGACCAGGCAGACAGGTAAGGATGGTTGGTTGAAGTCTCTACTCTACCTTTCTCTGTTTTCATTCATCATAAAACTAAGCAATGTTTTTACGGCAGTGATGTTAGCTGTAGTTGCCCGTGATGATGTTCTGCACAAAGGTTTTGATGCTTTAGGTTGGAAGGATCCTTTACAGATCATTTAGCTTCAATCCCCACCCCTGCCATGGGCAGGGACAGCTTTCACTAGGTCAGGTTGCCCACAGCCTCATCCAGCCTGACCTGACCTTCTACATCCACAACTTCTCTTGGCAACCTGGACCAGTGTCTCAGAACCCTCAACATAAACCATTTCTTCCTTATGTCCAGTCTAAACCTACCCTCTTTCAGTTGAAAAATATTGCCCTTTGTCCAGTCACTACAGGCCATGGCAAAAGGTTTCTCTTCATCCTTCACATGAGCCCCCTCTGTTGAAAGGCCTCAGTAGGGTCTTCCTGGACCTTTCCTTCTCCAGGCTGCACAGCCCCAACTCTCTCAGCCTGGGGTTCCATCCCTCTAATCATTTTCATTGCCCTCCTCTGGACTCACTTCAACAGGTCTATGTCTTCTTATGCTGGAGGCCCCAGAGCTGGATTCAGTGCTCCAGCTGGAGTCTCATGAGAGCAGAGTAAAGGCAGAACCACCTCCTTTAACCTGCTGGCCACACTGGTTTTATGCAGCCCAGGATACAGGAATTTTTTAGACTCCTAAGCAAGAAGCAGTAGCTCCTGACTTCTGTCAGGGAAGAGTCTGGGTCATGGGTCCTTGCAGACATCCTTTATGACCAGCTAGTTCAGAGCATTCTGCACATCCAGAAGGAGCCCCTGAAGCCATCCTTCCACTGGAGCAAGTGCACTGTCCCCATGGATACTGTCACTATCTGATCATGGTGCAGACTTGCTGCCTTTGCCATTGCCCAGAATGCGGTGTTGGAATATGTGTGGGCAAAGAAAAGAGATTAAATTTAGAGAAACTGGAGTTTAATGGTCTTCAAATGTATGAAAAACTTTACTCAGATACTCCTTCTGTGGTAGAAACATCAATTCTTTGGAGACACTGTCTCAATATGTCTGGTTTTATTGTTACTACATAACTTCACTGTAGACTGGGCACAGGAGAGTCTGTCCCAGGTGTCCTTCTGTTCCACATCCACTGAGGACCAGTACATGCAGCAAAAAGCTGCAGTATAGCCTAGCCACAAATATCAATAGTGCTTTTTCTGTGTCTGTTGGAGTTTTTCAGATAGAGCAGGATGAGAGAAAACACACAGGAAATTGGCTCTTGCTACATAGCTTTAGCTAGAAAAGGGTTGACAGATACAGCTGCACCGCCACTATTAGCCATGGCTGCAGGTCTGGACATCAGAGCTGCCTTATGCATGAAAAGAGAATCTATGCTGAAAGATTATAATTACAGAAAGTCCTTTTAGTTCTGCTAGGAATGAAAAAAATAAACAAATAAAGGCAATCCTGCTGTGTAAGAGGAGATCTTATAATTGCCTAGTTCATTGGGTATGGAAAATGCAGACAATGCTGTCACTGAACTGCATTTCCATGTACATGGAAGTGCAGAATTAGACAAAGCCTTCCTGTAACTGCTGTGGGGGAAGGAGAAGGGAATTCTCTGTGGCAGCTTTTTGAAAACCTCCCTTGAAAAGTGAGACTTAACTTAGCATTGGAGAAATGGTGTGGAGCTTAAACTCTAAAAAGCAGGGGGAAAAAAGATGCCAAGCCTGTTGACTGGACATGAGGGAGAGGGGAGGTTTGTAATGTGCATCTTGTTTAGCTTTTTTAAGGCTGGTTAAGCTGTGAATAAAAATGTGTCAGGCTAATGTTGGCAGAAAAATCTCTTTCCACCTAATCTGCTGCAGTCTCAAAGAGGACTTTTAGAATCACTGGAGGTGTTGAACTGAAAGAGCTGTGGGTTCATGGTAATCTCTTCAGAGTAAGTAAATATCTTCATTTCCAGAGTAAATGTCCAGCTGCCCTCTGAAAATCAGTTGTGGTCACTGGTACCTTGATCCAAACAAGACTTTTGGCACATCAGAAAGAGGATATGAAGAGAAATCCATAGAAACACTCTTGATTGTCTTGCTGAAAAGACCTCTGAGACTTAGCTGCTCTCAGTGTTTCCTCCCACTGCTGCTTTCCCACTTCTTTAGTTGCTTGGTGACAGCAAGGTGGACAGCATGGATAGGGAAGGTCTTCAAAAGGAGAAGTGTTTGTTCTTAGGGAACCCTGGCTTGTGGGAGGGAAGACAATCTGAAATGGTTAATTGTGTCTTGTCTCTCGTTCTGCTTCTTAGGCTGCAGAGGACACTACCAGCAGGTCGGTCTTTTATTGCCATGGATACCAAAGAAATCCCCCAGATTCTGCAGCAGATCTTCACATCTACCATGTTGTCAAGTGCCTAGAGCATCACTGGTGTCACAGTGCATGAATGCAAAGAAGAAACCCACTCCTGCTGGAGCTATGACCCCTGAAGCTGAGGATAAACACAGTTATTAATAAAGTATCTACCGATCTCTAATCAGCAAACACACACAAATCTGTACAAGATGCAGGCTGTAGAATTTCATCCAAAATCTCTCAACAGATGTAGCTTGGTCAAGGAATTGCAGCAGGGCAGAGGTAAATCTCAGGTTCTCAACAGAGCCAGTGTTCCAGAAGGACAAATGAATAGAGGACAGTTTGTGATCATTCCTCTGCCTGCAGCATTGTCAGCACTATGATATCAGCTGTTTTATTAAACATGATTCCCTGGCATTTGGTAATATTATGGAAGGCAGAGCCAGGCAGTCTGCTTCAGTGTTAGATATGGTCCTGAGGGACAGGGTTTAGTGGCATGGTGGTAATAGGTTGAGGGTTGGACTTGGTGATCTGAGAGGTGTCTTCCAACCTTAAGGGTTCTGTGTGATTCTGTGTCGTGTGTGTGTGTGTATGTTTGAATGGGTAGTTAACTGCGCCTCTGATCTAAACAGTACTGCTGTTATCAGGCAGGAAACCCTTCCTTCCTCTGCTGTTGCCTTCTTGTCCTGATGGGCATCAAGGTTTCACTGCTGGGAAGAATGGAGCAGTTTGGAAACGCTGACCATCGCGTGCAGACGTTCACTGGCTGGTCAGGCAGAGTGCTCAGAGCTGTCAGATCTAGAGAAAGGGCCTGTTAAGAAGGAAAACAAAACAAAACCAGATCTGGTGAGTTCTGCCTGTGAAAAGTCAGGGGAAAGGGACAAAATGGTCTAAAGAACCCAAGAGGAAGGATTTCCAAGGAGGGAGCTACTGCTGCATCTCCTTTGCATGACTGATGATGCTGTCCTGCTGCACTGTAGCCCAGAATCCTTGGGATGGCCTCAGGATGTGGAGGAACCTCTTCTGTTGGGAGACAAAAAAGATGATAGTGCTTTTCTTGAGCTCCTTCATAATGTGCTTTCCTTGGAACCTTGGTAGATGAAACTAAGCATGAGAAAAGTTCTTTTTTATATAGGAAGAGGAAAAAAGATCTATTTTTATTTTAACAGTATATCTATGTTGGGGTATATTTAATATCCAGGATAGTTATAAAGTCTTATTTTATCATTCAATCAGCTGGTGTTTGGCTTGTCCCAGGAGCTATAATTCCTCTTTATCTACTAAAGAATAGATATCTTGTAGTGCTTCAGGAACACTGGAATACTTGATGAATTGAATGTATGGTTTAATTAAGCTGGGCTTGGGGATGTGCACCATCACTGCTACTCTGTTGCTATGGAGAGTAAACAAATAGAAAATAAAACCAAGGAAGAGTATTTATCAAAACCTGAAAGAGAAATTACAGTACTTCACTTCTAATAGTTCTCTTAATCCCAAACTGCACTGTAAGCAGTGTAGTTGGAGGGGAGGAGGCAAATTAACTTGGATCTTGTTAAATACAACTATCAGTGCCTTCAAGGGTCCAGTTTCTAGTGATCACTCTCTACTCCATCAGTCCTGCAGCAAAAACCTTGAGGAAAGCATCCAAAAAGTCCCATATTTAGCATGGCTTTTGAACCCTGGCCAGCTTGGAAGCTCTTTATGGCAAGAGAGGACAGGAAGATGTTTTTCAAAGGCTGGTTGGTATTGTTATGATAACTCTGTACGTGAAAACAAAGAGGTTGAAGATGCAGTTCCTGTTTAGAGAGAAGGGAATTGGGAGGAGAAGGTTGAAAAGGTTATGCCTGGCTGGGACAAATACATGTGCATGTACATACCCACAGACATGGTTACTAAGGGGAAATACACCTCAAAAGATCAGTATCTTGGTCCTGGAAACAGATGATGAGATGCTAAATGCAGTAAAGAATTGGGATGTTAAGAACTCTGTTAACAAATGTGTTTTTACATGGAAATTCCTTCAGCACCTCTGTTTTTATTGCCAGCAGTCCTTCCAAAATGATTTTTCTTACAGTTGATGAGCAAAAGTGCTGTGCACTTTCCAGAGGACTTGGGTGGATAAACTTCCTGAGGTTTACAGGCAGTGTGATACCTTTATCATCATCATTAAAAATAAAACCAGTGTTATTTAAGGGAAACTCTTAAGATAAACCCACTTTTAACCCTTTTGTTTGATTATCCCTGTAAGTTGTATTTCATGTCATGCTACTTAAAGTTACCTTTCTGTAAAGGTTGGGGGTTTTCTGTTTCAGGAGATGTCTGCTGTGTTTCAGTTCACATTTCATGGGCCCACAGGATATGGCCATGTCTGGGGCCAGGCTTGGCCAGGAGGGTGGCTGGAGAGGATGGAATCAGTTCCTGGTAGATTTTGAGAGGAAAGAAGAAGAAATTAATAGAACTACTACTTTTTTTACCCTTCTTCTTCTTTCTTTTTTTTCTTCTTGCTTTTTTTTCTCTTTTTTATTTTTTTTCCAGTTCAGGAGGAGGCAGTTTGGGTTTTGCTTTTCCCAATGCTTCACTGCAGAGCATATTTGACCTGACAACTGTCTCTCTAAATTTTAACAATTCAGGGCAAAGTTTTCCCTGGGCCATGCATCTCTCACCTGCTTTAATGCCCATCACTGCCCTAGGGAAATCAAAGCAGCAGCTGTGCTTTTCCCTGTCTCAGGAGGCCTGGCAAGTGTTATTTCATTGCTCAGAAATTCAGCACTCACTCTTCTTTAATGGCCCTGGGATTAGCAGAGCTTCCTAATATGCATTTATCTTTAATTAGGGAAATGCTTAAGGGTAATGTGGCTTTGTTCAGCTAACAGCAGCACCAGTGACTGTTTTGCAGTGCATGCACCAGGGCTGTGTGTCACTCAAGCATGTTAAGGTATTTTTAATCTCCTCACAGCGTATTAAAGCACTTTCTCACTCTTTTTTTCCTTTTTTTAATGAGAAGGCACTGTTTTGGGGAGTAAATGAAGCTGCTGATGAGAGCAGGACCTGAGCTCTCACTAGGGCTTTAGCAGCATTAGTCACATCAGCAGTAGTGATTTTTAGCTACCTTTTATAATGCAGATTTTAGCCTAGTTCTGTTTATATGTGCAATGTGTTCATACTCACCAGGCAGGTAGCAACAACATGGAGTTGCTCAGGATTATTATTTAACTAAGGTAAAAAAAAAAAAACAAGCAAAAAACCCACAAACAACAAAGAGGAAAAAAAACCAACCCCATCCAAACCAATAATCATAAAAATCAGTAGACAGCAGGAAGCCCAGGCAGATGTGATTTGAGCCGGAGGAAAGCACGTGCAACATTTAGAGACAGAAGCAGCTTCACACAACTCCTATCACAGGTTAGCATGAAGTGCCAGGAGAGTTAGGAGGGACCTCAGAATCTTTGACTCTAGAAGTCTCTTTCTTTTTCTCTCCACTTCTTCCCTGTACCAACACTAGATGTCAAACATGATTGCAAATGTTGTGCTAGAACTTACCCACTCGTTCATCAAATGAAGTCTAAAGGTCCTGACGAGTGCTCAGATACACTGATGATTCAAACAAACAAGGATACAACAGGAGATTTAGACACTATCCTATGTGCACAACCACACATAAACCCCAAACCCTGATGCCTAGTTGAGAGTAAAAGATGCAAGAATACCAGGGGTTTTCTTTAGGCATACAGTAAAGATTTTTTTCAAAGCTGAGGACAACATTATAAAAGCTGAATAACTTCTTTTTGGTGACTGTCTGCCCTCCAACTTTTGACAGGATGAAGAAGTGTGTTAAAAACCTGCTTTAAAAAGCCCAAACAAACAGATATCCTTCCCATTACTCATAGCATCATTAGGCTGAACATCTGGCATGACTGCATGCAGAAAACTTCTGTCTTCCACCCTACAACTGTAGCATGAACCTAGTGAAGAAAAAGCTGATCAGAGTTAAGTTCTAGTGACAGCTGGAAATAGAAAAACCTAAAAACCTCAGATTTTGACCCTGGCTTCTCCAAGCATCAGATACAGTTTTGCTTTGGACAGGCTGAGCTGTGCAATACCAGGTAGGGCTAGAAACTAGTCCCTGACCCTGGTTGCCCAAGGTGGTGGTTCCTTACCAGCTAGGTGTAAGCTAGCACCAGAGCTCCCTCAGTTCCAAAACAACCAGAAGGAAAGAGAGCAAGAAGGGAGAAAAAAAAGGACAAAATCCTCAGTTTCAACCTGCTTAGCTTCCTGATTGAGAAGCTAGAGCATCAAGGCAAGCATGGTCAGGAGGTAAGTTGAAAGGTACACCTGAAGGAGCTGGGAAGATCTACCAGGCACAACTACAGCAAGAGCATTCCCCACAGTAAAATCCACATCCCAAAGCCAGGAGAGGTTTGGCAAAGGAGCCACATCCAGCTCACAGAGAAGAATGAGATGCTGCTGCATCATGGCCAAGACCCAGTGCAGGGACCACACAACACAGAACTATCCTCAGATAGAGCTCGGATTTCTGCTACTAAAGTCAGCACCATGTCAGAGCCATTCTGGCTCCATTGGCTTCAGCCTTCCAACTCTGTGATTAAGCAGCCTCATCAGTAACAGGCAGAAAATAAACATCTCTACCCCAGGCACGTGTTCAGGATGAATAGAGGCTTGTTAACATCAAACAGTAGCATGGGGGCTGGGCTGGAACATGGATGTTCCTTGAATACTAATGTTGTGGTTTTAAATGTGGACAAGTTAGTTCCTTCTAGCACAAGCCCAAATTTTAAAGTCTCTGGAACCTCTTACTGAGAGTGGAAACATTCACTGGGCACCTACAAACTAAATACACCTCACAAATATGGGGGTGGTGGGAGAAAATCATTTTTATAGCAGGACTTGATACAAACTCCATTTGTAGCAACAACCTTTTCGGTTCAAAACCAGTGTTTTGTGTTAAATGTATCCAATGAGTATTTTATGTTAACTTCTCTGGCCAGGCTGTCTGAGTAAGGCAACAATATTACATGCAGACAGTGGTTTGGAAAAAGTCCCAAACCCAGCATTGCTTGGTTAGGAAAATGTGTTCTGTGGGAGAGTGATGTGAGGAATTGTGTCCAGATATTTTTTGCTGTCATCATGACTCATTCATGCTCTGTGCCATCTGTACCAACATCTGCATTTCAGCTTGGATTGGTTTGACATCTGTAAGGTTCCCTTCTATAGTTTCCAAACTGACAATTTTAAATAAGTGTGGGTTTGGGGCTTTTTTTGGTAGGGACACAGATGTTCCCCTGCCACGATTTACAGGGAAGTGATGAAGCAAGGAGTATGTCTCCCTGTTATAATGCTGCACACACTGTCCTCATCCCCAAAATATTTGGTAGTAGCCAAGGAGCAACCTTAGCACTGCCTCATCCCCTCCTCCTGCTTGGACAGATTTAACAGGGAGAAGAACTTCTAGGTATCTCCACTGGCCTGTGCAGCTAATGCTCCTCCATCTGAGCCAGTGATCCTGCCAGCTGCTCTTCTCCTGCCCCTTCCTTCTCCCCAGCTGAGGATTGTGGCCACTTGGGACTCTGCCAGCTCAGTTCACTAGTGGGAAAGCCCAAAGTCCATTTGGATGAAAAGCCTCCAAGCTCTGCATTCATCAGCAGCCATCTGATGCATCAAAAGGACTTTCTCTTTTCAGCAGCTGCCTCCCACTTGGCTGCTGTCCCCAACCCCTTGGTGTTACCATCTAGAGGGTGAACAGAGAACACCAAAATACTGTGTCCTCTTTCTCTGCTGTCACAATGAGGGAAAAGAACCAAGGACCTCACTGCATCCCTTCAGCAAGATGTCACCTAATGTGCCCAAAATGAGCACAACCATTCTAGAAACACAGCTGCTGTCATCCTCCTCACTCCCTCCATTTTCTGACACATCCCAGTTCCAAGAGAACAAGCCAGCTGTAAGAGGGAAAACAAGACCTTCTGGTCATCAATACATTTGCTATAAGACCTTGGTTTATTGTCTGTATTTCTACTTAAGCACAGGCTTCATGGTGGAAGGTCTAAGCATTCATGTAGCTCTTGCTACCGTAGCTTGTAAGAGGGATGGACACCAGTGCACTGTGATTTCACAAGTTCTCTGTGAAGCTCATGGCTGAGCACTGAGCAGATGTGATGGGGCAGCAAATGCAAGTGCTCCTGAGAAGATGTTTTAAGAAGTCACTTTGTTCTCCCTTATTCTGTTGGTTTGTGTCACCTCATTCTGCCATTTCACTCAGGAAGATCTCTAAGCACACAAGAAACCAGGTTTCCCTCTTTGTTCTAGTGCATTTAAGAACTTGAAGCTCTCCTCTCCTTTAGTGCCAGCTCAGAAAACAATTCTCACCACCCTCCTGAACCACTCCTCTCCCTGCTACACACAGTCTTAGCAGATCAAGAAGCCTCTGCAAGGGCTGCTCTTCTGCAGGCAGGACAGGTTGGAAGCAGATCTTAAAATACCCAAGATCTGGATTAACACAGCACAAAACCCACACCACAACACAAAGGAGCCAAGCCCTGACCAGCAGCATCCATACCCAAACATGGGCCAGCATTAATGCTGGTTGTGCATTGGATGCTAAGAAATACAAGTCCTTTTGTTTAAGTTTTTCCTATGTGGTAAACTCTAAGCTCTAAACTCAAATTTTATCATGCAATGGAAACACAGAGTGCCTTTTCCTCCTCTTCCCTTTAATTCATCAGCTGTGAATTTTTGTCCACATGCTGATGAATAGCTAAGCTATTCAGTTAGTTAGAGAAAAGCTAAATACTACCAAAAGCCAAGATACCATTTAAAACTAGGATCTTCTGCTGTTAATCCAATACTTGGGATCACAAAGTATAAGCAAAGCATCTCTATAAAGAGATTTAGAAAGCAGTTGAAAGATTCTTGTGCTTTAACAAGCAGGTCACAGCCTATTAGCTGCTCTTTCTGTTTTAATCATCCTTTCTCTTTAGTGCATCCTTTCTCCTGAGGTGGCTCAGGATTGAGAGGCAGACAGACATCTCCTTTAGACACAAGGTAGAGGTCAGTCACCAGTCTGTGCAGATCCCCTGAATAAGACCCTCCTTCCTTTCTCAGCATCATCCAGATGATTAACACCTAAGCATGACCCTCAAAGGAAGGATGATGTGAGCCTTTGGAGATGTTCTCTGCATGCTCCAGCCAGCACACCTGTGACCAAATCTGTTACAGAAACTGTTGCCAGCATGTGGTTTATAGACGGTTCCTCCTCCTCTACTGCTGTGCACTCATTCATGTGCCTCAGTGATGTGATTTGCAGGGGGATAAAAAAGGAAGCAGCTATTCTCTGAAAGAAAAAAAAAAACAAACCCAAAGTCAAGATTTTTCCCTCCACCACCACCACCAGAAACCATGAAGAGGGAAAGCAGGGCAGGAGAGTGCAATTTGCTGAAGTAAATGAGAGCAGAAATAGATGTGAGAGGCTGGCCTGAAAGAGGTGGGAAATGATGCAAAGCCAAGCTGAGGCAAACAAAAGCAAGTGGCCAAGAGTAAGTGTGCCCAGGCACAGACTGAGACAAAATAGACCCTCAGAAAGATCTTTTTAATCCTCTTGAGTACCAGCAGAGTGGCTCTGAGTAGGTGTCAGACTCCAGACTTGCAACTCCTTATCCCACCCAGCAGCTCTTCCCTGGCTGCCCTCACCCTTCAAGGCTAGAGCTTTGCAGGGCATCATCTCCTTCTCTTTTTGACTCAAACCTGCTCAGCACCTACTCCAGAAAGCAAGTGCACCTCTTCAGAGAGCCTGAGCTATCCTGTCTGCCACCTCACAGCCTCCAAAGCCCAGCCTAACTTGAGAGGATGGCAGACAGCAACCCAAAAGGTCACAAAGCTTTTTGCCTTATCCTGGAGGAGTCTAAAAGCAGCATTACTGAGCTCAACTGGGTGCTCTTAACAAAAGGCACATTGTCTGTCTGGATGATTTCTTCTAGGAAAAGCATGTTTGTGAATGTGGGAAACTCAGTCAAAGTCCAAGTTATGAATGTGGTGAATGTCAAAGAAAAAAGTAGCAAATGTCAAAGTTGATGATTTTTTTCCCCTCAAAACAGGAATCTAGCAGTTTATAAGCTAGAAAAGATAATAAAAGCAACCCCCTTTGCATTGCTGACATTTCACACACTGACTGGAACTAGGCAAGTGTCATGATTTACCTGAGCCTTATATTTTCCTTGAACTCCAGAGTTTTGGATGGACCTAGACCTGCTCTATAAGGGACTAATGTCCAGAGCTGAATCTGTACCTCTCTACAGGCAGTGATTCTCTTTGTCATCAGCTTTCCATCAAGCCAACATGCTGAACTATCCCTGTACCTCACCACATGTGATGTAGCCACAAAACATTAGTGGCAACATGTTCTCCACTGCTTTAGGGTATAGCCCATGTCATACATCATTTCTTCCTATTTCCTGTCACCTGCTTGAGTAGAATCACTGCAAGTGGAGGAGAATTCATTAGTTTTAACTTTATTATCTGGGATATTTTCTTGTGGATGCTAATCAACCAGCCTTTTCCACGTTGGGAAAGACATTCTTGCCTCAGAAAGGAAAGGGTAGGGAAATATGAAGCAAGCAGGGGCTTTCTTAGAGGGCATTAAAGTGTCATGGTAGTGGATTAAATTAGGTCAAGACAGGAATTAAGATTCTTGCAACAAACCTGTGTTGATGACAGTTTTAGTTCAACAAGGGCTACTGCCTATAAGTATTTGAATGTTGGAATATCCCTCTCTGGGAGCTGAAACTCCCCAGAGCTTTGCATCAGTGGTGGAGCCTTGTTAACACTGAAAAAAGCACCAAGGTGAAGCAAACTTCTCAGGGGGGCAAAGACAGAGAAAGTTGGCCCATCAGCAGAAACTGGATTTGTTCCATTACAGAAAGTTGGGGTTTTAACATATCTAGTTTCCATTCAGATGCTGTGATGCTTGTGAAGCCACAGCTGGTAGCAGAGTTGAACCTCAGTGCTCTGGAAAGCTGGTTATGTTATTACTATTGATTTGATCTCCATAATGCATGCCAAGAGCTTTCCAATCACCATTTGCTTCTGGAGAAAACTGGAAGCAAAAAGACATCCTCTGATGGCATTAACCCTTGCACTCCCAGAGGCAATGCAACCCATGTGCCAGCTTTGGCACAACCAAATTGTACCAAAGTGCTTTAGGAAAGATCCAGCTCCATCTTGCACACCCATCTGAAGATGACATTTGCCCTGACAGGCTCTGTTGGTTTATGCTGTGTGTCCTTCATGCATATTTAAAAGGAAAGAACAAGGAGAGAGCAATCAGAGGATTCTGAGGGGATATCTCCCCTCTCCTAGTGGGCATGGCAAATGTGTTGACTTCCCATCACTCAGGGAGCACCAGGCATAAAAAAGCAGCAGGATGTCAGCTCAGAACAGGTCAGCTCCAGCCCCCAGTGCACAGAAAAGCAGGAGGAACCAAAGGGCATGGACAGGTAAGCAGATCCCTAAGACTCCTACTCCATCATCCAAGGTCCTGCTGGCTACTCAGCAGGGTACTGCCACACACTAACCATTTTCTGGATCTGCCCAGACTTAGACCCCTACCAGTAGTAATCATTTTTATGTGTTCCTCCATCTTTTTAGCACAATCCAGTCAGAAAAACCTTTAAAATAAAAAGTTTCTCTCCAGCTCCTCCAAATGCAAGGACAGAGTTTGGTAGCAAAACCCCTGAAGTTACAGTGTGGAAGCAGACAGCCTGTCACCAGCTGGGTTCTGTGAGCTATGTCCAAGAAAAGAACCAACCCCTTTGTCCAAACTGCAAGAACAGAGAATTTAACAGAAGTAGCCCCCTGCCTTGGAGCTAACCACTCCTTCTTCTGGGTGCAGAACATCAGCCATTGCCCCATGGTTGCCAAGCAGGCAGGTGGGCCAGGCCAAATGGGGGAGCTCACCCTTCCCCTGACTGGGGGAGTGAGGACCCCTCCCTGGTAGGCAACTCATCCTGCATGGAACTGGGTGGGCATTGGGGCAGGCAGGCTTCTGGTGGGCACAAAGCAGACCCTACTCTTGCTTCCCCCCATTCAAACTCTTCACATCCATGTTTCTAGCATTTCCTAAGCCCTTTGAGTCCAGGAAGTCCCAATCACTATCCAATCTCTCATTAACTTAAAACCAAAAATCCTGTTAATGGCTTTGCCTCATACCCTGCAGCTCTGGAGATCTGCCCAGCTCCTTCTTGAGTTACTTACTTCAGCTGGTGGTTTTGGCAGGTATTTCCCTCAGATCTTGGCTACTGTTCCTGGAGAAGCTATGCCTAATACTCTTGCATTGTGGTTGCCTGTCCTTAAGCTTGGCTCCATGGGGTATTTATTCCTGCACTGTTCACAGACTGAAAACTGAGCAAGTATTTAAGCAGTGCAATGCACAGAGGCTGACAGGCACCTAAAACCAATTAATGACTTCAGCATGTGGTCATTAGTTAAGAAAATGTTTCTGTGCATACCCACATAACACAACCACTGGCAGCATTCAAACCTACATTCTGTAGCCCAGCTGAAAAAATAACTTTTACTGCAGTGGTTCTCCCATGACAAGGCTGAAAGATTGAACCCTTGCTGTTGTGAATCCTTTAATCAAATTTATTAAACTTTATTGCTTATGTTAAAGTTCTGACCTACAAGCATCTCTTGAGCTGTTATCTTGCATGTAGTACACAAGACAAAAGCCTCCAGAGCCAGCACTTCACCCTTTACTCAAAACATTGTTAGGTTTCAGTTTGGAGCTCTCTAGAAGGTCAGTGACCTTCTAAATGACCACCCTTGTTTCCAAAACTGCAAGCCAAGCAGGGGCTGTGTGAAGCAGGGGCACAGTCACAGATGATAGAGTTAGCTGGAGAAAGCAGCTCTGAGTTTCAGGCCAAGACATCATCCATCCAGAGAGCAGAGAGAAATGTAGGACAGGGTCTCAATCCCTCAAAGAGGTGCATTTGCACCAGATAAAGGGTTTCTACAGTTGTCTCATGTATGGATGCAAACTAGAGGAGGGGAGATTTAGATTGGATATGAGGAGAAAGTTCTTCACTGTTAGGGTTGGGAGACACTGGAACAGGTTGCCCAGAGAGGCTGTGGAAGCTCCATCCCTGGAAGACTTTAAGGCCAGGCTGGATGGGGCTGTGGGCAACCTGATGTAGTGGGAGATGCCCCTGGCAGGCAGAGGGGTTGGAACTAGATGATCTTTTTGGGATCAGCTCAAACAGGACACTAAAATGTTGTTTTCACAAAGGGTGGACAACCTACAGGTAGATGCCCTGTTGGGTCAGCTGCCACCACCTCTAGTGTAAAAACCACTATCAATGGTGACAAGGACATCAGAGGCCAAGCTGGTATCTCCTAAGAGAAAGGACAGAAAGGGAGCTCAAATAATTTACCCCTTCCAAATTTCACTTGCAGACCTATACTCTACCACATGTTTCCTTAGAGGACCATTGCCCTGTTGAGCTGGGTGGGTTGAAGGACTTAGATCCTTCCTGGCCCCCACTCACAGCCCATTTCTGTTTCCAGTTTGTTCCCAGTTAACAGCATGAGCAAATCTGGGAGTTGTGCTCAGAGTACACCAGCTGCTGCATAATGGCACATGAACAAAGCAAACCCATGTTCCCAGGCCTGGCATTCCCCAGCAGAACAACCTCCTCTTTGTGACTTCCAAGAGCCCAGAGCTATTTATGGCACTTTAATTTCTATTCTTCAGCAATTTCATGTTCACTGAAAAAACCCAACTTTCTAATTTTGTACTGCCACACAAAAAAATACAACACAGAAGGGATGGATTTGTCAGCTGCTGCTGCTGCTGCCTGTAAAAACCAGGAAAAACTCAACTATTTTACCACCAAGTCTTCCATCAGCAGCCTGGGCCTCCCTCTTCCCCAACACAGATGTATCTCCCACCAAAGAGTTTGTCAGGCTCTGCCTTTGCAGATTAATAAGTTCCTTACCTCTGGCAAAGCACTAGCTCAGGGGCAATGGTTGCACTGGGGAGAAATCACAGAATCATGAAGGTTGGAAGAGACCTCTAAGATCAATAAGTCCAACCAGAACATCAGAACATCATTCAGGCCAGAACATCATTTATAATGGACTCATTAAGACAATATCAGCTTTTGCCAGAGATAATTTGGGATCTTGGGGTCAAAGAGGAAGCATCTGGCATCCAAGTTTAGCATGTTATTCAGGCAGGAGCAGGGCTCCTTGCAGACTTAGCTTCAGAAGATAAAAATGAGATGATGCTGAGCTTTTTGTGCTGAGTGTAAAGGCATCCAGGCATGCCATAAACTAATGTATCAGACTAACTATCCAGAAAGACACAATTAGATGAGGTGTAATTGCTTAACAACACACAAGTGTGCAGGAACAGGAGTAGGAGAATAAGATACAGGTGTAGATCACTTGTATGCAATACAGTGGAGATGACCACGTTCTCCATCAGCTGGAGTCCCCTTCATGTACTTTTAGTGCTGTGTTTAATGATGTTTTCCTCTTTCTGCAAGATTTTCCATGTTGCCAGAAGTCCTTCCAGAGAAGGATGTATAATTTAGTCTTGTTCCATCATAGCTGCATCAACACAACAGCCAAGAGTCCCAGTCTCAGGCTCTCTGCAGCCTGAAATGGACATGGTCAGATCTGGACCAAGAGGTCACTGAGAACAGAGACCATGAGGAGCCACATCATCCCTCACCAGACTCCAGCCTCTAAGACAGGGCTGAGGAGCAGAACAGCAGCCCTGTGGTGCTGCTGCTTGGTCAGCAAACAGGGATTGATACCCACCCTCAACCCAGGGCCAAGGACCAGAGGAAATGGTTTCGAGTTGCACCAGGGGAGGTTCACATTGGACATGGGGAAGAATTTCTTCACTGAAGGAGTTATCAGGCATTGGCCCAGGCTGCCCAGGGAGGTGGTGGTGAAGTCATCAGCCCTGGAAGAGTTCAAGAAATGTGTAGATGTGGTGCTTGGGACCATGGTTTAGTGGTGAGCATGGCAGTGTTGGGTGGCTGGTTGGAGTCAGTGATATTGCAGGGCTTTTCTAACCATAATGATTCTATGACCAGCAGGGAGGGATCCCACTTCCCACACCCTCAGAGCATTTCCATGTCAGCACACTCTTTTCAAACATTAGCTAAGCACAAGAATAAAAGCTGCAGTAATTATGCCACAGATGTTTTTCCTGCCTGAGAGTATCAAAACTTGTGCATTCCAATCTAAGTCACACAGACAAACAATGGAGCAACCAACCTGAACTGCTCTCCTGCCATTTGCTTGACTCTTAGTGCTTCAGCAGTGACAAAGCTCAGTCACACCACCACCACCCCACCTCCTCCTCTTCCCTCCATGGGCAAAAAGAAGAAATTGAACTTTTCATCTTCTTCCATACCTTAATTTGTATCCCACTTGAGGCCAAATCTTCACACAAAGTCACAGCATTGCCTAAAAGGAAGGAGATGTTTCTTATTTGCTGTGCCCAAGCTCATTTGGGTTTCAGGTTATAAAGACACAACCACTAACTACTGCTCCTGCTTCTTCTCAGGTTTTTGCTTAATTTAAAACCAACCTCAGGTGTTTAAACACTTGTGATTTAAATGATTTGCAGTAGGAGGAGCTCACTTTGGTTTCAGGTGGTGGTTGGGTTTGTGCTTCTTTCTTTGGTTTTGTTTGGGTTTTTTTTAAAGAGAGAGAAAAATAATCCTACTCTGATCCTAATCTGGGGCTGGAAAGAGGGGAGCCACAGTTACACCAGATTTAGGGAGGATATGAAACCACTCTGTCATTCCACTGCAAACTCAAGGACCAAGAGTTGCAAAGTTTTGCCAGCCAAAGCAGCAATGCACTCAGTCATTTAAAAGCCTGGGAAGCCTTTCCATGCACTGGAGAGCTTTGATGTTCAGCTGCTGCCAATATTCAGTCACAGAGATAGGTCTTCACCTCAGATCTTAGCTGGAGACCTGTGTCTTCAACCAGCCACAGACTATGGGCTTGGAGCAGAAATACCAGAGGTAATCCTAGGCTTAAGCACAGAAAATCAGAGTAAATGCTCACAATGGTGTCTTTAAGCCCCATCTGACAGACAAACTCAATCCAAAGTGGAGAATCTGAATGTGGCCTGCAGAGAACCAACAAGCTATTTGACCCACATGTGGTGCACAGGAGCAGAATTTGGCCTGGGATGTTGAAATCTACTCCTGAAAGTGAGTGTGTGTTTTAGGGTGAAAGAAACACAAAAAGAACTCCAAAGAGATTCACAGCTGGAGTCTGCACCCCAAAAGGGTGGAGGGTATATCTCCAGGGAGTCACCTGCTCTGAAAGAGGGATGCTTGTTTGCAAGGACTCTTTATTTCAAGCAAAGTCAGTCACTCCTGATGCATGCCAAAGCAACATTACACAACCAACCAGGCCTTTTCCAAGCAGGGCAGGTGACAAGTGTCATGCTGGGGCATGACAACATCCATCTGAAGCCCTAGTCCCTTTTGGAGACCCCTTGGAATCCTAAAACCCACAAGTGGACAGGAAAGAAGTGGAAAAGGGCCTGGAGTTCAAACTGGAGCAGCTCAGCTCCCTGGAAGGGATGTGGTCACTGACCCCACACCCCCCTGCAGTGAGTCAGGGACCTGGAGAACACCCAAAACTGCACCACCCAGGCTCTCACACAGCTGCTGAGGCCAATCCCTGTTAGCTGCCTGCCCCAGGAGAACCTGCCAGCCCCAATTCCTGTTAGTGAGAGTCATTTGGGGGTGGGGGGTGAGGAGGTGCAAGGGAGGAGCACAGGGGACAGGAAAGAAGAAGATCATAGAATCCTAAAATCATAGAAAGGTTAGAGTTGGAAGGGACCTTTGGAGGTCATTTCATCCAACTCCCCTGCTGTATCCCCTGATGGATCCAGGGGGTATCTCAGCACCTACAAGGGATGTCCCTTGTGAAGACCTCCTTCACAGCAGAGTGGAGTCAAAGAGAGAGCTGCAGATGTCTACCTACTGCCCCTTCCCACAACCCCTACAGATCTGACAGCCAGAGAGCCCCAGATATTGGGCAACATTAGGAGTCCCAAGGAAAAGGCAGGATTCTTACACACATACAGCTTCAAACACTGTATTTCTTTTCACAGAAGCATCTTGTAGTCCTCAAGATTGCAAGCTTACCAAAAAAACCCCACAAATGGGAGGGTCTGTTTTAAGCATTGGCCCAGGTTGCCAGGGCAGTGGTGGAGTCACCATCCCTGAAGGTGTTCAAAAAACATCTAGATGTGGTCCTTAGGGCCATGGTTTAGTGGCATGGGAGTGATAGGTTGATGGTTGGACTTGATGATCTTAGAGGTCTCTTCCAGCCTTAATGATTCTGTGATTCTCTAATACCTGTGTAGGAGAAGAAACCAATGAAGAAACTAATGAAGGTACCCAAGAGAGAGGGCATGAGGGTTTTAGTGGGTTTTCATTCTACTGGTCCTAGCATTTTCTGAGCCTCCCTTTACCAACTGCTAGGCAGTGAAGGAATGATTGACTTTAGCTGGCAGAGTCTGGGGTCAAACTTCCTTTAAACCCAGAAGTTAATCCCAAAAAGGGCTGGACACTTTAGCCAACAACTTCAGAAAGTCTCAGAAGCCATGAGTGGTGCTTGAAGGCCAACTTGCCTGAATCTGCAGGGAGCTTGATGCAGCAGCAGATAGCTGTAGGATCCTAAAACAAAGGCATCTTTGCTTCCTTTGGGGATAAGCAAGCATCCTGGGGTCTGTTCTTCAAACAGCCCAAAAAAGGATGAGATCACCCAGGTGACAGAGGCAAGATCCCATGAGGACTGCAAAGAGAAGGAGCAGAGAAATGCTGACCCAATGACCACATATACCTGCACATGCCATATAAATATATACTTTTTTTTCCTCCTCTAGTTTCATGAAATTAGCTGAAGGCATCAAACTGGACTCTGCATATAGACTAGCAAATCACTCACCACATGAACTGGGGCCCTCTGGAGATTTTACATCTTTTTCCTATTAGGAACAAGAGATTTGTAATTCTAGCAGTGAGATGAACTGAGGACATCAGTTTCCACACAAATCCCTATGATATCAGCCTGATTATGGGGAAAATAAAAGTTCAACAACACAGCAGTTGGAGAACAACCAAAGAACAGGCAAAATGAGAGGCTGAACCCTTGTCTTAACAAAGCTAAGGAAGGGTCAGTTTTCCTGCTTTCTCCCTTTAGCATGGTCAGTTTGCAACTACACATTGCTCCCATGCAGCAGTGATCCTTCTGGATAAAAAGTCTACACTGGTCAGCCTGGCAGGTCTGTCATCTTGCCATTTGGCTCTCACAAAAGCCAGGAAAAATTAACATTTATATTTAAAGTGTTTATGACAAGAGGAAAAAGATACAATGGAACTGGATTGGCTTTAGGAAAAGGTCTGTAAACCATAGAGGAAACCATCTGCAATCATAGCAGTGGTTTAACAGAGCCATATTGCAAATGCATTGTTTTACATATAGACAGAAAGCAGGAACTGGGTTTTGGCAAGCCCAGTTTCCAGACTGTTGGCATGGTACTGCAGGCAAAGACACACCAGCTTGTCTAGCTCTGTTGTATGGCAGAAACTGGGAAAGGTAACCATCAGAGCCCAGCATCCTCAAAATCCCACCTGGCCTTTCCCCATATAGAATGGTCCTTAGGGCCATGGTTTAGTGGCATGGTGGTGTAGGTTGATAGCTGGACTTCATGATCTGAGAGGTTTCTTCCAGTCTTCATGATTCTGTGATATTTCAGGCCTGTATATGTGCATAAATATATATATATATGCATGCCAAACCACAAGAGGAAAGGCTTTCCTTGAGGAAATGGATCAGCTCAGAATCTGTTCCCCTTTTTGGATGTCATCATCACCACACCAGCTGCTCATCCCTGGGTAGAAAGAAGCCTGAGAAATAAGAGCTGCCTGAAAATGTTTCATCCAAAGCTAGATGTGTCCTTACAGGAGGAGGCTCTCTGAAAGTCAACATTTACTGAGTGAATTGAACTCTGAATTTCATTTGCAGCTCACCTGCAAATTTTGCCATGGTCTTCAGTGGCATCCATTTGGTCTTCAGCCATGAAGACACTCATTATGGATCATTAACCTAGACATGATCTCCAGCTGAGATAACCACTGAAACCCCAAACCCAACAAAGCCTCCAGACACTCTGCTACACCAGCATGCTTGGCCTGACTTTGAGCATGAAGTGGGGAGGCTCAAGGCCCAGAGCACTGGTAGGGGGTGATGCCCAGTCAGTCCCTAAGTAGTAATCAGCCCTGGCCAGCCTAGTCTCCCAGTTTAGGTACTGGGCATGACATCATATGGCATGGAATATTCCTTTGGCCAGTTTGGGTCAGCTGTCCTGGCTGTGTCTCCTCTCAACTTCTTGTGCTCCTCCAGCCCTTCCCTGGCAGTGAGAAGTCCTTGACCTACTGCAAACACTAAGCAACCACCAAACCATTGGTGTGTTATCAATGTTTTCCTCATCCTCAATCCAAACCACAGCACTGGATCAGCTACTAGGAAGAAAATTAACTTTATCCCAGCAAAAACCAGGACAACTGACAAGATTTTTTTTTTTTCCTTTTGGAAATATGAAGCCTGCATATATGCCAAAATATTGTGATTTGCTAAGACAAGGACAAGGTTCTTAAGTATAAATACTGATTTGAAATACATTTTAAACACAGAAGGATGGAGGTCAGTATTATAGCTATGGAGAAGGCAATGCTCACTTCCATCTTGAAGCCCATTTAAGCACTCTCAGGCCTCCCAGAGAAGCCAGTGAGCTCTGATGCCTTGGGAGAATGAAGGTGCAAGCCTTAAGTTTGTAGGTTTTAAAAGCTAAAGTGATCAATATTTTAGTTTCCAAAACACAGATGTGAAAGAGCCAAAGCAACTAATACATTAGTGTCTCTGTATTACTTGGCCTGTTTTAATCCCACAATGGCACTTCACTGAGAGCTTCAAATCTGTAAGAAAGAAAAAGGACCTTGCAAAGATGTGGTTTACAATCCTCAGCCAATGAGATCTTGCAGCCAGGATCATCTTACACTACTGTGAAGGTATTTAGACAACTAGAGCTGTTAGCCAGGCTGCAATGAAGTCAGTAATGTAGAAAGTAACATGGAAAACAGGAGTTCCCCCCGTTGAGAATATGGAGTTAGCAGTGTTAGCATGCAGAGCTGGATGTAGTTCAAGAGCTGCTGCTGTCATGTTGGCTTTATGATACTCATTTTGCTTCCAAACACCACAGAGTTGGAAGTTTCTCTCCAGCAGTCTAGCACATGTCATGTCTAGCACATTCAGGCTCCTTCAGATAAATGAAATCTCTGGTAAGATGGTCAACCAGGTGCAACTGAGCTCAACACCTTCAGGATGAGCTCCACCTGAGCTCCCCTCCAGAGACCCACACTAGATGGCCCTTTCCCCCTGGTCAGTTCTTTTCACTTCACCCAGGGTATGAAGCAGCTGGACAATGATCTCAAGCAATAATAAATGCTACAAACCCCAAAAATCTTTGTTTGCAGACATGACTGTTGCCCAGCAGGGTATGAAGTGCTCTGTGTGCATTTTCTGCAAGCATCCACTACTGAAACCAAGACTTCAATGGATGTGTGAAGCTCTGAAAAAGGTTTCTCCTCCCCTCACTGACCCTTTGCATTAGACAAAACTCCTGAAAATCAGTTTTACACCCAGTGTGCTGCAAAGCAAATACCAGCAACAAAGGAGGAGGGAAGGCACTGGGACAACAGACTGTAGGAGCCAGTGGGGGTTGAGCCCTTCCCTAGAAGCAAGCTCTGTCACTGCCAACACAACTGCTTTACTCCCTCCCAAAACCTCACCTGAATGTCAGTGCATCAACAGTGGGCACAGACACACACACAACTAGAAAAGAAAAACCAAACCCACAAGCCTCCCTTGGCTCTTCTCTCTCCTTCATTAAGGGCTCAGAAAAAGGAGAATTTACCAAGCTTAATGAGTTACCATCTATCAGCTGAGCCTGGGTGATGACTCCAAGGATACACACAGTCATTAGCAAACTCAAGATAAGGCACATTAGCTGAAGTCTCTGGGAGGAAGGCTTAAAGTAATCCATGTAACCTTGAAATTGCAGAAGGTGAAGAGCATATGTGCAAATAACTGTTGTGCCTCACCTTACACAGGTTAAGCTGTTACTTAGTGTAAGCTCATCATTTCCATTTCTGGGTGTGTGGCTTTGGCAGAGAGGGCTGGGCTCTCTTCTGAATCCAAATTCAGCATCACAGCATGAGAGTGAGGTCAAAAGAAGGATTAAAAAGTCAGGCTGGTCCATAAGGACAGTGCAGCCTCCAGCAATGCTCACTGAGAACAGAGTAGCACAAGAACTTCTGTCAGCAATGCATTCTTCAGTGCCATATGGAATCAGATGAAGAACTTAAGTCATAAGCATACTCCAGTGAAATGACACCTCCAGGAGTGTCTTCCTTCTGACACAGCAAGCCAGACTGAAGGGAATTGAGATCAACAGCTCTGCAGAAGACACTCCCAGAGTTCACAGCCAGTGATCTCCAGAACTGCTGCATAGGCAAGCAGAAGTCTCCACCTGTTCATGTGAAAATAAGATTAAAAAACCCAACCAGATGGTGACTTAATCCCCAAATCCATCCCCAGCTGACATTACACAAAATGAGGAACAGGCCTTGCTTTCAACCTCTGCTTATACTGGGAAAATCTTCCACCTTGGGTGTCTGTAAGGACAAAGTATTCCCATTCCAAAGCTCTCTATTAATTTGGTGGTTTCACTCTATAAAGAGAGACAACAGACTTGAAATAGTGTCCAATGGGATAGAGCAACAAGTGAAGGTGCAGGGGGAAGGTGGAAAACTCATGCTCAATGTTTCAAACAGGAGGAGAAGCAAACAGCTGTGCATCTGCCCCAACCTTACCACTGCCCAAGGTGACCTCTTCTGCAACTCATGGCTTATTTAACACCCACTTAGTCAGGATAGTCTGCCTTTGGAATGGTAACATCCACCATTCACCACCACTCCATCATTCACCCTAAGTGTAGAAAACCAGCCAAAACTGATGCTGTTATTCAAGCAGGGTTTAAAACATGCTTTATGCTAATGATGTTTCTTAAAAGGATGGTGTGAGATTGTCTGAGAAATAATTTTCCTGGTTCTCTTGCCCTCAGGTCCTGTTAAAAGGCATAGATACCTCTGTCTTTCCATCTAACAGCAAGTCCTACTCAAGCCAAGGGCATCTCCCTCACTTGCTTTGTATAACAACACATCCCTTTGGACCTGGGACCACAGAGAATGGGCAGACTCCACTCTCAGCTTCACAAAGGAAGCCAAAAGGAGGATTGGCTGCTGTGTTCATAGTGTAATACCAGTAAATTTCCATAGTAAGCCTACCTTGAGGCTCAAAATTGGGTGTCCTGCTGTGCAGGAATCTCTGAGAAGGTCCCAGAGCATACAGAAGCCAATCACCATCTCCAACCTGAACCATTCCACCTTCCTTCACAGGATTTTATAGTGAAACTTCAGCCTCCTAAATCAGTTCATTTCTATTCTAAGGGACAATTTACCAAGTGAAAAATAAATAAATAAAATCCAAGTATTTTGGTCAATTTTTAGGAACTCTAAAGCAGAGAGATGGCTTGGCATCATCTTTCTGGTGTTCCCATTAGCAAATACACAGCAGACTTTCCCCTAGCTGCAGAAGACAGGTCCAAATCCATCCCTTAAGGTCCCTAAGCAACTGCCTGGTAGCTGTGCCACACACACAGACATCCTTCTCCAAACACAGACACTCAACTATAACAGACCAAGGGGGCACAGTCCCTGAACCACTCATGCAACTGCTCACTAGCCTCTTCTGGTGAAAATAAGACCTGGAGCTTCCACAAACCCAGCTCCCTTGGTCTGAATAGATTAGAGAGCAATCACACAAGCAGCTCAGACAGCAGAGCCAAGTGTAATGCATGCAGCAGCTGGAAGAGAGCTCCAATAATGACATCTCCAGTGCCTAATGCATATGGAAAGAATCAGGTTCCTTGTAAAAACACAGGTTCACCTTCCACTCCTTTCAGCATAGCACTGATGGCCAGGAAGTCTTTTTAGAGTGGTAGACAGCTTTGGACCCAAGGGTCTGCTATCAGAAACATCCAGACACTTAAGTATTTTCTTGTTGCTGCAGGATCTTCATACCTTTAAACCCAAGGGCCTAAATGTCTGACCTCCCAACTCTTACTTCATGCTGAATGGTATGTTATTTTAAAGTTAGTTTTTACCTAGGGGTTGAAATAGGTGTTCTTGTTCTTACTTGGAGTAAATCAGTGCTATTTCATTTGTATTCAAGCAAATCTGAAGTAAGTTTGACCAATTTTATTATTTTCCTGATTGGATTTTTACACAGCACAAAATTCTCTGATTTAAGTGTTTTGGAAAGGAAAAAAAAAAATATCAAGTTCCACATGAAGCAGCAGAACACATTTTGCCTCAACAGGAAATACACCCTTATCAGGTATTTTAAAGCTTGATGTTTTCAAGAAGAGCTTAATTTGTCCTTATGTTTCAGAGTTTGCATGTTTATATGAAGCTTTTAGACATCTGGATTCCAGTTTAGGGTTTATTTGCATACAAAAATATATTATACTGAAAAAAAAAAAAGCATTAAAAGTTCTCAACTATATAAAATTACAAATATATCTTCATAAAAGCAACTTTAAATTAAAATCCAAGCTATATTTTAAAGCAAAATACAGCTGTAACACTTAAGTTATCTTATTCCATCTTCTGCAAAGTAACAAAACTGATGTTGCCAGTTAAATCCTTGGAGTTTACAAAGGTTATGTTCAGAGGGTGAGTATCTTGGGTAGCAAAGTTATCAGACAAAGGCAGCAGTTCTCAGTGACTGATGTCACTTTCCTTCAGAGGACATTCATAGGCAAGCATCACACCAAGGATTCATTTCACATATCTGGAAATACAAAACAAGAAAAATCATTAAGTTCTGTATTAAATAAGATTGCATGTTGTTGACAAACCAGACACCCTGCCTATGCCCAGCTTGCTAGACTGCCTGACAGGCCAAAATTATGCCTTTTTTTCACTTCAACATGACTGTGCAAGATGCAGCAATGTAAATATTTGCTGGACAGAAGTCAGGAAACTAGAACCATATTTCAGTAAGAGAAGTAAAACCAGGATTAAGACACAAGGAAGATAACAGGGAGTCAGGAAGCTCAGAAGGGCAGCTGTCTTGAGTTAAGTCCAAGGCAGATGCTGAAGGCTTCAAGAATTACAGGGAAAGGATAATACCTAAAGAATACAAACTCAGTTTATAGTTTACTGGAGCAAGTTTTATTCATGCTGCAATTTAAGTCTAGTCCTACAATTTGTTTTAGGCTCTGTAGTCTGGTTTCATACAAAAAAATTTGCCAGTATCATGTCTGTAACTGGACAGAAAAAGCAGCAGAAAGAACAGGCAGCAGACATGGTTGTTAATAAAAGAGGGGTTTTTTTGTATTGTTGTTTTTCTTCAAAAATCACAATAAAGAATCTAATTCTGTAACTGGAAAATACAGTTTCTAGACAATGACAGAAAAAGTGATCTAAATTCCACTCCTGCTAAAGACAAACACAAAGAGGACTTCTGACATTGAATTTAAGTCAACAGATACAGGTATCTACTCCTTCATTCTTTCAGAAATCACAGTCTGGAATAAAAAAGGTTTCCCTCACTACTGTTACACTTTCAGTCACTTAACTTTATAATAAAACACAACTCCCCCCCCCTTTTTAGCTGACTTTGGAGTATTTAAGAAAGTGATGTTTACATGGTCTATAAGATCAAGTAGGGGTCAAGGGTCTATAGGTCAAGGAGGGGTGAATTGCAGCTGCCTCAGAGGTGTGGACAGGGGTTCAGCAGAGTACAGCCTTTGTCACACAGGCTGAACTGTGTGTCTTGAACATTCAAATAATGACCTGAATTTAGTCCCTTTTACCTTCTTAACCACAACATGATCCATAGGACTAGCAAACTGAAATGAAGCCACATTATAGAACATTGCTGCTACCCTTCCCTTCTCTCTCCCCCCAACACACTGGCTTTCATCACTCTGACAGTACCAAGTGAGATGCAGTCTACTCATAAAAATCTACCTACTTGCCAGTGTTCTGTCAAGATCAGCAATGAAGTCTTCCAGTTCTTTTGTGTCTCCAAGCTTTGCTGCAAAATATGAGTCAATGCTGCTTAGACATGACATATTTCTCTGGCCAAAAGAACCACACAATCCCCCCAACAGTTTTCTGTGGTATCAAACTTGCAGTGGATTATTTGCAGGGAGGTTCCATAGGGTTGCTGCAATGTCCAAATGCATTCTTAGGAAACAAGGGAGACTGAGTTCAAAGTCAAGCTTTTATAGTTTTCCATTTGACAGAAGCAAAGCAGAGCAATCTTCTGCTGAGCTTCCTCACAAAGCAGAGATTCAAGAGGAGGAAAAAGCCATGTCAGCTAATCCATGTCCTTGCTACTGTGGGAGCCTTCCTTATTGCTTCTATTCAGATAGTGCATTCAGGGCCCTAATCAAACCCTACCTAGTTAGCTCCCAGTCTAATGCTTTTAGCTGCCCAAATCTAATGCTCTTATATCATGTCAGTATCACTGGTTTATACTGGGAAGTCAGATCCTTTGGTCTTGGTCCATGCACTATAAATTCAGATCCAAACAGCCACTTAACATTTCCACTCCTGAGAACACCACTGGTTCTGTGCAATCTAGTTTTACTGCAAGTGGCTTCCTTATCTCATTTCTGTGCCCTGTTCCAAGCCAGTTCCAACTCTATTTCTGTCCTTCTGTCTTCTCATCAGGAAGAGCATCTTGACCTTTAGTGCAATTCTTTGTCAAGTATTTCCTGACAGTTTAACTGAACTCTTTTTTATGTTACTTCTTATTAGCTATTAAGCAAATCTTTCACTGGTGGGGTTTTCTGGGGACTGGTCACTGTATGAAAAAAAAAAGACATGAAAGCATGAAAAACTCTTGGGCATGCTTCTGAGAAGACTAGTTGTCATGAAAGCACCATGTAGTACATATGTATGACTGTTCATTTGTTGATAAGTCTGCTCCAGAGTTAATCTAAGTTAGCCTGAACAGAACAAGTTCCTAGGGAGTTAGATCAGTTGCAAGACAGAAGCCACTTTGAAACAGCATAGCCACCAAACAGGAAGGAATTCTGGGTTGTAACAGTAACACTTGACTCTGTAGTGTACTCAACAGGAGTCCTTAGTTTTGTTGTCATTTTAAAACAAGTCAATGCATGCAGGTGATTCTTGGCTTACAGAAAGAACCCTAAATAGCCAAGAATTAGAAAGAAATGCCAACATTTAAAATTAGGCACACCTCTACATGGAGTTACTGATGGAGATGGTAAGCTTGGAGTAGATGCAGTTGGAGAGTTGAGCTTTTCATCACTGAGGCTGAAGCTGTTCCTGTAGAGTGAGTCTGCACCTGTAAAAAAAGTGACATTATAAAGTAAAATTAAGAGCAATGGACCTTTCCTATGTGGGCTTCAGAGTCTGTAGAACTCAAAGTTACAGACTTCAGAACTGGAGGGATAAATAAATCACCTATGACATGAAGGTGTTGTTCCCACAGCTACTGTTTAAAAAGCAAGCAGTCCTAGGCCCAAATCTCACCCCCAGCCAAGAAAACATCAGCTTTCTCTGCAGTCAGCACCATTTGGAAATACATTGCAGGAATGGCAATTATCTCACAAGCCCTCTATCAGACCTAGGATGACCTGTCTAATTCACAGTATTTTGGGGAGTTCTGCTTACCTGTATTTTGAAAAAGCTATTAAAAAAGCTGAATACAGACCTCCAGGTGAAGCTCCCTAGAATGGAGTATATATATATTCAGCATTGTCCTCATCCCTGAAGCAAACTCAGCCATTCCTCCACATATAACTCTGCTGCTTTAAGTGTTGTGCTCTGGATAAATGGTATGGCAGCTTTTATTTTTCCTTTTATTCTGTAACTCTCTGGAGTTCTCAAAGCAGTACATCTGTACACAAGATGTTTTGCAATCTTATTTTAGGTGATCTTACAACTAAAGCTTTATGTGACCTGGAAAGCAACAGGAAAGGTTCCAATAGCATTCTGATGTTCTTGGATTCTAGACAAGTTTCAAAAAGTATCAAAGAATCATCTTTATCTTGTCTCTTTCCATAAAAAGAGTTGCACAGTGCACATAAAATATTAGTCATGGCTGCACTGGAAGGAGGAATTGTCATTGTGTTGGAGACACTCAAACTACTATTTCCTGCAGTTTTCAGCCAGTGACCTGAAAACTGTAGTTCACCCAAAAAGAAACCATGGTTATGTGAACATGTCAACAGTCTCCATTTATTTATTTCCTAGGGGATAGATGTACCCCTCACTATATGGGGTGGTGACAACCTCTGCTTGTCATTGAAGCCAGCAATTTTGCCTTCCTGCAGCACAAGTAGCATTTGTCCTTGGAGCCCCAGACTAGGAGGTAGGTAGACTGCAGGGTTAAGTCCATCCAAGATGGAAATGACACTTCCTTGGACACCTGTCCCATTGGCTATGCCAGGAGATGACTGCCTAGAGGTGACTAACCAAAAGGAGGCAGGACTACACTTCACCTTGCCAAGATCTGCACAACTGCACTTCCACTGAACATTGCCATGATCTTTGCATGAATCAAATGGTAAAGGTCATTCTCCAGCAGACTACTCCACTACCATCAGCTCCCCTATCTTTGGGAAGAGTGTGTCCACACCCCACCTCCTTTAGCCTGCTGTCCTTACCTGCTTAAAAATCATCTTCCACAAGAGTATACAGGTACAGTGAACAATCAGACCAGACCAGACAACTGCATCTACTAAGCCTGTCAGATGTTTCCTCAGGATTGTCTCTCTTCTGTGTTAGTTTCCAAGTCTAACTGTTGCCATACACACTGAAAAGGCTGTTGTGAGAAGCTTCACCCTGAAATATTGATGACTACAATGCAGAATTGAGGTAATTTTTACACAGAAAAATGGAAAAATAAGCTATTTTAAAAGTAGCTCTTAAAAATGTAGCTCCAGCCTAAGAGGGGGAAGTTTGACACTGCTCTGCTATGATGTGTGTCACCAGTATTGTACTACACAGTATGAAACCTTTACATTCATGGACTGAAAGTAACAATTAAAGGTATGACAATTTTCCTCCTGAAATCTTTCTACTAAAACCACATTTCTTTTCAGCCAAGATGCCCAAGAAACTTAGAATGGAAAATTCTAACTGGTCAGGACAAAACCCCTAGAACCACAGAAAAGCCAAATAACTTGTAACACCTTACACCAACAGTCCTGTAGCCAAGAGTACAACTCACTGAAACCCTGATAGAATGGACCAAAGACAAAACACATTCCAGGCACTGCATCTGAAAAGAGCAGAAGAACTTTCAAATGATTTTATATTTTAAATGTTTCAAGGCTCATTCAATTAACAAAAAGAAAAAAATCCAGAGAAAATGGCTACAAAACTGAGTGTACTGTGGAGTCTATGCTACCAGTAGTAACCAGACACCAAATGTAGCCATG
This sequence comes from Galbula dea, assembly GCA_013399015.1. NCBI lineage: Eukaryota > Metazoa > Chordata > Aves > Piciformes > Galbulidae > Galbula > Galbula dea. Next base: position 4,027,286 of record VWZX01005355.1, on the reverse strand, counting down.
CTGGGAACTGATACTACAAACCAATCCTTCTCCTACACCAAACCCAAAGGTCCAGCTACTCTTATATTTAGCTGGAATAAAATGTTCTTTTTGTGAATGCTTGCACCTCAAATTACAAAGCTTTAATAAGCCATTTGAACTGGCCACAAACTATTCATAAAATCCTTTTTATTTATAACCATTTACACATCTGAGCTAGCAGTCACCTTTGATTCTATTTGTGGTTTTCTCTCCACATTCCCTTCCAGAAGCAGTTGAAAGCACTGCCTGCTCACCTGGCAATGTATTGAAACCAGAAAATGTTATTTCATCCTAGCTTCCCCAAACCTTGTGCTGGGAAATAGTTACAGTTGGGCAAAGAGAAAATAAACACTGAACTGTTGCTTTAAATATCTGACTGTTTTCCTTCCAGTTTCAAAAGGTGATATTTGTTTTCAGAAAGCAGTGCTATCTTCTGATGGGTTGTTAATATTAATAGTTTCATCAAAATACTAACATTTATCTTGCTCAAAAAGCAAAGCCATGCTTTAGCTACTGGCTGTGGCTTACACTGGCCACTAAGCAGCAGAAATTCTGGTGAAGGAAGGAGGAATGCATTGACTCCCCCAGCAAGGGGAAAACAATGTACTGTTAAAGATGCACTTGTGATATCCATCAGACAAAGAGCCCACTTTGGCAAAGTGTGACTGCAGGGCAGAAAGCTCTGGGAAAAGGACACTTCAGTCCTTGCTCTTCACCAGCTACCACAGCCAAGATTTTACTCATTCACCTCCAATAATGGTCCTTGGAAGATTTCCACTGCCACACAAATACAACATCCTCTGCAACCCAACACCAGAGGCTGATGCCAAGGATCTCTTCTCATTGCTTTCCCTCCTCATTCAGCTCCTTGTCTCACACTGTGATGCAAGTTTCTCTATCAACCAGTACTTATTTTTCACTGGAATTGTTTCTACTGTTTGCACACAAACCATGCTTTAAAAACACACTCTACAATAGTGTCTCCTTAAAACAAACCCCAACAAAACAACTTGAAAACCTGAGACAAGCTACTGAGATGACTTACACGAGTTAAACTAAGTCAATAGCTGTGAAATGAGGGGGTTGGAATAAATATGGGTGTATTTTACCTTGGCAAAGTAATCTGTAGTTAGTATTGACCTTTGCTGTTCTAGTAGATGGTTAAACCACAAAGAAAAACCACAGCAATACCATGTAAATATAGAGTGTCCCCATGAAATGAGCAATTGAAGGATTCTGAGCAGTAATTAACTGAAGGAGGAAAACTTCAAACTTTCCATTTTCAAACAGGCAAAGGAAAAGTTCTGCTGTCTGACTTTAGTACCAGGCTCTTTCTAGGGCCATAGTTCAGGGTACAATTTTACAGAGCACTGCTGTCAACAGAATATTTACTGCAGTTTCAGTTGAGAAAGTTTTAGAGGGGAAAAAACCTAAATTTAGACATCCCTAAATTTTTCAGAGAGGAGCTTTAAAATTCCACTTAAGTCTCTACAAGCTATCAATTTATTGTGAAACAATAGTTCAGCATTTAAGGATCAGTCTGCACAACTCATTCCTAGTCAGAACTTGTTGCCAAAAATAATAGAAAAGATAAAATCAGGAATTTCTAATGCCAACAGCAGAAGTGAGAAATATTCCTGATGCAAAGAGCTTGCTTCACAATACATATGTTGCAGCCCTCAAGGACAGTGTTTATTTTTATCAAAATCACAGTTACACTTGGCTGCATTTTATTTTTGTGTGGTTTTTGCCTAGCTAACAAACATCTGTTCTAACACAGACACAAAAATCACACCTTGTCACTAACTGAATGTCTGGGCTTCATGAGTTGAAAGATTTCAAATCAGACAGTTATTTCCTGTGATATGTCCTAGATAAGGAAGCCTGAAATCCAGATGTAGCAGTTGGCCTTCTCATTATATACAAAACTTACCTTTCCACACCCCTACCACCCCTGCTATCTGAGAAGCAGTGATTCCAGTTCCAACCTTCCTTTTTTCTAATGCTTCCTTTCTGGAGTTTAAGAAAACCAGGTCTGCTGGAGAGGTAAGAACAGGAGATCTTCCAAAACCCCCTCACATTTCTCATTAAATTGAAATACCTGGAGAGAAGCCTATGCACCTGAAACTTTTGGGGTTTCTTCCTCTTGAATGGATCAGTGATTTCATAAAACATGATTGCTCAGATGATTTAAGATGATAAAGTTTATTCTTCCATAAGAATCTTGCTTCATTTTTCATTATAAATACTGCATTGTGAATGCCCTCTCTCTGGAAGTGTTCAAAACCAGGCTGGATGAGGCCTTGAGCAACCTGGTCAGTGGAAATTGTCCCTGTCCATGGCAGGGGGGTTGGAACTGGATGGTTTTTAAGGTCCCTTCCAACCCAAGCCATTCCATGAGTCTTGTTAGAAACAGACCATAATAAGTTCACAGTAAAAAAAGATCTCCCTCCTTTAAATATTCTCTTCATCAAGTAAGACTGGGATTTGCTGCTAAGACTAAAGACTCACCCACTCCACATTCTCTCTTGTGGCAACCCATGGCAGATGCCTACAGAAGACTTTGAAGAGTGGTGCAGCCATACAACGACAGTATCAAGATAAACTCTACCAAGTTCCAGCAGTGCACAGATCAACATCTTTTCTTCAGCAGCAGTAGCATCTTAGCCTACAGCAGTCCCTGATGGCCCATTCATGGCTTTATCTAGTTCTTATTTCAGCATGTAAACTTTTCACACCATGATGCCTTAAGGCAATGTTTTGTACAGTTTAGCAATACACCATGAGAAGACACCTCTGGCTTCTTTGAAACATGCTAGTTTATTTTGATTTCCTCATACTGGGTGAGGTAGCACTCACTCAGGATTTTCTGGAAGCTTGTCCCCACCCAAGTCCTCTCTCCTTTGGGCAGTCTCTGTCTATTTAGTCATTTGGAAACTATTTCATTTCTTCAATCATTCCTGATGCCTTTTTCTATACCTTCTCTACAAAAGACTGCAAATGTAAGCAGGCTTTTCAGGATGAGTGCTGCAGTATTAGCAGTGGCTTATGCTTCATCTGTAGATTGTGGAGGCATTAGCACAACCACACAGAGACATCCATGGCATGTAACCATGAATAACTGCACTACACCAGGCACTGGGTGCTAACAGATATCATGCAACCCCTTTATAAACCTGTGTCTGCTTCAGTTTGAAATTATACTGAAAATGAAAAGTTCCAGATGCACTTAAGATCTTTTGTAGTGTTTAAAAGCTAAGAGGGTTTTGTCAGGAAGCATTTACCCACTCCTAAAAATAACTATGAAGATACACTGCAGGCTGTAGGAGTGCAAGAACTGAAGCTCTGCTATTTATTTTGCAATGCTTTTAACAGAGGGGCTGGAGTCTGAACCTGTCTCAAGAAAACACATCCAGAGCTAGAAGTATGAAACATTAGCCAGAGCAGAACAACAGAGGTTATAGTTTAGCTTTTTGGTGGTGGTGTAACTTAGGCACATGAAATGTTAAAGCACTTCCCTTCACAACCTCTCATAAAGTCCAACTTCTATTCATTATCCTAAGCCTAAAGTTGGAAGACTCTCCTGACATTGCCAGAGACTAGACTGTACTGACACACTGCACTGAGCAGACATACAATTTACAGACAAGCCTGCACTTTTCTTTGCAAGCTTATTCCAACACACAAGAAGCAAATGATACCTACAAGAATTCATCAGCACAGCTGCATCTACACTAAGGGCTTTTGCCAGTACAGCACTAACACAAATCTTATTTTATCCCAACCAACATATGCTTAAGAGTTAAAAGGTGTCCCTCAGCTCAGAAGTCTCAGCACAATTAATAACCTAGAATACAAAGCTGTTCCACTAAGTTGAAACCTAACTGGTACTTGCTCACAGTCCTGCTCCTCAAGAATGTCTGGTGGAGTAACTCACCAGTTGCATCATGATTTCCAGCACTGACACAATCAGCTGTTGTGGTTAATGGAACACTGGTGAGCCAAGTACTCAGCTCATGAACATCTGCACATGTCAGCCTTCCTATTACTGTAAGGTCTAGAGTCCACTGTGTATGTACAATACTTATCCAGGGCCAAGACAGACCTTGTCCAAAGATCACTTAGCCCAGTAACAGGACAATATCTGGGAAAGCCAAGTACTCTCATGCCCATTTTCCACAGGAGTGTCTTCAAATTCTTATTTTTTTTGTAATATGAAATATGCAACATGAGAATTTCAACTAGTACTTTTGGAGCTAGCTCCCTCAAGGGGAGATTTTAAGGTTAAAAGCAGTATTTACAGGACTAACAATATTGATCAAGATCTTCTGTAAGCATTTATGTTTAATTAAGCAGGCTCATCCTCATGCCAGGAACCCCAGGAGAGGCAAGGTGTTTCTCACCCTACTAAGCAGTATTGTTCAAATAGGACCACTTGATATCTAGTACTAGCTGCTCATAAAGGTGAATTTCAGACTGTTTCAGGAGCCCTGAGAGAAGCAATTGCAACAGTTTAAAATGTTACCTTCCCTCACAGTCCCACCCTAGACACAAAAGATAACACTGCAGGAGGGGCCAAAAGATACATGGGTCTAACCTTCAGCCACACCACATCAATTAGGATCAGACTGATCAATGAACAAGAGAAGATTGTACTAAAATACCACAGGCTAAACAGCTCTGTACATACATGACAAAGGGTACTTGGAACAGCCTTGGCACTGGAAAATAAGATTTTGGGAAGAATTTTGGGTGTTCACAAGCAAGACAATTCAAACTCTCTGCAGATAGTATTGTTGGAACTTCTTTTGCGTTGCTACAGATTGATGTTGTCAGAACTTGCTCATTCAACCCAGTTTATCCTTGATCTAGCAGTAGTGTTTAACCTCAGCATTATCAGAGGGACAGCAAAGTCACACATTCAGCACTACACTTGCACTGAACAGCAGGGACCAAAGGTAAGGTGAACCTAGAGGAAAAAAACTTGAGTTTGAAGAGAAAGAGCCTGGGTAAGAAGGAAATTTCATGCATCTATTCTTAAAAGAGATGTAGGGAGTGTAGCTGGATTTCATCAGACACTGGAGCCCATTTTATAAAAGGAGTTCTTCATAAATCTGCAATTTTTTCCAATCCTACTATATCTTTAAAATAAAAAGTTGCCTGGCCTGAAAGATGCCTTTAGGAAGAAGTGCTTTACTAGGCCTTCTCTGAGAAATGAGGAGAGCTGCTTGTTTTTCTGGTCCCCTCCCCTTACACAGCTGGCACTGCTGGGTGTCAACAGGTCATTCTCACTGCACCCTCCTGCTCCAGTATATGCCAATGTCCAGAAGACAGTGATTTTGATTTCTCCAGATCTCCCAGTGACAGGGGAGGAATCCCATCACAGGACAGGACTTGTAAGCTTGACAAGTTCCTCATGCAGGATCCTTAAGGATTTTGTGTAGAGACATCAAACTCTGTCTATCCTGCTATTCCATTGATGTCTTTACCCTAAATCAGTGCAGATTTATGACAGATTTTTATTTTCCAGATCTTCCTGAAGATCTGCTCTGCCCATTTACATGAGCATGCTGTATCTCACTGGGCCTCCTGCCCTGCCAGAGAACATCATCATCCTCCTCCTCCAAAGGTCCTTCCTGTCAGTCCTATCAGAGCCATTTTAAGCAGTGTTCATGCTTTAAGTTTTCTGAACCACAGCAGATATGCTAAGTAACTACAGATTGCTTTATCCATGCAAGGAGAGTAAGTCCTTGATCCTATTGATTTTGGCTATTTCATGGTTTTCTCAACAATAGATTATTTCACCCTATCATTTAAGTGTCTCATTTGTGGTCTGAGTCTGTGAGATGTTAATATATTACAATACTGAATACTGCACAAGAAACAGTAACACCAGGGCTGTTTCACTGTAGTTAATGGTAGATTTAAATGGACAACACAGCTCACATCCTTCACCAGCTTGACTGAGTAAAGGCAGACCTCACCTTAAACACCCTCAGCCACTCAAAAGGCTACTGTCTTGGGCACACATCTCCAAATCTTCCTCAGAGACAGACACTTACAAGGAGTGATTCTCTAAACTATGAAATAGCAGAACAAGATCATGATCCACATATCTTCACTGATTACAGGGAAAAAAAACCCCAAAGGCTTTGCTAGGCAAGGTATCCAAGTTCAGAGCAGGTAAAACATTACCTATTAATGAAAAGAAATGAATCCTACCCACAAGGATGAAATAAAGGGCTCTGATAATATGGAGACACTATCCTCTCACTGCTTAAGTACTAGGAAGATTACAGTAATGTTCTAGCACTAAGCCAACAGAACTGTGCATTAAGTCACTGAACTGATAAAGTTGCACAACAGAAGTTAAAGGAGCAATTTTATAATAAATAGCAGAAACCCAGATAAGTTTCATAAAGCTCCCTGAATAGTTAGGAACTAAAAAGAAAAAAACTGGCTATAGTTTATTTTTAGTAGAACTTGCTTCTGACAAAGTAGCCCTTGAGTCTCCTGCTCCCAAGTAGAGCAGCAGTTTCCAGCCTCACTGTCTGGAAGAGGAAAGATGTTGTCTCTCTGTGACTAACAGAAAAATAAGAGAAGTAAAACTTTTTTCCAAGTTAACTAGAAAAAGAGACTAGTTCCAATTCTGTTTTCTTGCTCAAAGAGGGTGATGAGTCAGTACCTGCTTCCCACCCTTGTGCTCTGTTATGCAGGCACCTTTTGTGCACACCTCGTAGTATACTTGGGTGCAAGTTAGCTTTAAACTATCACTTCTGAAAGAGTGATAACACTGAACCAGAAACCTGGATGAGTTTCCATCTGTTTTCAAAAGCATATTCCAGTTCATTCTCTCTCAGCTGGTATTTTGGCTACTAACATACAACAGACAGTCCCTGTTAACCTAAGGGACATCTTCAAGAGGCTTCTGTGTCTCAGCAGCCAGCTGGCAGCTTCACCTTCTGTAGCGAGTTTTTCAGCCTTGTCTGCTTCTGAAACTAGCCTTGATGTGGCTTCCCTCCTGCAACTCTCTCTCCCTCTCCCCCTCCTGCTGTTCAACATCGGCAGGATCAGACTTGGCATCCTTACGACTTCTAACGCAAGAAGCAGACGAAAATGAGGTTTGATTTTGTTTTGGTTTGGTTTTAAAAAGACGGGTTTCTCGCTCACGGGTGCCTGCTTCCCTCAAGAAGGGGAAAGCGTTGGTTGAACACCCTATTTTGATTCCCCCGCCCACCAACCCCCCGCCCCAGGGTCGAGGCATAGCCGGGACAGACAGACGGACCGATCGCCACTCACTCTCCGAGTCGCTGAGGCCACTGCCATCGCTGACGCTGGCGCTGCTCCGCCGCTTCATGCGCTCCAGGTGCTCGCCGTAGTAGAAGCGGCGCCGGCCGGCAGGGCAGCTGAACTCCGCCAGCACCGCGTCGAACTCCCCCAGCGCCTCCGCCAGGCTTCCGCCGACCTCCTCCCCTAGAGCTGTCGGGCGGCGACGGCAGCAGCGTGAAGGTTCGCCCCGCGTGGAGGGGAGCCCCTCAACCCAGAGCCCCGCGCTGGAAGGGAGACCCCCTGGGTGCTCCCTGCCCCCGGATCCCTCTCTAGTCTGTCAGGGGAAACCCTCAGTCTGCTCCCGGACCTCCGCGCTGTGACGGAAGACTCTCAGCACGCCCGTCCCCGGAGCCCCACACTGTGATGGGAGACCCTCAGCCCCGATCCCCACACACCTCAACTCGCCCACCCCCTGGCGTCCTGCGCCCCCTACCCCGGCGGATGGAAGAGGAAGGACTCCTGCTGCTCCCACCTTGACCCGCCGACCGCTGAGCCTGAGGGGACTTCATGACGGCGGCGGGCGGTGATGCTCCACGGCCACTGCCGCCCCTGCCTCCCGCCGCCAGCATGGGCGGACCTGCTCTGCAGCCACCGCTTCTTATAGCCCGCCTGGGCTAGAGGCAGAGACGGAGGGGGCGGGAGGAGGAGGTGACACCGAAGCCTGGCCCGGCCCAGCACTGCCTTGCCCGCGGAGGGGGGTCGGGGCGGACGGGGCAGGTGTGCCATGCCGGGGATGGGGGGGACAGCGGCACGGCCTGCGGGCAGCCATGGGTACTTGGCCGGGGCTTGGAGTTTCCAGACAACTTGAGCCCCTGTAACAAGTGGGAAAGTCCCGCTCCTCGTCCTCTGGCCCTCACCCCGGACAGAAGGATCACTTCTTGTTTGGGCTCATGTCGGTTTGCTAATCCCAACTACCTGTGTTTTAGGAGGTGGTGTCTGCACCGCGTTTGTGCCAGGCTGCTGGTAAAGGGTACAACGAGCATCAGAGCCGGCGGCAAGGAGGGAATCTCACCAGAACACAGCCAGCCCCATGGCTAAGCGTTGTAGTAGGTGCGGAGCAGGACGAAAAGGCAGCAGCCTGCCTTGGCCACAATGAGCCTGTGGCTTCGCAGACAGCCAAGTGCCATTTCAGCTGTCGCCGTGAGCTCCATCGCTGCCTGCCCCCTGCCCTGCGCTGTGCTGGCATCTGTCTGTGGTTATTGCTTAGCTCCATCCTTTAGCGAGCTGCGAACTTCGCCATGGGGCAGCTGGGATGGTTCCTTAGAGAGGGTGACCTGAGGAGAGGAGCAGCTGGAGGGAGTGACACAGAGAACTGCTCGGGCACACGGAGCTGCAACCCCAGCTGCGTTGGCCAGGACCCTCTCCAGTGGAGTGGTTTCCTTAGGAGAAAGACGTAAGCACTTGTCCCGAAGTCAGGTTAACCCGACGTTTATATATGCCATAGCTACCAAATACTGCTCTTGTGCTATCTTTCACTCGTTTCTAAAATACTGGTTCTGTTAGATACCCATTGGGGAAGACTTTGTCACACTTAGTTACAGCCAGTAATAGTGAAAACAGGCATCAGGTGCTGTTCCTTGTGTATGTGGCAGGAGCTGGGATTGTATTTGTGTGTGGATGAGAATATTAAAATAGAAGAGTCGAGGGCAGGGAAGGGGAAGGAAAACATCTCTCCAAAACTTCTTGGCATTTTCAGACATGTCGTCACTGCTCCTGCAAGACATAAAACAAGAAAAACAATATTCTAGACAATAAACCATCTGTATCTAACAGACTTGTTCACCTCCCCTTACTGGCTGATATGGAGGCATTTATTTATCCTTGCAGTGGATCAAAAGAAGTTCTTCTGGTGAAGTTCAACTGTTATTTATTCTGTGGCTTCCTCCTTTCGTGTGGTCTTCCTCTGTTTTTATTTCTGCTAATAAAAGTGGCTACAAACAATCCTTTTTGAAGACAGTAGTGACACAGATGGAAAGTGAGGTTAAAAAGCAGGGGACAAGGAGATAGGAGGGCATCATGTCAAAACCATGAGCAGGATGAACAACAACAGACATAAGGCAGGAGAATTCAGTACATGACTAAGTAGAACTCACAGCTCAAAAAGACAAGGACTTGGCCCTGCAGCTGACATCAATTCTTTTTTGCCTGAGCACCTACACATATGATCAACCTCACTGGCCACACACCCCCCCATCAAGCACCGGTTGTTTGGTTTCATGCTTGTTTGTATAGCAACACATGACTCAGAGGCCACAAATGTTTTAGGTCAGGCTTCAATACATCCATTTTGTGAAGAACACAGGCAAAACAACCAAAGGCTGAAAGTCCTCCTGTGCCTTTCCTATTATTTCTCCTAAAGATGGTCAAGCAGCCTCACAGCTGTCTGAGATGGTGTTGTAGGTCACATCATGAAGAAAGAGCACAGATCTAGGTGGGTGAAGCTGTACAATAAGGCTGGAGTTGTTTAAGGGCATAGACCTTCATGCATGTCTTTTGTAGGAGGTTTGTCTCATCTTCTGCTGAGCCAGTTCAACACATTTGAACAGCAGAAAACTAATGCAGTGAAAAAGTGAGGAATTCTCTGTTGAATGGGCTCAGCTCAGGCAGGTGAGCTCCAGAGCTGATGAAAGGAGCAAGCAGAAGGGAATGTGGGTAGGGGAAAAGAAGAACTGCTTCCCTATAGTGATACAAGAGTTTGTCCCTGGGCTTCCCTGTAAGTTATTATTTTACATTCTAATCTAACATTTTCAGAATCATTTCTGGGCACACTGAAGAAATTATTCCATAAAGTTCCCTTCTTTTCAGACATGTGGTTGGGAATCTTCTTTCCTTATGGAAACCTGAGCTTAAAAATCCTTGGTCATGTTTACTGCTCCATAAACAAGTCTTTTAACATTTCTTCCAGTAAATACTCAATGCTTCCTCCTTCTTTCTCCTAAGCAGCCTGGAAATCCCTTGAATACAACTGAGATTCAGCTGGTGAATTTCAATTTTCTGTATAAACCATTTGCTTATCCATGATGGAGTAAAGATTGCCTTTTATGCCCATCAGTTCTATGCTATAGACCATATAACCATGCACCTCCATAAACACTCTTGAAGGACCCCAACATGCTGCCATTGAAGTTAGGTGCATTTTTGCCATTGATGCCAACAGGAGCAGCAAATTGAAGAGGTCACTTTTAAGTGCAGTCCCCTGAAAGACTGCAGGCTGACACTCTTGTTTATTGCTGGAAACATCCAACCCGACTTGTAATGTAAACCTCAGCTACTGAATCCCTCCCACCTTCCTTCCAGGCAGCCATCCAAGGTGTATTTAAAGTGAATTACTTCTTGAGCATTCGACTTAGTGTCTCCAGATCCTCCTCAGCTGCTGAGGCAATGTTTACAGTGGTTTCCTACTGCATTCTTAACCTCACAAAGTTGTGAGCCACATAGTTATTTAGATCAACAAATCCTGCCTCTTAAATATGCTTCAGGGAAAGGCTTATAAACCATTAGCAGGTTCTCTGATAGAGCCAAGCTGCAAGGCTCACAAGGTGCTAGTTTTCTATGGGAAACAGGGAGTAATTTGGTACACAAAACCTTGTGTACACGGCAGAGAATCCTAGGAGTGGTTTACACAGGCATTGGTGCTGCAGGACTAACCACTGACTAATCTAGTGGTTTACAAAGCATGACCCAGAGATGCCTACAGATCCAAGAACAACTCTGAGGCACTCGTGCAAGACAGGAAAACAAAAAGAAGGGCAAATTTCCTGGAAGTGGGTTAAAATTCACAGTACATATGCAGCTCCATATGCACATACGAAGAAACTGGAGCTGCAGAAGGGGGGGAATTTGCAAGTCAGAAAAAGCTGAAAAGTTCTGGTCTAATCACTTATTTATTTTCACCACTTCAAAGATCAAGAGTACCCCAAATTATCAATCCTTTTCCCACAGTTAAAAGCAGTGAAACCTACGTTTGTTTTCTCACTGGTGTTGGTGCTAGACAACAGCCAGAGTGACAGACCTCTGCTCATGGAAGCAAACTAGGGTTCTGAGCATAGAATTTCCATGAGTCTCCTAATATTTTTCAGTCTGAAAATAATAATTCTTCACCAAAGTGACAGTACCAAGTGGTTAAAGCAGATACTTCATTTAAAACCTGGGAATGACAAACAGAAGCCCACCATCACCAAACTTCCAGCTGAAAGCAAGCAAGGGAACCCAAAATTTAGACAGCTGTGAAGGAGAAAAATGAAAACCTGCTCTGACAGGGGGTTTGGACTAGGTGATATCTAGAGGACCCTTCCAACCCCTAGCATTCTGTGAAAACAACCAGAGGATGAAAAAGCAGAGGTGCCAGCCAGACCAACAGGCAGGGAAACCCAACTCCTGAAGCCACAGAGCAGGAATAGACCAAACATCACCAGGATAACTTGTCTCTTTCTTCAGTGCATCACAGCCCTGCCCTCCAGATGGAGTTCTGAAGGGTGGGACAGTGGTTAACACCCCAAGTCTATTTTATCCTTCACACTGCAAATGGAAATGCCTATGTGAGTGAGTTGCTAAACTTGTCCCATAATGAGGACAGCTGCTAATGAAAACTGAGATGAGCCATGCATTCTACATAGGCTACCTAACTACCATCAGAGGAGTGACAACTGGCTTCTGCTGCCAGCCAGGCTCAGTACAAGCCTGTGAGCTGTAGCTCAATCCACCAGGACAGTGGGAAGAGTGAGGGACTTAACAGCACTATAATCACAGAATCACAGAATATTAGAAGTTATTACAGCACTATCATTAATCCTGAAAAACTGAAAACCCAAACAATTTGGCCAGAGATCTTTCACAGGACTTTTCTTCATCTTTTCCCAACCTTTTCTGTAGACTTAAAACCTGAACCTGGACTTACTAAAAACTTTTCCTCATTGTTCACCAGGTTTTTCCCATGATGCTACATTTGGTTTACAAAACATTGTTGGTATCCTGAGAACAGAACACCTAGGAGCAAAGCAAACAAAATGGAGTACATTATAAACCCAAACACAAGAGGTACTGGGCTGTAATATATATTACATCTAGGTTTTGGGGAACCTTCAGTCTTAAGCTCACTAAAAGTCACAGCAAAAGTTCATGCCCATCAGAAAAATCCTAAAATCCAACTACACCATGCATGCACTGACCATAAACCATATAGGCAGTAGGTCATAGAATCACAGAGTATCTCAAGTTGGAAAGGACCCATAAGGATCACCAAGACCAATCCTTGCAGGTTTGCCTAAAACTAAACCACATCCCTGAAAGCATTGTCCAGACTCTCCTTGAACTGTGACAGGCTTGGTGCTGTGACCATTTCTCTGGGGAGCCTGTTCAGGTGATCAACCACCCTTTCAGTGTTCAGTCTGACTTTCCCCTGGTGTAGCTTGATTCCATTTTCTCTTGTCCTACTGCTGTCACCAGAGAGGAAAGGTCAGCATCTCTACTGCCTGCCTTGAGGAAGTTATGGACTGTGATGAGGTCAAACCCCAGCCTTTTCTTCTTCAGGCTGAATAAGCCAAGTGACCTCAGCTGTTCCTTGTAACTCTTGCCTTTGAGACCTTTCACCATCTTGGTAACCCTCTGATACAGACACCGTGAGATCACTTCAGAGGGAAGAGAAACCAACCAAAACACTGCTTGAAAGCTGTACTAGTGTTTCTGGATCTTAACAGAGACAGGTGTTGTCTGGTAGCTTTTTCCTTGCAGTGCAAAGGAGCAACCAAAGAACAAGCAGAGAGAAGTGGTCAAAAAGCTAAAAGAAGACAGCAAGAGAAATGTAAGGAAAGGGACCATGGCAGTAAGCCAGGAAGGGGAGAGAGCCTGGCAGCTGGAGTGCTGTATGGCAACTGGAGGTGAAAATAATTGCCTCATCTTGACTCAGTTTTGAGGAAAACAAGGCTGTGAATGTACCCTTTGCATGGACAGATTGCACACAAGACTGCACAAGACTGAGGGAAGAGCTTGTTCTTCCATCAAGCTCTCCCCCAGCAGAAGTCATCCAAAAGAGTCCAGTATCTGTATCAGTTTAAAAGAGTATTCTGGAGAGAAAGAATGGGAAAAACAGACATATGAATGCAATGTAACAACTTCATTTTCTGTGTCATCAGGCTGTAGGCTCTAGCTTTGGGCAAACCACTGCTTCTACCTCTACCTGATACCATTGGCACCAGAGAGGGGTGGGTATAAGATAATGTGCTGGACCATGAACTGGAGAAGCTGAGTTCTTTCCCTTCATGAGGAGCACTCCATCAGGAAGTTTGTACTGTTTCAAATGCAAATGAGAAACAGCTGGTGTTTTCCACATGTTTTTGCTCTGGATTGTTGAGAAATTGAAGAGTTAAGATGGCTGGATACTGGGCTACTTCAAAAAAAATGGCAATTTTGTCAAGAGGAGAAGGAATGTTGACTCAACAGTGGGTGATTACATACAAGAAACAAATAGGAATTTAAGGCTTAAGAGTCTTGTATTTCAGGAAAAATATCTGACTTGCAAACCACAGTGGAAACAAATTCTAAGCCTTGTGAAGTGAAACATATAAGGGAGCTCTTATGTGAAAAAATAATAAGGCATCTCTCCTAATTCATGCCTTCCATAAGTAAAAGAAAAAGCAGTGACATTTTAAATCAATGCTATTTGCTCCAAATAAAAATGATGCATTTTCTTCTGCTTCTATTATGCTATTTCCCACAGTCACATGCATGTAGTCTGTTTGGCTCTGTCACCTTGTACTTCATATCCAGCTTTGCTTGGGGACTGTGTGTCTCCAGAGCCTTAAAACTGGCCAAGAAATATAGTTTCTCAATTGATGTAATTAATAATTACTATCATAATAAAATATACTTGTGGCTAAAATATCTGGCCAGAAAGATACTAAACACATCCAAAGAAAGCAAAGTGTTCCTTGCCCAAGAAGAAGTCTTATTAGATTTTCCTGGGAACACTGAGTGTTCTCTGGAGTTGGTGGTGTTCTTTTTAAAAATGTACATGAGTTTCCATCTTGTTTGGTTTCCTTGTCCTTCTGTGACTAAACCAATGTTTTGGGTTTTTCCATGGTCCAGAATCATCTTTCTCTTGTACTGCAGCAATCTCAAGGTAACTCAAAGCAGTACAGCCATAAGAAGAGGGGAGGTCAAGAGTGGCAGAGGGTGCAGGATGTCATTCCCATCTACCCTTCTGAAGCAAGCTACCAAAGCAGGCTGACAAAAAGCAAGTCTTACTCTCCCCTCCATGCTCTGTTGGATTTATGGCTGTAGGAGGGACATGGAGAAGCCAAGAATGCTTGTTTGCTGAAGGCATGTGGCTGTGGCTGCTAGAACAGAAGTGGAGCTCTTCATTATTTGTGTTGCAGTGGTGCCAGTCATGGACTGGGACCCCATTGAGCCAGTCCCCATACAAATGTGGAACAAAAGCAGTAATCCTTCAGCTTTGGTTAGGCAGTAAATCACCCTCCTTTAAGGGATGGGGATTTGCATATTTATGGTTGGGAAATAACCATGCTTTTGGTCCACTAGAGCCTCTCTTGTTAGGAGTGCACAGGGGATTGTGTAGATGGGAAGAAAAGAATCAGTGTTGCAGTCAGTGACCACGTCCTGCACCCAGCTCTTTCCTCTGAGACAACTGCATTTCTATTTAAAAATAATTATGAAAAGCCCTGGGTTTTCTTTCCATTTTTCTGAGCCTCAAGTCATTTTTGTGACAAGCCATAGCAGCATCCTGTCTTCCTACAAACGAAAGTTAAGTAAACCATGCTCTAATTTTCCCAGCCAGAGGGAGGATCTGTGACTGCAACTTCTTCCATATGCTCATTTTCTATTTCCAACTCTTGTTTCATAAATAACAAGCTTTCAGAGTTGCCTACTCCATACTGCCCAGCACTGATTCACCAGTTGTATACAAAACTAGAGTTACAACATTTACACCAGAGGACAGCAGTTAAAAACTAACTGAACCTAAAATACCAATGAGAAACACAGGCTTTGCCACTATAGAACTCAGCTCTGCACCTCCAGGTTTATCCTGCAATGGTACTGAAAAACACTTATGTCAAAATATCCAGGGTTACTTAGGTCATCAGCTCTGGTGAAAGCAGACCTCAAAGAGCACACATCAACTTAATACTTGCATGGCATTGTGTTGGGCTTAGCATTAGACATTGATTTCTTGTTACAAGCAAGTTTACAAGCCCTCAGCAAGCAGGAGACAACAGAGAAAAAAAAGTGGTCAGCAGAGACAGCTAGAGCTTATGTTTTTTGGATATTATCAAATAAGCTCAAGGAATCTTGTGGATCTACATCTTTTAGTACAACATGTTACCATCCAGGTGGCACATCAGAAGCAAAAAGCCTTATTGGCCTTGCAGATCTCAGGGGTTGGTTAGTCTGAAGAAGAGGAAGCTCAGGGGAAACCTTCTTGCTCTCTCCAACTACCTGAAAGGAGGTGGTAGTAAGGTGGGACTGGGTTTCTTCTCTCAGGTAATGAGTAACAGGACAAGAAGAAATGGCTTCATGTTGCAGCAGGGGAGGTTCAGGTTGGATATTCTCCCCCTAGAGGGTTGTCAGGCATTGGCCCAGACTGCCCATGGAGGTGGTGGTGGAGTCACCATCCCTGGAAGAGTTCAAAACTGTGTAGCTGTGGTGCCTGGGGCCATGGTTCAGTGGTGAGCATGGCAGCAGTGTTGGGTGGGTGGCTGGACTCTATGATCTCAGAGGGCTTTGCCAACCATCATGATTCTATGAACTACTTTCTAATGTTTGGCATCTGGAGGTGCTCACAGCCTTGACTTGGTTGCAGGGCTTCCCTGACAACAGAGTTATCCAACTTGCTGATTTGTGAAGAATTCCCTACTTACTAAAAAAGCAAGCCTCTAGTGAAGCTGTAGGCTCCTAAAGAGAAGATTGACACCTACTGATGGCACTACAGGCCTCTTTGGTTACTGTTACCTGTGTCCTGGAGATGCCCCTTGTGGATGCTTCAACGTTCACAAATCACACAGCTGAGTGATGCAGTTCTGAACAGTGCAACACCAGCTGAATATCTGCTGACATTTTTACACTGGGACACAAGAGGATGGTCTGTAATGCCCAAGCTAACCACCACCACATGTCCTCACCACCTGGATTAGCACAAACCCCTGAGCAAATGAATCATGGCTTCTCCTCTAGATCCCAAAGTAATAAATCTAACTGCTTCAGTCCATTGGTTAGAATTTCCCTAGACAGACACTCAGGCATGCAGAGAGTGTTCCTATTAGAAATAAAGAGTTCCTCCAGGTGCTCTCTGAGCTCATTTCAAATAAAATCAAGCACATGGATTAGTGGAAATTTGATTCAACATCTCAGAGGCAGTTCACAGGCTCCCTTGGTGCCAGGCACCTTTTGTAGATCCCTGGACTTCTTCTGCAGTGCTATTTACAGAGCCAGGCCTCAGGCAGGTATAGTTTGCTTACACATATAGGTAGGTTTTAGGACAGTTTATTATTTGTGGTATAAAGCCTTGTCTTGAATTGGAACTGCTCTGTGCTAGGCACTCTGCACAGTGAGCAGGAAGATGGCTCCAGCTCTGGTCCTTGCTTTCTAATTTGCTTGAAGTAAATTTGACCATTTATCACAAAAACAGGCCTGGAAAAAACATGTATTTCTTTCTCCTGCCTTATTGCATACCTAAAATACTTTTAGGAACCTCTCGAAACCCAAACCTCCTCTTAAACATTATGAGCATGTTCTCAAACACTTTGTCTAGACTTGAAATATGTTTAAGTAGCAGAGCCTGAGAGGTGAACAGTGAATTTACTCCACAGTAAATGAACTGGAGCAAAAGCTCATCTTCAAGGCCAATATATATTCTGCCTCTCTTCAACAGCCTCAGGAGACTAAGGCAGGAATTGGATTGATCAATGCTTTCTGCATGTAACATGGGATCTCCCAAAAGGCCAATATGACCATCTGTAGGCTCACAGAACCTTTCCCACTGTCTCTGTTTTCAGGTGGTATGAAATAAGCTTGAGCAGCTACACCCTCAACCTCAAATCCCCAAATCCATGCCTAGGGACAGCTGGGTTATACAAACACGAGTCTAATTCAGCTGTTTCAGAACATACAAAACACTGATGGCCTCTCTTCACTGCATGAAAGAAAAAAGACATTTTCCTGTGCTTCCTGCAACCTCAGAATCTAACACCTGTAGAGAAACAAGACTGCAGCCTTCTGTCACTATGAAAACATTCTGGATGCAAAGCTTCCCTCTAGTGGAAAACCCATGAAGTGATCACTTCAACACCTGCTCTTCAGACATAGAACAACAAACACCAAAAGTAGTTCTCTGTTGTGGTGGAAACAGTGCGTGGCAAGGTCATTTACATATGAAACTATCATTATCACAGAATCTTTTGTGCCACACTTAAAGCTTGGCCTCTTCCTACCTGAAGGATTTATTATTTGGGAAGTCTGGAGGTGCTAGAGCTGAAAAGCTAGAAACTGCCCCTTCCACTATTATTGCTGATTCTGGACTAAACTTTTATTATCCAAATGAATATCAGGGCAGTTAAAAAGTCCAATGTTTCTCAGTTCAGCAAAAGCCGAATTAGCTCTTCACTATCCAACACTACCAGGCATGCTGAGATAAGCAAGGTTCTGCATTCTGCAGGCAGCCTTCTGCTAGACTGTGCTTCCACCTGAGTGTTTTCCTTCTGCCTGGAGAGCAAATCCCATCTTAAGGCACTTGTCAGGTTTGAATGAGTTCCCAAGACTTAACTACAGCTCTAGCTGCAGATGATCACAGCCTCACTTCCCACACTAGTCATTTTATCTTAGCAGAACCTGCACTCCACTCAAGACAAAAAACCTTTTACCAGTCCTTACCCCAAAGACTGTCTCCAGTTGAAAGATGCTATATATTAACTGCTTCAGCAACGTGGGTCTGCTTGTGGGTGGCCAGTCTCACATTTGTCACCTGACCTGGGGTATAGGGTGTGACTCTGCTGGGGCAGAGGAGATGGGAGGCTCTTTGACCTCCAGGTCACCCCCACAAGCTGACTTCCTCGGATTGTCCATGAATTCCTGATTCAGCCAAGCAGTTATTCTGATGCTAATGGACTGAGAAGAGAAGCTGCATCCTGGGATGTCACAATTACCAGAGAAGAAGTTAGGGTATGGGAGAGTAAAACAAGAACAACTGACACTCAAAGTGGATTACATTATTTTTGAGAAGACAAAAGAGCCCAGAAAAGAGAAAGCAAGGAAGTGATGAAGAAAACAAGGATGGAAAAGACAGTATGAAAAGAAAAAAGAGCTAGGCCAGCTGCTCTGAAGATTGAGAAGGGATGCACTGGTTCTGTGACAGGTAAACACAACATTTATATATTATAGCACATTTCTTCTGGGACAACTTCCCAAGCCTGTTGAGTTTGAAGCCTTTTCTATTTCAAGCTGCTGAAAAATGACACCAAATCTTTTAAAACACCTTTCTTTTACATCTCTTCTTTTTTTTATTCTTCCTATACTATCCTACTCAGTGTTTGCCTACAGGATTGCCAAGCATCTATTACCCCAAGCAGATCATACCTGCAGTAACAGCCCTGCAGAAAACTCAGCAGCTTCCCACAGCTCCAAGACAAAACCAAACCACACACTGGCTGACAGAAAAGCCAATTCCTCTAGTTTCAGAAGTCTCAGGAGAGCTCCTCCAATTCTCAGGCTAGAAATCAAAACTAATGATTTGTTTTCTCAAGGAATAAACTGCTGAAAGGATAAGCAAGGTATTTTTGCTCAAGCCTGAGCTGAAGTGTCAAGCTAAACAGATCCCAGAGGAGTGGATGAGCAGTCCCACAGGGCCACAGCCGCCTTCTGAAGGCCTGGATTCAATCTCTGGCAATGTCAGTGTCATCACTACAAAAGGCAGCAGACCACCACATCGTTTCACATCTTCACCTTATGTGGGCTGCCAAAATGCTTTTCTAGGGTCCTGCTGAGCCAAAACAGCCCCAGTATGGTCAGCTACCTCACCCTGCTCCAGACATGTTGGAGCAAGCTCTTCCCCAGCAAGTGGCATATGGTGAATACATCAGACATCTTGCCATAGTTTTCAGGGTAGTGTGTTGCTATATATAGAGAAATAAATGCCTCAGTGTGCTCAACAGTGAGGGTTTTTTTTTCTTCCTTAACCAGGGAATGTTGCAACTGAAAGGAAAACAACTAATGAATGTGATGGGTTGAAGGCTGATGTCCATAAACATGCACAAATTCCAAACCAAAGGCATGTGTGTACAAAATAATTTATTACAGCATAACATATGTTGGTAATATTTTACAGAGAGTTTTCCATTCAACAATTTTGAATCTAAACAGATGACACACAAAGGAGAATTTTCATTAGAACAGTTTATTTGCCTTAATAAAATCCCCTCTTCATGAACTTACATTTGCCTGTGAGGGGCTAGTTAATATTACTGAAATTATTTACATTGCAGTGAAATAAAAACAAACCAAGACTGAATGATTCCATTACAGGTTCCAGAAAACAGATTTCCTGTACAAGCCACAGTATAGTTATGTTTTGATAGCAGTTCTTAATAGAATGTAAAGCTGTCATGTCATCATTTTGTCCAGCAATACTATGCTTTAAATAGGTATATTAGATTCAGACTTCCATTTTGATGGGTTGAATATTGAAGAGTTAATGTACCAGAAGGCAAAGGATGAAAAAGGTTCCTTATGATTTGCAGCCAGCCTCTTTGTGCTCCCTAAAATAGTTCTAAACTGTAAAACAGACTCCTCACACACCATCTGTTTTGCAGCACCTACAGCAAGAGTGTTCAGGTGGGAGAAGTACTGGAGTATTGGCCATAAGTGATTAACTTAGAGGCAATACAGGAATCTTACCAGTGATTCTTGTCATCATGTAGACAAGAACTGTATTCCCCATGACTGTAACCTTCTGCACTTGCCCAAAACTGGAGCAGCTTTTTCAACTTAAGTGTCAGCAGGTGAACAGATGGGGAGAAACCAGAAGGCAAGAGGAGGAAGGGAAAAATGGAACAAAAAACAGTATCAAATTCCTATTGTATTTCCCAGGGAATTGCTTCAGGATACTCAAAATGTTAAACTGACCACAAACTTAAAAAATCAACAGCTATGGAACACAGGGTAGATAGAAGAGTTTTCAAAAAGCCTTAGTGTGGGGTTGTGTTGTTGTTTTTATTCTTTTCCAACACAAACCTAATCTTTGTATCCATCAGCACTGGTTCCCTGTAAGACACACACCTGATAAAAACATGCAAACCTCCTATGCTTTCATTGTCATTGTGCTTCAAAAGAAACCAAACTGACCAAAGATAAAAAGAAACCACCCAGAAAAAAACCCCTAAAGAACAGTAAAAGACAGAGGGTAACTCAAGCAGCACTTCAGTCTCAATCTGCTAAAAATGCTCAAATGATAATTCATCAACAAGATATGATCATGTTTCTCTGCCTATGTAAGGACACTGGTGTGAAAGCAGTCTTCAACATCCACAGTTTGGATGAGGGAGGGCTGAAGGATTATTAAAAGACTTAAAACTGTACAAGTATAAACATGAAAAATGCTGATTACAGATAATGTTTACTTAAATATTGGCAGTTGTTGTTGGGAGAACAAAAAACCAAGAACTAATAGCATACTCCATTTCATGGAACTACCCAAACATCTTGTTTTATACCTCTTAAAGATATTCAAATACAACCTGGAAAAGTAACCCTGATCTGTATTCCAGCCAGCATGTAAAGAGAGTCAGAGTTTTGGAGACCTGTGTGCATGGAGGTACACACACACACACACACACACAGAGCCACAGGCTTGCAGACAGAGCTTCAGATCTCATTAGAGAGCAAATCATGGTTCATGGTTGTGTGGTTCACAGCTGCGAGGCTGCTGTCCTCCTCGTTGGTGGCAGGCATGAAGGCAGATGTAAAAGGAAACAGTTTATGACATGCTGCTTGATATTCTTCACACTGAGTGTGGCAGCTTCCAAAACTGCCATCAAGCAGTGCCTCAAAAACCTTTGATAATGTCTGAAGAAACAAAAGCAAGAGTTAAGAAATGGGATGTACAATTGGTTTTGTTCCTAAAATGCTGTTTGTGGGAAGCAACAGTAACCTGAGCAAACACAGGTTCTGTTGGTATTCAGATAGCTTAGTTATTGAGGGGGAAGAAGGGAAACCTTGCTCCTTCAAATACTAGATTTATCATGATATCTAAAGCAGGTGCACTCTCCTGCAGTTAAATATACATTATTTAAGACCCCATGCACTTGCTGCCTTCAAATACTTGATATATCTTTTACCTTCACATTTTTGTCTCTCATGTTTTTATCCAATCTAGTAGCAACAGCAATTGCTTTTTCTTGTCTTGATTTGTCCAGGAAATACATCATCTTGGCACCTTATTGCAAGAAAGAACACAATATTTAGATCCCAGCATTCCTGAATGCAATACTGCATATACAGGCACACAGAATCCTAAAGATGAAAAATCAGTGTGAATTAGGACTTCTTACAAGTTTTAAACATAAACCATTTTTCCTCCCTTATTTACAACTTAACTAATAAAACTAAAGCTATGGTGATGTTTATTAGAAGCACAAGGAGTGAGTAACAGAGGAGATCTGCTTCTGCAAAAGTGAAATGCCTCACTTTACTGACACTGCATCAATGTCTTCTTGAAGAGATGTCTTTAATTAATTGTCATTATGCCATGAATGTCTTCTTGCAGCTTCTTGGACCACAAACAGTTAATGAAACTTGGTCTGAGCATCTCTGTGAAATAGTGTGTTGCTCCTTACATCATAGCTGCCTTAATTTAAAAGCTCATCTTCATGAACATGGAAGCATTTCATGTACTTGGTCTCTTCCCAAAGACAAAGCCCAGAAATGCCTCACTGCAAAACCTACTACAAAGAAGAGAAAGTTTAATAAATCATTTTACTGAAAAAGTTACAAACCTACATTGAGTTGGAATTTATTGTCTCTTGCTCAACTCATTTCCCCTATTATTAAATTTGTTCCCCTAATTAAAGGAAGTTTCCTGGTTCTTACTGCTTTTTGTAAGCCAAGCTTCAGAAAACAAATTGCTAGACTGAATATATTTAGGGTTGAGTCATCATTGTCCAAAAACTGTCTAAACTTAACCTAGTTATAGTTGTTTAAAGTCAGGGAAGCTATGGTACTGAAATTGAAAAGGGACTCAAATTCTGATTATAATTTTACTAGGAAGTATTTTAGGCTAAAACCACTCATTTGTACTCTCAAGACTCAAGGTTTAGGTCTTTCAGAACTGTGTATTTTCAAATTTGAATCAAAGATGATAGTTTAAGAAGTTATAAATTGTACTGTACACAAAAATCAAGTGCCTCAAACCTGTTTCAGCATAAACAGGAGACTGACATATAGCTGAAGACCTAAAGGTATCAAGGCCATGTCCTTGATTAGCTCACTCCTGATTTCACTTTAAAATCCACATTTGTTCCCACTGCCTGTACATTATCAATTCATTTAAGTTATTGTCAATTATTATGTAAATGATCACTGTTGGATCAGTGATAAGTCAACCACCCAGGTCCACTGATTGATCCTAAGGAGCTTTTAGATGTTTAAGCACCCCACCTGAATGTAAACAGGCTCACCTTCTTCCAAGGGATCCAGCCCTGTGTTAATGATCTAGGTTAAGTTTTTCCTCAAAGACACTAAAGATGGAGACAGTGTGAAGCCAGACAAAGAAGTTTGACTATCTGAGCCTGTACAGTTACTATGGCAGTGACTGTACTATTTTATGTAATAATGGAGGATAAGAAAGTACTGGAACAATGACAACAGTGGAAGAACACATTTATAACAACCAGGAGCAATTGCCTGCTGAGATACCTGTACTTGACTTCCCAATCTTCATTCTGCTCACAAGAAAGGGGTGAAAGTACCTCTCAAGGTACTGTTCTGAAACAGGGATCTTTTCATGGCCTCTCTAAGTCTGGCCAAGTTGCCTAATCCTCCCCTAAGTGAGATGAACAATCCTCTGAAGCTAACTTTCTCCAGTGGCTCTGGACAGATCTTAGGCAAATTCTACTGTTCTAAGTACTTTGAATGCCTTAGAAATCCACACTCATTTTTGCTTCCTAACTGCTGGAGAGCTGTTTTGTTTCCTCCTCCACAAGCTTCTCAGGTGACATCAACTTCCATTCCAAAACTTTCTGTACTGAGTAGAAACCAAATTTCAGCTCCAGCAGCTACTTGTAGCTCTTCTACACAAAGAGCCTATGAGCTTCATCATTTTCATGGTTGCCCATGAAGCAGAAGAGCAAAGGTAGCATAACAAGTTTGTCATGATGTTTTTATTGCTGCTCCTGCTATGTGACAAAGCTCTGAGTAGGGACAGAGCCATTCCAGCTGATAAGAAACCAGGGAAGAGCACTGCTCCCATTATATAGGACTTTTTGGATTCTATTTTCTGATCATTTCAGAACTAGAAGCTGCAACAGGAGGGATGACAGTGCTTCCGTACTTGAATTATCTGTGCTGGTCTGATCATACTTTTTGGAAGCAAGAAGCAGGTTGCTTATGCATCTAATAAAAAAAGGGAATGAGTTGTTTCTAACATGGTAAAAGTCAATGTAAAGGTGAATTTTTGGCTCATTGGAATTGATGTATCAATCCTGGATATGGAGATACAAGATTTTAATCACTTAAATAATCTCCTTATCAAGAGCATTAAAAAGTTAAACAAACCTGACAGCTGGTGCTGAATGGAGGTAGCATTTTGTTTGAGAAATTCTTCATTAAAACTTTCCAAGTTCTTATTAACAAAGATTTTCTGCATTTCTTGACTTAGGACCTTGCTGACAATCTCTGGGAGATTACTATGGTCAGATACTAAAAGAGAGAAGGGAAGGGGGAGAGAAGCAAGAAAAAAAATCCATTTAAACAACTGTAAAAAACCCAATGTGAAACCATAAACATGACTGCTCATTTTCCCATTGGTAAAATTTGGCCATGGAAAGAAGCAAATTTCAGTCCAAAACACATCAAGCCAAGCACTCCTGATGCATTTATGGATCAAATGGTCATAAAGGGAGAGCTGTTACACAAGCTTTCTGCTTCAAGTTCCCAATACAAACTTAGATTTACACAGAATCTTTCTCCTGCCATATCTGCCACTTCTTTTCTTAACATTAAGAATGTCAAGGATCTTTGGAACACCTACACCTCTGTGATATCTAGCCAAAATGAGTTCTTAGGTCCACCTGGTGGCTTAATAGAAGAAGTAGTATGATATAATACATGCAAAGGACCCTGCTTAGCATAACCTTTGTTTTCTTGGCTGTTACCATGGAAAGCAAATCTTTTATTTCTATTTTTCTTCCTATCAGTTTGCATTTCAAGGGGATTTATACAAAACATGTAGTTATGTCCTTGTACATTACAACTTCCTGCATCTTTATACATACATCTGAACTTCCTATACACATACCAGCTTTGGAGAATTTAATCAAGCACTCATGTAGCCAAGGGTTATTACTGTTGATGGCAAAAGCTCTCTTGACAGACTGCAACATTAATAGAAACTTTCCTGTGGGAAGGAGAAAAACAACCAAAAACATAGCAAGATTAAGAATACAGAACATTTGATATCAATTACTGTTTTCTTTAGGAAATCCAGCACAAACATGAGAAACAGCAGTGGCTACACAAAATTGGAAAGGAGATTTATGGCTTAGGGAAACAGCAATGCCTGCTGCTCAAACTGGCACCACTGCACAGATGATGTTACTAGCTGTTGGGCTTTGTTTTCCCCTAGATAACTGAAGATCACACTGCAGATATCATAGAATGGCTCAGGTTGAAAGGGACCTTAAAGATCATCTAGTTCCAACCCCCCTGCCATGGGGGCAGCATTTATTAGGATATTGAATATGCTACAACTTCCATTGTTCTTATTTTGTTTTAAGGGTGGTTAAACCAAAATGCTCTCTCCCCTATTATTACTGGATATGATGCAGACCCCAGCTTCAGGCAAGTCAGTGTCTTATCCCAGATCATCAGATAACACAGGCTGCAATGAGGGGATAAACCTTTTGTAAAGCAAACACACAATTAGGCAGTCCTTTACCTTTTCTAAAGTATATTTCAAATGCTAATAAATGTGTTTCTATGTCATCTCCACTCAGGTTCTTAAGTGGTGTAAGGAATTTGATAGCTTCTTCCAATGGATTTTCTACCTGTTTTAATACAAACAGAGGGAAATTCAAAGCTTAACATTAATGTCAAAAACATCAAGGATAGTTTCAGTTCTTTGGAGCATTTAAATCAGAACCAGAGTTCTCCAGCCAAGAACCATCTTTCTCTTCAGTGTCTGTTTTAAGAAAGGAGGGACTGCTGTTTGGAAAACACAACATTTACCAAAGGTAATCATATTATTAATACAGAACTTTGATTTATTAGAGGAAAAATATGACATTTCTGCAGTGTAAAGAGAAAGAGACAACAAAAAGTTATCTCTGCATGCAAAACCCCTGGATTCTTCTAGGAGAACCTAACAGTAAACCTGTATTATAGGCTTTTTATAATAATCACATGAATTTAACATGAAAACCCATGCTAACCCTTTCCAGTTTTTCAGGAATGAGCTCTTCCCTGGGCCCACTAGTTTCCTCCTCCTCTTCATCTCGCTTTTTCTTTTGATTCTTCTGTTGTCTCTCTCTTTCTGCATGTTTTCTTTCTTCTTCAAGTTTTGCTTTTTTCTGTGCTCTTCTTTGCTTGCTGAGCATTTTCTTCAGTTCTTTGGCTGAGAGGTTTTCTACAGATCAAGGTAACAAACAAGTAACTTAAAAAAACCTTGTTTCTTTCAACACTCAGACATGGCACTGTGCTCTTCCTCTGGATCAGTCTCATACTTTTACAGCTATTTCCATAAACCTGCTCTTGCCCAAGAATCACCACAGAACCAATCACTACAGACCCAATCACCACAGAATGGCCCAGGTTGGAAGGGACCTTCAAGATCAGCTAGTTCCAACCCCCCTGCCATGGGCAGGGACACCACACACTAGACCAGGTTGCCCAGGGCCATATGCAGCCTGGCCTTGAACCCTGCCAGGGATGGGGCAGCCACAACCTCTCTGGGCAACCTGTTCCAGCGCCTCACCACCCTCTGGGTAAAGAACCTCCTTCTAATTTCCAGTCTAAATCTCCCCTCCTTCAGCTTGTATCCACTCCCCCTTGTCCTACTGCAATCTGACCAGCTGAAAAGTCTCTCCCCTTTTAAACCAAGCTTGTTATCTTTCATTAAAAAGTGTCTGAACAACATACAGCCTTGCTAACTGCATGTTCCAACTCATTTATTCCACAGCACATAATTTAGTTTCAGTTTCTACATGTGTCATAGACATCTGAGCCTACCTGAATTCACTTCTTGTTCTTTGCTTTCATTGGCAAGAGGATTATCATGGAGCTTCAAGTAGATTTCAATTGCTGCTCGAGCAGCCTTGAAGTAGAAGGCATGTTTCCTGAGAACATCTTCTAACCTCAGGAGGTCTACATAGGCACGAAGAGTCATCTTTCTCATGCAGTATGTGTGGAAGTCAAACTGATCATCTGTTATCTCAAAAAAATGCTTCAAGAAAGGAAAAGAAAACACAACTTATATGCATTTCCCTTGCTTAGCCTCGTGGTCTTAATTAGATGGAGGTCAATAAAGTTACAAGTGATTATATGCAGCAATATTTAACAGGCATAGAAACAGTAACACTACAAGACAAAAACTCCCCAGAAAAATCTCATTTTGTTCACAGCAACTATAATGTGACTGTTCCAAGACTTAGGCACTCTTTAAAAGCCAAGTGAAATGTGCTTGCTCTCATTAAAAACCCCCCAAACAGTTGGCAAAAGGCAGCATACAGTTATTGTATAAATAGCTATATAAGAGATGGGTTTTATATCAAATCCCTTTTCACTTCAAATCATCTTTTGTTTTGCATACCAGCTGGGGATGACATCTAGTACAATAAATGAGGGAGTGTCAAAAATCATTATGCAAGAAATTTTGTAATCAGCATGATTTGCTTTGCATATATCAGCAAATATCTTCCCTAGTGTGAGAGAAATACTGGGAAAGAAAAGGATGGGGTGTGCACCTACTTACCCTTTCTACTTCATGGCATTTCTTCAAGGCATCACCATACTTCCCCAGCCTTTGATAAGCTGCAGCACATTCAGTCTGGAACCACATACACTGCATCTCATTTAGGTTCTCCATAGCAGAAGTTCCTTCCTGAAATAAGTAAGTGTCATCAGCACTTTTTGCCATTATAATTTACTAGCTGCAGCTTTCAACTATAGCTAGTTTCAGGTCATTTGGAGGAAACAAGCAATCCTTTAACTACCTGGAATACAACAGAAAATGGATTTAACCACTCAGCAACTGAGAGCTGTGACACCTTATGCTCCCCAAGATAGACAGGAATAGATAAAAATGATTTAAAAATGTAAAGTTACCTGAACAAGACTAACTCATGCTTGTGTATACATTCTCACCTTCACAATTTGAGGGCAGAAAACAACTATTTTTCAAAATCTTGATGTTCAGAAAATAACTTTTGTTGTTTTGGGTTTTTTTCCCCTCCTGTCAGGTAAGTGGCATCTACTAGTCTAAAAATCTAACAATGTACTTACTGCTTTATCATGCAGTTTGAGTTTCACAGGACTTTTTAGTCTAAATAAAGTTAGATTTATACTTTACAAGAAAAAAACATGGTATTTGGTCTTTAGTTTCAATGCTCTAGACTAAGAGTAAACAAACTGCAAGCAAGTTCCAGATATCACAAATGCCAGCCACCAAATTTTCAGAGCAGTCTTTATACAAGAAAGAACCCAGTTTAACTCACAATATGTGATTATTTAGGATCAGATTTATCTTATCTTACCACAGGTACCTGTGCTAGAATTCTCTATTTCTTGCTCTAACACTTCCAACAATCATACAAGATGACTTTTCAGTCTTAGAGATACCTAGAAAGCTGGGATTCACTTTCAAGTGTTCTCACACCTCAAATTAAGACTTAATTCATGTCTGTGCTGCAGGAAATCCCACTAAGTAGCTCTGCTCATATTTAGCAGCAAATATTATGGAAATCTAGTCATTATGACTAAATTTTGTTCATTGTCAAAACCAGAGAGGTTGAAGTGCTTACCCCACCTTTAAAGGAAAGGATTTGCTTTAACAAGTTCAAGTCCAATTAATCTCTGTTAAATCACAATCACCACAGTGCACATTCCTGTATAGCTAGTTAAATTCTCTAAAATCACCTTTAAACAAGCTTTTTTCCAGGTATTTATTGGGTCTACATTGCTGGAAGTACTGTGTCCAAGGAACAAGAGGGACATGTGCCTGTCAGAGCAGGTCAAGAGGGCTGGAACACCTCTCCTATGAGGAAAGGCTGAGAGAGTTAGGTTGATCAGCCTGGAGAAGAGAAGGCTCCAGGCTGACTTTGCTGTAGCTTTCCAGCAGATAAAGGGAGATGATATGAAGCATGGAGATAGACATTTCACCATGGCCTGTAGTGACAGGAGAAAGGCTAACAGTTTTAAACTGTAAGAGGGCACATTTAGATAGGATGTTTATTGGGAGGTTTGTGAGGCACTGGAACCAGCTGCCCAGAGAAGGATGGCAGAAGCCCCATCCCTGTAAGCTTCTCAGATTGGATGGGTCTTTGAGTATCCTAATTCAGTGAAAAATGTCCCTGTCCTTGGCAAGTGCATTGGACTAGATGATCTTCAAGAAGTCCCTTCCAATCCAAACCATTCTGTAACCCTATAGAGTTACTTACCACCAAGTGTAAAATGGACACTAAGGTTTTTTTCCTTTTGGTCAAAAGTCACATGAGTGAAAAAAGAACTGCCAGAAGCAAACAAACCCACTCTTGATTAAAGTACTGCACTCACCCTGGTGAATTTAGAGCACATCTCCTCTGCATCCTTCACCATATTTGCTCTCAGCATGTATTTAGCACATTTAGAGTTAATGAATCTGTCTGCAGTATCCAGAGACTGGGCTTCATCCATCCATTTGGCAGCTTCCTTGAGGTTACCTACATGCTGTTAGGGAGAAATGAAATAGTTAACTTCCAGTATAAGCCTGCTATTGACCAACTCCTGAAATCTACAGTTACTGGTATTTCTCCCCCAGAAATAACAAAGGGCTGTACAATATTGTTCCCTCCCCTCTGCCCCCAGATATTTCCAGAGTGACAATTTGCTTTAACCTGTGACTTCCCCAGATATTTCCAGAATGACAATTTGCTCTAAACTTGTGACTTGCTTTGCAAAAGCTAAACAAAAGGCTTTTCATTTTCTTCCTGACAGAAGAGTGCCCAAGAGAGCCACATGAAAACCAATGCCCACAGCCATTGCTAACTGAAATACTACCCTCACATTCACATCAGTTTGATGGCTTTGGTTTGGTTTTCTTTTTACCTCCATTCAGTAGGTATTCTGCATGTCCAAATTCACTGTTTACCTTGTAAATTTTTGCTTTTAAATAGAACAGTTCTATTAAGGTTGGAGTGCTTGCAATTGCAGCATTAATGTAATCCAAGGCCAAAGAACACTGGCCAAGTTTGTCAAAGTGCTGTGCCAGGAAATACTGGACCCAAAGCAGTGTTGTTGGGGGCTCTTTCTCTCCATTTTCTGCAACAAAATGGAAAGTGTTACAGTAACCAGTAAAGCTGAAGGCTGCATTTGAAAAACAAACAGAAAAAGCAAAGCTTGGCAAATTCAACAAGTATTCTCTGTCATGCATTCATCTGCTAGAAAGTATTAAAACTATTTATTTCTCTTTTAGAAAGGATCAGCACTTCAACAGTTCTTGATAACTACCATAAACAACATTAGTAATTACAGGCTAATTAACTTAAGACTGTAGAAACTTACCACATGTACTAAAAAGGTCACAAGTTTTCAAAGAGGCTTCATAACCAGTAACAAGTTCTTGGATTGTAGAAACCTGCATATAAAAAGAAGTCACAAACTGAAGTTATGCTTTGCTATTCATGCTTACAGAAATCACACACTGAAAGATTCTTGGGCAAAATTAGAGAAACTACACAAAGATAATTAGTTAAGTTGGAAAAAAACCTGAATGCATCCTTATAGAGTTTACTTCACCTTTCAGAAACTACCTTTGATCACCCATTTAAACTGATATGGCAGGGAAAGAGGTAGAAACTTTGGCAGTTTATGGCAGAAAGTCATCAAATATATTTGATTAGTATCATTTTAAGTTGTATTTTAGTCTCCTTTTAAAGTTGCAGTTGGGAATTTTTCTTTATTTATGCTGTTCCCAAACTGAGCCAACTCAAGAGAGTTGCTCTGGAAAAGACCCTGCATGAACTTCCCATAACAATGAAGACAGGCTGAGGTGCACAATTAAAGACTTGTAACTTTTTTGGGTTAAAAATGTATTGTTGCCTAGAATATGGGCTGCAGCCTTTTGTTCCATGCAAATCTCTACATTGATTTATTTAATGCTAATACTTTCTGAAATCAGACCTTGTTGCTGTTGATTGCAAGGCTGAAGACTCCAAATTCAGCCATGCAGTTTTGAACTCTGACATTTCCAATACCTGCTAACATCAGTATCTGTGCATTTCATGCCAATGAACTATTCCAATCCCAGCTCCATGGCTCACAAGTGCACTTCTAAGCATTTTATGAAATGCTCAGCCTGTTTTGTAGCTGCATTCCAACTGTGCTTGCTACATCCAGTAAGTAACCAGCCTCTTCAGGAAAACAAGAGCAATACCAAGGAAAGAATGAGAAATGATCTATGTACATACACTCAAAGCACAGAAGAAACTTAAATACATCTGACTAAGCATAGCAGGATAATGGCTTCATTCACCAATGATGTGAAACCTACAGACAGTAAAACCCTAAAACTTCCCTGGTTAAAAGCCAGATGATCCTACATTAAAGAGAAAGTTGGCTGCAAAAGTAAAATTAAAGATAACAGGGAGAGACAGCAAAATTCAACAGTAGGATCTGACAAAGCAGACATCCACTTCAGGATACACTTTGGGAGAGGAAGGGAAGGGAATAAACCTGTTCTAGAAGATGAAAGTATACAAATTGAAAGCTACCACTTTATGTAACCTAATGCAGCAACAACAGGCAAGAAATGTCAAACATTTGGTTTCAATGACAGCAAAGTCAAAGTCATCCACTGCCAGTGTAAATGTGTCAGAAGCATAATGAATTGTATAAACACATTCTGGAAAGCTCTGGGCAAATCTCATATGAAATGGTTTGCAGTAGCAAAATCTCAAACATAATAAAATGTTACTAGACTTCAACTAACTACCAAGTGATAAGGGAGTGCAA
This sequence comes from Galbula dea, assembly GCA_013399015.1. NCBI lineage: Eukaryota > Metazoa > Chordata > Aves > Piciformes > Galbulidae > Galbula > Galbula dea. The sequence goes on along the minus strand of VWZX01005355.1, from coordinate 3,995,516 downwards.
AGAAGTCACAACAAAGGCAAATAAATGCAGTAAGCTGTTCTCTGGCCTCAGGTATCTATTTACTAGAAGAAACATTCAACAACCTCTGAAAATCTTGAGACATCTTCTGAACTTCCAAGAGTTTCAGCTTCTCTTCTCTAAAATGAGTTAGATGCAGAGGTAAGCATCTGCTACAAGCCTGCTACCTGAAGCATGTATGTGCAGAGTAAATGTTACTTCCCTGCTGCTTTCCACTGCAACACAAACCAGTACAGATTCTTCAAGTGCAATGATCTTGAAGGTTAAGAAAGCATCTTCTACTCTTTGTACTACTTGCAGGAAGACTCCAAAGACCAAATTGGTCTTTTTTTCCTTTCCTGTGCATTTTACTTCCATTGGAAAAAATGGTTCCATAAGTCAACTTCAATTAAATGTCTTAATATTTGGGAAATACAAACTGAGACTGGAATAAATATCATGCACAGACATCTTCATTTCTTCTTACAACTGTAAGCAACAGGAGCACAATTCACTTGAAGCACAATTCTGAATTACTTTTTCCTGGGAGCATCAGTTTTTCCCTTATCTGATCACACTGAGAAATATTTTATGTCCTGTTTTAGAAGGGAAAGTTACTGTTTTCCAGGGTAAATGGCTGATGGCTAGAACTCTGTTCCTATCAGTGCTAACTATTACAGAGGCATCTAAGGGCCAGTCATTAAATGGAAATCTGTGCTGTAAGCTGTGCCCCATACCAGGTAACTCCTGCTGCAGGACTGTTTCTTTAGACAATGAGCACAAGAGACTTAATAAAGTCAAAGATAATAATATGGGAAACTGAAATAGGACATTTCAGGCTACAGTAGCCTATATTCTAGTTTGCTTTTTTTTTTTCTCTCTATACTCCATAAAGGAGGTTAAGTAGAATGGAATAACAAAGGAATAAGAGCAAAGAGAAAAGCAACAGGAAAGGTTTTTAAGAAACAAAGATAACAAAGGTGATGTGAAATACACAGTGAAAGATGAAATCAACAGCTGACTAGCACAAAGCAGGGATGCAATTTCTCCAGATAAAAGGCTGCAACTCTCTAGTTCATTACCATGGAAGTTAAATTGCTAAATTGATTGTATCTACTATTATTACAGCAGCTGGAAAAAATACCATAGAACTCTGTTTCAATGGCAACCTTCAAAAGACCAATACTGTATTTTCTTCTTCAATAAGACAAGTGCAAGAAAAGGTGCTGAGTTACCAATACCAATCACAGAGAAATACTGTAATGTACTGAAGTGGTCAGAATTAAGCTGGGTCAATAGCCTCTTTTTCCTCCCCTAGAATTCAACCTGTCAATTTAACACTACCACTACTTTTAAGTATTTTTTTCCAGTTGCTGCCATTATAAGTAAGAAGTTACCAGCTCTTCCAGTGCACAAACCAATTAAAAGCTACTGATTCAGAAGCAATTGACATGTTTAACATTTGGCAGAAGTTTGAGCCCTTGCCTTCTGATTTCCTGAGAACACATTTAGTATTATCTGCACTGCTGTCAAACACAACCAACCAAAAGTGAAAGTCATTGCTGCTACTGAGACAAAGACAAAAAAAGGTCTTTGCTATGATGAGATGTTATCTCAGAGATAAGAAGGTACTTACAATGTGCAGAAGTGGTACCAATGCACCCTGAAACATATTTATGAACTTAGTGCCAAGTTAAGACAGAAAAAACAGAAAGTAGTTGCTAAGAGATCTGTCAAAGGCCTCTGCTGACACTTGGAACAGGGCTTGCAGCTGGTCTGCAGCATGCAGTAGCAGTATTAACCCACCCCTTGTCTCCAATACCAGTCCATGCTAAGACAGTGGTTACCACTCTCACATGCACACAAAACCAGCCAACACAGAGCTGAAAAGCTGAGGAACTGAACCCACAAACAATGAAGGGGAATACTAGAAAGAGTTGGTTCCTTGCTTTTCTTTTGATGCTATGCTCTCCCCACCACTCTAAACAGAACCTTCCCCAGGAACAGCTTAGCACTAAAAAAATCTGGTAAGATGATAGCACAAACAAGAACACCTTCTAAAGTGTTATTTCTTGAATAGTTCTGTTTCAAAACTCCCTTTGCCCACAGAGGCACCTTTACAGCCTCTCTGGAAAGGGTTACTTGACTACTTGTGGTGGATGACAGACATACAACTTGGCAAGGAACTTGTCCTCTCACTTCTCTAGGTGCCTAGAGACACTGCACAGGATAGTCAGTCTGCAACCTGCAGGCCCCATATCTACAAATGCAGGCACTTAGATGTGAACTTTCAGGCCTGAAAAGCACATATATTTATGAATGGTAGCAGAGGCACACTCCTGATGATCTATTTAGCTAGTGCTACACCATCCCATGATTATCAGCATTGCAATCCAGGGCACTCTGACCATACCTTTCTGAATGGAAATACTGATGGGAAGGAAGTTGCAGCTAAGAAGTTGTTTTATAGACTCAAAAAGACAAAGAGCTTATAAATTCAATTAACCACACTGGGCTAAAAAAAAAAAGGCCTGCTACACATTAGGAAAAAGGTTTTACTCCAGCCTAATGAAGACAAGAAGCATCTTCATCTGTAGCCAAGAGGTGACTGGCATTAATTGAGATGTGCTTTTTCCTGAGGAAGCAAAGAAGACAGCATGCCAAACACGTGAGGCAGCTGGCACACATGCTCTGCACAACAGCTCTCAGTTCAGGCTTCTCCAGGGTAGCCACACAGGAAGGTAAATATGAGCAGCCACCTAAAGAAGTTCCATTTCCTATGGTTTACTATAAATTTAACTAGAAGAATATCAAAGATGGCAGCATTGATAGGTCACAGAAAAGCCAAAAACCTCTTCACTTTAATCACATTGGGTGATTTGGGCTTTTTAAAGCAATGTTCCTCCATCATTTAATGTCTCATAAAGCTACTTTCAAACAAAAGATACTGGCACACAGATTTATCAGTGTGAAAAGGAAAAAGTGCAGGGTAAGCAAATGACTGAACAGTTCCACTTTTACTCAAGAGAGCTACACACTAACTCACAAAAACTTCCTTAGCCTTGCTGGAAAAGTTTCTACTCCATAACTTGTTCTATAGCTGATACAGGTCTACCCCAACAAGCCCAGAGACTACTCAAGTAAATTACTCCAATCCTGAAATGTTGCTCAGCCTTCCACAAAGAATTTCCACTGCCTACATTTTAGTTAGTGTATGGCTAACATCTGAATGCAACAAAAATAACTCAATTGATTGTGGTTTCATCACCTCATGCCATGAAAGCAGAAACAGGAAAACACAAGCAGCCTTTTACACACATCTAAAGGAATTTCCAGAGTCCTTTTAAATTGACCTAAATGGGAGTCAACAGCTAAAACTAATCAATCAGTAAATGTTCATTCAGATCTGCTCCTTGATCTAGCTTGCTAAGCAAGCTGCACAGAATCCTGCAACCCCTTCAGCTGAAACCTAGGTATTCTACAGTCAACTTCAGTATCTGTAGGTATCTTTCTTTAGAGCCAATCTACACTTTAAGGAAGTTCAAACACTTTGCTTTACTCTGGATTTTTGGTAGATTTTACTTTACACAGTTCCCTACAACTGAATGCCTCCATTAACAACTTGTAATTGCTTTCAGACATGAAATGCATCCAAGGCAGCAGCAGATACACTCCATTTAAAAACTTCCTAACAATAAAGCATAGCTAGAGCTCCTTTTTGTCCCAGATTGGGTTTGGAGGGGTGCCTTATGATGCACATCATTGCTAGTAAGCTGCATGTCTTCCAGAAGAGTACAGCTGCACTGCAGTGACTGTGTGTAAATCTGTAAACCACAAACACCCCATCAAATCCTGCTTTTATTTAGCAGCTGAAGATAATGCCCACTTGCTCTTTAAGTTGCTCTCCACTGCTGCCAGCACTGATAACAGCTACTCCCAAAAGAAAACAAGTGATACTTTCTACTGTCAATACCAGCAAAGAACACACAGGTTATTTGAGAAACTAAACTCCAGAAGAACTTTCCTCCATTTATCTAAATGAGTTTAGCTTCTATTTGTCTTTTAAAAAGTAACTTGTAACATGGGATTTCATACACTTGCTCTCCTGAAACAGCACTGTTTCTTTTTTAGGGCATGCTATAGATAAGCATAATGGAATTAAAGAGTTGATAGAACAACTACAATTCCATCAACATTGCAATTGTTCTATAGTTTTGACTGAACCATGTCACATTTCTAGCTGTGTGTGACTGCATTAACCAGTTTTTGCCTCAAACATCTGCGCTGGAAACAGATTTTGTCCTCTATGTAATAGACTTTGCATTTCTGAGTTATTCTTAGAGGACAGAACTCTCAGCCAGGGGAAAGCTGCTCAGCTTTGAAGAGAGCAGACTACTCAAGCAGGATGGTAAACATGACACAAGGAGAACATTCCCCATGAAGGAATTTACTGCTGCTTTGGAAATGTCTAGCACATGTATGCTTACACACAAAGTACAACTGCACAAGCTCCCCTGGAGCTGTGCAACAGCATTAGGAGGAGATGATCAGTCTCATGCTAAACAAAACAAAGTAGGATAACTCTAAATACAAGAGCCAGCCATGAATTTTAAGTGCTCCAAATGAAACAAGTTGAATATTAAAACAGCTCCTTGGGAATTTATTTTAAAAGCAGTGCTCCTTGAATATCTCTATAAACAAACTGTTAGGGCATCTCTTTGGGATGGAAAAATGTAGGCTTCACAGCCAGACTTGGAAATGAAGTCTTAACTTTGAGCTTGCTAAGAACTATGAGAAATGCTCAAGTGTTTTCCATAAAATAGAGCACCTTTCCAGTCAGAAAACAATAAAAAGTAGGACTGGAGGAATTAAATCATTTTTCAAATTCAACCACACCCCTAGCTCCATTATCAGCAGAATAGAAAGTTTAACTTCCTTCCAAAACTGAAAACATTATCTGACTATGATACTCATATCTAATTTCTACATAGGTTTTCCTTTATGGAAGGAAAAGCTAGCACAAAAAGAGACCTCTAGAAAAAGCATATTGTTTAAATGCATTAGCTATCTTTCATCTAAGAATTAGCCCAAAAAGAGAAACAGACTATAAATGAGATACTCTTTTTCTGAATGCTTCTGAAGATAAAACATCCCTGGAACCTTTAACTCCTGTGCTACATGATCACTGCCTGTAGAATTTGGCCTTGACATCTTCCTGCCCATTTTAAATATGTGAAGTAGACAATGTAAGCTAAAAAAAGCTACCTTGATCCTGGGACTGGATGCAGGAACTTATGGATCAGGATTGAGGGCAGAACAGAGTTCTCCTCAGATGCCAACCACTGAAGAGCAAGAGAAGAAGAAGAGGGAAAGAAAAAGGAACTGGCCCTCAGTTTTATATGGAATATGACATATATGGGATGGGATACTTAGCTGGTCAGTTTGGGGTCACCTGTCTTGTGTGCTCCTCCCTGAAGGTGCATCTTTTACCCTGCAACCCCCAATGTGAGACAAGATTTAGCTGTGACTGGTTTGCATACCAGTTCCTGGTAGTAAGTATAAACATTAGGCCTTAGCACTGCTAGAAGCAGACACTGACTGTAAAACCATGCTGCTAGTTTCAGAAAGTGCAGTTACTTAGAGGAGTTAGAACACAATCAGTTCTGTTCTAACCCAAACCAGGACAGCTACAAATGTACCAGTCACTAACCAGATCCTCAGCAAGTCCACTTACTAGATTTCCTCTCCTGGAATTTTAAGTCAGAGATACTACTTTCTAAATCTTGAACTGACAGTCAGTATAAAGCAAAGCTTGTCCTTGATTGATCTTAAGAGTTATTCCTTCTTAAATGCAGAGAGATTCCTAGTGGAACTAATGGTTTTTTACTTCCTTACATAGCTCACCAATAATTCACAGAGGGCATCTAGCTACAAAACCAGTTGCAACTTGCTTTAAATTCCTTTTTCCACATCAAGAAGTGAAAATGCTTTCTTTCCTGAAAGGGTTAAAGAAATATCTTCACTTGAGACAGCCTACCTTCCTGTGTAGACAGACAGTCTTTACACCAATTTTTTGAGACTGTTGTTTCTGATGTTTCTTCCAGCCAGACATTTTTTTCCTCTCATCCAGTATTTCCTCACAATCTCCATGTTTTTAGTTACTCAGAAAAAGGACACACGTGCACTAAGGTCGAGCTTCAAGGGAACCAAGCAAGGAACCTGCAACACAATCCATGCAAACCTTCATGTTGACTCATTGAAGATCTTCACCCTCTGGGGTTTCATCTCATGGCTATAGAGACCAGCATGTATGGGGAAGCAAAGAGCATTGCTGAATAGTGCTCAAGTACAAAGAGATCATTTGGGAGGAAGGTGGGGATAGCACTTCAAGATCCTTCTCTTGTAGGAACAACAACAAATAAGGCTGTTGATAGTTATTTCTAACACATCTGGACAGAAGGTGGAGATTACTCTATCCCATGCAATTGCTCATGCTTCCAGGTTATTAGCTTCCAGGAGAAATTCCAAGAGCCACAGCCACATTCACCCTGAAGAGTAACTTCACATGAACAACATGAAGTGGCACTCCTAAACACAAGGGCTTGCTTCTTGAATATGCCAAAAAGACAACCACTTCTTCCTGACAGAATAGGTATTGTGAATTTTTCCTCAACTACATAGATATCAACATGAGAAATGTAATTTAAATAGCCAAGTATACTTGCTACTTAGAAACTAAATACACCTGATTAAATAATTAAAAAATTAATAAGCTATAGAGCAGGGTATTTAAATTAAAGGTTTAGCAGGAGAAAACTCAAGAATGGGTTTGCTGATACCTGTTTTTTTCATAATGAGCTTCAGAAACTTAAGCACTGAACAGAGAAAAACTAGAAACCCACTTGTAGCATAAAAGAGGAAGAGCCCAGTAGCTAACAAATTTCCCATACCAGAGAAAAGGATTAAGACAGTCATATCAAAGTGTTGTCAACACATGAAGGGTACAGCTGAGACTGGATTTAGGGTAAATGCCACCATCATTGCCTTTAGCAGACTGCCATCCCTGTCTAGCAAACTCTTCTCCCAGAATTCTTCCATTTTGCAACAGAGGGGAAAAGAAGTCCCAAGAAACAAACATGGAATGAGCTTAAGAGTTTCAGAGAGCAGCAGGGCATTCATGGCATTCCCTCTTGCTGTCTTGAACAATAGCTAGAACTAAGACTGCCTTTCAAGAGGGATTGTATGAATAGACATGGGTTGGTGTTTGAGAAGGTGACTAAAGTCACAGCCAAGACAAAATGTGTTTACTGGGGAATCTCTCTCAGAGTTCCAAGATTCTAAAGCTCTTTTAAAATCAGACATTCTTGAAGAAGAGACCCAAAGGTTGCTAGCATTTGTCATAAAACCTGAATCAAGATATTCTATAAACCCTTCAAGTCTATACTAGTTTTGCCCATCTTAGTTTCTTCCTTCCATTTAGCAGGCATACATTAATGCAGATGGCTAAACTTTGATTAATGCAGGTTAATTAAAGCATGCTCTTCTGAAGACATTTCCTGGTTTTGACAGGAAAAAGCACCTGTTTCTGAAGGACAGAAAAATCCACCACAAAACCATCAAGAATATTCTTCTCTTTTAGACACACTGGTAAAATCATGCCTCACAATACACACTAATGAAATTATCACACAGCTACAGTCACAGTTCATGCAGGAAACTCAACTGAATTTTCTGAAGAGGTATTATTTCTGCATTTGGCTGGTGACTGTTGCTACATGTAAAAGCTATTTGCCTTCAGAGAGGGGTTCCTCCAAGTGATATTTAAGACTCTGCTAGCTTTTCCAGTAACCAAGTGAGCCAACTGCCAAACCAAGTCAAACACACTGTCCTTACAAGACATTACAAGATCAGTTGAGAAAAGTTAACTCTTGGAGCTCAGAATGGAGGTTTGCTCCTTCACACTAGTAACCTGTATAAGAAGGTCTCAGCTCTTGTTCAGAGCAGCTATTCCCTTTCCTTTCTCCAGCCCTAACAGGGAAGTAGAACCTAATACAGCACTTTCCACAAATGTGAGGTTTGTTTTTTATGAAACCACTCTCACTTTACACTACTTCACCATTTAAAAAGCCCCAGGTTGTATTTACAGCATTCCCTAAAGACTATCAGATAATGAATAGAAGGTAGACAACCTATTTCTCCACAACACACAGTGGCTACTTTAAGAGTCCTCTGAAACAAACATACAGTGTTTCTACTGACTAAAATATTTTTCTTTAAATAAGGTTACTATGTTGCAGGTAAAAAATGATCTGCAACTGAGTATCAGTAATGATGTATCCCTGAACATAGCCTAAACAGTATTACAAACTTGTCTGGAGTAAGGCACTGCAAAATCCAGTAAGAATGAGCCTGACAGTATCACTCCCTGTGATCTTTTCTTCAGTGGAAGAACAGAAGCTGGTTATGCACTACTGTAGCAAGTTAGGAAGTGATTAGTAGATGCCTTCAGTATCTGCAAAGAGGGAGCATAAACAACCACCACCACTTGAGAAAGAACTCCATACATCATGTATGTATCATACATCCTTACTCATCCACATGACCTGCAGAAAAATCAGTTGCCAGTATTAAATACTGAGAAAACATCTTGCTTTTACTTGGCCTCTGTCTAAAATTTCCTCCTGCAATTTAATGCCTCCCTCCTTCTCTTTTCAATATGGAGTTGAGGACACTAAACAGCTGGCATCATTTTTAATTATACAGTATTTTCATAAGAAAAAACTCCAGCCATAACACAATACATTTGATCAAGTTTAAATGACAGTACAGTTTCTAGGCAAAATACAACTGTCAGCTCCATTTCTTCTCACCCTTTAGTCTCTACCACCTGTATCTCCTCCAGCCTCAGTGGATTAACAAAGAGGAATAAAGAGCCAAAAAAACCCAACTGATATGCTAATTACCAGACTGGCAGAGCATCACAAAACCTTAAGAATCACACCCCTATTTGAAGAACTTCCAGAAGCAACTGGTAAAGCTTGCTCAATGTTAGCTTCATGGATATGAAGCACTCATGGAACAGATACTCACGGACCAAGTATCAGAAGCTCCCTGCACAACCCAGTGAAGCAGATGGGACACAGAGCAGGCACCTTCAGAGTTCAGCCATCTATACTTAGATAACCATAAACCAGGTGCCTGTGCTCTCTCTCCAGTTCAAACAGATCTGTCAGACCTGCCCAGCACAGGCAAAAGGAACCTTGGTAGCTGCTCAAGAGATCCCATGCAGGAAACCACACATGGTGATGAGCAGAACAGTTCTGTATTCACCAACCTAAATGCACATGCCTGAATCTGGAACTTAAATCCCATTGCCTGACTGTTACAAACATATTTCAGAGAATCCAGGAGACAAATAACAAAACCCAAAGTTTTGGAAATCTAAACCACATCTGTCTAAAATAATTCTCCCATCCCAAAAAAGAGAACAGAGAACACAGAGCTAAAGACAACTCCTTCATCTACCTTTTTACTGGATGCTAGACATGCCAAATTTTGTTTTGTCCAAAGTTATGCTTAGCATACCAGAACTATACTTTTTTGATTTAATCAAACACACTGAAAGTTATCAGAAAACAGGAATGTACAGGAGCACAATACAGCCTTTATGATAAACTGTGCAAAGTTAATCCTTATTTTCTGCTGTTTCTTCCACAATTTCCACCAGCACAACAAACCTGGTTTAATGTCTGTCATGGGAATACAAAACATAACTTCCAACCTATAACCTTGGTATTTGGAGCCTAAGAAGTGTAAGTACTGAAATGTTTCTAAAACTTCCCTGGAACAGGCTCCTCTTAGATCTGGACAAGGCCTAAAGCTTTGCAGCTCTGTATACCTGAAGCTAAATTTCACCCAAAGCCACTAAGTGAAGTTAGCAAACTAGAATCTGTTTTTATATCAAATATACCAACAATTTTTATTTGAACCATTTAGTATAAAATACCAGCTTGGAGCTATCAGATGACATTTTACAGAACATCTGCCTTCTACACAACCACTTTTCCCTCCAAACAGAGGGAAAACATCAACATTTTTCCTCTAGAATCAGCTACTCTCTACATTACTTCCCCACTCAGGTGTAAAGGGTGTTCTTAACAGCAGAAGCTTAAGAAATACTTCCTGAGAAATATAAACCTTTCCTTGAGGCACTGATTTCCTACCAGCAAGGCACCTTCCTAGATAAACCTGCCCCAAAACATAGTAGTCCTCATTTTAGTCTCCATCATGTCAAAAACAATTAAATGCTAAAAACCTTTTCACCCACCAAGTTTCTATTTGTCTTTGAACCTCTAGATTTCATCCTTCAAACAGCAGAGGGAAAGCTTTCACAGCACTGCCTGTACTCCTGTCTAGATCACCAGTGTGTTACCATTTCAAAACTTGCAATCCTCTTCTTACCTAGTCATGAATGGATTAGAAGATCCAGTTGTACTGCTTGAGCAAAGAAAGCAACATCTGAATAGCCTGACCTTTATTTTATTTGCTACACATTTTAGGAACAGGCTTTAGTTTCAACATTTTATTTTCTCTATACCTTACTGACAAGCCTGGAACAAAGAACTAAACCTGAAACAGTTTTCTAACGTGGCACAATTTAGGCACAACCCAGAGTTTAGAAGTACAAAAATTAAGCACTAAAGTTTTAGCTAAAAAATGAAATGGGAAACAAACCTTTGTGGTAAACACTGATGTATTCATGCAATTCAGAAATGTACATAGAGCAATAGCCATCTGTGTGATACTTTAAAATCATGACTTCTGGTGACATCATAAACCATAAGTTGAAAGAATCCTGACACACTTGCACTCTAAGTACACAAAATTAAAGATATTGGTTATCTTTGATTTTTCAAGAACTTCAGTGCATTCTGCACCAATCCAAGAACTTTTGACATCATCTGTCTACAGCAGTGACATTTCATACATACTAAGCATCATCAAGTGATGATGATTCACATGACAAAATAGCACATTAAGGAGCAAAATGTTCACCAACAGTTATTGGTAAGTTACAGGAAAATCTCTATAAAACCAGTTAGATAGTCTGTTATAAATTCAGTATAGAAGACTTCATGAAAACCAAATAAATACTAAATTTTACCTTTTCTGGATTGTAATATAAAGATTTCAAAGTGGTAAACAAGGGTGGGCAGCCTTTACTGAAGTTAACCCTCAGGAACTTATCCATTAGTTCTCTAAATTTTTCACCTAGAAACAAAAGTGTATTTGGTTATATGTCAGTGATTGTAATGGTTATATAAATATAAGCACTAATTGCTGTGTAACTCTGGATAATAGAGTAAATGAGAAACTGCTAGTAAGGGTTTGCTTTGTTCCTGTTACTTAAGAGTAAGATGCAAATATGATCTGGATAATAGAGTAAAATGCTTAGATTGCTAGTGTTTAGGAGACTGCTGAGAAAGACATGGTAGCAGTCCTCAAACCTGTAAAATCTCCTAAAAAGAGAAAATATTAAGTGCTGGCTACAGAGGATGTAGCAAGGGCTATTGAAACAAACATGGAAAAAGAAATAGAATGGTAAGAATAACTAAGCAGTGGAATGGATTACCTTGGAGATCTGGTAAAAGCTCCATCATTGGAAGTTTTTATGATTAAGTTAGACAAGTGTGTGTTAGGAATAGTGCAGAGAGAAATTATCCTGCTTTGAGGAAGAAGGATGGGTGAAATGAAACCTCTACCTCTCTTCTAGTCCTATTTGTTTAATGGGTAGGACATGACTTCCGCTGAGGGTGGGATTGTTTCTGGAATCAGAAACAGAACACAAGAGTGGGTTTCAGAAGGACAAGCACCATCTCAGAATCATCTTTTTTTCAGCTTTCTGCCAGTGTATTGTGATAATCTGATGCAATGACATTTTCAGGTAACAATCAGAGTACTTGCAGCATGCCACCTTTCTTGAGTCAAAGAAAAAAATGCATAGAAGAAAAGCAGGACTTGAAAGAGAAGAAAATACCCAGGGAGGGAAACAGCTGGCTTCCACTTGTTTACTTCTGTGACAGTTAAGTGGTTGTTTTCAGCTGTGTCAAGTTTGGGTTTGGGCTGATTTTTGGTTGGTTGGTTTGGTTTTGGGAGGTTTTTTCTTTATTTGTTTCAGTTGTTGTTGGTTTTGGGTTTTAATTGATTCTATTACTTTTGTTTCCTGTGCTTAGGGATGAAGTTGCTGCACTTCACTGCCTACACTGCTGTGGACTTCTCTAAGTCTAAACAAGGAAGCAGAACATTTCACATCATGCTAACAGACACAAAACTTGAACTTCAACTCATTAAGAACATATTACATTGATTAACAGACTGTTTGATTGATATTCAGCTACTACTGCTTTGGATGGAACATTATGTACTATCACCAATGCTCTGTTGTTCTATACTTACTGTTATCAGCATTGTTACTGAGCTTAACAAAAGTAACTCATGTTCTTGCCTTGCTGGATGAAGAAAGTACTACTACATGTGGATAGGGATCCATAACTGTTCTATAAGCACAGGCTTTACAGGCACTTAATCAAAACTTGGTTTCTAACACTACTAGAAACTCCTCTATGGCAAAAAAAATAAGAATCAGTTTCTCAGTGCCATCTGTTGAATTATTCCAATTTATATTCCTGATGGAAGAATTGTGTTTAATTGTACTTCAGAATTTAGGAAAGGAAAACTCAAGTTACCATTAACTACATCTTTATTTAAAGAAAGCATAAGAGCTTTAAAAAAAAGCTACAAAAATGCAAAATACACAGCAAGGCACCAACCCATGACATGAAGCCAAGCTCAACATTTAGCCTTTGAGGCACAGAGCATAGGAACAGTGAATCTACAGCATCATAACCAAATCTGAAACTGGATGGGCAGCCTCCAACCTCCTACCCTTGGATCACTCTGAAAATTAATGGTAACAGCCTTCCTCAATGAAGGTGGTTTCCAGCTGGATCAAGGAGTTGATTTGTATTCAACACAAGGTCATTCATCTGCAAAGCATGGCAAGGTCTGGGCAGACTAACCTTTTAACACAAGCCTGCACTTTGGAGTATTTTAAGTCAATTCTGAAACAGCCAGTGCTGATTGCAAGCAACTGGTCAGTAACCACACTGGAAGGACAACCTCATCTAACCAAAACTCCTATCCTCTTCAATGTGTAAACATGTTTCTGCAAAGAGCTTTTTAAATAAACCTTCACATTCTCATTAGCAGCTTTTGACACCAGGAATTGTTATCTGCTGTACTTGGAAACACAAGAAATCATTTAGAACAGATAAATTTCTAGGGGATCAAAACCAGCCTTAAAACATCCATGACCTATGCAAGCTTAATAGATTAATAAAGCCACAAATGAGGAAAATTTGTTAGGAAGCATTGTGAAATGTAGCCTACTAAGATTCTTTTCAACTCATCTAACACTGAAGTTTGCTTTCATTTAGGCTCTTGATACAGCAGGAACAACTAATCCTTATTACTAAACACATTTCTACCTAAATGAACACTAGCTGTGAAACTACCCTGGCAGGTGTAAGGTAACCTAGGGCAAAACATACAGTGAAATGAATTCAAAAGTGAAACACACTAATAAAGATATTGGAAAGCATTTTGCAGGTGACCTCCTTGCTTGCTATGCATTATAGCAACTTTATTACAGGAGAAAAACAATTTCTTGTCACCTAGCTTTTCAAATCTAGTTGAATTGCCTTAAAATTTGCCTTTATCTTCAAAGAAACTGAAATATCTGGGATCAAGTAAGGCACAAGTGTTAACTTCAGAGCTAAATCTCTTAGGAACCAGTTAAAATCTTGTGATTTTACCCAGGACAAGTATATGCACATTCAGACTTCTGATTAACAACAGAAAAGTTGATTAGCATTGCTCTGTAGCATTTAAAGGTACAAGAAAAGCAGTGCACGGTAAATGAGCTGAACTAAAAACTAACCTCATGGAATTAAAAGCATGAGCAGGTATGTTGGAAATTTGCAGCTCTACTTAAAAATTTCATGCCACTTGATATTTCTCTCATGTACTTGATTCCAAAGTTTTCCACTGCAGTTACAGCAGTCAGACAAGCTACATACCAAAGGTGTATTTTTTGGGGGATTAACCTTTTCATTGAGCCTCTTTCCTTTGCAGCTTTCCTGTTCTAAAAGGTACATACACATTCCCTCTAGAACTGAAGATATTTGTGCACAGCTTTTGAAAAGAGGCACTGGAAGAACTCAACTATTAAACTTCTGTTCCTATTCTTAACTAGATTATCAGCACAAAGTTAGCTTATCTCATAGATTGAAGTTCTAATGCTTCTACAACAAAGTGATTTACACCCAACAAGAGTCTTAATAAAGATAGGGTGTTTTCTGTACAGTAGAAGCTGCACAGTACAAAAACTGTTAGAAAATTCATCAGTCCTACTGTTATATGCATCACTTACACCTAGTTTCAGTGTTTATAAACTGTAATGTAAGTTAGTTTTTATATATGTATATTAAAGATACATACCTTGAATTCAAGTGTTCTATACCCCCTACCTCTTCACTTATGATTCTTAACTTGAATGATGCAGAAAAATTATCTACACAAGCATTCCCACCATCTACATTATATATATATATTTATCATTCTGCAGTGTAGTTTTATCCACAGAAACATCACATAGTTCATATCACTGTATCAGAGCACATGAACTTTTTCTATCATCTCCTAAAACATCACAAATAACTTTGTCTATTCCCAGAGGAATGTGGGTGGCTGGCTTGTGTACATGCACAAATAGGTATTCAATGCACATTCAACAGCCTGAGGAAAGCTTAAGAGAAAAAAAAAAAGCATTAAAAAAAACTAGTATGGAACAGATATGCAACTTGTTACCTGAAACAAAGTTTAAAGGTAATCTTCTAGGTGAAACTGCTCTGGGATGTCTTTTACTAACTTCTTCATAAATCTGAAGCCTCTCTTCTAAAGTGCCTATTATCAGTAAATATAATAGATATAAGTAACAGAGATAAAAAGCTACTCTTCTAAAAGTCTTTAAATGTTGAGAATTATTTTAGCTAAACTTCTTATACAGTTTGGATTTGGAACAATTTAAACATTTCAAGCTATATTTTCCTGTCAATCAAACATTTTTGTGTGAAACTGTGTATTGCAAACACACTGAATGTACAATATACAACTACTAGCATTAATCACTGTAAGGATAAGCTGCAGGCAGGACAATTACCATGCACATTTAATCATACAGTACTAGAGTTTGGTTTCTTTCACCTACATGCTGTGCAGACCCATTCACAGAGTAGTTTGACATTCATAGCTTCAATTAACTATTTGGTTTTTTCCACTCAGCATCTGTTCCAGACATACTTAAAGCATTTAGAGACATATATATTGCATTTCTAAATCATAAGTATCCAAACAGGTAGGTATACTATAGAAACATGCCTTTATTATAGATTCTCTGATGGCAGCAATACTGCCAGTGGAAGCACTAAGCATCAGAACTCTTTAAATCTTAATGTTTAACAAAAGGAAAGCTACTTAAAAGATTTTTCTTCCCACTCCTCCCCTTTCCCCCATAATATGCTTTGGAGCTCCAATGTGGTTAGAATTTCAATAAAACTAATCTGTTGCTTTGAAATGAGATTTTCACATCATTAAGATTGATTTTGCTTCAATAGTAATAAGTTCATCAAGCAATTTAAATAAAACAATGTAAAGATCAAGACTATGACACAAGATATTTATTTATTTACATGTCTGTTTTCCTTTCATAAGGAAAACAATTTATCTTGTCACTGAGCTCAAATGTTGGGGAAGGGGGGGGAATATGTTACCCAGTGGCTCCAAGAGATGTAGAGTTCTAAAAGTTATACTAAAATCATGTTTGGATTGGAACTAAAGCATACAAAAGCCCTAATTGAAGTCACAAGTTGGAGCTCCAGAACTTACCATGGGGGAGGAAATAGTCCTAAGACCACCTAAAAAATAAAGTAGCATTGTTAGTCTTATAAATTAGTACAGTTTAAATGCACATAGGATTTTAATATGTCAAATAAACTACTGGATCAGTTCTTTGTCAAGAGCTACACATTATTCATCAACATACTTATTATATCAAACAGAATCATCAAGTTCTTGGGCAATTTGTTTTCTGAGACAGTAATTATGATGCTCAACTCCATGGATACACTAAGAAAACCATTCAAAAGGCAACAGAACTCTCTGCATCATTTCCCAATCACAAATCCTATTCCTAAACCTTAAGAAACCAAACTGTAAAACTTTCTAGAAGAAATGCAGCTATCATATCTATAAATAACATCCTTGTGAGCTTATGATTTATGATGTCATCAGAATAACTCCAATAAAACTCCCACTAATTAGTGAACAGTGAAACACAAGGAAACCATTCCTCTGTAAACATCAACACTTGGAAAAGTTACCACTGGAAACACTTAATATAACTTGTTGCAATATTGTAATAATAAGATTAATAAGAAAAACAACAAAATAGTTACCTGTTTTCCTGGAAAGACAGAAAAGCAGCAATGTTAACTAGCACTGGAATAACAAAAACTTCATCACATTTATCACTTTTCCCTCCAAAGAACAGTCAGCTTAAAAACGTTGTTTTCAGATGGCCTGTTTTTAAAAGGCAATCTGAAATAACTATTTGAGTATTTCTCTGCACACTAGAGGAAGAGGTGAAAGAGGTTCCATCTAAACAGGTATCAGAATGACAGCTGTGTTGTGGTGCATGATAGCAGTCTAACAATCAACTACTTTAACAGGAAGGAATTGCAATTTGTTTTCTAAGTCCATGTGTGGCAAGGAACCATTCTTTGTGTAAGCACATTAGCAAACACCACCTTGAACTCCAAGAAGAGGAATTTTCAGGCACACAAGCTTTTCAGTCAGCATTCTTGAAATGGAGAAACACACAGCTACATCATAGTCAAGATTAGAAAGCACATCATTTTCTGCTGAGTAAACCAGTAACATATCAAACAGGGTGTATCCTACATCATATGTATTTTCAATGTATGTATGTATTTAACTTACTAGGTTGCAGAGCCTTTTCCAAGCCTTCATAATAACCCCAATTTTCTGCATTGCGCTCGATCAACTCTCTGTACACTTCACCAGCTTCTTTCAGCCTTCCCAACTTCAGCAACATCTCTCCTGCAAACAACACAGTGAAGAAACTCTCAATTCCATCAGGAAAACACTGATATGGCTTGGGAGGAAAGTTTACAGAAGCTACATATGTAAAATTGGGTTTAATCCTTTGTAGATACCTAAAAACAGGCTTTATTTTCCCAAAGGCAGTTACTGTGTCTTACAAGTGCTACCTGAAGCTACCACACAGAGCTCACCATGCTTTGGAGCACTCAGCACCTGTGAAAATGAACATTATTTGAATGTCTGTATCTGAGTATTTCAAATAGTTATTGGGATTATCAGAGAAACAAGTAACTCTGCTTTCCAGGACTCCAACACATGACTATGTTGCTTCTTAACCAGGCCATTTATTTAACTACACCATTTTTTACACCAACTAATCAGTTCTTAACCAGTTAAATGTCAATGCTTTGCTACTAAGTAAACTCTTCTTCCAAGCAAGCCAGAGCTGGTATTAACTTTCTTCACAAGCTGTGTTTCAGGATTTGGGACTAAACACTGATAACACAACAATGGTTTTGCTACTGCCAAGTAGTACTTGTAGAGCACCAAGGCTCTCTCTTTTCATCCACACTCTGCCACTCAGCAAGCAGGCCAGGGTTGACAATAAGCTGAGAGTGGACACTACCTGGCCAGTTGACCCAAACTGGCCAAAGAGGCATTTCAGGTTATATAGTGTCATGCTTAGTAATACAAATTGAGAGGAAGGAGTGTTTGGGCTGGTGGCCATAGCTTGGAGACTGGCTGAGCACTGGTCTGCTTGTGGAAGGTGGCAAGTGATTGCTTTTGCATCAGTTGGGGACCTGGGGTTGTTGATTTGTTTTTTTTCCTTCACTTAAGCTATATTTATCTCAGCAAATGAGTTTCCTTGCTTTTGCTCTTCCTAGTCTCTCTCCTGGCCTGAAAAGCAAAGCTGGGGGAAGCAAGTGAGCAGCTGTGTGGAGCTTACCTGCTGGCCAGGGCCAACCCACCACAACTGTGCAAGCAAGGAGCTGCTGAAAAACATGTTCTATTACACTATATAATTATGCATATTCAGAAATCAGTATTAGTATTTCAAATGCACAAAACTGTAGGCTATTTTTAACCAAAAAATGTCAACTTCAGAATTCACTTATGTAGGTCAATACAAGTAAGTGCACTGGAGAGCTTAAAAAGGAAACAAGAATTTGATACTTCAGTTAAAAGAATAATTCCTTTTAAATCAGTGTTTGTACAACAACCAGTATTCTTCATGAGATTAACACTGGGTTATACTACCTCTGATATACAGCAAGCTACTCCAGCATGCACCAATACAATAATCTCTAAGACTTCCTCTGTCAACTACCTGCATCCACTACCCAATTTGCTAGGGCAACTTACTTCAGCACAAAACTGTTAAATATGGTGTTACCAGTTTCCCTAGAGTAATTATTTCAAATCAATTAAAGGTGTCACATGTTTCTCTTTTACTGTTTATTGTATCTGAAAGGCAGTAGCAAAATTTGAGAACAGAATTGGCCCAGGGAAGAAGAATGACTTACCTTTGATTTCTTCTACTATTAATTTATCACATATTTGCTTTTCATATGTCTCTATATGTTCTAAAGACTCCTGAAATAGATCTGCCTCTCTCATCACTTGATTTTGATATAAAATCAGTTCACTATATTCATAATCTATTTTATTAGGAGGAATCTGGAGGGGGAAAAACAAAAAAGCAAGAGGTTAGTTAACATTTACCTGTACCTCAACAGGATGCAATATTACAGCACACAAGATTCAGGCTACAGAATATATCAGCTCTATTTATATACTGATCCAAACATGCAAAATGTAAAATACTCTCATTATTCACTCAAATTAGATTCATTTGGGATATCCTTTGTTAGAGAACAGTTTAAAAGAATTCCTGTATTTCTCTTTCCTCTATCATTATAGCAAGCTAATTAAAACCAGAATCCTTGCCTTCTCCCATACAATTCACTAACATTTGCAAAGATCTTGGTAATCTTTATTTTCTGAATTACTCATCTACTCCACAACAATTTTGACCCAAGTTCCATAACAGAATGCTGGAATATCACAATACTGATTTACAGTGTACCAAAAATCCTAGCTCAAACTATTCCCAAGAGCAATAAATCTCCCAAATACTGACTACAGCCTGACAACTAGAATCCTGTAGATAGAAAACTATTTCTCTCCAAGCAAGTGATCTCTGTACTACATTTCAATCCCCCCAAAAATACAGTGTACAAGCATGTAAAGAGTTGTTTTCAAGCAGATAAGTTTAGTTTGAGGTCTGCTGCTAGCTGCATACCTAGGACTTTGCCTACAGGCTGTAGTAAAACTAGTGGGTCAGCCACCTTCCACTGGCACATCAGCCACTGAAACAGGATGACATGCAGAAGTATTCCTTTCTAAGTTTATTTAGGCAATAAAAAGTCCTGCCAAAGTTTTGCTATTTCATACCAAATGCTCTTGACTAATATACACAGAAGCTACTTCAGTTATGAATGACTTGCAAGAATTTCAGAGACCATCTGTAGAAGCCTGCAGACAACTCCCAGCAGATCTACACAGCAGTTTAGTAACAGAAACTCAACAGAAACTGTAGGAGACAGAGTTATAGTCCAACACAATCTTTTATTATTATTACAAATATAAAAGAAGCAGCTGAGCTTGCTAAATGTTAATGATTTTCTTTCCCATGACTATACATTGTTTCTTCTTGAGCAAGCAACACTTGGAAGTCACAGTGGTCATCAAACAGCTTACAATTACTTTTCTGTTCCCTGAGTAAAGCTTTTCCTCTGTCTTCTTTAGAGAGCTAAGTCATTTAATTCTTAAAAAGCTCAAATTCAAAACAACACCACCACCTCCCCATCCCACAAAACCATTAATTAATTAATGAAATTCATGAGTCCTAAACCATGACTTCCTACCCACCCTAAGCACAGAGATTTTATGAGACTTAACATTTGCTTACATGCTCTTTGAATTTTTAGATCTGACAACAAACACCAGGTTTGGGGTTGAAAGTAACAGCACTGAGGTATATTTTAGAAACTACTAACATACAGGAAATGATGGCTAAGGGAACAAGATTACATCTTGTACCTAAAGTCAGCAGGTCCTCTAACTGTAGCTCCATTTCTGCTTGCACCTTTGCTCAATTTTTGTCCCTATTAAACAGTAATAAAAACATTTTTAATATGGAAAGCATTTTTAATTGCTTCAGAGAACTAACACATTGAAGAAGGGTTAAGCATTTAAACATCTCTTCCTGCTTCTCCTTACTGCAACACCACACAACTGGAACTGCAGAGCACCAATTTTAGTTCTTTCTTCTCCACTTTGCTCAAAAATATTCTCCCCTCCAACACAATAAACATCTAAATTCCACAAGTAGTAGAGCTTTTTACCACATGATGAATTGGGTTTAGGTCTTCAAAACATGGATTACCCCCAAACCCCTTGAGAATATATATACACATATACACATGAGACAAGAAACAGGTATCAATTAACCTTCTCATAGCTCTCCAGGCTTGGCAGGACTAACAAAAGAAATTATGAAGTGTCAAAAAAAGCCTAAATTAATTCCCTTTAACACACAGGGCAAATCCACCAGAAAGATAGTGCACTTAGTATTTTAAAAGCTATTTTTAAAAGTAGTTTTAAGAAAAGTTCACTCTGAAGAGATTCTGAAATCTCCTAAGGCTAAGGATGATTTAAATGTGCAAGTCAGCAGAAGGCAACCAGTTTATACTTCCAGTACTTCAGCTGAATAATCAGATTGTCTTATTAGAAATAAGGTACTCTATAAAAAGCTTTTCACACCATTGTTATTGCTACACAATTTATCTTAACTCTTCTGAGGCAAGGGAGGAGTTATGATGCTAGCATGAGATGTCCAGCTCTCTCTCTGAACTCTTATTCTGCTCTTTCAGAATAAATTTCTTTCTCTTGGACCAAAAAAGCCCCAACTTTACAACCACAGGTGCCCTAACATAGCTGTCACTGAAAGAATGTGACAAGATGCAGGCAAAACATACCTAAGAGCAGACCCCCAAAACTCCAGAGGTTTTCTGTCCATATCTGTAATTGTGGCCATGATGCAAAAATTAGGAATGAAATAAAAATTAAGAATAAAAAGTTTATTCTGGAAAAGAAGAAAGGAAAAATGGGACATACAACAGGAAAACAAATGGCATAGTTGTTTTACACTGTGGTTCCCAGAAGTTCAATTCTGAAGTGACTCTTCAATCATTTCACTTGGACAGCACAGGCTGTTACATTTCCTGCACTGATGTCTGCATTCAAACCTCACAGTCTGGCTTTGACTGAAATATTGTACCTCTGGCTAATTTACAGCTTTCAGATGACAGGCAGTGTTAATCTGGATACATGGAGACAGAAAATTCACCATTTCTACTGACAACTTAGCCATCAGAATGAAACTTGAATGATAAATCACTTTCTCACTCAATTTGTTGCTCAACTTCCTGCCACTACTTGTTTATTTTTAGCCCTCACTAAGCAATCTTCCTAGATATCATTCTTCCCAAAACCAGTATCTAAACTGCTCTACAATCACCTAGGGTTTTTTTCTGCTTACAGTAAACAAAGAATATCTGCCCTTCACTAGACAGTTTTTTCTTTAGCCATCTTATTCTAGATTCTTTTCATTTTTTAACTTCTTCAAAACAGGGTCACCAGTAAGTTTGATCTCTGTGTTCTAGAGAGAAAACCCTCTGCTTCTCAGCAACCAGGCTGCTGTTTTGCTTTTCACCTGTAAAGTCTACCCTGAAGAACAATTTTGCAATAAGCTAAGTTAATCTAACACAGCCTGAATCAACAAAGGCAGTTCACTTCCCTCTATTATTCCCCTTCCTCTTTCCCTTCTCACCTCAGTTATTCAGCCAATCAATCCTTCTAAAGTGTGATTTTTTTTTCCCCTGTCACTTTGGCTTTCTGACCCAGCTGTCCACAAGCCAACCAGTGCTTGCACAAGGAAGCAGTGGGAGCACACAGGAAAAAATCAGATGGCTGGTTTTGGCAACAGCCTGCAATGTGATTAGCTCCACTCTTTTGGGATACTGCATCTTCAGATGCTCACCTACAGTCACTAAAATGACTGTGCCTCATCTTTTTCTTAGTTTTACTGCTTGGTTTTGGCTGTGTTAATTCACATCTGAATGGCCAGAGCTGCCTGAGTAATTAACACAGTCACTCCACATGATTTACCAGTTCTTATGACAGCAGCATTTTACATCACATTTACTTCTTTATTCAATAATAAGAATGGTAAACAGCATCAGGCCTAATACAGGTTGGCATAAAACTCCTTGAAAACAACTTGTTGAAAATTCCCATTCCCCAGTGATTTGGAAATCTTTCAATCCTCTTTAAGCCTTGCAAAACATCATCTTTTATCACAGTCACATGCAACAGTCTATGAAGTCAGCCACCAAAGTTCATGTATTGAACTAGACTGCATATGAAGTACAGAGCAAGAGAAGAGATGTGGAAAGTAAAGCAAGCAAGAACTTTACCTCCTCAAAGATCAATGAAGCATCCTGAACTCAACTTATTTTAAGTGCAGGACTGCTGAAACAACCAGAAACCACAACTAACAGCACATTTGGAGACTACTGTGGAAGAGTCAAAGTGTGGCAAAAATTGAGTTGTGAGTTTGCTTGGGCTTTCTTGGCTGCTTTGGACCCAAACACTGATTCTCTCTTGTAGTAGCTGGGGCTCTACATGGGCCTGCACTCCTCAGGCAGCTAGCACAGCAAAGAACAATACACCCTTTATTTGCAAGAGAAATGAAACTCATGTGGTCACCCTTATTTTTAGTGTTTTGAGAGACAAAACATTACACAACCCTACCAAGCTCAAAAAAGAGGAAAGGCTGACAACTAACTTTATGTAAACTTACATTGTCCAAAATTTGTAGCATATTTATGTCCTTTAATGCTTAACCATTTGCCTGTGACCAATGCTATACTGATCAACAGTTAAACAGCTCACTGTTCAAGTGAAAACCATTTTCCTGCTCATGAAAATTTCACAAATATTTCCACTTTTACTTAGAAATGGCATCAGAGTTTGACATCTCAAGAATTCCTTTGGTTTAGGGTGAGTTTTAAGATTGTGATAACTTGCACAGCAGACTCAACTGACTTAGGATGTTCACCTGTGGCAGCTGGTATTTAAATGTGGCTTAGTCACTAGACTGAAGAGCATATCATCATGACTCCCTCAAACACACAACCTTTCAGAAAGGACAACACTAACAGCATCACTTCCATTCTCTCCAAGGGGCCAAGAGAACTGCTAAGCCCTCTCAGTCCTTGAAAAAGCCTCAATTTCTTACACTTCATATGCAGTTTTTCCATCTACTATATATTCTAATTCAAGCAGTCACTTCAACACTGAATTCAGATTGGCCTCTGCTGACTCATTCCAAACACCATGACATTTTGGCTGTCAAATGCTCACAGAAGATGACCTGATTTTCATTTAAACATTCTTCTCAGACTTTATTCAACACTGAATTTATAGCTCTTTTGAGATATTGTGCTACATACACCTGGCTTGCAATACCCTTTGTCTGACCATGATACAAGATCAAGACACAAACACTGGTCCCTCCTAGCAATTACTAATTTCCTTTCTCACATTCTGCCTTTAAGATCTCAAATGCAGTTCTCAGAAAGAATGAGAGATTTCTGTTTAAAAACAAAAAGTTAAATCACAATCTATAGGTCAGGTAGTATCTGGACATGACACTTCCAAAATACCTCCTAAGCTGAACACAGCTGTAAATGTTTTTTCTTTCCATGTTACAGAATAACCAGCATATCCACTCTGTTTTCTTAATACAGACTTTGTAGTTCTGCATCACCAATAACAGAACAAGGGAATGATCTCTCAAAGATAAAGGCAATGATTAGCACTGTACCATTTGATTTAATCCAGTAAGTTTCAGTAACACCAAGTATTCTTAAAGAATTTCCAGCTATGTTTTCATGACTAACACCAAGCACTGATTTCAAGTGCATAATGTACAGATGCATAAAAAGCAACAGAAGTTTCTTTGCACACAGGTAATGGCATCCAGGATACTGCAGGAGAAAGAGCAAATGAGCACATTAATAATAACTACTTTTTCTGAAGTTTTCCCTACTGAAAAAGGTAGGATCATCACAGGTTTTCTTTAGCTACAAGCCTCACAAACATTAGGTTACTCACTTACTCCACTTATATCCTCAACCCTAACAGCCTACTGTGAGGGGAAGGAAGTATTCCTGTATAATTTCCATCAGTTGCTAAGCTCCTGGAAAGCTCAAAGCAGAAAGCACCACAAATAACAAATTTCTTCCTAATTCTTAACTGATTCCTAAGTAGTTCTTCCTAATTACAAAGAACAACTTCCTCAGACTCTGTCTCTTATAAAGTGTTCTCTTTCCAGAATAGGAAATCTTACCTGTTGGGTTTTCCTGAACTCTTCAAGTAGTTTTAAGGCCATATCATAATCTTTTAGTAAGTGGTAGGCAATGGCATATCCAATCCAGGAAGCTCTTTGTGTGGGACGTAGCTGAAGAAGTTGGTATCTTGTCTCCTTCAGTAGAAGCAAAGCAATTTAAAAAGAACAGACATGTTAAAAAAGAGTTACTACACCTTTATCATGATTTACCACCAGTATTGTTAATATTTTTTAGAAGCCCTAGGCAATTTTTTGAAATTCTAACAGCATAGGGAAAAGCAGCATGTTTTCACCTCTTAAATCTGGAGGCTACAGTCTAAATACTGGAGTGTTGTGGTTTAGGCTCAGCCAGCAACTGGGCAGCACATAGCCATTCATTCACTCCTCCCCCAGACATTCCCCTCCTCCCCCAGTTGAGATGGGGAGGAGAATCAGCAGAAAAAAGGTAAAATCTTGTGGGTTGAGGCTAGGACAGTTCAACAGGACAATACAAGGAAAGTGTTTGTAGTAATAACAACACTACTAATAAAGCAATGTATAAATGGGTGATGCACAATGCAGTTGCCCACCACCCAGAATCCAATGCTCAGCCTATTCCTGAGCCTCAATCCCTCCTCTTTCCCTCAGCCAGCTTCCCCAGTTATATACTAAGCATGACATCATATGACATCAAACATGCCCTTGGCTAGTTCAGATCAGCTATCCTGGCTGTGCCCTCTCCCAGTTTCTCATGAAAATTAACTCTATCCCAGCCAAACCCAGAACAAGAAGTCATGGCACAGAGTCAAATCTATTTATTGGGACATAAGAGGTACTCTAGATAAATGATACCTTTTAAGGACCTACATTATTTCCAAAGATAGAGCTTTGAAATCTGAGAGAGGGGTTTCCATTAGAAAGCATGAGCTCATTATCACTGCAAGAGCAGCCCTATTCTCATCATGCCCAGGCAAACACCTCACACTGCTGCAGTACTTCTCAGATCTCCTTCCTGAGTCAAATCTTACCTCTAAGTCAGTTATTCCTTTTTCTTGCATTAACAAATTCAACAACCTCAGTGAAACCAATAAATGCCAAAGCCCACAATCCAGTCCTCTACTTCATGTGAAAGAGGATGGAAGAGGAGCAGGACTTTTCCCTTTCAGAGCCAAATCACTTAATCCATTTTAAAACACCTAACTCTGCAAATTTTAAGGATTTATGATAAAATCAGCATTGGGATTCGAGAAATCAGTCATGGAGAAGGTTTCCCACATGCTCAACATGTTGGTGTATTTCACACAAACACAGCCTTCAGTATACAGACCCAAACCACCATTAGCAGTACTACACGATAGCACAGCAAATACTCCAACTTGCTAGGCTTTAAGTCTTATCCTTATCTTCACTACTTTAGTGAAAAATGACTTGAGGTTTTACAAGGTGATCCACAAGCCAAACAGTACAGAACAACTAGTTGTGTTACCAACATTACATGGAGCTTTGTTGCAATATGTTTCCATGCTCTCCTAAACAAGACCTTAAACCACTTTTGAAACAGCAAAAGCAAGTAGTGACAGAATTACTACCAATAAAAAGCTTCATGGAATAGAGAATGCTAACAGCAATAAATGGGAATTCAAAGAGAATACTTACTCTGTATCCTTCTAAATCCCTCATCTGAATCTGCAGCAGAGAGAGATCTCTCAAGATCTGTAGGTTATCTTTATCTAGTTTGAGTGCATTCCGGTAACACTTGATGGCTTCATCATATTTCTTATCAGAGCGCTGCAGCAGACCATAGACATGCCAACCTAGTGGATGTTAAGGAAGATACATTCCCAGTTCTCACAGAGTAACTGCAGTGCATTTGTGGAAGCCTCATCCCTGGAAGCTTTTAAGACAAGGCTGGGCAACTTGATCTAGTGGATGGTGTCCCTGCCAGGCAGGGAGGTTGGAACTAGGTGATCGGTAAGGTCCCTTCCAACTCTGACAATCCTATGATTTGTGTTACAGACCCAACACGTGGACATCCTTGAAGATCAGCACCCCCAGAAATGACTTTGCTGTCACATTTCAAATATTAAATGTTGCCAAATAAGCAATAAAGTCTCATTTTAAAAATCTTCTGTTAAGTGAGACTGATAACTCCCCCAAAACACTCTTACACAAACTGAATGATCCAAACTCCACGAGATGTACCGTTTAAAACACACTACTGGAATTACAGGAAGAATTTTTACTCCTAGAAGAGTCTTATTCTAACACAACAACTGGTGTACAAGTTTTACTCTTCCTCACTTGCCTGTCTGTAACCTCAATTAGCCTCCAGATTTTTACAGTAAGGACTTTATCCATTGACAAAAGGAAACCTTAGCATTTCTGTGCGTCAAAAGTCTTGGTGACATTCTCAGCAGCTCAGATTTCCATTAGTAGTGTGTCACTTCAGTAAACTTTTCTCTCACAAGCATTCTTTTCTATCCTGGAAAGAGTCCAACTTCCAAGCACAAAACCAAGATGTCACAGCAATGCATTACACTCTTGTTTCTATCAGCCTCCAAAACTCACCTTAAAAAGAAAGATTTACTTGACTTGATCTACCTTTTGCTACTCCAGGTTACTTGTAGCTCACAGGCAGCATCTTCCACAGCAGGAAATCTAAGCTTACTTTAATTTTTCACATTAAAACTGGTTCAAAAATTCCCTTGAGAAGCTCTCTTGTGTGCCCCTGAAGCAGCAAAACCACAGCAGATCTTTGGCAGAGGTCTATGCATCCTTCACCCGCTTTCAATTAAGATGGTACAAAACTCATAGTGCTAACAACCAAAATATTTAAGAGTTCTTATGCTACTGAATTCAAACAGAAGGAACTACTCCTTCCAAAGAAACAAGCATTTCTAAATTCTGCATCTCAAAAAGCTGAGAAAGCAGATTGAAATTTCAGTGTGTTAACCTAGTCAAATTAATCAAAGAAACAGAAGTTCCTCCTAAGAAAAGACATGTCCTGAAGTTCTAGATATGAAGATAGAGAGCAGGTTAGTAATTATCAAGAAGATACAACTCCAGCCAAAAAGCAAAGAAATGTAAGAATAATAGGCTGAAGGAAACTTCTAACAAGCAAGCAAGAGACCCTGTGTTGCACTGCTATGGCAAGACCAAATCACTTTCAGACAGCTGAAGCACAGAGAAACTCCATATGCATCTTTGAGACTGCCAAGAGCTGCTATTGCTGCTGTGATGATACAAGACTAAATGAGAAAGGAAGACAAAATTATTTTGGATACAGTTACAGCAGGTGGTCTAATATTGCTCCTTCTTTCTATAAAGCCTACCTTGCCTATTTGAGTTTGAGTATTCTGGACACAGATCAGAGTGTAGGATCTTCATATGCCTGCCTCAGAACAGTTGATATGTTAGATTCTTGCCTACAGCAAGGCAACTGAGTCAAAAAGAATTTATGTGCAATTAAACACTGTAGACTAAGAGGATACTTTTGAGTAACTTATCAGGCATCACTACCATTCATGGATCAACTGATATGGCTTAATCTTTCATAAGCTGTGTTTTTCACCAAGCAATCAAGTAAAGAAAAGCAAAAACCTAATCAGAAATAAGAATGCACAGCAGTCAAGACATAAGAAATATTAATAGCTGATACAAGCCAACAAAGAACAGTACTATCAATTTGTTGCAGTGGACAGCTCTGGGCAGTCTTGCATGTGTTCCTACAGTGTTCCAAGTATAACATGCCACTATCTGAAACATTTACTCTTGAAATAAGTGTAGATCTGACTAGATCATTACTCCAGCTATACCCAAAAATGGGTCAGAATTAATTTGTAGTTTGACCAGAAGATTTCTGTATTCCTAAACAATTTTACAACAGCCATTTCCCCCCCAACCTCTATATAGGGAACCACAGAAGAATTAAAATCTTTTATTCCTCCTTAAACAAAATCAGAACACTAAAGTTGCATTTTAAACACCCTCTACCAGATGCTTGAAGAAGCCACAGATTACGAAACACACCGAAAGCGACCTTCAAGCGTTACCACAAGAAAATATGTCCTGATGTAGCAACAAAATGATACATGCAGGAGTGAGAACCCAGAGGTTTTGTATGAGAAAGGATACAGACATGACTCTTCACATCATTACGAAGTCCTTTACGAACAAACTCATAGGCTTCTTCCTTCTTGCCTAGGCAGTTCAAGGTCAGCCCTTTCATCGCCAGCGTCTCTGTAAGAAACAGCAGAGACTTATGCTTCTGACTTCCCAGATGCTACTTCCAGAGTGCAGATATTCTTTGAAGTTGTCACACAGTGAAGTTCCCCATTAAATGATAATTTTAGACCAGGATAGCAGCCTAGCACAGCTGAAGACTATTACATGGAAACGTTGCCTTTCCTGAAATTGGGACTTCAAAAGAGCACTGCAGAGCATCGTAGAGAGGGGATGAACACAGCACAAACTTTATTAAATGAAGACATGTGACTGGCTTTAAGGGAGTTAACAACAAGCTAAAGCAATTTTAGAGAGCTTCTCAATGTATGTTAAAGTTCCAGCTAGGCAGAACAAGAAAATTCATGAGGTTGTGTCATACCACAAACAGATCTCTGTCAGAGTCAGCTCCACTATTACAGGCTGCTTACAAAGCATTAGTTAAGAGAAGCATATTTCCTGCTCCAATATTTTGGAGGTAAAAGGCTTTTTCAAAGTAGCACTATTTTAAAGCAACATTCTGAGAGGCAAAAGATACCAAATACTACATACAAATAGTATGACTATTGTTCCCCCTCTTTCCTCATGTGGGAAACAAGTTACATATAGTGCATGCACTATGCCTTAAAGTTGTTCTAGATTTTTAGTTTTCCTAAAAAAAAAAATAAAATAAAAAATGACCACTTAGTTTTAGCTCCTGCCAGAAGATCAGTCACATTTTCATCACAGTACTCTGATTTTCCTCTGGTACTAATGGCAACAGCCCATCATCTCAACATCAGCCATAACAGCAGTTTCACTTTTCACTGGCAGACCTCTTTAACATCATCTTCTGCAAAAGTACACCAGAAGTGAATGATGACCCAAAATGAGCCAGGATTTTTGTTTTGTTTTTAAATTGTCCTACCTCCACACTGTAAGGACAAAAAAAAAAGCTAGAATACCTTCCCAGTAACATCAGGAAGCTTGAAAAAGAATATCCCCACTGTGGGAAGGAGGACAAGCCACTCCTACCTTCCCACACCAGGGAGGTAACTGTCCAGCCACAGCAATCCATCTGTTTGCCACCTTCTCACTAAGTTTCTCAAATTCCTTGTCTCTGAAGCTAAGTGTGACAAAAGTGCAGCTTCCCATCAGATCATTTCATTGGCTTAGTTCTGCTTCAGCTGTTCGTTCCAGGCTTTGCTCCCAAACTTCAAAGCCATTGCTGGCTCAGAGCCCAAGTAGTATGTGGACTGCCAAGTCAGCTAGTTGTCCTAGAAAAGCTTAAAAGGCAGCAAGAGCAGAAGAGACAGATGTATACTGAGATGTTATAAAAACACAAGTGCTAGGAGAGACAAATGCATCAGGTCAGAGCTGGATAAGCCATTCTAGCTTTGAAGCAACAAGAAAACTGTATTTTACATCTAGGGAAATAACAAAGACAATGAAGAAACAGCAGACTTCTGGAAGCATGAAAAGGATTAGTTGAATATTTTGTCAAGATTTGACAATGGCAAATAGGAAAATAAGTTTACTGACACAGTAGCTGCACACTCAGCATTAGATTGCTTCAACAGCAGACAAAGAGAAAAAGTCACTGTATCAGAAGGAAAGATTGGCTGGACCATACAACAGAAACCCTGTAACACATCAGGACTACAGTATCTTACAGTATCTTAAGTTCTGACAGATGGAAACAGATGCAACATTTTGCTGTCCTGTCTTTCTACAATATTTATCAGAACAGGATCTCCAGATTCTGTCTTCAGCTTTTAGTCTTGGCAGCAGCAGTATTACACTTATCTTTGCACCTTCTAAGCAGCAAATTGTTATGCAGTAAAGAAAATTTAAGCATATGAACTTCCCCCAAAAAAGCACAATTTTTAACTGATTGGCAGAATACCTTAACATAATACTAAAAAAAGAAGGCAAGGGTTATTATTAAATAGGAATGTAAGAAAACCCCACACTAGCATTCTGACCCAGAAACCTAGAAAGACAACTTACTTGGAAGCTTCACTGAAGTGTGCTTCCACCATATATTTTCATCTTCAGTATCCCACTGCACAGCAGTCTTTGACTGAGCTAGGGTGGAAAACTGGTCTGAATGCACAAAGACTGAAAGTCCAGAGTATTTATTCAGTCATAAGGACAGACTCATACTCAGTCCCAAGCTCCTTCCTTTACCAATAGTATGGAATAGACTGATTATACATTAAAGCTCATGACAAGAGAGGGGGGAAAAAAAAATTGAGTCTGTAGTTACCTCCATGTTCAGCAAATTTTGGGTTAGACAGGATCATCTTGCAGAACTTGAGTCCATTTTTGTACTGTTTTTGCTCATAACATTTCTAGGAAGGAAAAAAAAGAGGTGGAGTACAATCACTGAAATGCATTTGCAAACAGAGTGCCTTAACATACTATTATAGATGCAGCAGTTCATTCAGTAAGGGATGGTAATCAGATCACTAACAGCTCTAGCTGAGTTCTGACTATCCACATTACACAGCCTTTTTTCAGCATTCACAACAGGATCTGCCTTTATTTACATGCAGCCAAATTCTTTTTCAACAGAAATAGGAAAGGCAAGTAGGAATGTCCACTTCAATTCAGAAATTCTTAAAATAGAGAGCCAAGTTTGAAATCTTGGCCCAACAGAGCTTTGGAGAAGTCTTAAAGGAGTCCAGACACTCTTTTCAATGTGCCTTTTCCCTGGCCTAGTGACCTCCCAGAGGAAAACATCTCAAGACAGAAGTCCTTCCTTCTTGCTGATGTCAACCCCTGGGAGCAAGAAAAACCATTAGGTAGGACAGACCTATTGTAACCCCCAAAATCTATATACAGATATCCAGGGAGGGAGAATTTACCTGGGTATTAAAACTATATCTAATTTCTAGCTGGAACAGTACAGCTAAGTGCTACATCTAATTACTAAGAAAACTGGCAAACAAGGCAGTTCAACTGTGGAAACAATTAAAAATACACCACCACACCCAACAGAACTTATGAACTTGAGTCCCTTTTCTTCTTTTGAAAGCTATTACCTGATTTTAGTAGCTCAGTAAGGTCTTAGTAATTTAAATTAGTTACTGATCACTACAGTTCATCACTTTAAAACAAATTTACTTAAGCCAGTTACAGGCATGCTTGTACCAGTAAGCATGAAAAAGATTTAAAATCATTTAAACTTCTTAACCTGGCACCATTTTCAGTTAATAAGCAATACTGAATACTTAAAACTTTTTCTCATTGATCACTCCTACTCCATCAGTCTTCCATGACAGAGTTGGGGGGGTGGAAATAATCTATGTTAAATGAATGCAGAGTGCAGGAATTCCTTTGCAGTCATAATTCATCACCACATTGCTTCTCAGGGCACAAGCAACACAGAAACATGCCTGTGCTCAGCCTGTGACACACAAGCAAGGTGCCAAAACAAAGGTCCTCCTGCAGTCTGTGGGAAAGGGTTTAACTGCAGACAGTTAAGTCTTTGTTGCCTGAAACTCAAGACACGGAGTTAACCATGATTAAGTGGCAACTAAATCACAGAATAATTTAAGTCAGGTACCTTTGGAGGTCACCTAAATTACCCCACAAAACAAAGGACAGCTAACCTTGATGTTAAGATCTGCTCTGCCTGGCTGACTTCTGGCAGGACAGTCAAAGAGTTCCCATCTGAGTCAAACAGCTATACTATGGCTATTAAAATTTAAACAACAACAACAAAAAAGCTTTGAGAATGTTAAACTAAGACATAGTTTCCACCTCTTAAAGGTCTCTTCCTACCAAAATGATTCTATGATTCTACCTTTATCTGAAATAACCCAGGTTGCAGAAAACATGGAAGTCCCCTCTAGGGGAACACCAAATTCTCCCATTCATCTGCTTTTTTTTTCTTGCCATAAGATGCTTAGTGTAATTTACAGAATAATTAAGAAAATAGCAACAATGTCCTAACTATGCTTTTGTCATGGTTTAACCACAGCTGGTGAGTAAGAACCTCATTGCCACTTGCTCCTGTCCAGTGGGATTTGGGAGAGAATTGGGGAAAAAAGTATTAAAACTCCTGAGCTGAGATAAAGGCAATTTAACAGGACAGAGGAGGAAGGGAAATAATAACAACAATAATAGAATATACAAAACAAGTGCTGCACAATACAATTGCTCACCACCCACTGACCAATGCCCAGCCAATCCCCAAGCCATGGTGCCCCCAGTCAATTCCTCACAGTTTATGTACTGGGCATAACATCCTGTGGTATGGAACAACCCTTTGGCTCAGCTCTCCTGGCTGTGTCTCCTCCCAACATCTTGTGCACTTCCAGTCTTCGCTGCCAGGGCAGTATGAGAAGCTGTAAAGTCCTTGACTTGGGATAAACCCTGCTTAGCAACAATTAAACCAGTGTGTTATCAACAATATTCCCATCCTACATCCAAAACACAGCACTGGATCAGCTACTAAAAAAACCCTAACTTTACCCCAACCTAAACCAGAACAGATTCCTAAATTTATGCAGGTATGGCTATAAAAGTAACAGAATAGTGAACATTCACCCATGATTCTACATCTCTTGCAACATTGGGTGAAACTCCAAATACACAGCAATGCTTAACCACAGAAGAGGAGCTATTTGAGCCAAGTGTGCCCTTAAAATAGATTAACTACTTGAGGAAATCCTATCTACTACACTTGTCTGGACATTTTTATCCTATACAGTTCAGACTGAGGCCTAGAGTAACAATAGAACTTAGATAATTGTAGACAAATTTAAGATTTTTGGAGGACAAACAAGATCACTTTTCTCCAAAGGCCAACAAAGAGAAGTTAATGCTCTCCACCAAGAAAGAAGCACAAGTTCAATATTCACAGTTGTTTGGCTTGCTAATAGACAACCAGCAAACTTGTCAACAAAGTTTAGCTGAAAAACAGAAACAAACCACAGATGCTAGTTAACTGCACAAATAGAACTGTGTCCCAAAACAATGAACCAGTAGAAAATTCCCCAGCATGTTCCCTGTGGTTCAGTATTGGAGCCTGTTCTCTTTAGTATCTTTACTAGTGATCTGAACAAGGGGATTAAGTGCACCTCAAGAGTGAAGAGGACACCAGGCTGGGCAGGAATGTTGATCTGCTTGAGAGAGGGAGGGTAGGAAGGCTCTGCAGAGGGATCTGGACAGGCTGGATTGATGGGCCAAGGCCAACTCTATGCACTTCAATAAGGCCAAGTGCTGAGTCCTGCACTTGGGTCACATCAACCCCATGCAACGCTACAGGATTGGAGAAGAGCAGCTGGAAAGCTAGCCAGCAGAAAAGGACCTGGGGCTACTGGTCAAAAGCCAACTGAACATGAGCCAGCAGTGTGCCCTGGTGGCCAAGAAAGCCAACAGCATCCTGGCTTTGATCAAAAACTGTGGCCAGTAGGAGTAGAGAAGTGACTGTCTCCCTGTACTCAGCACTTGTAAGTTGTTTAGCCTGGAGAAAAGGAAGCTTAGGGGAGATCTTCTTGCTCTCTACAACCACCTGAAAAGAGGCTGCAGCAAGGTGGGTGTCAGTCTCTTCTCCCACATAAGCAGCAACAGAACAAGAGGAAACATTCCATCACTAAAAGTGTTGTGAGGCAACTGGAACAGGCTGCCCACTGAAGTGGCTGAGGAAGCATCCACAGAGGTATTTAAAAGATGTGTAGGGGTGCAAAGGGATGTGGTTTAGACATTGGCCCAGGCTGCCCAGGGAAGTGGTGGAGGCACAGTCCCTGAAGGTATTTAAAAAGCATCTAGGTGTAGTACTTGGGGACTTGGTTTAGTCTTGGGGACATTGGTTTTAGATGATGGTGATAGGTTGATGGTTGGACTTGCTGATCTTAGAGGTCTCTTCCAACCTTGATAATTCTATGATTCTGGTTTAGTGGTAACTTGGTAGTGCTGGGTTAACTCTTGGACTTGATGAACTGAAAGGTCTTTTCCAACCACAACCATTCCACAATTCTAGGAAAGGCAACTTTATGCAATTCCATTATAGGACAAGCCTCCTGGTTACTCAGAAGGTGACCTCCCAGCATCTCTCCTTCCAAACACACACATCTACATGTGCATTTGTAAGTAAGTATATATAAAACATATATACAAACTTAGATAAAAGTTTGTATTTATACCAACACTTTGGCTTCAGTGTACACCAGTGTAAGAGAAGGGTTTTGCTCAGCAATACAAATTACTTGACTCTCATCAGTATATAGATATACTGAAAGGCTAACAGCTTCAGTTACATGAACAACCCTGGGGCTTTAAAGCATTCAAACTTCATGCATGTCCAAAACCTCTGAATGAGCACAACATGCTCCACCTCTATCTTGTTTACAGGAGTCCAGAGTTTGATATGAAGCTATCTCATTTTGTAGTATACAGATGGGAATTTCACAGTTGAGAAACCTGATGTCTCCACATGTATTTTCAAGTTTTGCACAAATATAGCTGCAATGAGTTCATTAGTATCTGTCCCATTGCATAAAGTCTTTGGCATATTAAAGTGTAAGCTATAATATGTTAGGTTGGGTGTGGTTCCTTTTGGTTTGTTTTAACAGCCTTATCTGTTGTGCTTAATGTGAGGCTCCCTGTCTCCCCCATCACTCCTCTATGGCAATAATTTCCTCCTAAAACTACAGCCAAATCACAAATGTTCACACCCTTGAAACCTCAAAGGGAGATTTTTGGCAAGGCTAAAATGTTACTCTGAACTTCTACAACCAGATGTTCCTGGAAAGATGTTACCTCCTGTTGCAAACATCTCATGCTCATTTATTGCCTTTTTCACCATTAACTCAAAGCTGTAATTCACCTGTAGCCTTTGCCATACATCAACCCAAACCATAACACATCTTTTTATGCACCTTCAGGTAAGTATTAAGGCCCTCTAACAGAGGCACTGTCTACAAAGTAACTATGACTGTAAAGGTAAAATAATACTAGTAAAGAGGACACAAGAATGAAGAGGAGGAGACTAATCCTGTCCTATAGTTCCTTGCTGCTTCTACTTAAGGAACTGTCATTCACAAATTCTGGGGTTTTTATAATGCTGTCTTTATTTTTAAAGAGAAAAAAACCCCTTCCACTCCTTAAACAGACACATATCAACAGTATCAGAGTTCTGAATGACTGGCAGACATGACTTCACGTATCACTGCTCAATCACATTTGCCATTTACATGTAAATTTGGTTTAACTATCTGCAACACTGGCTTAGTAAAGGGATTCCTTTACAGACTACACCTCCCTAGACCAAGCATTTATCACTTCAAAAAAGGTCAGGAGCACATGATCTTGACTGCCGTCATGTGGCACATCCAGGACAACCAGGTGATCACACCCAGCCAGCATGGGTTTCTGAGAGGCAGATCCTGCTTCACCAACTCAATCTCCTTC
This sequence comes from Galbula dea, assembly GCA_013399015.1. NCBI lineage: Eukaryota > Metazoa > Chordata > Aves > Piciformes > Galbulidae > Galbula > Galbula dea. The sequence goes on along the minus strand of VWZX01005355.1, from coordinate 3,959,200 downwards.
TATGACCAGATCAAAGGCACCCTCAGATTGCAGAGGACACCAAGGTGGGCAGGAACATTGATCTACTTGAAACAGGGTAGGAAGGCTCTGCAGAGGGACCTGGACAGGCTAGATTGATGGGCCAAGGCCAGTGCTATGAGGTTCAACACTTGGATCACATCAACCCCATGCAATGCTACAGGACTGGAGAAGTGCAGCCGGAAAGCTAGCCAGCAGAAAAGAACCTGGGCCTACTGGTCAAAAACCAGCTGAACATGAGCCAGCAGTGTGCCCTGGTGGCCAAGAAGACCAATAGCATCCTGGTTTGGACCAGAAATGGTGTGGCCAGTAGGAGTAGAGAAATGATTGTCCCCATGTACTCAGTGTACTCAGTACTTGTGAGGCTGCACCTCTAATACCATGTTCAACTTTGAGTTCTTCACTACAAGAAAGTTACCAGAGCATATCCAAAGAAGGGCAATGAAGTTGGTGAAGTGTCTAGAGCACAAGTGTCATGAGGAGCAGCTGAGGGAACTGGGGTTGTTTAGCCTGGAGAAAAGGAGGCTCAGGGGAAACCTTCTCACTCTCTACAACCACCTGAAAAGAGGCTGTAGCAAGGTGGGTGTCAGTCTCTTCTCCCACATAAGCAGCAACAGAACAAGAGGAAATGGCCTCAAGTTGCACCAGGGGAGGTTTAGATTGGATATTAGAGAAAAAAAATCCTTCAGTAAAAGTTTCAAGGCAACTGGAACATGCTGCTCAGAGAAGTGGTTGAGGAACCATCCATGGAGGTTTTTAAAAGACATGGTGCTTTGTGACATGGTTTAGTGGTAAACTTAGCAGTGTTAGGTTAACTGCTGGACATTATCTTAAAGCTCTCTTCCAACCTAAACAGTTCTAGGATTCTGTATTTCCATCTGTGTTCTGTATAATAACAGTTGTAATCACTGCTGTTTGTATTCTTTACTATTGGCAAAATAAAACTGATAATGTAATTATTAAAGAACACTGTGTGATAATGTTTCAACATTTGTTGACAGAGACATCTAACAGCCCCATAAATTATGCTTCTTTTAAAGGAAGAGGCTCATTATCATTTCAGCTTGCCTTAGATTAAAATCTAGTCTAATTCCATGCTGTGCATACACTCAATACAACCTGAATCCCTAGAATACCCTTTGCTTCTAAGGGGTTTCCAAGAGAAGATGGAGTAGAAAGCTTCTGCTTACAAGTACTTGGCATAGCTCCCTCACTATTTGAGTTCTCTACTACTTGTGAACATGCACATGCCTCTGCAAAGCAGAGACATAATAGTAAAACTACAAGTGAGATGAGCCACATCCCCATCATACATTTTCAACTAGTTTTTCATCTGCACTCCATGTAGAAGTACTGAAGGGACCAATCTGGACACCTCCTGAGATGAAACTGCAATTTGCCTAGCAAGAACTCAGACTGAGCAGGTGCTCCACAAGTTAGTGGAACTGCATCTGTGAGCAGTTAAGCAAATGAAACTCTCACCATCAGCCCTGGGATCTGATACCCACACATGCATAAATCTCAGGCTTTAAGTTATGCTTTTATTTAGACATCTTGGAGCAAGTTTAAGGCAATTATCACTGCAAGACAAACACTAACTTCATCTCAACATTCCATAAAGAATCTCAGCATTCAAACAAAAGTTGCATGAACCATTACAGATCATACCAGATAGATCAGACATCTGGTACAGGCCACTAGAGGGAAGAAATAAGAGTTAGGTGCACAGGGAGAGGCCAGTGAGCAAGACAAGCATTATTACAGTTCTCAGCCTCCAGTTATTCATGTCTCACCAATCCTCTGAGCCAAAAGGTATGTATTTCACACACACACACAGAGTAAAGGGCTTCCCCACACACAGGGCAAAGTACCTGAAACTCTTCAGAGCTACTACATCTTGCAGCAAAGGGCTCCAGAGTACAAATACCTTTTTGTTAAGAACTTTCTGTTCTGAGCCTGCTGCTTTGCAGCCACCATTTCTACCAAAATGAAAACTAGCATGACAGCTTGAAAATAGGCAAGGCCCTGCTTCTCCAGATTGTTCATAATTTCAGAATCTTCTGTTAAGTTCTTCATCCTTCAAGGAGGTCACTTCATACTTGCATCCTTCTTCTGAAGAAGCTCAGGGCCAGGACCAATACAAACAGCAAGACAGCATTGAAAATGTAGACTTGCACTGTACTTGAGCAGTGGCATAACAACATTTTTCTTCTCCCAGGATTCACCAGCTTTCAACTACCATACAAGGAAATTCTTTTAACAGAACTTCAAAAATCCCTAAAAGTCTCAAATCTTAGGGGCAATCTATCTTAGAACCCATACTAGGTCTACATTAAATTAGGATTTCCAAGTCTAAAATTCAACTACAAACAATTTTACTTACTATGACTCAACTTACTCTAGAAACATTAAGTATTTCTGCATGTTTTCAGTTGGCCTTCTTGTGCCATGAGTAGTTTAGTAGAACTTAACTCTTCTTGCTAGTCATCACTTCTGTTCAATATAACCACAGGAAGTGAAGAAAAACTTTCAACACAAAGCACAATGACTTCACTCTGAAAAGTTATCTTTTATTTACATAGGAACTTTCCCTAAGAAAAAAAAAGTCCATAGTGAATAAAGAACCAGCACCACAGCATTGAAGCCTGCTTTATAAGCCTTTCATGATGGCATTTACAAACTCCTTTTAAAACATTAAGACAGAAATATTTACTTGGATGAAGTCTTCTCCAAATCAGATGCCCTCAAATCTCTGACAAATGTGGAGCATGATTTTCCCTTATGAAAGTCTTACTGACTTTTACCATTAATCCATTATGTATCCTCCACAGTTGTCATCTCAGTAGTATGCAGCTGGCCAGACATCCTCATCTCTTGAAAGTCAGTATCAAGAATCAGCCTACACTCTTCCTATGCTGCCCTTCCTTAGCACCACAAGTTAACAACTGCACCACAGATCACTCTTATTAGTTACATCATAAGATTTTTACTGACAGCTCCACACTCCTGTCTTTAACAGAAGGGATCTTTAACATGGGCTTCAAACATCCATTACTCCAGTACTTGATTACAATTGCTACTTTAGCTATGTCATTCATCTCATTTGGGAAGCATTAATTTGCTTCACATTACCAAACTTCAGCATTAACAAGAAGCATTTTTAAATTAGCACATGTACATGGGATTTTAGATTGCATCTGCCTCATTCACTTGAAAAGCCACAGGAGCTGAAGGCTGATTTTAAGTGGCAAGGAACACCAGCACTCTTGTGTTCTTCTTTATGGATGCCTTTCCTTCCATAAAGGGGAAGTCAGGAAGCTTTTAAACACTTCCTCCATGTCTTCTGTGAGATTGAAGGGAAAGATGACCTTGAAGTTGCTCAGCTCCTCCCTCTCAAGCAACATCACACCTGTAAGCACCATCACTTCTCTGAGAAAAAGCCCCTGCAGAAGAGTGGAAGTAAGGCTTAAGAAACAAAACAGTGCTGGAAGTCAGGACAGGAAGAGAAATGAGCTCTGGGAAACTACCTTACAGTGGTGCTGAGAAACTAGAACTACTATCTGTGCTGCAACTGCTATTAGTTCCCTAATCACATCACAGCTAGTTTTAAGTCTGCTTATTTCAAGTACTGTCAAGCATTGCAAGCACATAAATTGATGTGGCTTAAAGGCCATTCACTCAGCTTCTTGAGCTGACTTCACATCTTACACTAACCTCCATGAGGCCATGCTAGTTTGGGCACCTCTGTAAGCTTGGGTTGCTGTTATTTGGGCATCTTTTTCTAACTGTTGATAACCTGGCTCACATGTTACACACAGCAAGGCACTGACTCCTAAGCAATTCTCATGATCCACAGATGAGTTTCCCATTTCACAGCTGCTAATTCTCCAGTGTGATTGTAAAAATACTTAGTCTTAATACACAAGTGCAGTTTCCCTGCATCAGTTCCAAGTGATTAAATCACTACAGGCTTGTAAGGTCTTCTCATACAGCCTCACACACAATCCCCCCACCCCAGTTTTAAAATGCCTGTGGTGTCCCTTGTACTTCCAAGTGTTCTGGCAGTGCCAAAGCAGGCCAAATCTGCTTCCATTGAAGAGTCTAAGTACTACAAGCTAAATACTACACTACAATACTCTGAGACATGTCAAGCAACCAAAGGGTTCAGTTTGTACTATTGAGACATGAGTATTCCACAGAGTGCTTCATAAAAAAGTAAAAGCTAGCTGCAAAGAGTAATAAGAAAAATAAGTTTCAAGAAGTATCAAGATATGAAGTGACAAGCCAATAAGTAAAAGTTTGTGGTAACACTTCAGGAACTGTGACAAGCAACACCACTATGCTGCACAGTAAACTCTTCTGAAGGCTTTAAAAAAGCAAGTAAATTTCCTTATCAACTTCACTGACATGCATCTCTTTTTCCCCCCTTATGTTTTGTCCACTGCTTAATAAAAAAGTTGTCTAAAATATGATTTCCAGAAAAGTTCTTCTGTCTTTCAGGTTAAAAAAAACCTTCAGAAGTGACTGCTACTGTGAACTTGTTTGCTACTAGTAAGAATAATCACTTAACTGTTCTAATATTAGTCATTTATTTTTAGCAGAGAGAGAGGGGAGTGCTAGAATGACTTACTAAGATGCATACCATAAGCATGCAGTAAGCAACAAATCACCATTAAGAACCACTAACCGTTTTAAAATCTACATACTACCCAAAGCAGGTAAAAGAAAACAGCTCTGAAGCACCTTCTGAAGTGTATCAGCTACATACAGAGTACACAGGCTTACACACACTTAGACTCCCAAAGCCAAATGCTCACTTTTCAACCACAAAGTTATTGCAACTAGCCTAACAAATCCCACAGTAAGTGCAGAAAATCACGCCTGCCAACAGATTACCAGTGTTGCACGAACTTCCTCTCCTTGCAGACTGGCACATAATGCCTCAACTTCATTGAGGCTGGAACTCCTCTACTATTGCACTGAAAAGTTGATGGAAAGGAGAGTCTGGTGTTTTGCTGTAGGTTATGGGGTTTTTTCTGAGGAGGGAGTAGGCAGGGCTTTTTTTCTTTCCACAAAGAGTTATCATTATAAGATATACAGTGATTGAGTATAAACTTAACAGCTAAAGTGAGCTCACGAACATTAAACGTCCTTTGCATCACTAACTCTCAAAGAGCCGAAGCAGCTCAGCACGTAGAAGTTGAGACAACTCTTCCAAAGGACGTACAAAGTCAGGCTACTTTTAATCCACCAGACGCCTTCGACTACACTTACAATTACTCGGTGATGCAGCTTTAACCTAGTCCCTTAGCGATACTGACATTCTTACCAAAAAAAAGCTACCGAGAGCGATCAATCTATCCCCAAATCCCTGCTACGCTTGCACCGTGCTTCGCGGTGAGAGGGGCAGGAGGCGACCGCGGGGAGCAGCACACCAACGCCCAGTGGGGGTGGGATCACAGACCCTTCTCCAAGACGCCGTTCCAGGACGGCTCAGGGTGCGGACAGCCGACAGCCTTCGCCCGCTTCCCGCGGGAAAGGACAGGGAGAACGGAGCCGAGACCCACAGCCCGAGCTCGCCTCAGAGTTCCAGGGAGGAAGGAGAACCGCAGCAGCCAGCGGAGCGGCGGGGAGCTGGCTGGCTCCCTCCTTCCCGCCCTCGTCCGACCGGGGGCGACACCAACCCTTCCGGGCTCCCCGCACGAGCGAGGGGGGCTCGCTCGGCCCTGCTTGGCGGGCCCCAAACAAAGGAAGGAAGCGGAGACGAACCGGGACGAGGAGGCGGTGGCGGCAGCCACAGCTCGCCCCCCCCCTTTCCAGGACGAGAGCAGCGGCCGCCGCATCCTTTTTCGCTCAGCCGGAGCGAACTCCTGCCGCAGGCGAAGTAACCCACTGGGGTAACCCTTGTCGGAGAGGCAGAGAGCAAGGCCAGTGGGCAAGAGGAAAGAGGAGGGAGAAGCAGCGGCGGAGGGAAGAGGGAGAGAGAAAGAGAGAGGAGCGGGACCGGTGGCTCACCAGGATCCGCTTGAAGAGGTTGCTCTCCTTGGGCGGCAGCGGCACGGACGGCATGGTGCGGGCGGCCCCAGGGCAGGCACTGCTGGCGGGGGATTGGCCCGGGGAGAGGAGACCGGGCTGTTGTCGGTACGAGGGAAGGGGAAGAGGGGACAAGGGAAGGGGAAAGGAAGGAAACCCCCAAACTCGGCGGGGTGGCGGCGGCGCGACTCCTGCCCAAGCGGCGGCGGCGACTCTTTAACTCATTGGCCTGCACCGCCCTCCCCGCCGGCTCCCCTCAGCCGCGGCCCCTCTGCGCAGCTGCTGGGGAGGCCTCAGCACTCGGCTGACGCTGCAAAATGGCAGCCGGGGTCCCCTTCACGCAAGCGCATTGTCGCTCGGCCTCCCATCTGACTCGCTCCCCGCTGCTTCCCACTCACACGGGCCTATCCTGCCTTCATCGTCGTGAGGGGGTTTTCCATGGCGGTCCCTCGTTCATCCTCTCTGCCCGCTCATCCCTTCTACCCGCCCGGCCTGAGGAGAGGCTTCGTTGTTGGGTATAGCTCTCCCTTGGTTCTGGCCCTGAGGGGAGTTACCTGCTGTGAGCGAGGCCAGCGGCGGGCGGCCCTGAGGAGGGGAACCCTCGGCAACGCCCCGAGGGGAGGAGGGGGATGAAAGCTCCCACTTGTGGAGGTTGTTAGTGAATTTATTATTCGTTAGCCTACTCGCCCAAGGCCCGAGTTACGGCTGTTTCCACGGCGAGACCTATGGAAGCAGGGAGTAGAGGGTTTTGCAAGGTTTGGCCTCCCGCTCCTGTCCCTGGGAGGGCAGAAAGTGTCCTTTGTGCTCTCGCTGTCCTGCTGCTCTGCTCCTAGTAACCTAGTTCTAGTGGCTGCCATCCCAACAGCTCGCTTAATTTGGTGTATTGGAGAGCCTGGCTGTCCAAAAGCCTAAGGAGGTATTGTTGGAAAGGAGTGAAGTCTCTAAACTGCAGAACGTTGAGAGGCTGCGTGCTGGCTGTGCCCTGGCTGGTGTTCAAGGAAAGAAGAGCAAACTTAGTAGTCAGACTTGCAGCAAGCAGGGATGCCATCTATTGCATTAATGCATTTTTCAGCAGCTGGTTATGTAAAACTTCCCAGCGCTATCGTGCATGCTTAGAACGTTTATTTATGGCTTGGCTCCTTTGCCAAAGGAGATTTAAGGTCTTTTGAGAATCAATTTTTCTTCTTGATGTTCCCCAAAAGTTGGTATTAAATGAATCTTTGCAGAAATTAAAAACAAACAAACAAACCCCCAAACAACCAGAAACGCTAAACCACGTGGCCTGGGGCATTTATTTAGAAGGAAAATGGTTAAACCATCAAGGTTGCAATCAATTAAAAAGACCATCTTACAGGGAAAAGAATTAGGCACCTTCAAAATATATTAATTATAAAATAATTAATTATATTGTGGTATGTTTTAAAAGGATATTAACTTTTGAGTAACAGTTACCCACCTGCTATCCCAGATGATGAACATGGTAGATATCCACAGTATGTGGAAAACAGTATATAACATCAGGCAATTAGAAAACCTGTCTACTTAATGTATTTTATTTGGTTACATTAAAAGTAGGTGATTATGTGACTGTGACTGAGGATCCCAAGCAGCATGTCTTTGCCTTGTCACAAGCCTTGCTGTAGCTGATGGATGTGATAGTTGCTTTCCTTTCAGGCTAAAGGAGGAAACAAGAGAGGAGGCAGTTTATTAGAAGGCAGTAACCTGGATGACAACCTGACTTGGGGAGTACTAATTAGGAGCAGCATATATTAAGCACTTTTTATAAGTAGCTGAAGCCTTAACTTTGTAAAGTGTAGTTTTCTGTCTTAGCAAAAGGCATGTTATGTCTCTGGTTGGGTTGGGTGATAAAGAGATGCATCTCAAAGATGGTCAGGCAAATACTGTGCTAGAGTGGACCTTTGGTCTTAAGCAGTAAGGATGTTCACAACAGCTAAAGGTCTTTGTTCTCTGCTAGTCCAAAGAACTCTGAAAATAGGCAGATTATAAATAAGAGGCAGGAGTTCGATTTGCATTTAGATGTGTCTGCATTACAAATGTATGTGCTAAAAGCAGCAAGAAAAGGAAAGCAAGGAGGCAATAAAAGACACGTTTGTCGATGAGCTGGAAAAGAATTAACAAAGAAAGGAGCTTTTGGGGGAGGCAGAGCTCTGTTGAAAGTGAGGTTTGGGAGCGCAGTCAAGAAAACTTGTCATTTGTGCTGGACAAAACAAAGCTCTTTGTTAATAAACAGGACTGTATTCAAGATACGTGTGATTCTGTCACCAGTTTTTTCTTCAGAGAGAAAGAATTCAGAGGTCTGTTGACAAAAGTATTTGGGTTAAAAGGGGGAGGGAGTTCTGTGATTCTGAGAAGGGCTTGGAAGTCTTTTCCAACCATAACTCTTCTAGGATTTTAAGTCAGAGCGCGTTCCCGTGTAGCCCTGAGGCAGACACCGACAATGCAGAGCTATTTTGAAGGTGACGTTCCCCACCTTTCATCTCGGGGCTTGCGTTTCAGGGAGCAAAGTCAGCTTTTACCGATCGCGTTGCTCCAGCGATGCTCGCAGCCCTTTGGCTGTTGGGGCAGTAGCGCCACAATCCACCTCCCCGCCTGGCCCTGCTGCGGAAAGCCCTCCGGCCACAAGGGCCTGGAGGCGAGCATGCCGGGAGGCGAGGGCCTTTAGCGGGAATGATGGGAGCGGGAGTTTTCCTCTCTACTTCCCGTCTGCTGTGGCCTGCTCTTCTGAGGCGCGATCCGTTCAGCGCCGATGTGTGCGGATGGTGAGTGCTACAGCTCCTTGGTGGGTGCTGGGGAGCAGAGTCCCCTGTGCCCCTCACAGCTGCTGTGCGACCTCCCGGCTCCTTCTTCCCGCTCCTGCCCGCTCCTGGTTGCTCCTGCCTTCCCTGTCCGCTCCTAACCCCTTCAGGGGGACGGCTGCCAGGGGCACTTCGTGCAGGGCTTTCGGGGGTTTTCTAGGGGTGGCTGTGGTGGAGGGCAGAGATGTATGAAAGGTAGCCTCAGAGGCACGGCCCTGAGATGTTCCTGCTGTGGTGTGCATTGAAATACAGCCCCCTGCTCTCTATCTGCGTATTCCTCGGTCTCTGAATTCATTTATGTAGAGTTAATGGCATCTTTGATTGTTAAAAATGATTTTGAAAACCTCTTAAAGTATTCATAAGATTGGTAACTGTTACCTATCTGGAGATGAAGACAGTTACAGCTGTCACTTTTGCTTACTGGCTTTATTTTGTGATATGCATGGGGTAGTTTTGTCATATTAAAAAGTTATTAAAATGTTGTTTAGAAAGCAGTTAATAGGTCAACTTCTGCTCATTGCTCTGTAAGACTTTTTATATGCTTATTTCCATACAAATGGAATGTGGAAACCTCTCCCTGTAAAGGAGATACCTTTTTTTGTGTAACATAGCAAAGTTATTTCAAAATTTCAGACTTCATTGAAGGTCTGTGTCCTGACATTACTTAGGGGTTTTGGCATTTAAACCCAAGGATTTTATTTCTGAGAGCTCAGGGAGAACAATACTACAGATCTGTTATTGTTTGAGTATATTGCTTACCTGCACCAATAAAGAATTAGTTAGAGGGTTACAATTAATATATTTAATTACTACATTGATTAAAATATTTTTTTTAATAGTTAATGATGGTTAGCACTTAACCAGACAACAATGAACCATGCTGGTCTGGAGCAATTCCAGTATCATCAGCAGAATTAGATCTTTTGGAATAGAATCTACACATGTCCCTGAGCAATTCAGTCCAGGATTGCAGATGACGAGCCAAATTTGTGCCTGTTGCTGTGTTCCTTGTAAAAGGGAACATGATCCCTCTGCTACAGCTGGGTTTAGTCACTAGAGCAATCTGTGAGGAGTGAGTATCATTGACCATCCTGAAGTTGCTGCTGTAGGTTTGATAGCACCTGCTGACTGGGGAATCTGGGGAAGGTGCAGAACTAGAATAAAGGTCCTTCCCTCCTCCTGTAGGTAGTAAACCAGACATCCAGGCAAGCAAGATGCAATACTTCTGGTTTTACTGCATATTGCTCCTTCTTCACTGGGGACAAATGGATGAAAGTCAATAGGGGAGGATAGTGGGTGAGGTGAGTAGTTAGAATGTCATAGTAATTTGTGAATAGAATGCCTGAAGATCCTCAGGAGGTCTTGTCCCAGACAAGTAAAGAATAGTTGTGTCAGAAAACTGAAGTGTATGTTTCAAGGAGATGCTGTTGCAAAAGTTTCAGGCTTTCATTTTTGCTGAATCCACTTTTTTTGGTAAAAATCAGCAGACAGATGGGATTGTGGCACTGCAGAGATATTAAGGAATGCTGCTATGTTTGCTAAGCCTCTTCGGTGTGAGCAGGCCTAGAATATGAATGGTTTCACTTTAGTCGTTTTGGTAGACCCTTGTCCTCCAATAGAAATGTTTAGAGCACAGTAAGAAGTCACAACATAGTTTGCAGTGTTGATATGAAATGAAAAGATCTTTCCTAGAGCAACAGTGGTGCTAAAGGGTGTCTGTGTCTTGCAAAACTGCAGGCCAAGTGGATCAGAAAACATACAGAGGTTGTGTTTCAGAATACCAGCTTCTTGCTTGCTTTTTTGGATGGAATATGTTTCTGTCACTTATATGTAAATACATCCTGGGAAGGAGGACATAGGGAACATAAAGCACTCTTCCCATGTCTTACAGAGTCTCTGTATGGGCTAGTCATTTCTTCCAAGTGTACTGTAGTCCTATTGACTGATCTGTTACAAGGTCAGCTCGCTGTTACTGATGTCCTCCTGCCCAAGGTATCTGCTGTTATAGTAGTGGATATGATTTTGCATGTAATTCTGGATGTTTTGTACATTCTTTATATAGAATTCAGTACCTCTAGTGAAGATTTGTCTTCTCTCAGCAACAGTTTTCTTTCCCCAGTATGGCATGAAATGGTTGGATTTTTGAAGTGAGAGATGAAGTGAAGATGGCAAGATGAAGCTGTTGTCTGTGAAGCTGTATCTACAGTAGCTTTTCCACAGTATGAACAACCTGCTGGAGGAGGTGAGGGAAGAGATCTTTTCCAGTCCTCAGTAAGTAGAATGGAGCTGATAAAGAGTCTCTGGTTTAACCCAGGACTAAACCAGCAATAGTTTTGTCCATGGCACTTGCTTTTATGCTGATGTAATCAAGAATAAGATTTGTGCTTGATGCATTTCTGGTGTTTGTTTGGCTTTTGAATAGAATGCTCTCATTTTCTAGATAATAACACTGATTCATTTACAGTCTACTTTTAATTTCAGCTGAAGGAAGACTAAGAATCAAAATGAAGGCTTTCCAAAGTGTCTTTCTTTTCAAGAGCCTGCTTGGTAATTGCTACTGTCACGGTCACATTCACAGCCATCTTCTCCATCCTGTTGCAAAGAAGATAGGTTATGTGATGGGACTGCACAGCTGTGGATTTTGGAGGCCAAAATCTTTACTGGACACAGCTAGATTCACTCTGTCTTTTAACAGTAGGCATAGGAAAAACCATCAGGATTCTCAAGCATTGTGGAAGCATGAGGCTGTGCAGAAGTATCTGGAGACTCTAAGCAAGGAATACCAGGAGGTTAATCATCTATTAAATGCTGACTCAATAAATGACTTTGAGCAAAGAACCTTGAGGAAAAGATGTGCTGATCTGTCCCCCATTGCAGCTGCATTTCAAAAAATCAAAGAGGCTGAAAGAGAAGTTCAGGAGTTAGAAGCTATGTGTAGAGGTAAGGAAAACACATTTACTTACTTGTTTCAAAACTGAAGATTTGCTTGTGATAAAGTTCATTGCCCAGCCTTTGAGGGAAGCTTTCAAGTAAGTTAAGCCAGCCCTGGAACATTCTCTGGTCCTGCCTGCTGTAAAAGCCATGTTGAAATAGAGCTGGTAAAAATGTATCTTATTTAGATAGGTAGAAAACATTTGTGTTCTTTAGTTTTAGATATAAATAGATGTTTGTGCTTGTTGAAGAAATGGTGGTTATTGGAAATGTTTTACTCCCCAGCCTTCTCAAGTTCTCTTCACTGGTGGAAGAGGAAAAGGGGTGAAGGTGAGGGAGGACAAAAAATTAACATTGAAAAAGAAATGTTCTTGGAAGAATTAGAAAGTATTAAGAAAACACTGGCAAATTCATACTTCAATTGAAAAAGGGCTATTTTTGGATCAAGTAACTATAATGAAGTGGGTTTTTTAATTCTATAAATTATGATGTGGATGAATGGAGTGAGGTCTAGCAACTCTTTTCCAACCATTATGATTCTGTGAACTTCAAGCTGTTACATGCTGCAATGTATGTCTTTGGACAGCTGTATGACAGCTTGCTCTGTGCAAGGTGAGGTTAGCTAATGCCTGTTCTTGTTGGAATTTAGACCTAGACAGCAGAGATGAGAAACAACTTCTAGAGCTTGCCTTAGAAGAGAAGGAAACCCTGGATAAAAAAATCAACATGTTGTGCAGAAAGGTGAGCCTGAGGTAAAATTATACAGCTTTATAAATAATGATGTCAGAAAACTGTTCCTGTCTGAGCTTACCGATAGACTTTGACACTTGGGTTTAATGAAACAGAAGTCCAGCTTCTGCACTCTCCCTGAAAAGAAGTGGCAACTTTAATTATTAGTAAGCTTCTTACCCACAGTTGTGTCTTAGAAGCTTATTATTTTAGTCATTTTTGGTTGCTTGCTTGTCTGCCTGCAGATGTTGAGGGAGATTAGAAAAATGGTGAGTCTGTGCTGTTGAGACCTGACATGACATTCTTGTAACTGTTTGTGGCAGCAGAGCATGAATTCTTGGAAGATTTCTGATTGGAAATTGCAGTCTTTCATTTTCAGCTGACAGCACCCCAAGAGTGAGGAAATTAATTATAAGCACAGAAGCTGAAACAATTCAGTGGAGAGCTCTGTGGTTGGACTCATTGCTACCTTCAGACTGAAATCATATGAAATGAGACTTTCTGAAAAATGAGATTAATGTAAAGATTGGCTGTGTTATGGCTAATAACTCTGTGTTCCTAGGTAGTTGGGGCTGGAGTGGGTGACCTAGCACCTGACTTTGCAGGATTGAATCTTCAGCTAGCTTTTCCATGGGTGCACCACTATATCCCATTGCCACACTGACTGCACTGAGTTGCAAAGGCCATTTTACACTTTTGAGTCCTTCTTACTAGTTTGCCAGAAGAATTCAGAGGCTGTGTGTGTTCAAGCTGTGGCAGTTTTGAAGGCTGCCTGTAAATTTGATTAAGAGGAGATACAGAGTCTTGGAGGAGATAATGACATTCTTTTTTTCCTTGTTTTTTTCCCTTCCCTTTTCAGCTTTTCCAGCTTCTAGTGCCAAAGGAAAAATATGATAGAAGTCATGTCATATTAGAAGTGACAGCTGGCAGAACAACTGGAGGTCAGCAAATTTCCCACAGTAAAGAGTACTTCAAACCTCCATCCAACTTTATTAAACCTTTTCTAGGTTATTCTTAATGCCTTTTGATACTTTAATGATACAAAGTAATACTTCATAAAGGAGAATATTCATCTCAATCTAAAAACTGGTGGCTGCCACTTTGTGAAGTGCTATTTATGTTGTAGTGCTTTTCTGTTTTGTAGGAGACATTTGTCAACAGTTCACTAAGGAAATGTTTGAGATGTACCAGAACTATGCAGCCTATAAGGGTTGGACCTTTGACATCGTGAACTACACGCCGGCCGAGATAGGTACAGTAGTTCTTCAGATGTTCCACCAAGGCAGTGACATTAAAAGCAGTGTTTCTGTGCTGTATTTGCCACCCAGGATTTGTCTCTTTAGGTGGGTTGCATCATGCTGCTGCTCATATTTCGGGAGAGGATGTCTTCAGGCACCTGAAGTATGAAGGAGGGACTCACCGTGTCCAGCGGATCCCGGAGACTGGCCTGTCCTCAAGAATGCAGCGTATCCACACAGGGACAATGTCAGTTATTGTCCTCCCTCAGCCAGAGGAGGTAAACTTCACTGCTAGTCAGGTTGGGAAGGTGGTGTATCTCTGCTCACCCATTTTAGAATTGCAGTAGGTGTTGTTTAAAACCATCTTACTGTTACTGTTTGGGGATTTCCTTGATACCCAAGTGCTTTGTGCAAGTCCCAGCAAGCAAAGCACAAGTTCTCTGACTCTGTAAGGCAATAGTCCTTGGCTCTGTGTCTTGCATGTTTAAATGGGTCAGCAGAAGCAACTTCAGAGATTTACTGTTGCCTGAAATGCATGAAAATCAATGATTGCTTCAATGAATATTCTAGTCTCAACCCTCACAATGCTGAATGCTATGAGTTAAGCCAATTTTAAATTATGTCATGGATTAAGACAGGAAATATATCCAAGAAAATATTCAGTGTTGCTTAGTAATAGGAATCTGCAGGTCCTTTTGATTTTCTTTTTTGTTGTTGTTTCATTTAAATCATTGATGTCCTTCTCTGTTAAATCAAGGACAGCCTGCTTTGAATTTGAATGAGTGTGTGTGTTGGTTAGTCTTTCTGAGATCTCCCTGATAACCAGCAGTTCTCACTTAAACCAGCAATTTACACACAAAATAAACCAAAACCAGATCCTGCAGACTTTCCCTGCACATTCTCCTCCTTCCCTCTGATGCTTTCCTTGCAACACTGATCAGAGCTGAATGTTCCTTTTGCATCCACTGAGGTCAAACTATAGTCTAGGTCATGATGGACTCCTATTTCCAGTGCTGCAATCCTCACTTGGACCTGAATACCTCCATTTTTAGCTCAGTTAGATGTTTTTAAGCACTGTTGCAAGAATCATTCAGGCTTGACTTGTGAGCAAGATCCTTGCACTGCTGTTTAGAAGGAGATTTTGATTACTTGCTTGTTTCCTGGTCTCCCTGCTAAAGAAAAGAGTTTTGAAAGTAAGTGAAATACTGAAAGCATCACTTCCTTTGCAGAGGTACAATAGTTACAGCTGCTAAGAGCAGTCTTTGGAGAAGTGATTATTTTGTTGTTGTTGTTTTTTGCACTGAGTATCATTGACATTCAGGTATTTTTAGAATGAGCAAAAGGTGGCAATTTTCCTTGCTTCCAGGTTGATGTTAAAGTGGATCCCAAAGACTTGCGTATCGACACGTTCAGGGCCAAAGGAGCAGGAGGGCAACATGTTAACAAAACTGACAGTGCTGTGAGAGTTGTACACCTTCCCACAGGTCAGTCTGGCTTTATTTGGTACTTCTAATCACCCTGCATCTGTATCCTGAAGAGAAAGGTTGTGATTCTGCAAGTTGTCTCTTAAGAGTCACTTTGCAGGGTTGGGACCTCTACCAATAAAAAGAAATAGTCCCTTCTGATGCTGCCACACTTCTAGGGAGACAATGTGTGAGAAGAGGGATATGTACCAGTGGCACAATGGTCAGAAAGTGGTTACTATGCCAATTCTGTCTTCAGAGGGAGTGTTTAATGAACACACTGTCTTTGAAGGGTGAAAGAACAAAGGGAGGGTGACAGGGATGGGATGGATGCTGTAAGTAGTTGGTGCTGTGTGCTCTGTATCTTTAGGAAGCATGGCCATTGGTGACTAAGGGTGTGCTCTGCCTGTCTGGAGCCTATGTAGTAGTTACATGACTGAGAAAAAAGGAGGCTTGAAGGTTTTCATTCAGTACTAAATAATGCTGTTGTGTGGTGAATAGGAAATGGGAAGGTAGTGTAGAGACTGGACCACTCAGGATTTGTTTGTGCTGAAATCCAGTGGGCTTCTGTCTGTCCAGATGCAGAATATCTTTAGGCACAGGGAATTCCAGTAGTGACCTGAAAACAGCTGTTTCCTATATGCCTTTTTATTTCAGATCTCAAATGAGAAGTACAAATAAGTACTAAATTTCTTTTCCAGACCTTTATTTCACTTTAGTGCATTATTCATAATTAAGTTCAAGGCTTGCCAGTATTGTTTAGGCATCCTTCTCTGCCAGATTAATGAATTTTTCCAGTCTCTAACAGCTTATCTGGACTGAGACTTTAAAAACTTGTGTTCCACTGTTTTAAAGATGCTTCTGTAGACTGTGCAAATGACATTGTTGACATGTGATAGCAAATGGGAGTGATCCCACTTTGTGGAGGCAATGTCAGAAACGTGTAGTCTTTGTGAAACTGTGAAATACCCCTGACTTCTCTGTAGCACTGAGCAAAGGCCCTGGTGAAGCCGAGAAGAGCTCAAAAACTTACTCATGGTTCTGGCCAGGGTGTTAAAATGACTTTTTACCCTGCAGCTGAAAGGCTGTAACTAACCAGCACTCGAAGAGGTTTCATTTGCCCAGTGGGTTAGAATGAATTCAGCTTGTTTGTTCTTTGTTGTAACGAGCTTTTGATCTGAGCTCTCTTGAATCCCTCTGCAAAGGGCTAGCAGTTGAGTGCCAGCAGGAGCGCTCGCAGCAGCTGAACAAGGAGATCGCTCTGCGGACGCTGAGGGCGAAGCTGTACCAGCAGATCATTGAGAAGCAACTCAGTCAAGAGCAGAGTGCCAGGAAACTGCAGGTGAGAACCATCTGCAGGCTGAACTTTGGAGAAGGTGTGGATTTGGAGATTTGTTGAGATCAGCTAGTCCAACCCACTCTGTCAGAGCAGGGTCACCTCGAGCAGGTTGTACAGGATGGTGTCCAGGCAGGATTTGAGTGTCTCCAGAGTAGGATCAGAAGTTCTCAGAGTTGTATTGAACGCAGATCTTTTGAAAGAAACAAGTATATAAACAGTGCTGCCACTGCACAGTTAGGCAGCAGTTGATTTGTTATGGTTTAGGTAACCTTGTAAGGAAGAAACAGCTTCCATAAAGAATTAATCTTAAGTTGTGATGCAAAACGTGCTCTTCTCTTGAGATGTGCTATCATTCTTTCCCCTTTCTTTGAGTATTTTCCCATTTGTGGTGCAAATCTCTACAGAGATCAGTGGGAAGAAAAATATTTTAGAATTACAGAATTATTCAGTACTCCAGAGTTCCCAGGTTAGCTATTTCACCACTAATTTCAAGTTGCATTGAAGTGTATTGTTCCTGCAGATTAACCCAGACATTGTAGGCAGCAAGCAGTTGATCTTGTTATTGCTTCTAGCCTGAGATTCTTCAAAGCTGCATAAAAGACTTCAGTGTACATTTACATGAATACTAAGGTAAATCAGGCAGAAGTAAACAACCTTTTCTAATGTTTCAGAGTTTCTTCAATAAATTTCTTGCTTTGAAATACACATGTTGGGTGGAGATGAAACTTTCCAAAGAGCCACTGAAGCAGACACCCATTGCTCTAAGCAAGTGTTTAGCATTTAATTCTTCTTTTCAATGAAAGATTCAACCACATAACAATGCTGTATTTGGATTTAAGCTCTTCACGTTGCTTGTATTCTTTCTCTTGACCACTAGAGGACTACTCTGGGTAGTCTTCATCCACTGCTCCTTCACTGCTAGTTTCTGACAGCCAGACCTTAGGGGAACTGCCTTGCCACACCTTGACCGTGCTGCTTGTTACTCATGATTTTTTGGGGGAGCTACCACCCCCAGACAAAGCAAAACATTTTAGAACTAAGGACTTGTATAGATGTTAGCTCTTCCCTTACATGACTTTTGAGAGTTGGGTAATTCTTCCAGCTGCAGAGCTGGAACAGAAATGTGCTGAAGGATGTGAAAACTTGGTCTCTGATGGAGAATCACAAACAATGCACTTTAGTGTTTTAAAACCCCCAAATATATGCTAAGCCAGTGACCACTATGCTAAGCCAGTGACCAGGCAGATCCATCACAGTTTATTCTCTGAATTAATCCAGGCTAGTTGGGACTAGAATTTGATTTTAATGGGATTTGGTTTTTGCTGGTTTGCTGCAGTTGGGAACAAGAGCCCAGGCAGAGCGAATTCGGACTTACAACTTCACCCAGGACAGGGTCACTGACCACAGGATCTCCTATGATGCACGAAATATCAAGGTAAGTAATGCCTGCTTGGGAGAGGATTGGAAGTTAGAGACTTGATGTGTACCATAAGAAGAAAACATTCATTTAGTGACAACAGTTGAATAGATATGAGGAAATCAGGTAGCCAGTTGTGTTCTGGCAGAGAGCATGGGAGATAAAGCATAGAACTTGCTGGGCTGCTTATTTTTCTTCTACTATATGACTGAAAAATGATCAAGTATCTAGTCCTTGGTGAACTCCATCAGTCCCTCAGCCAAACTGGACAAGTGACATCTGAGATTCTTGGAGCTTAGTACTTCCAGAACTAAAACCTGACACAAAGGACTTTTGTTAAGCCATTCTTCCCTCCTTCCAATGCCAGAGTGAAGAAAGAGAAAACAACTTCTGTTCTCTGAATCCCTCCCTCACAGGCCACAGTGAAAAGAAACTGAAACCAAATGCTTTCATTTTAAGATTCCCTGAGATCTTCTTTCTGAGTACATCTACATATGGCTTAAATCTGTATTATTTACTGTTTTTTACAGGGAAAAAAATACCTAATAATGAATTGTTGTCTATTACATTTATGAAAATGTTCTGAATTTTAGGACAGAGTTTAGGGTGACCTTTCAGTGTTTTGGCTCAGGTGTCCAGTTTACTGTGAAGTGCTGTGCTGCTGCATAAGGAGCAATGCTGCTAGAACTGTAGCCACAGGTGTCCTGGGTATCATCAGGGAGCACAGGGCATGCTGAATATGGAATGGTTCACACTTAACAGGGGAAGGGATAGGGATCCAAATATCATGATGGAGGAGAATGGGGAGAACTTCTATGATTGCATAAAAATGGCTGCTAGTTGAGCTTTTTGGTTACTTAGCACTGGGAACTCATTGCTTTTCTTGAGTGAAATGAACCACAAATTGCCTAACAAAAGTTAGTTAAGCTTTGCCTGCAAAACAAACTAGTTCTTGGCAGGAAGAGCAGTATTTGAATTAGGTTCTTCAAGCCTTGATTGTTCTTGCTAGGGGATTTTCATGTAAGGCACCAGTTGCTCCTT
Organism: Galbula dea; assembly: GCA_013399015.1. Taxonomy (NCBI): domain Eukaryota; kingdom Metazoa; phylum Chordata; class Aves; order Piciformes; family Galbulidae; genus Galbula; species Galbula dea. Next base: position 3,940,175 of record VWZX01005355.1, on the reverse strand, counting down.
TTATGCTTCCAGAACTGGTGCTTTTCCCAGGCAGCCAGCCCAAGTCCTGCTGCTGTGCACCACAGCGTGTTGCTTTCACTCTGGGGAGCCACAGAGATGAGCAAGGGGATGCAGCAAGATAAGACTAATTGCAAAGTACATTCCAGGAGCTCCTCCTCTGAATAGTCAGCATTTCAAACTATTACTGATGCTTTTCTCTGGTTTGGTTTTCTTTTCATAGGAAATTCTAAGTGGGAAAGAAGCACTGGATAAGCTAATCAACAGACTCCTGGAGTTTGCAGAGATAGAGGCTGTCACTGAATACCTAGAAAAAATGGAGGCTTTGGAAGGAGGAGGCTGCTGAGGAGCTTCTAGAGACTTAAAGAAGAAATGTTGTGTTTGGTAGCAAAATAAAAGTGGGTGCATTTCTTAGATGCTAGATGATCAAAATCTCTGACTCTGTTTTTCACTGTGTGATACTACTTTCTTTGGTGCAAATGGGATGAGTTTATTACAGCTGCTTTAGCAAAAGAGAACAAGCTTGGAGTCCTGTGTGCACACACCTTCTGCCTTGGCTGTGTGGCTTTGTGGAGTTGCTCCTTCTCTTGACCATATTGCAGCTGGAAAGATACAGAATCCTGGTGATGGAGCAGAAGAAATAACACAGTGTACATTTTGTTTTGGAGCTGGGAGAAGTTCCTCTCCAGGTGAAAGAACCTAAGCTCCCCAAGCAGTCTAGAGGGTGGCCTCATGAATACTTCTCATTTTTATCCATTGTTTGGGTGAGCTTCCTAAATGTAGTCCCTTAAAAATAACTCTTCTGTTATGATGCTTTATTTTTGAGAGTGAAGCTACAAAAGCAAAGGGAAGGATCTCAGGTAAGGGGCCAGAGAAGCCTGTCAGCTTCCTTGCAACCACTCTTGGGTCAGCTTGGGGTGGGTCTGGACCACATGCTTCAGTGGTGTATGAAAGTATGTGTTCTAATTTCAACTTCAGTTGCTGAGTTTCTGGAAGGTGTCCAGCAGTGATAAGAGACATCTCCCTGCTTCTTGGCAGAGAAAACAAGTTCATAGTGCAGACACATTTGAGCAAATCAAGTAGCTCTGGAATTCAGTTTCTGCCTTGGTTTCTTTGGGAGTGTGTCTGTCCTTGAGGGCAGTGCAAGTAGCTACAGAGCACACTTGGCTTTCACAGGACTTGGGTTCCTGTTTTCAGCCAAGCAATGTTGTGCCATGTGCTGACAGGCACATGTGGGCACAGGCAGGCAGTAGTAGTAAGCAGCCATTCAGGACTCAGGTGTTTAATGTTACCCAAGAGTATGCAGGTGCTCTGCTGAGCTGATTCCGTGCTCCTTTGATCCTGTTCTTCCCAGGTCATGCTCCAAAGCTGCTCTGCAAGGTCTGTGGCATGTGAAGAATCACTTCATCCTTAACAATTTCAGTTATGCCTTGTGGCTGATTTATAGATGCACAGTGTTTTGGAACAGTGAATGTTCTTGTTAAAGGATTTTCATGTAACTTATGCAAAAATGGTCTTTTAAGAAAAACAGCTATTTCAATACTGAGTTAAGTTCTAAATGTTGGAGGTTTTACTGCTATATATATGACAAACAACAGCTTTAACTTTATTTAGCTATATTAAGAAAGCAGGAAAACTATACTCAGTCTCTTAATTCTGGAACTAGTTTTCAGTTCTCTCATGTGTTTGCACATTCTTATCAGCAAGCTCTGCCTGGCAGTTTTTGACTTGCCTCCAGCACTTTAATTATGAAAGCTTTTTGGTTTGGGGTTGTTTGTTTGGGGTTGGGTTGTTTGTTTGGGGTTGGGGTTGGCTGGTTTATTTTGTTGGGGGTTTTGTTTGTGTCTTTTGTTTAGGTTTTAGGTTTATTTCTTAATTTATAGCTCTGTAAGTCAATCAGCAAACATATTGTCATGCAAATTAAGAGTCATTTACACACTTGAACTTTGACCTCTTGCAGAAAGTAGTTCAGAAGAAAACCCACCCTCCAGGAAGATGTGCAGCTGAGCTTGTGCTTGTAAGAAGGAACTCACCTGATCAGCTGTAGTAGGAGTGTATCCAGTTAATGTGCTTATCCAATTACCATGTTCACTTTCATGATGCAAACCAATTTAGCTTTATTCATTATCTATCTTGACCAATCTTAGAAACTCTTTACAAAGCAGACATCTTAAATAATCAGATTCTGTTTCTAGGATTAATGAATGTCTCTGAAGTTCCTTACTATGAAAAACTATTGAAATGCTTTTAAACAATGAGCCTCATTTATTTTCCTGGAAGAAAGATGGTCATGTTTTGACTGCAGGACCTTGGGGATATTTGCAATTAAGTTAATTATTTTCTGTGTCCCTTCTTTGTTGTTGGTTTTGTACAAAGTGATGAGGGGAAAGAAGAAAGCAGCTCCCTTCTGCTACTGAATTTTGGATGTCCCCAATGTAGGCATTGAAATTTAGCAGCTAAACTCCTTCTCCCAGCCTGGTCTGGTGCATTCTGAAGGATCTTTGTCTTATTAAGGTTGTCCTGGAATTGCTCCTATCTGTCTGGGGGAGCAAAATCTGGCTATGAGCAGTTATGACTGAGGATCTGATACAGAGCAGACCCACTTGTACAGGTCAATGCCTGCAATGCTCTGCTTTGCTAAACCCAAATGTATTTGCTTGTTCTCATTGAGAATGCACTCTTTGAAGCTGTTTTCTCCTTACTTACAAGATATTAGTTGAAGCCATCTTTTAGTGTAAGTTCTTGCACCTCAGTCTTACTGTGCTATGTAAGAGCTGAGAGATGGTGATGGGGCTTGGCTGTGGTCTGGCACCTGTCCACAGGGGAGGGATGTGATGAGTCAAAATGATGCCCTCTCTGAGGCATTTTCAGGATGGAATACTATGACCTTGGGCTTTTCAGTTCTCACAAGCAACCATGGATTTCAGCAGTGAAATAATTAATTAACTGGAAAAATTACAGCAATCAAGCACAGGGGGAACAGGGAGAGGGAAGGAGGCTCCTGGGAAGGCAGTGAACAAACAGCACAACAAGAGCAAGTTCCTTTGGTAGAAACAGCCTTCTGCAGCCTCCTAGCTCGCTGTCAGAGTGTTCCAACCAACAGAACACATCACCACCCTCTGCCTGGCTCCCCTCCTGAGCATGGAGACCTACCACACAGATGTGGCCTTGCAGCTGGTGCATGGCACTGACCTCATCTCTCTTCAGCTCTGAAACACAGTTCCTAGATGTCTCTCATTTCCCTGCTGAGGTCTGGAGTGGCAGCACCTCACCCAGAAAAGAAGGAAGCCAGACAAAAGTTGTGCCTGGAAGCAGTGCTTTTTATGACAGTGGGGAGATGGATGATTAGCCTGTGCAAAAGAACAGCCTTGGTGCCTGGCCTTGATTACTCTAATCATCAACAGAATGTACAAGGTCTGAGCAATCCTGGAACTACAAATGAATTTATTCACTTGAAGGAGTAACCTGCTTGTTCTTGGGAAGAAATAACCAAATGCTTTTAGCAACAAAATGTATTCTGTAGTCTGGCAGAACTGTTTGTCTGCTTTGTCTCTAGCTGTTTAGTACAGCTGAGTAGTTATTTCACTTTCTGTACAAAGAGCTGCCAAAAGATCATGTTGACTAAAGGACTTTTTTATTGGTACAAGAAATGTTGATGAAATCATTTTCATGCCTTCCTCACCTTTGAAAAGCGTGCATCCTTAACTCTCAGGCCATTGCAGATCATTCTTAAGACCAGCAAATATGAAGACAGTCAGAAAAGCTGATACATTCAGGTATATTCTGAATGTTACTAAGCAGTAACTCCAACAAATCTTACCTGAACTCAATCCAAGTCACTTGTTACTCAGAACTGATGCACAGAAGAAACCAGTTTCCAGTAACTGCTTAATTCACTGCTGGAAGGCACCCAGGCACTGTGTTGGTGACCACAAAATAAACCTATTTAGGAAGCATTTCTCTATTTACATCCCTATTCTGGTTTATATTTACCCCAGGCCCCCTTTTTAACAGAATATGCATCCCTAAACCTAACCCCCTGAAGCAGATGAACAACAGTAACAGAGACTGATCACATGAAAGCTTTATTCAGTATTCTCAGATCAACTCCACTTGAAGAGCTTGCAATATTTTGTAGTTGCAACTGAGAAGCTGTTAGAGAAACCAGCTGCTTTAACTTTGCAGACTACACTTCTAAACTAAACCAAGTGCTTTTCAGTCATACCACTGTTCTTCACTCTGCCTTCAGTTAAGCAAGCCATTAAAGTCCACTGTCTTCAGCTCCTGGGCTGTACAGTGCTGTGGTTAACACAGGCTACTTGGACTTTGATAGGTAAAAATCAGCCCTGGGATGCTGACACTCTCTGGGAATCCTCTTGGACAAATGTAGCCTGTTTCAGAGGATTATCTGCCACACTTGTTGTTTTGTCCAGAAACTTTTATTCAAGCTCTAGCTCAAAACATTTCACAAAGCTAAATTGGTTCATCACACAAAATGGTTAACACAACTTCTAAGTTAAATAATTTAGCAGGTAAAAGGTAAGAGGACTTAAGAGGTAGATACAAGAGAGATGGCTGACAAACCAGAAGGGAAAGGTTTCCTTGGCAGATAGCAGCAGGTATACAGAGAGCCTGGACCAACCAGTGAGAGGAGTTAAGAGCTGCAAACCCTGGAGGAGGAATGGAATGAAATCTGTCTCAGGAAAACAAATCAATCAAGGAAATCAAAAGAGCACATGGAGTCAGGCTTGAAATAGCTTGTGTGTTGTCTGAAAATAGGAAAGGTTGTACTTCAGGGCATGATGCCAACAGGCAGCAGAAGGGCTTGGTGGCAGCCGGGGGTCTGCAGACAGGGCAGCCTATGCAGGATGTGAAGCTTTCCAGTGGTCTCAGGAGAGCAGGAGATAAGGTGAAGGTGGATGCTAGAAACACAGCACAGCACTGATCTGCAGGTTTGCATATATAGCAATTGTGGAGGAAGACAGTTTGAGGAAGAGAGCAGTAATAGGAAAAGTACTAAAAAGGGTGGCACAACACAAAAAGCAAATCAGGAAACCCAAGAGCATGAAATAGTTTTTTACTCCCTTTCTGAGATGCCAAAGTTTGCACTGAAATAACATCCTTTTTGGGAGGGCTGGGAGGGGAAAATGCTTTTCTACATGAACCTGTTAGTGAATTTAACTCAGATCTATGTCATGACCAGCCCTCCCACCTTCTACATCTGAATACTGGGACTGGATGATGGTGCAGCACAGGTTTTGGCTACAAGGGTCAGGCAAACAGCAAATTTTACCCTCTAAATTTCAACCTAGGTGATGAAGGGTTAAAATTTGGCCTAGGCTAAACTGGATCAAGGATTATTTTATAACCTGTGTTAAATCAAGAAGGTCTCTGCACAGCTCCTGGAATAACAAATGCCCAAGAAAATAATCTTCTTTCCTAGTATATACAATATATTTGCTTCTAAAAGCATCATCACCTTCAGGCAGGCCCTACTATAAACACCCCCACACCAAAGATAAGCATCCTGTGCTGTGAAGCTTTCTAAAGAGACAAGGCAGGTGAAAGATGAGGCAAGGCAAAAACACAAGAGCAGTGGTGAATTGACTTGCTCAAACCCCCCCCAAAGAAATCATCATCAGAAATGGCAGTGATTCCTCCTTTCCCTCCAACTCTCCTCCTCCTTATTGCTTGAGCATGTCTCCAACAGCCTCTAGACCCAAGGATGCAGTTCCTCACTCCAGGAGCTTGCAATAAAATGGATTAGTCAGAAAACAAAACACTCTGCTTCTGAAAACACTGCTCCTTTGAAAGGGCAGGAAAAGGAACACTCCTTTGTCAAAAGCCAGAACAGCCCAAGGAAGGATTAGAAGATGAGTAATACCTAGAGGATTCTTGCAGCAAATTCCAGAGGTAGAAGACTTTGCAGGGACATAGCACAGAAGGGGGAGAGATCTGTGCAGAACAGATGCCCCAGGAAAGCAGCTGGCTGCCTTCAATCTCCCACAAGACAGGATTTTTGTACAGAAGAGAAAATGTTTGGTTTAGATCCACAACAAGGAAACTGGATGACAGCATGGTGCAAAATTAAACACTGAGACTTTGGGTATCTCAGGTTTTATCCAGTTGGCCTCGATTATCATTTACACTTAGGCTCTTCTCTTCAACTGCCTTGCAGAGGTAGTGGGGAGTGAAGTGCTGCATTTCTGTGTGACAAAGCCAAAGCAAGTGGAAGGTATTTAAACCAACTTTACTAGCAGTGAAGGAAGAAACATTTCATCTTTTTCCCTAACATTTTGGGAACCTCACTAAAAGAAGAAAGATTCTCTCCTCAGATGATATTGAAAGTGGAGCCTACAAAAGCCTTCTCCTACTGTACAAAACTGCACTACCACTAAAATCATTGGAGAGAGATCCTAAAGAAATGCATATACTTCAGACTTGGAGTAACAGAAGCAGGCTGAGTACAGCAGTACAAAACAAATCTGCAAGGAAAAAAAATGGTGCTTGAAAGGAAAGTCTGATGGGCTGTTAACTCAGCAGCTGGCAATGGCAGTGGAGTAGAAAGAGCTACTTGTGCTGGGAAACCACAGGGCACTGTGGCAGACAGCATGATGCAGTCATGTGAAAGGCAACTGTGGCTTTAGGATGCATCAAGAGTTACTTCCAATATGCTAAGGAAAGAGTAGTGACATCACATGTGGCTTTACTCTTCCCTGAACACAGTGGCTAGGCAAGGTCAGGCTGGAATGGATGAAGAGAAGTGCTGTTAGAGCACTGAAAGTCCTGTCACACAAAGATGCTTTCTGTGATCCAGAAAAGATGTGAAAGATTCAAGAGGCAAAAAGCTACTTAGCTGAAGGGCAATACTTGTGTAAACTGGGAGGAAATGAGTGCAAACTGGTCACAGACACATGAAGACTTCAACTTAAAGCAGGCTCCTAGCTGCTGGAGTAGCATTTAAGAGTAAGAACAAAACCTGAAAAATCTGGTTTTTTGGAGAACCCTGACAAGCTCTCCTGGGCAGGAAGGACTTTTGTGTTCTAGTCTTGCATATGAAGTCTTTGATGTGGAGTACATGTCCATTCCTGCATCCATCCTGCAGCTCTGAATGACAAGCTAGGGCTAGAGGTTGCCAACTCAATTTTGCTGTAGCTGGACCTGTAAGGACACTTGCAGAGACCCACAAGGACCCTACGGAATCCCATAGGGTCCTTATGGGTCCCTGTTGAGCCCACCTGTCTTAACTGCACCCTGTTTTTGCCTGAGACTCTGCTGAACAAACACTGAGCTTTAGGAACAAGAGACATCTTTAATGGATTCATGATTTGAACCTTTTTGGTCTACTGCTACCTAGAGAAGCAATGAGCATGGCTGTATTCTTACACAGCCACTGAAGCTTGGTGATGCATGGGCCTAGAGATATGAGGAACAGCTGAAGTCACTTGGTTTGTTCAGCCTGGAGAAGAGAAGACTGAGGGGAGACCTCATCATCATCATCTAGAACTTCCCCACAAGGAGAAGTGGAGGGGCAGGAGCTGATCTCTTCTCTCTGGTGACCAGTGACAGGACCCAAGGGAATGGCATGAAGCTGTGCCAGGGGAGGGTTAGGTTGGGTATTAGGAAACAGTTCTTCACCCAGAGGGTGGTGGAGCACTGGAACAGGCTCTCTGGGGAAGCAGTCACAGCTCCAAGCCTGGCAGAATTCAAGAAGCATTTGGCCAACAGCCTCAAGCACATGGTGTAATTTTGGGGGGTGATGGATGCTGTAGCAGGGCCAGGTCTTTGGAATATTTTTTCATTAAAATACCAGACAATTAGGGGGTTTTTAATAGGGAAAGAGACAAAAAGAAAACAAGACCTAAAAAAGAGAAAACTTGATGTGTAAAAAGAAGGAAAACTCCAAGCAGAGGCAACAGCAGAGGAAAATCCAACAGGAAGACAGCACTACTCCAACAGGGCTGGCTCTGGTGATTGCATTAAGAGTTAAGATTCAACAGGTTTAAATCTTCTGCAGAGGTTTAATACATTTATCTTGCATGTACACATTAATTTTTCAGACTTACTTGGAATGAGTGGCACTGATGTGACTAATTCCTCTAAAAACAGCTTTCAAGTGATCTGTCTAAAATCCTGGCAGGCTCACCAGCTACTCCTTTGCAAGCAATTAGCCAAAGGTTAGTAAGCACAGTATTTTTACTCCTTAGTAAACTACTCCACAGAAAACAATCCTGGGAAATGATTTTCCTCTCCAGTACATTCCACTGATCTAATACCTCTGTCAAAATAAAAGGGCTGCAGCTTTTTTTTTTTCTTGCCAGATTAAGGATTGCTACTTTCTCCCATACTCAGAAAAGGAGTAAAAGACTTTAGGCAGTGTACACAGAGCCAACTGAACTGAGATAGCATGGCTAACATAAAAAATAAATGTATTTATAATATTGCATCAGTAATAGAACACAAACTTCCAGTCCAAAACCAATCACACCAAAACAAAATATAAAAATATCACAACTCCCATATATTCCAATACCTATAAATCCTTAATTTCTATCCAGCATTTTCTTAGAAAAGCCTCTTTAAAATAAGTCAACTTTTGATTCACTCTAGCTTAACCAGAATCTAAAATGATTTGGGAAGTAGTTACTGATCACTTAGTCTTTGTCTCAGGTTTCTAGATTTCCCATTTTCAAATTTCCTCTTTTTAAATGTTGGCACCCCTTCTGACAGGTCCCCAAGGGAGGTGACTGTCTTCTCTTGGAATATCACTGTTTCATCTTCTGGAGTCTCTAGCACTGGAGGCTGCAGACTGTCACTCTCTGTAGTAGGAAGCTCCAGGTCCACATTTTCACTGGGAGAAGAGAGGAAAACATAAAAGGGTTAATCTAGGTGGAGAAAAGATGGCATACTGCAGACAGGAAGACCCAGATTTTAATTGTCAAAGCAGCTCCTGAGGTAGCTGAGCCAGCCTGTTGAAGATGTTGGAACACAAGCCTAGAGTAATGACATTTAAAGAGTTGATACTCAGCCTCTGAGAAAGGTAATGGCTGACAATGACCCTTTAAATCACTTTACTTTGTATTTATGGGGAACTTTACACTACCTGCCACGGAGAGCTCTTGCTTAAAATAATCACTGTGGAAAGAACTGCATTTGGGCTTAGGTTTCCAACCACTGCTGTGTGAATTCTGCCAGATTTCAGAAGAAACAGCTTCAGCTCTTGAAAACAAGTGTTCTGGAAACAAAGCTTATGGCAATAACTATGGTAAAAAGCTCCTCACCATGGCTCTTCTTCTTCTTGTTTTTCTGTAATTGCTTTCCATTTCCCAAAAGGCTTGGTCTTGGAAGGTGCATCACTAGAGGTTTCTTCAGAAGCTGATGGACTCTCCTCTTTCTCAGCAGTTTCTTCTGGCTTAACTTCTCTCCATCTCCCATAAGGACTTAACTTTTTAGCTCTGGGAGACTTTTTCCCTTCCTCTGATTCTTCACCATTGTCTCCTTTCCTCTAAAGAGGAAAAAACCCACCTTAAGCAAAAATGCCTAAATAAAAACACAATGTAGCTTTATTTTACATCTTTTAGTAACTATTTTCTACCAGTTCATACTTTTCAGCCAAGAGCAACTTGAAATAAGAAACTCACATTGAAATAAACTCTTTAAAATCTTTTCTCCTTGAGCTTTCATCACATACAGAGTTATATTTAAACTGGCTCTGCCTGTTCTGAACTGTCAGTTTCAGAAAGGCCATCTTCCCCAACCAGAACCATAATCCTACTCTTAAGCTTGAAATCTGAAGACAAAAGAATGTAATTGATACAGAATCTGCAATATGTGCTGTCAGTGTTTTTCTCCATTAATAAGGAAACTACAACCATGTCCTTTTTACTCAGAAGCATTCTCTCAGCAGTCACATTTATCAAGGAAGGTCTGAAGTCAACCTCACATGGAAATCCAATCCACTTTGTGGATCATTTCAGACACATGACAATGACCTTTCTCAGAGAACATCACATTTCTTCCAGAATTCAAGCTGCTTCTGGTGGGCTGTAGGAAAGATCATGCTTTTCTGTTCTGGAACAGTGCCACTAATGGGCCAAATAATTGAATAAAGACTTATTTTACTATTCAAACAAGTGCAAACTTCTACTTTCAGCCATACAGTTTAACCTCAGGAGTACAGCCTACCACAAGGGAGAAGAGAGAAACTATCTTGTGCTTGAAAATTAACAGTGTATGTCAAATCAATCTGAAGGGAACACTTACTTTCAAATTGGTTTCTGAACTCTGTGCTTCATTTTCACTGTCTCCTGAGTCTGATTCAGATGCTTTGGAACCTGTTTCTGCAAGCTCTTCAGAATGACTCTTCTGATTTGAAGATGAAACAAAGCCATCTGGTTTCTCCCACGTGGACACTGTCCAAGATAGTTGAACAACCCCATTATTTCTGTTTCTAATTGCCAGCTGTTATTGCATTGACAACATTACCTTTCAGAAGCAGTGCTGCCTGATGTAAAAACACAGCAGAAAATTTAGCACGAGGCTTTTTCCCTTTGTGCAGTCTGTTTTTAATAAGCACAGTCAGAAAGATAACATTTCACTTCTCAGCAGAGATACAGTCATGACAGTTGAGTTCACTGTTGATAAAGCTTGTTTTAATTAGTGCTTAAGAGATCTAGCAGGCATGGCAAACGTGGTTCACCAGACTGTGGCTCCTCTCAGCCTCACACAGGACAGAGAAACTGCCTTCTAGAGGTGCCTATTTGATTGGAGTTGCACACTGATTCCAAAGACAAGATAAGGTAAAGAATGAGAACTGGGAATCTCAGCTCTCCAGGCAGCTAAACCCCTTCCCTATGCTACCTGGCTCAGTAACATTAGGTCTGCAAGTAAAGAGCTGTCAAGCAATCAAGGAAATACTAACATCACCCTGAGAAGGCATAAAAGTATGGAAAGGGTAGGACCTCATCTTCAATTACAATGTAGTATTCCAGCAAACACACTGAGAGGAAGTATTTAAATAAAAGTTGACTCAGTAGTCTTCAAACTGATTTTAGTAACAGTAAGGCAAAAGTACACACAAAAAAAATCTTCCAATCTACAAATTTAGATGAGCTTCCAAATGTAATTAACCTACAATTATGTAGCTATTTCCAAAGAAGTCCCTAACTGAAAACAACACTCAATAGGTATGTGCCTAGATGGATCTGGAAGAAGTGAAAGTGGAAGAAAGTGGCAGTGAGTGACCTTGCATGAAAACACAGTCTCTGAAGGGTACTGCTGTCATCTAGCTTTAGGCTGTTAACTGAGAAAGTTCACTTTCCCAGGGGCCACATACAGCCAGTGCAGTAAGGGAGAGCCTTCCAAAGGGTAACTTGTAGCACTATGCCTAGAGATACTGACATGTTGAAAAACTGAAAGGTTTTGGTTTGGTTTCTTCCTATTCTTGGGATTGTCAGGAGTCACTTCATACCCAACAGCAGGAGGAATGCTCACAGTCAGCATAAAATCACCTGCTCTCCAAGGCATTACTGACCTTCAGATGATTCAAACATTTAGAAAAGAGATCACAGAATCACAGATGCCTGTTCTGAGGATGTCACCACAAAGTTCCCCATGTGGGGGAAAAAATGAGGAAAAGAAGTAGGGGGTAAGATTCTGGACTACTCTTTTTATCAGTGCTATGTCAGGAAGAGGAAAAGTTGAGGAGACTCTTCTTCAGTTCTAGATACCTGCCAAAAGAAAAATCCTTCCCCTTTCTGGTTTCCAAACTATAACTTCAATATAGATGTAGAAAAGAAGAACCCATAGTTTAGATTTGTAAGTTGAGTGTCTAAAAAAACCTGAAAAGCACAAATGTTTACATACTGGCAATACAGCTTTAAAGCCAGCACTGACTTAAGCAACGAGTATATTTCAGCTTAAAAAACCAGAAAATGCTAGTAATGGCCTTAAAAGGCAGTTATTTGCAAAACAAAATGCTTCTCTGAAAGCCTTCTCTTCTGAAACAGACCTTAACTGGAAAACAAACTCTCCTTACCTCCTGTTTGTGTGTTATAGTAATAGGTATGACCATCTTCAGTGGCACCTTCTACCCACTCTGCTGCCTATGAAAGAGATATAGAAGCTAAATAAAACAATTGTAAGGATTAGCCAAAGCATCACTTAGAAAACTATTCAACTCTTGAGTATTTTTTGTTCATGACACTTTGACTGTTTCAAAGGTTGAACCCCTGAAGTTGTTGTAAAGTATCACCTTTGACTCAAATGAGACTGAATTGCTTCACTTAAAACACTACAAATGCAAATACACAGCTTTTTTTCCCCCAACAGTGAATACTTAGTATGATTCTATAATAGGAAATGTTGTCATACAGTTCAAGTTATTACACAGGCTATTATTTTACATGGGTTTTATTTTCCAGAGTATTCAATCCTGAGATTGTCATTTCCTGTTTGTGTCACTTGTCTTCAGCAGAGACTGATAAAAATATTTCTCTGAAAGACTCATGAGTTTTGTGGGGGCTACAGAAAACCAATACCAATAAATACTCTCACAAACTAAACATAAACAAACAAACCAACCCTTCTAAAATTTATACCAAAACAGGTCTTCCCCAAAATTAATTGAAGAATCAAACTGTGCAGGAATACATGTCAATGAATTTACTTCTTCAACAAAGCCCTGGTTTTCCCCACTGATTAATAAATACATCTGAAATGCAGCAGAAGTTACTGCTGGGTCTTTGTGGATCTGTAATTTACAGTTCTCTGTAAACTGGAAAAATTGGACCAGTAGGTTGAGAACAGGCAGAGGCAAGAAAGCCTTAAGTGAGCAAGTGTCCTCAAGGTTTTGCTCTTCCAAATTTGGGTGCTAGTTTTAACAAAGGAAGCAAAAGGAAAATTTAATTTATCTAAGTGGGAGGGACAAAAAAAAAAGTCAGTCTTGAGTACAACCTATCCTTTTTGTTAGAGTTAGATCCTGAGCATTTTAAACCCCCTCCTCAGAGGTTTTCAGCAGGTATTTGACACTAGGCACACTGATTATCCTACTACATAAATCCTAACAAGTCTGATGTCAAGTTAATTGAAGTTATAGGTGGCCTTCAACCTGCCTTTTCATTACTCTCTTCTCTCCACCTCTGACAAAGCCTGAGCAGCAAATTAACATGGTGTAAAACAAGGGGGGTGACCTGTGAATCTCACTTACACTACATGTTGCAAGCATGCCCTTTAATTTCTGGGCAGTGAGTCCTTGTTAGAGATCTGGAATGTTCCAAATATCTTTAGCTCAGACTAAATAAGGGAGCAATCAAATGCTTGTTTTTAGCAGTAGCAAACATAACTGAAGATGCCACAAAGTCACTCACTAAGCAGGGTGAGGGAGGAATGGCAAAATACAGCCATGTGGCATTAGAGAGATTATCCAAGGCTGAAGGTGTGTGGTTGTGATACAGCTGAGATGAGCTAGCTTCAAATGGTTGCCAAGAAGGGAGCTTTTTCTCTCCTCCTATCTGCTCTCCTCACACTGGCATTTCTCTGATTACCCAGAGAGCTGATGGTGAGGAAATAAGCCTACAAAGCACTAACCTAAACTCTGACATCTTCACTCCCTGAACCAGGCACCAAGGACCATACAAGATGAGTCACAGGACCACTTCTTTCAGTGGAAGGGCTACAGTAAGACTGGCATATAAATACTGCAAAGCTATACCTTGACTGGAAAGATAAAGCTCAAGTGCTGGTTAACAAGTTGTACAAAACCACAAGACAAAGGAATCAAAAAGCCAAAGTTGTATGGGATGAACACCACATGAAGTGTGCAGTCTTTTGGGAATGAACACTGGATGGAGAAAGGCTGCATTTCTGAGATAAAACACTGCCTTAGCAAGAGATGAAATAAAACCAAGACTTCATGTACACTTTGTGAATTGAGTGAATTTCCTAAAAATATACACAATTATAACCATTTTCTCCTCTAAGTAAACCAGTACCAAGCACAGGCTCCCTTCTGAGATGTGACAACACAGAACTACAGCAGATCAAGCACTCTGAAAACCCCAGGCTGTTTTGATCTGTGACATAAATCATACTGTACATATGACACCCATCTTGAAAATGGGAAATGTAACATCACAGGACTCTTGTAAAAATCCTGGTTTTGATGTTGTTGTCTTGGGTTTGGCTTAGGATCCCTATCCTAGCCAAATCCAGGACAGTTGTGAAGCACAAAAATCCTGGAGAAGCACAAAAGTCAAGGGAAAGGCCATTAATAAGAAAACAGAATCTTCCTGTCTTTGGAGTATTCTTCAAGTTCCTGGGCTTGAAATAAAGAAAATTGAGTAATATGCTACCAGGTTGCTTGCACAGAGGTTCCATGACCACAAAAAACCCAAGAAAAAGACAAATTATCCCAACTGGATCTTAGAGCAAACACAAACCCCAGGCATTCTTGTTTTCAACTATCTGACAACACAATCTCAATGTTTCCTAAGATAAAGGAGTCTTAACCATTTCAAATGTGTCAGATTTTTAGTTACATTTCATTCTCACAGAATTTATTCAGAACTTCCCCAAAGCTATCCATTTTTACCAGCTGAAGCATCCCCAAAGCATATTCTATAAAAACACAACCACCACTATCACTGCTTCTCCCTTGATTACAAACATAGCCAAAGGAAAACAAAACTGTAAACAACTGCACTTTTCATCAAGTATATCACAAAACATTCCACATATTCAAATGATGTTTTCCTAAGGTCACAAAGAGCAAACAATTTCTCTTCTGCAGTCCAAAGACTTGCCAATTGCTTAGTTAATTTCTGGTGAAGTGTTTTCACAAGGACAAAGAGAAGTCTGAGTACCAGGATTTGATTACCGTTTGGGAGGTTTGAGAGTTGCCTTGAAATCCTTTAGGTTTCTCCCACTGGGACTCTGAGAAAACAAACCCATATTTTACACATTATTTTACACATTATTCAGTTCTGTTTAATAGTCTTTACAAAAACCAGCTCTAGTCTAAAGGGTCACATAGAAACAAGTAATATAGCTACACCTCATTGGAATAGAAACACTCCTTGATCCAACTATGGCATCATCACTACAGCTGGTGGAGTAAACATCTTCCAGGCTCTATCAAACTATGGCTGATAGACAGATACTAAAATTTTGGTACAAAAAAGGTGGTTTGCTTGTTGGGTTTTTTTTTTCATGGTAGCACAAGGCAAACAAAAACTAATCACAAGTTTTTTACCTTTTTGAAATTACCTTGTATGAGGAAAGACTGTGCTCAATACTAATGTCAGTCCTTAACTGGTAAGAAACAGTTTGTAATATTCTCATTAATTATCACAGAGGGCTGCTTTTATGCTCTAAGGTAGATCATAACATCCAGCCCCTCAGTAGAAGTCAGTCAGACTGACTATGAATCCTTATAAATGTCAAAAGAAACAATCAAGACAGCAATCCATAACCACTCTCATTTACTTGGGTCCAATCAATTTATCTCACATTCCTGATCAAAAAGCTTCTTTAGGAAGAACACAGCTATCTTTTGTATACTTAACCTCTGAATGGCTAAACATTTCCAGAAACTATGGAATTAGTGCATTCTTCCAATGTTAATATACAGCAAAACCAGTCTGAAGTCCTGGGTGTCTAGTGGCTTGAATTTTTAGGATCAAAACTCCATCTAATTGTTAATATTTTTTAAATCAGCTGACTACTGAGAAAGCAGCAAAGTAAGGAAATGCAAGCAATCTTTTCTCATTCATATCCAATAATTATATCTGCATTTGCTACTCACTAGTTTTTTACCTCCTGTTTTTGTGTTGTAGTAATATGTATAGCCTTCAGGAGAAAGTCCTTGCACCCACTCCTTTGTTTTTTTCTTTTCTTTCTTTTCCTTCTTCTCCTTCTTTTCTTTCTTTCCTTTAGTTTCCACTGTGTCACTCTGTGTTTTACTCTGTGTTGAACTGGGACCTACATCATCTAAAAGAAAATAATACCCCCTTTTAAATAAAGGGTAATAATCTAAGCTTAATAGTTCCTCATGAGCAGAAGCAAACAGGAAATTTTGGGTTTATTTTTGCACTCATTAGTATTACACTCCCAGCAGGTAAACTTAAAAGATGATATTCAAAGAATTTTGCATTGTAGCAATACTACAGAGTAGTCCAGACTACCAAGAAAGTCCAAAGCCCAACAGATGAGTAACATCTCAAATGGAAGGGCCAGTGAGCTCTCACTAAACAGCAACAAAAAGGAAACTAAGAGAATTATGAAAAGGATAGGTCTACAGGACCTTGAAACTATGACCTTTTTTTTAAAGCATAGTATGTCTTCACATGGACAGGGCAAATGAACTTGCTGAACTGCAAGCTGAGTAGGAGAGTCTCATCTCCACTGTTTGACACCAGTAGGAACCCAACCTCTCCTACTCAATAGAAAAGTTTGTCTCCAACTGGTACAACTGAAACATAAAATTCACCAAGGGAAGCTGCACTGCTGATTCCAAGCATTAACTACAGCCTCTTTTTTGTTACCACATTGTTTAATTTTCCTACTCCAGATCCCACTCCACGAACTGGAGGATACTGTCACTAAAAACATCAGCACTGCAGCTTCTACTACTGGCAATTTGTAGACCTTTATTTAGCTATTTATGAGCAAACACAGTCCTAGAGGCCTCCTCTTATGTTCACAAAACCTCATTTAAGAAAAAGACTTTTTTATTCAATATTCTTTCAATTCTGTCTTTCATCTTTTGGCAGCTATATGATCTACCTGGCTTAATTCCAAGTCTCTTCAAATCCTCTTGATATGCTTTCATTGCAGCCTCTTCCATTGCTGCAAATTCTTTTGACATGTTTTCTTCTTCTTTGGCTTTTTCCAAGCTTTTCTTTTTAATCTAAAACAAACCAAAAACCCCCAAAAGAATAAATTAAACAAGTCTGATAATGAAAGAGGTTAAAAATAAGCATTTGTGCAAACAAGATATTTGAGTTACCTCACTGATTCTTTTTGCCACATTTTCTTTATGATTCTTTCCTCTTTCATGAAAGTCAATGCTCTTCAAAGTAAGGAAAAAAAAATGAGAAAAATAAAATGCATTATATATTTAATTGAGTTAATTTTAGTTAGTTAAAATTTAGTTAGGCTGAACTTAGTTGAACAATCCTAAATGTAACCTGTTCTGAAAACACTTAGAGCAAACACTATGACTACAGAATGGCTACAGGAATTCAGGAACACTGAGAAACACTCAATATAAAGTTAGGAAAAAACAGTAACACTCAAAATAGTATCATAAAATGTCCTAGTCTATATAAGATTTAACTTTTTTATACTGGTAAGCAGACATACTGAATTCAAGTAACAGAGAACCTGGGCTCCCTCTCCATGTTATCCTTCCCTTGATTTTTTTTCCCCCCTCTCTGCTTTAATGCAAACTTTTAAAAAACATATGGTTATTTATCATTCCAAATATTAGCTACAGTCCTTAATTAGATAATGCTATGCTCCACAAATATCCCATTAACTTAAACTGGCTTGCAGGTCCAGAAATCTGAGAGAGAGGAAAAAGCAAAGTGGGAGAGTTAGGTTAAGGACAACAGAACAATCTGCAAGCCAAAAAGCTGCCTGGAAGAAGGAAGCCAGTAGGAACTGGAAGGAGATCAGAAGCTCTACAGGTACAACAGTGGAAGAAGTCTTCAAGTGGTTCTCACAAGAAACATCTGAGCTCATTTAGGTGCTCAGATGTTTGGTGCCTAAGCCTTACCTGGTAAGGCTGGAATTTCTTTGCATGAACTGATGTGCAGAGGATGCACATCCAGGGGTGTGAGGGGGATTCAACTCATTTAAAGACAGAATTTCATAAATGACTCAAATTCCCTCCTTTAATGTGTATTTCTCTTTACTGACTACAAGAAGAAACCTAAACCAACTAGCTCACAAGTATCATTTTGAACTGCAGGTATCTAATTGTAAGCCAGACGAAGCTCAGCTCCAGGAGTACTCCTGGCATCGAGTCAGGAATGCAAAACTTATTTCCAAGTAAGAAACCAATGGGTTTAGTAATCTGTAAAAGGCATCTTCAAGTCAGAAGCACCTTTCTGTAACCCAGTAACGTTTCTGTGGGCTGTGTGAAAAGGAAGAAACCTGCTTTAAATGCTTAGAACACTGGCTGTACCAGGCTTAGCCTGTATAAACACTATGCATGCCAGGTTTTGCTTTCTACTTGCAGACAAAGTTTCAAGACAGATCAAATGTTAAGTTACAGAACCTGAAGGAAAAACAGTGCCAGGTATTTCAGTTCTTATCTGTACTGCCAAGTGGAACAGCACATACCATCCTGTACACAGGTATCCAGCACTCAGGTAACAGACTTTAAATATCACAAGTATTACAAAGGTGTTTTTAACAAACAAAGTCATGCATCAACACAGTAGTAACAAAAGTGATGTTAAAAACATGTCATTCAAATTGCTAGCATTTCAAAATCATTGCCACAGTATGGTAGAGCATCTTACAGGTCTGTTGTCTGCTATCCAGCACTTGCAGTAATCACAGAACTTTTTGGGCTGAGATTTCCAGTAGTCGGCCCTGGAGAGAGAAAAAAACAACAAACAAGAAAACAACAGTTTTGGGATTGTGTTCATTTTGCCCTTGAAGACTACAAAATCTTTATAATGGAGTTGATGCTGTAAGAACCAGAAATACAAAAAGCAAGTCAGGGGTAAAAAAGCAGCTCTGGATAACTTAATGCAATACAGGACTGTCAGAAAAGTTCTCATACAAATGCATACAATCAGAGTTTCTAAGTTTAAAACTTTTGATTTAATGTCAAAGTCTGCTTTGGATACTGTACACAGTGAGCTGAGAGCATAATGCTGCAGTTCTGGACAACATAAGCTACTGCAGGGAATCCTAGAAGAAATTCTGACCTCTGGGGTCACAGACACAGCAGTAAATTGTTTGGATGTTTCAGTGTAAAAATGCCTGTATTTCTGAACCATGCAATTTAGGGAAGCTGCATATGCGTGAGGGAACTCGGGGAAAACAAGAGTTGTAAAGTTAGTATGTAGAAATATTTAACAATAAAACAAACAACCCCCCCACTGGCTGTTTCTTCATCAAAACTTGCTTTCTAATGCCAGATGAGGCTTGTTAAGAAATAATTCCATTTCTTGTTGGCTTGCAGCAACAGATGCAATGTTCAACAGAACACATTCCAGCAACAGACAGCTACGTTTTTAAGTTAAAATGAAAAAGAATGAGAGGCAAACCCAAAATCAATTCAAGATTACACAGAAAACTTTACAAGAGATCAGTCCAAAAACTGAATCTTTGCCTTCTGTCTGAAGATCAGTGTACAGACAGAGTTCAAGAAAAATGCTTCCTGACATTTCTATTCAATAAACCCAAAACTTCTTCCATGCACAGCAATAATATCCTCCAACCTAATGATATCTGCAAGCACTTCTTTAATAAACCAACCTGATGGACTCAAGTCCTCAAATTTAAGCAGGTACAAAAGTATGCTTTCCTACCAGTGCTGAATGGAAAAAACACAATTTCTAAGAGGCTGTGATTATTTGAAAGTGTTAAGTACAAAGGATATGCTCTACAAAAATATATCAAGCTATAAAGCAACACTGTGTCAGCAAAATGCAGCTTTCCAAGCAATTTTCTGGAAAGCTAAAAGAAAGCATCTGGGCTTCACACTATCTAAACAGAAATCCACTCACCCCTAAATGGTGTCCTTTAAAACTGGGTGGGTACTTAGTCACACAGTTAGTTAAAAGGCTTTTTAGATTTATGTATCAAAATGTACTAGGGCCAAAAGCCTGGAAAATCGAACACCCTGGCTGGAAAACCAGCTGAGTGGGAGGGAGAAATACAGAGCTTTGAAACAGCTCGAGGCCCTTTTTCCTATTTGAGCTATAGCTCTTAAATTGTCTCTAAAGCCTTTGACATCATCCAAGATAAATTTCCAGCTAAAAGCCGGGTTAACCTTCCTAAGGCAACAGCTCAATTCTGACAGAAAACAAACTGTAAAAGAGCCTGACAGCATCTTTTGGATGTATGAGAACATCTGTGTACTTCCAAGTTTAACCTTCCTCTTCAACACAAGGGTATGTGCTAAAATTAAGCTTGTACAGGTGCACTCACCAAAAAGTCAAGACCTGAGAGTGTGATGAGCTGTATTTTCACAACTGTATTTTCCACCAATTTCTTTCCCAAATGCAAGTGGACTTTGCATCTGTCACAAACCACTGCAGCTACACATGAAGTAATTGTGCTTCAGAACCTGAGGGCATGCCTGGGGCTTCAGTACAAATCCAGGTCTTTTTGTCTTCATCACCTATTGCTTTTGATAAAGATTGGAACTTGGTCTCTGTTGTAACATAAATGAAAATGATACTCAGTGCAGAAGACCTGATACCCTAAGAACCTTCAATCCTACATTTCAGGTGAGCCAATCTCCTAAGGACCAGAAAGCCAAACAGCTAGCCATAAACACCACAACTATCTTCCTTTCACTAAAATAAAAAGACAGAGTGCATCTAGTCTGGCTTGTCCAGGTTTACAGGGTTGAGGTTCAGCCCTGTACACATCTACCCAGGTGTGGCTCTCAAATGGGAGCTTGGTGACACAGAGCTGGAGAGCTGTGCAACTTTTACTGTCAAGGTCTACTTCCCGGGAAGTGTTCTGACAAAGTCTACTTGATGCTTGATTTTCCAGAGCTGGCTGAACAAGTCAGTTTGATTGCCTGCTAGTGGGCACACAGGGAACAGAGCAGCATCAATACAGAAGGGTACTGGACAACTTCTGCACAAACTGGTGTAAAATTTCAGCCAGGGTCAGAAATCCTGTACTAACTTGCAAGAAATTTGTGTCCCCTAAAACACAGTGATTTTCTTTCACTTTTACTGGTCAAATCACTCAGAAGAAAAATGTGTAACAGTTCAGAGGGCTAAAAGAGAAGGAGAGGAAAAAGAGGGAGTCAGTGTCTTGAAACTTTAATGAAACTACAAACCCTCTGCTGCAAACAGCTATTAGTTCAAACAGGTTCAAAATGGCTTGAGCACTGACCAGCTTGTGCTTGCATAATCTTCTTGAATACAGGTATATGAAGTAAGTAACATCTTGAGTAATTACATAAGGAGATGAATTCAGAGTAGCTACTGTGGCTGCTCTCTAACAGCCACTCAACAGCACATAGTATCCAGAAAAGGTAGTAAATTATATTTAGGAATTGTGTGTAACTCTAAGGAAAAGTAATAGTTCTGTAATGGAAAGAAGTAGAAAGAACAAAAGGAAAAAAAAAAAATCAGATATATTTCATAACAGACCCTTCTCCAGATAGGAAGCCATTCCAGAACAGCTAATTCTACTTCAAATAGCCCAGTACTGGCAAGACCTAAAACCACAGAATCAGTAGCAAAGGAGGCCAAATGGAAAAAGTCTTCTTGTACCATCAAGTAGGTCCCAGTGTCATGGCCCTAATAATCCATGCTCACAAATAATTCACAGTAACTCCACTCCATAGTGCACTAATACTACACTAAAAACTCTTCCTAGACACATAATCTTAATTTCTATTTTTTAACAAATGGGTATTAAGATCTTAGGACTCAAGAAAATGGCATCTCTGACACACAGAGCACAGGGGTCTGTCTTTCTATGTAATCTTAGCTTGTTGGCCTTCTAATATATCACAGAATCCACCTCTATATGTGAGCTCCAACAGACTGGTAGTGGATGGGAGTTTCACCCACATGAAACAGGGCAGATCTCTGAAGGCTTTTATTCTTCTGATTTTCAAATCAATTATATTTTTGGTAATCCTTCTTCAAATCTAATTTACAATTTGAGTTGCTGCTTCTTTTTATTACTCTATCAGCCCCCTCTGAACAACACAACTCATAACATCCCGCCAAGACAACCTAAGCAGAGAGCACAGTCTGCAGAAGCTGCTCAGTCTGACCTGTCCTGATGCTGAAGATGATTTGCTTTGTCAAATCTCTTTTCTAAATTGTAAATGATGTAAGTTGAAAGATAATCTACAAATATTTTTAACAATATAGAAGACTGCTCAGGAATATCAGGGCAGGCAGCTTCCTGCATGTATGGAGCTCATCTGCCTTAACTTCAGTTGTCTAAAAAGTGAGATACTGAGTTGTCCAGGTTCTCCTTGTCTAGAGATGGAGACTGTCACCTCCAAAATGCCACTCTTTCCATCATAAATAGGCATTCAGAAAGTAACCTGAACTCCACAGGTGTTTCTTCCTTAAACAAGGAACCTAAAGCAAACTGCCTGAGTCAGCCATCAAAGTTAAAACATCTGAAGTCAAGGATATCTACTGAGAGCAGAGGTCTGCTACTGTAGATGCAGAAGAAAGATATGGGCTATGTCAGGAAGAATATTATAAGAATTAGAAGAGAGGAAAAAAACCCAGCAATATAAATTGGGTCAGGGAACAGTTCAGGTATAATTTTAGCAGCAACTAAAATTAAGAACACTGCTGTACGTAGCATCACTCTGCAAGACAGGCTCACACAAGCTGACCATCAAATATTTCCTCACAGAAAGACTTCTAAAGAAATTTTTGATCATGTTTAGATTTATGGTTTTTTAGCAGGGAAGTCAGGTTATCTTGAAAAGTAACAGAAGCGATCAAACCCCATTCATATGACATTCTCACTTAACAGAGACCACAGCTTAGATTTTTACCCCCTCAAATATGGTCAGGTATTAAGACAAAGTAAACACTTAAAAGAGGTAACGATCGCCAGCAAAACAAAGTTACGGAGACTTTCTTCACACGCTTCACCCAGAACCAGAGGCACCAAAGGTGGCGGCGGTTTGAGGGGGCACCGAGGGACAGACACCCTCCTCCCCGGCAGACCTGCGCCGCGGGATGTGAAGTCCCCCACAGGCTGAAGGCGAGGCTCCCAGCGTGTCCGGCAGAGATAAGGCGCCGAAAGAGCAGCACAAACAAACAACCGCGGGGGGTAGATGACGACAGACAAACGGGGACAGAGGGACGGGAGCAAGAATGAAACAAATCCGTTTGCGAGGCAGGGGTCGCCAGCTAAAGCTAGGGAATAGCCGCAACCCGGCTGCGCCAAGGCCTCCCACGGCCTGCGGGCACCGGGAACGGGCCCGTCCCGGTCCGCCGGCGCCACCACCTCTCCTTGCACAGCTCTGCGCGGCCCCTGCCCAAAGAGCGGGGGAACTGCGCTCAGAGTGCGGCTGGCGCTGCCCGCTCCCTCCCGACCCCTGGCACTCACATTGCCGCTTCCCCGTCAGCACCACCGCTGCGCCGTTCCCCACCGCTATCCTCCGCTCACCATCAGCCGCGCCGCGCCGCTGGGGCGGGCCGGGGCGGGGACAAGGCAGCACGGCGACGGGAACCGGGAGGGCTCAATCCGCGCTCTCCTCCCCCGCCCTTCTCCACCTCCTGCCTTCACCCGCTCCTCCTCCACCGCCCCCGGGAGAGGCGACGGCTCTGCGGGGAGCCGCTCGGAGAGGGAGCCGCCGCCGCTCGGTGAGTGCTCCCCTGCGCGCTGCAGGTTGTGGCCAGCCCCGCGCTCTGGGGTACGGGGAGGCTCTTCCCACTCCCCCGCAGGGGGCAAGCCTCCGCGTGTTCGAGCCCCGCCGCCGGCAGCACCCCGTGCCGGGCTGGTCCTGTCCCGCCGCGGCTGTGGGAGGCTGGAAGAGGGTGGTAGTAGTGGTGCGAAGGGGCTGGAGAGGCGGCGACGGGCCCCGAGAGGCGGTGCGCGCCCTCGGGCCGCGGATAGCGACGCCTCGTCCCGCCGGGTGCCCCTGCCAACTTTCTGAGGAGTTCAGGCAGCGCGTGTGTTGGGGTGGGGGTAGGGTGCTGCGTGCCGACTTCGCCTCCTCTTCCTTCACCTCCTGTCGCCGCCGCTTTCCCCTCCTCTCCCCTGCGGCTGCCGTCGTGGGGCAGCGGCGGCTCCGCGCTGACAGGGACAGGGGGGGTGGTGCGCGCGCGGGACGGTTGACGGCAGCGCGCGCCCCTGCGCGGGGAGGCCTCGGCGCGTGTGTGTGCGCGCGCCTGAGGCGGTGCGAGAGGGTGTCCGGGCCAAAGGCCGGCGTCGCCGCCCCGGAGCTGCATCCCCTCCCCCCCCCAACAAAACTCGTACCGCGTTTGTATTGAGCCCTCCTCTCCCCGCCAGCGCTGGGTGACTTATTTCCCGACGGCGCGGCCAGAAAAATAATGTTAATTCACCGACTACAGCTGGCAACCTTTTTTGCTACAGTCACGCACAAGGGTGGAGGAGAAGCCTGTAGAGTGAGTCATGGATTTAAGAGGCCCTCTGGGTCTTTAGGCCAAAAACCAAGGGGTGGCTTATTCAACATGTGGGAAATAGTTGGAATAGGAGTTGCTTCAGTTCATGACAGAAGGGTAAGACAGAGGTACCTGTACGTACCATGCACCCCTTGCTCCAGCTTGCTATCGAGCTGCCTTAAAAAGGAGGAGGGGAAGTAACGTTGGTTGTTCCTGGAAGAGGACTTGTGGTCAGACTGTCATAGCTAGCTGCAGTAGTTATGTGTTTGTCAGCATTTCCATTGTAAGTGTAGTTTTTATGTAGTTTACAACTTGTTTATAAAAATAGGTTGACGTTTGGTTGACAGCCTCTTCTCTAGAACATTTTCTAAGCAAGTTTAGAGATTATTCTGCTTAGCTGCCAAATGGAAGACCATGGAAAATACTGGTGTTTTTTATGTTTCTCTGAACCTTAAAACTTTGCTTATTTACAGCTATTAGCCAAAAAAAAAAAAAAAAATAAAAAAATCTCCCCAATAAGTTTGTTAAATTGGGGAAGAGTTTAAAGTCTTGGCCTCTGCAGGCATTTTATGCATGCTCTTTATGCATGGATATGCAGCAGAGACTCTCTGAAGACTTTTGCAAGGTCCCTGCCATCTCGCAATAGGGCACCCAGTTGCAGAAGTGAACACACAGCTCTGACCATCGAGTGCCAAGACAGTTTGAACACCTCATCACTCTAGACAAAAAGCTGGTCATAACTGAAGGCAGAATATGTTAACTTTGCTCTGTGGGATATATATTTTTTTTTTTTAAACAGCGTCTATTCAAATGCTGCTTCTGAGCCAGGGAACAAGCACGGTGTTTTAAGAGGTTTCGTTTGTGTACCTCTGTATGGGCACGTATCTGGATCCTGTGAAACATGTCTGCCACCCAGTGGATGTAGCTGATCTCTGTATACTCTGTTCTATACATTTACTACCTCTCTGCCTTGCCCAGCCTGACCCCGTTGGTAAGTTTGTAAAGTGAAGTGCTGAGGAGTTGTAAAAATGCCAGGCTCGTGTGGCCACCCTGGGCCTGTGCGCCGTGATGGTGTCCCCTGTGACATGATATGCCCCTATCCTTCCTGGCCAGCATGGGTGATGAACCAGAGATATGTCTGCCAAGGTGTTGCAGCTCCCCAGCTGGGCAGCAGTTAGAGGAGGTAACATGAACAAGGCAGATGATTATATGCAGAGAAAGAGGCGTTTTTCACGCCCGAGGTGGCTGGAGGATTGGATTTTGCAGCTCCTGCCTTTGCTGTAGGATTTTCCATGTGAAAATAAAGGTTTTAGCACATGGGCTGCTGGGTTTTCTGGGTGCCTGACCTAAGTGCCTGGGATCTGCTTTGCAGTTAGGCTGAACTTGTTGGTCCAGAACAAAAGTCAACAGCTGTTTGCTCTCGACGTACAGAGGATGTTTTGTAGGTCTAAGCTGTTAGAAATACAAGTCTTGACTGTAAGAATTGCTTACTCTGTGTCCACACCTTTGTGCTTTAATTTTTTTATGTCTTTGTTTCCCATCTTTAAAGAACTGTGGGTAACAGTATCCTTTATCTTACAGATCACGATAGTGATGAGAACCATAAAAGAACCAGGGAGAAAAGAATTTCCTCTATGGTTTCATAGTGTGTAGTGATGCTCTAGAGAGCAAGGGCAAGAGGAGGAATTTGTGTGCTAATTATATCAAAGCTTCTATGGGGGAAAAAATGTGACCAGGTCAGTTGCAATTAGAGATTGACCTCCATGCATATAAGCCTTAGGATACAGTTAAATTATTGTAGGCCACTTAGTTCTAATAATTCCTAAATTTCACCATGTTAATTACATTTTTAGTACTGCTTTTTGTGTGTCATTTCCTAGGTTTTCCTTCCCTTAGGAAAAGAGCTGAAAAGCAATTTGTCTTTGGACATTTGACCAAATACAAATGGATTTTTCATGAAGGCAGCAAAAGGGACACCTCCAATATTGCAGATTCAGTTCTCATGTCAGATTTCAGATCTGTCACCCAAGAGCTGGAAGGGTGCTGTAGCCTTCCAAGTTTGCCAGAGATTTCTATTAACATCAAAAGACAGCATTTTCCGTGGTCTTGTTCTAAAAACAGCTGGAGTATTTTGGCTGAGTTCTTCTGATCACAGCCTGCCTCTTTCTGCACCCCTTGCTCAGAGGCAACCTCTGCAACATGTGGAACAAAATTTAGCCTGAGGCAGAAATTCAGCTTGGAAAATTTCAACCCAAACAGTCAGAGTCTGGCCAAGTTACAAGCAGCTTGGAAGCAGCATCTTGCATTGGGAGTGTTCAACATCTGCCTAATAGGTGGTGCTACAAGCTTCATCAATCCTAGGTATATGTTTGTGTACATGCAAATAAACTGCTTAATTATAATAGTAATTCAAAGGTTACCTGCTTAATCAGCTGGCAGCCAGTAGATTTTATTTTAGTTTTTTATTAATAGAGAGTACAACCTAAAACTCTGGTTAATTGTGTGAATGCTTTTCCTTACTCACATTATTCATTGCTGTTTTCCTGGCTGAAAAACTGAAAACTTTTTAAATGGAGCTTCTGAAATAAATGACAAGTCCAGGACTTACTTCTTCTGAATCTTTCAGAATGACATAACAATTGTTAAAGACCAATTCACAGTAGAACTGGAGCAATTTGCTTCCCAGCGTTTTGAATTGTAAAAAACCACATCTCCCAAATTCCTAAGCTATTCATCAACTGTTCCATTGTAGCAGACTCACCCTATATTGTGTCCCTGATATATCTATTAACTCTGCAGTGAAGTGTGAGTTTAAAACAATTGTGCCAGGGAGTCACTGTGGAATAAATACCATAAACATTGTCAAAGTTGCTTCATAAATCTCTCTTCATTTGGAGAGGAACTGATGCATGCCTTTCTTCTATGGGAGTGCAGCTGTTTCTTGTGTGGTCCCCTGGGGGCTGGATCTTGGTGTAAGGCTGTTTAGTATCATTATATTCACAGGTTCTGTGATGATATCATTACCAATAGATGATATACAGTTTTGTGTGTACATGGAATAAGTTACTAGTATGGTGTACTCCAGTTTTGAAAATGGTCAGCATCCAGTAGAAGGCATTTTTCATGCAGCCATATACAAAAGAACCAGGAATGCAGTTACACCAGCAGGGTAGGATACTCTCTTCCAACTGGTAATTTGAAAGAAGGCTTGAGGATTTGTGCAGAGAATCATTTCAACAGGAGTTTTCATTGTAATACTGCAGCTGAAGTGTGGTCTTTGGCTGTGTAGCAATATAAATATTGCACAGAAATAGGAAAATACGTGGCATTAGTAAGATCATGGGAATTCTGTGTCTGGTTTTGGTGCTCACACGTGAGGAAGGATGTGAAATACTAGTAAGAGCACAGTGACAGAAGTGATCCAGGGTTTGGAAACCAATCTTTGTGATGCAGAATGTAGAGTTTATTCAGCTCAGAAGAGACTGAGAGGGGAAATGATGCCTGTATATATCCTATGTATGTGTAAGGAAAATACATGATATTTACTTGACACTGATGAAACATCCAGGGTCCAGGAGATGGAGTTAGGTATGTTGTACTTTGAAATAGTAAGCAGCAACAAGGGCAGTAAAGCATTGTAGTAGATTTGATGTTGCTTGGAGTGTTTGAAGTGCATTTAGAAGGAGGAAGGACTGTGCTCTGTTCACCTGCAGTCTTCCCTAGCTTGAGAAAACAGGATTATTTGCAGTGCTTTCCATGTATTGGAGCACATGTTGCTACCTTGGACAAGATTGTGATAAAATGTTACGCTTCAGAACTTGGCTGGTTTTCTGTTGGGTCAGGAGGACCATTTTTTCCTTGGTGCATAATTTGGCTTCTGGGACTGTGATTAATTATTGTGTACTTTCCTCCAGAGCAACATCTGGTCGGTGGAGACAGGATATCAGGTACTTACCTTCCTCACTTGCTGCTCTGTCAATACAGAGGCCTCTCATATCCCCAGGGTGATGTAGCCCCTTTCTTTGCTCAGGATACTGACAGCTATATTCAGGGATTAAGAAATTTCCTCTATCATTAGATAAGCAAGGACATTACTCACCGTACTTAGAAGGCAGCTGCTCAGGGCTCATGGTACCTACAAGCCCATTCTCCTCTTAACCAGCTTGCTGTGCTTTGGGCATGCCTCTTCTGCTGCAAGCAGACACCAGAGACAGGGACATAGGCACTCTTGCATATGGCTTGGCAGTGTAGCACCCCCAGCAGTCACTAAACCAACAGAAGCTTTGGTGGTGAAATCATTTTGAAACCTGAAACGCACCACTGGCTGCTCAGATCAAGTTGAGCCATTATCTGCAGAACTCCTTTTCAGGCAGCTTCACAATAAAGCTGAAGGTTTAATTTGGCCTGGGAATTGCACTTGAACCTAGATAGATATGAGATGATGTTTTATAATTCCATAGTTCATTCTTTTTAATACAACACACATTTTTTTTCCTCTGGCATCTGAACTACAATAAAGGTACTTTAAGTGTTGTAGTATTTTCCTTCCATAGAAAATTGGTTTTATTGCATTGTAAGGTACATGGTACACAGAAGAATGGCCGGGTTTGATGTTCAGTATTTCATGCATATTGATTTGGTGTTGATTTGAGTGTGAATGTTTTAATGTAGCAACTTGCATTTTCTATACAAGATGACATTTCCTGTTGAGAAGAACTGAAACTGGAGGAGCCCAAGTTCTTGTAAATCAGTATCTAGACTTCTCAAAAACATGCATATAAGTATTTCCACTTATTGGAAATACTTAAGCATTAAAATGCTCCTCTCAAACATGATTTCTAAAACCACTTTCCTCAGCTGCCTTATTGAGGTGTGCATGTGTGAGGAAATAATGACAGTACAGCCTTCTAGGGTTTGGCCAGTATACCTATTGCTACACTCATTGGAGTTTATGATAATGCACTATTGATTTCTAGGAGGTACAGGATCCAACTCAGTAATAAAGTGCACATTAGATTGAATGTTTTCAGTTTTTAAGAGTTCTACTCAAGTTATTTAATAAATTTCTTCTCAAAAAATGACAAAATCAAAGAACCATCAGTAAATTTTGAATCCTATTTTAATGTTCCAGTAGTTGGATGAAACTTGAATATATATGGAGATGGTAATGAGTATCACCACATGATCTCTGTTTTCAAAGAGCAGTCATGGGTTATAGTTTGCTACCTTGTGACATCTTACTGTGTTCATAATATTTAGTGAGTTTTATTCCCTTGCTGGCTGTGAAGAGAAACTGTTTTAGGCATATCAAATTTGAACATAATACTGATAAATAGCAGGTCTATGTAACTGACTGTTTGTATGGCTAACAGCACAAATTGTGTGTGTGTAGGATAACTGTACATCAAATTAACAAAGGCTAGAAATAGTAGTAGGGCCTGGATTCTCTGCCAGACTTGGTTTCCCCCTTCACCAGTGCCAAATACATATATTAATATATATATATTATATTATCTATTATATTCATATATAATGCCAAATTATAACCAGGATAGTCAAGAGTTAGCTGTTTTTATTTAGTGTGTTATTCTGTACCTGCTGTGTGTGTGCAGACCTTTCACACAGTCCCTAATCCAGCACATCTGTGGACAGTGAAGATGTCATTTTGCCTTCTCCCCAGAATTGGTTTAATTTCCTTCTTTTATTTCTGTGTGTATACAGAAATAGCTTTTTTCTTGTTAAAACCTATTACTCAAGCCAGTATGATATTCTGATATTTATTTTTTCCATTAATGCAAGAATGACTTTAAGCAGTTGCTGTCTGAGGTACCTGGTCATATAGGCATCAACAAAATGTAATGAGGTGCTTCAGCTTGCTTAACCCTGTTCTGTGACTTGGTTATGTGTCATATATTCAGGTAGGAAACTAAGCACTCTCCAAGTCCTGGCAGAAGGTCACTCACACTGTGTCTGCTGCTGCAGCTTCTGTTTCAACATCTGCTGCTTGGAGAGACACTGCCCCTGTGCCATTAACAGCAGCTCACATGTGAAGTGTGTATTGGATGCTTTTGGGATGTGCTTGTGCTCTTTGGTGGAGGGCACGAGCTGGTGGTTGAGAAGTGGAATTGCTGGTGGAAAAGTTGTAGGATTCTGTAACTTGCTGCAGACCTTCAGAAACCATTTTTGGGTAAAGGCAGGTTGAACAGCATGCTGGCATCTGTTGTCTGCTCTTTAATTTTGTAGGAGGGGAAATTCAGTGGGAAGTTGCATGATCTCTTGTTGATCAAGGTCTGATGTTGATCGAGAGAAATACAGCATATATGGTTGTTTTGAGGGAAACCGAAAGAGAGCACTTTGTCACCAGGTTAAACTACTGAGGAGGTGAAGAGGTTATGCTACTCTGTGACATAGGATTTGCTATTTTTTAAAAGACAAATGAGAGGGGGAGTGGTATGGTGTGTAGAAGGGCAGCAAGACTAGTCAGAAGTAGGATGGCGACAGCACTTGATGTTCATGTGCTGCTGTAGGAACACTGATCCATGTTATGATAATAATGCCTTACCTAAGGAACAACAGAACTCTTAAAGAGCATAATCCAGTGCAGTCCCAGAAACTTCAGTATTTTGGGAGAGATCAACTGACTTAAACATCAAAAATGTGCAGAACGAGTACCTAAGTAGAGATGGCTGAATTCATGCATGAAAACTTGTTTTGTTTCCCCTCAAGCCCAAGGAAGACCATTTCTTGTCTTCACACAGCCATTTGTGCTGAGTAAAACGGCAGTGTGAGATAGAAGGTTCAAACATCTTGGCCTGGACCCTCCTTGAATATTTCTAGCAGTACTTTCTCCAAACTGATGCACCTTCAGGCAGCTCTTGCACAGTGGTTGTTTTTCTGCTCTCCCTACATAACCTTCTTTGCACGTGCTAGACAGCACCATCTACTGAAATGGCTGACATTTAATTGATATGGATCCCAACTACAGGCAGTCATCCTCTAAGTTGGGCTTGAGGAACAGCTGTGCAGGAAAAGACATTGGCTTTTCACACCATCACTGGAAGGGGAGTTTGCATGGGCATCCTGAGGAACAGCAGGGCTGTGGTACGTGTTAGAAGTACAGGCTGCTTGGTCTCCATGCCCATGACTGCTGTGGCTGTGATGGCTACCTCTTCTCCATGAGTCACTCCCTCCCTCAGCAGCCTGTCACTCATCCTCTGTCAGTATTTACTGATCTGCCCCCTCCACCAACCTGCCAGCTGAACATGCGAACCCCTCTTTCTCTGCCAGGATGATCTTCCTGAACTGATGTGGTTTATTTCAGTCAAAATGGGAGCTTAGGTGACAAAGCTAAGGCAGGTTCTGGCAACCATACTAGGAAGCTGCTGGATGGTGTGTTGAGGAAATTAGTGGTGTGTTAGTGGAGATAATGAGAGTGATATGTGTCCACACTCTATTGAACTGTAAACCTTTTGCTAGCAGACTTGTGCCAGCATTTAATTTTTATGTTTCCTTCTGGGAGAAAGGAATTACATCCATATGTAATTGCTTGCAGAAGAATAGGTCCCCCAGCCCCTGCTTACCTTCAATGAAGGAGTGCAGAGCTTTTTTGTTAATGCATTTGGCTATCTATGTGCTCTGTGCAGCTGTCTTTTCTCTGGATGCCTTTTCAAGTGAAACCTTCATCTTGAGCCATCCAAAACAAGCCTTTAGGTTTTTCCTAGTTGAACAAATTTTATGGGTCAGCAGACTTAGTCTTCAAGGTTTGTAAAAATTTTATTAAGGCTTTTTCAAATTCAGTTTCCAAATGCTAATATTGCAGTGCAGTAAACTTATCAACTGTTACAGGTGCAATATGTTAATGAGTGAAAGAACTGGCTTCTGACCATAAATATACTTTGAGGCAAGGTGGGGAGAGCCAGAAATATAGTTTTGTATTCTTGGCAAATGACCATTTCTGAAATGTTTCCAGGACACATCTATTGATGTTAAATAGATTTCTTGTCCTTGTGATCAAATTTACCAGTATACTTTAATTATTATTGTACTCTTTTGGGAGGTGAGGGAGTGATTGAGTCATGATGTACCTCATCTGAGGTGAATTATTGCAAATACATTACCTAAAGCCTGATCTAGTTGCTTGCTTTGCCTTGGGATGTAGTTTCTGGGGCAGTCTAAAACAGAGGTCAGACAGCTGAATGTTCACAGCATATTTTCAGAATTTTGTATGCTTAAGAGCTCTCAGTATGTTTTCTGTGAGAAAACCAGTCTGTTAACTTTTGTATGTGTTGTGTTTTGTACCTCTGAAATACAAACTGCATCAGAAATGGGGGATTATAGTCTGTTTTATCATTGTGTGAGGGGCAGCTTGGAAGATCAAGTCATACATGAGTGTGTTACTGTGAGAGTCCCTTCATTTATTTTAGTTTTTATAATAGTTAGGTGTTTGGGTTTTTTTCCCCTCTTTTCCCAA
Organism: Galbula dea; assembly: GCA_013399015.1. Classification (NCBI taxonomy): domain Eukaryota; kingdom Metazoa; phylum Chordata; class Aves; order Piciformes; family Galbulidae; genus Galbula; species Galbula dea. The sequence continues at coordinate 3,907,394 of VWZX01005355.1, read as the reverse complement.
ATATATGTGCATTAGTGAAAGAAAACTAACAATTTCATGTTTTCCTGAAGAAGAAAGATAGCTCTATAAAGAATTGTCTTTATGTGGAGAACTATTGCTAAATACTGTGTACTTCTTCACATACTTTAAGACTCAGACTAGGTTCCAAGTCTTATGTCTCTGCCTCAATACTGTTGCCATATACTTACACCTCATGTTACACCACCACCCCCTATTTTGAGGAATACAGAAAGGAATTGTGGAAGAAGATAATTCTTAAGCCCACACAACTACTCAACGATTATATGCTGTTTCCACCATTCTTTGTTTTGTTTTATCTATGCAGATTTAAAGGTTTTGCTTTGTTAACTTTGGCCTGCAGATCTTCAGCCTGCTCTTTTCTGCCTATAAATGTGAATTGTTCCCTGGGTATTACAAGTAAAAAGCCAGTTTTCCTGTGGATTTGTATGCAAAGCGTGGTGCTCCCTCCTCCCTGTTTCCCTTCCTATAAGGTATCCGGCTGCCACCTCACCTCAAAAATGCAAATGTGCATCTCCTGATGATGCAGGTGGTACTTTTCCTGTTTGCTGTCTGGTGTTGTTAGCTGGAATTTATGATTCAAGTGAATTTTCCAGTGTGCTGTATAATTTTGTTGCATAATTCCAGCACCTTTAGATCTGACTTCTGCTGAAATGGTGCTCAAGTGAAATACTTATGTAGCTTTGAAAATGTTCACTAGATAATGTAATTTTCTTGAAGAGAATGAAAGGAAATTAGTATATTTTCAGAAAGTCAGTAGAAATAACCCTGTTAGGATCACCTGGAACCACAAACGTTGGGGAGGTTATTTGAGATCTTTTAGGAAAGCAGCAGCCTGTTGTATGCAAATAAGGATTAATGGTAGAGGAATTAAGGACTACTTGTTTAGGGTGGAGGAGTTTTTCTCATAGAACAGTGAGTAGCAGGGAGTAAACTGCTCCTAGCTTGTGCAAAGCAGTGAGGGCTCATATGCTATAACCAATAGGTCTGAGGATGTGGGCAATAAATAGAAAAAAAAGAATTGATTTTCTTTACTCTTTCTGCTTCCTTAGTGAGATCATTGACCACTGTCTTAAGAAAAGCTGGTTTAGTTATTCTTATTCTGAACATTAAAATTAAATTAGTTTGATGTTATTGTTCAGTAGTGGTTGAAATAAGGGAAGAATTCTTTGGCCACAGTCACAGATAGTATATTTTTGTCTGATATGCAGAGCTGGAAAACACTTCTAATATGTCTTGCTAAAAAAGGGAGCATTAAAACTGAAAGTTGAAGAAATACAATTGTTTACAGAGAAACAGTGGATGAAACACTCTGAATTTAGGCTACCATCCTAGAATGTGAGCAGTCTAGACTTAAAATTTAGGTCTCTGTCCCTTGATGGTAGAGGGAGTTGAAATTATTCTGCTCTGGCTAGTGGGATGCTTTGCAGAGTGCAGCTGATGGATGCTCAGTAAATGCAGGACAAAAGGGTTGTAAAGTTAAACATATGTACTGAAAAGCTAAATTGACATTGTTAGACCAAAATAGTAAACATAAATGTATGTTTAGTACTTAGAGCATTGAGAATACTAAGTCTTTGTGACAGGTTACTTAAGGAGATTATTGAGCTACCTCCATTAAAGGAGTGAATTCTGTTAGTGGAAAGCAGGAAATCTGTTGAAACCATGCCTGCCATGATGGCCTCTGGTTCCCAGTTTTGTTTTCAGGGCTCCCTTAAACCACAATGTTAAGAAAGGTGATTTCTGGAAGGCTTTTGGAAAACACATTGTAGTAGCAGCAATCCTCTCTGGAACTGAGGCTCTATGCCTATGTGCAATCTATCTTCTGTCTGACTGCTGTACCTGGTTTTGATGAGGAGGTGACAATAGAAGAGGTGACAATTTGGTTTCTTGGAGTGAGCCATGGGATTGTAATCTCAAAGGACTGTTCACCTGCCTGAAGATGAGCGTAGAGATGCAAGGCTGCTGTTTGTGCAACTTGAAATGTAGCTGAGAGATCAAAATGTTGTCCTTCCAGTGGCCAGGTCACCTTCCCTGCAGCACCAAGCTCCCTGACACCTCTTCTTTTCATGTCCTGCAGTCTTTATTTTTCTCTCTTCTCCATGATTTATGAATTCACCGGTTGGTTAATGTTGCATGCATTTGGATAGGTAAGCCTGTTACTAAAAGTACTGCTTGTTTCCTGAACAATCAAGTAGTTGACTTTCTAGCTAACTGTTCTTTAAGTCTGTCTGAATGAGTTGTGATAGAAAATAGATTCACTCACATTACCTTACTTTTTTTACACAACTTTTTTTTTTTTCTCCTGCTTCTCCAAGTTATCACTTTTCTCTTTCCATTCATTAGAACAGCTGGAAGAGCAATAATAAACACACTTTCCTTTGTGTTCACAGTGCAGAAATACCCTGTTGCATTCTCATAAGCATCTAAAATATTTGGGGAACTCTCACTCAGCATTTTTATTTTCTAAACAATATGTGTATTTGATTTTCCTTTAATTCCCTGAATTTGGCCTGGATCTGTACAGGGAGACAGCACAAGTGTGCAAGGTAGCTGTGATGGCCTGCCTAGAGTAGTGGGATTGAAAGGACAGTAACACTTGGCATAGAAGCAAACAGTTTCATGTCTGACCAGAGCAGTGGAAAACCTTGCATTAGCCACCCTGACGTGCACACATGCTAGATGTTCTTTGTTGTTGTCTAAAACACAAATGTGAATAAATAATTCCTTTGTACTTCTTCAAGATATCAACAATAATTTCCTGCAGCATGGCTGACTTTCTGGACTGTGCAGTCACTGCAACCTAGCTCTCTAGTCTTTAAAAGAAAATTAGTTAAAACCAAACAAGCTGCTTAAGTGCAGCTTTGGGTCCAGAACTGTCCAGCTAAGGGCGGTGCCTGGCTGTTCTCCCTCAGGAGAGGGTTTGATGGGGAACATTTTGATCCCTCCCCCTATCCTCTTGCTCTGCACAAAGGCCAAACAATAATAGTAATACTAACATTGCCATGCTGTAGCCTCTGTGCATATCTCTGTGCTTGTCTCTGGCTGTACTGAATACTTTTTCTGTGATTAATAGCATTCCTTGCATAGAAACTTCTACAAATCTCAGCTTCATTCTTCATTTGATTTTTATACTGATAAACATAGATCTAAAAAAATCCAGGGTGAACTCAGGGGTTTTTTTTCTTCTTTTTCCCATGATGTGTTTATTATTCATTACAGTCTTGCACCATCCAAAAATGTAATGAGTGACTCAGAGAATAAGAAGAGGAAAAATACAGTAACAGTTTTTTAATGAGGATTCCTTAGCCAACTACAGTGTCTCAGTTAAGAAACAACTGTTTGGCTGTATAAAACCCACCCAGTTCTGTTCCTTCTTCATGTGTTTGCAACATGGTTTTACTTGTTAATATATATTTCCATTCATTCATTTGCCTGATTCTTTAGTTTTGTCTTCTATCAGGGATTACAGTTTTCCAACATCAAAAGCAAAGCAAAAACCACAGAACAACATGTTTACAAATACTTGTGGATTTATATTTGTGTGTGTCTCTGTAAGAAAAGAAAAGAGCAAAGGCTAAGGTTACTGCTACTGGCATAGTAACATCTCTGTTAGTTTCAGATTGAGCTTGTATTCTTAAAAATTATCCTTGCAGGGACTCCAGAGCATATATGACCATCCTGTGAAAGCAGCACAGCTCTGAAGGAGTAGAATAGTGGGGGATCTGAAGCTTACTTTGTGGGATGATGTCCAGTCCTGATCTGCTTCAAGAATCAACACTGACTTTCTTTCTGGAAAGATGGTTTCTTATTCTTGGAAAATCTTACTTTTTCCTTCATATGTATGTTTTTGATTTTTAGCAATATTTATCAATTTCACTTCATGCCTGGTATCCCCTCACTTTTGTGTCTTTCTTGCACAATAGTAGGAAACCCACATTTGCTTAAAAGCTTTGCTTTGAGTGCAAATCTGTAGGAAAAGATTGGTGACCTAATACTTGTCTTTCAAACCAGCTGTACATCCAGGTGATCATTTCCTTTGGAAAGCTAAGGATCTAGTGTAATCTTACTGCAGTCAGTACTGTATAGCCTTGGACTATATTAAATTACAGGGGTTTTTTTATATTGTATAAATAAATATACAATTATACAGCTATTCTTTCAGAGCTAGTGCACATACTATGTGTGAATTTGGGATAAGAACATTGTATTGCTATGCATTTGCTGGTTCTTTTGGGATAATCAGTAATTATTGCCATACAAAAATTAGGTTATTTTGGTTTTGTTTATTGTAAATATGTTGGAATGAGATGTTGAGTACCTAAAATAGCATTACCTTTTAACATTAGTTAGAACTACACTATTTCTTTCTGCCTTGTTTAAGAAACTGTTTTTGTCTTTTCAAGCAGTAAGTTCTTCTAGATGAAAAAAAAATCCAGATAGAGTTACCCATTTTTGGTATAAAATACACTTCTCTGCCTGTTTACTTCCCATTAATTGCCTTGTTTATTATAGGGCCCCTGCTGGAACAGGGTCTAGGGATGTTTTTTAAAGATGTAAGGGTTGTTGGCCATTTCTGATCAGTTTAGTGATTCTGAATGAAGAACTAGGAAGCAACAAATTGAGTTGGGTTTCAGGATGCAGGAGCCTGAAGTGTCTGTCTGAATGTGGTTAGTGATCACTTTAGGTGAGGCATGATGACCTCTGTCTGTCCCCTGAGAAAACCAGGTAACATTGCCTGTATTTTACAAATATTTGCTGATCATGGTTTCCATTTCATGATTTTTGGGGGGTTTAAAGCTCACTGAGAGAGGTAGTATTGGGGTATAAATTCATCCTGTATTTGGTTTCATTTCTTTGTGTGACTGTGGGTTTACAAATGTGACTTTGTCACACCTACTGGCAGGTGTATTTATAGGATATTAAATGACTTTCAGTGCGCTTTCCAAAACAAATGGGGAAGTAGCATGAAGAGGGAAGGTGGAACAGAGCTAGCTCAAGTCTGAGAGCCATAGCTTAAGCAACTCTCTGCCTGTAGCATGCCCTTGAGCTTTTTATTTTTTTAAGCTATTGTGTAATCATGTGAGTCTTAGCATGAGAATTTACCTTAGTGCTGGCCCAGTCTGGTAGTTCATTACCGCCCACAGAGGGAGGTCCTGTGTCCCCTGCTGGCAGTGCTCATCACAGTCTTTCTGAACTGGTTCAAAAGCAGCCAGTGCTCCCCACCTACTTGGGTCAGCTTTCTGCCACAGTAATGTGTTTAATGGGATCAGTGGAAGGTTTAACAGGTACTGCATGGAGCAGAACGGGTGCAAGAAGAGGATGGGGAGAGAAAAGCACAGTCGAGGTTGGTAGAAAAGTGTCAGAGAGAAGCTGGATCCTGCAGCTTCTGGCTGAGAGTGGATCAGAGATTATCCTATGTCAGAGCTGTATTGACTACCTGGATTTTGGCAGTCCTTTCCCTCTGAAGCTTGCTTGTCCGAAGAAAGCAGGATATAATCACATTTAAAACCATTCTCAGAAATACTGAGAAGCATTACTTCTCAGCAGAGGCAAACCCATAACAAAAGAAGGAAGGAAGGAAGGAACTTAAAAGAACAAGGAAAAGTGACTGTATAAGTAGGTTTTCCTAGAGGCTTGTCACCTCTGGGATGTGACCTAGGAATACCTTATTGGTGATCCAAGGAGAGTTTGTGCAAGGCTGTACAAGGTCAGGGGTTTGTAGCTGTGTGGGATGTTGCTATGCTGCTGGCAAAGGCAGCCACCTTGCCAAATCTGCTTTAGCTAGGAAACACTGGAGGCAAACTTGGAAGTGTAAAATGGATGAGGTTAAAGCTGCCTGGTGCTCTGTTGTGAGTCTATTCCATTTCAAACACCTCTGTGCTACCACGGCATGACTTCTGAAGGCTTGGGAGTTGCCTGACCACAGACTTGCGAAAGACTGTCTTGTGTGTTTTGAAAGATGACATTGACTATCTGAAGGATTCTAATTAAACGCAGGATGGCTGGAATACCTTCCCTCCCAGCTTTTCAAATGAATAGTGGCCTGTTAGTACACAGTTTACCACTACCTTTCCTTTCCTACAATTCAACTAAAATTCAGGAGACCAGCACAGTGGAAAAAGTAGACTGGTTTCTCTCAAATTCATTGTGCTCTATTTTCAGCCTAGACTCAGCATGCACTAAAACATCACTGAACCATACCTTTAAATTGCAAATTAAGAACTGATAGCTGCGTGGACTGCACTCCAGGTATCTGAAACCCTGGGTTCCACATTTCTCCTTTGAGATGCTTTTTTAACAAAATCTCTCCAAGTGCAAGAGGTTTGTAGATAGCACACAGTCCTTTTAAAAATATCTGAAGTATATAGTCTGAATTTGCTGAAGTACATAGTCTGAATTTGTGATTAAGTTAATAATGCAGTGATGAGAACTTTTCTGAGCCTAATGTTCTGTAGCAGAGACTTTCTTTGGAGATAGGAGTAAATTACCTTGTAATCTCCTGCTGTAGTTTCTCCATGTGTAAATATTTAGGTCATTATGCATCTGGCAGTATTAGAAACCCACAACAGTTTCAGTCTGTGTTTTATGTGGCACCTGCCACAGCAGGAGGTGCCAGTCCACAAATCCAAAGTACTGGGACAGTAACACCATGATAGATACATATTATATTAAAATGTTGTGGCAGTGCTACTACTATTTCTTGGTGTTGTATGCAAGGAGAAAGGAAGGTGCAGGAGTTTGGGTCAAGGCTGGTTTAAGTGTTGTTCTTCCATACATGCTATGTATTCTTGGGTGTGCCCATTGCTCTGGTGTTCTTCCCTGCCATGCTTCCTTATGGGTTTATTGGGATTTCCTTCCCACAAGGATGCCTGAGATTAAGTGTGTTGCAAAACTTGAGATACTGAGATCCTACAACACCAAATACGAAATAGAAGTTCCTTAAATCAGATTTTTATCCAGTCTGGAGCCAGAGTCTGATGAGGCCCAAAGCCTGTGCAAGTTAACAGTATGAGCCTGATCTGAAAGCAGGGTAGTAGGATCTCCTCCTGAAACAGTGGGGAGGAGTTACAGCATCTCAAGCTGCTTTAGGAAGTGCACCATGGGTCCCAAATAAATAAGGGCTTGCTAGGCTTCTCGTGTGGTAACCTTGTGTGTAATATAGCAGGAAAATAAAAACCAGAGCTTTTAAATCTGAAGTTTCTGTTGCCTTTCCTTCATCAAAATAGAATTTTCTCCTCCCAATCCTTTCAGCCCTTTTTTATGAGACTATAATGTATCTGTCTATCAGGTGGGGCAGCATACCTCCAGAGCCCATCAGAAACTCATGCCATCCCTCATGTCCCCTCTTGTGCCTCCTGGGGGAGCATCTCATCCTGTCCCATCTCCATTCTTCTAGACCTGTTGCTTTGAAAGTCAGTTGAGAAGGAGGGACAATGATTCCCAAACCAAGATGTGAAATGAGAAGCAGCTTCGTTGGGGGACACACACCTGAGGCCAGCAGAAGTGGGAGCCTCATCCAGGTCTCTGCCACCCACAGCAGTGTGTGGCCTACTCAGCTGCACTGAGTACATCAGGGTGTCATTTCTGGTGGGTTCCACTTTCTGTTGTGCTGTGAGGCTGCACAAATATTTGCACTGAGAAAAACTGGGAGAGTAGGTTGCTACAAGGAATATGCAGCCAGGATGGAGCAGAGGGCTAGAGCTGTTTAAATTGGCTTAAGCAGTGCTGTTGGTCAGTGTCTAGCTATGTCTTTTGGGCAAACGATGATCTAAGTTTCATAGAGATATACTCATCCCAGCAATGGGCATGGTCACTTCTTCAAGCCAGAATTATAATTATCAAGAAACCTGGTACAGTTCCAGGGATGAACATTCACCTACACTCCCTTGCTCAATTTATTTACATTTTACATATGCTTAAAAAAAAAATGCTGCTTCCAGCTTTAGCTTTAGCAACAGAGAAATGTTTGTGTAGCTTGTGCTCATACATTACTACAAAATGTTTTTTCAATTGAGTTGATTGCCTGGATAAGTCTGTGCTGGGTTTTTTTCCCTTGTAAAATATAACTATTAGACTTTCTTTAATAATTAAAATGGCACTCTCCCTGTGCCAATGTTAAGGTCTCCTTATAACTGCTGGGCACCTGGGTCAGATTTCTCCCCTCAGTGCCCTATGAGTTCCAAAGGGGTTTGTAGCACAAGAGACAAATACTTTTAGATGTAAGATTGGATTAGAATTAAGTTGTTGGAGAGAGGGGAAAATACATCTGTTACGATAGGTGGAAGATACATAGTCACTAAAATAACATCACAGTGTTTCCTCATGTGGGCTTTTTTCATCTGAGAAATGCAAATAAGGACATATTTTGATGAAGAGCTGCAGCAAAGTTCCTTTAGTAGTAACTAATTGATACTTAGTAAGTCATAAGAAATGTGCTGCCTCTCTCTTCTGTTTTCAGATCTAATGAAGTTGTACCTGAATAACTGCTCTTCAAACAGCAAACTGAGAGCCAGTTTTGCTTTTGAGTGCCGTGCAGGTATTACTTAATTCCCTGGAAGTAAACCCAAATATTTTCTTCTTGTTTATTAAACATAATCAGTAGCTGGAGATACTAATGTCCATAAAACAATGAGTTTTACTCAGTGAACCACTTGTGGGACTACTGTTTCATTATTACTGGAAGGGTTAATGACAGCTGCACTTAACCATATTTGGAATTATTTAAATGTGTTTGTTAGAAGTAGCTTCAGATTGTTACTCACGTCTTCCATGCCCATTGCAAGGTTGCCTCTGCTGCTTTCTTTCCTCCTCTGCCTTCCGGTTACACCTTCTTGGTTACACCTTCTCATTGTCTGTATGAGCTTGGGTCCTCGTGCCATTGCTCCCCTTAGGGCCAGCTTTGGGCTCTGTCCTTCTGGAAGACGAATACACATACCAGCCTGAAAACAGAGTGTGTGCTTACCCTTCCCACTAAAACAAGGTGAATGTAATACTTCCATGTTTTTTAAGGTTCAATTTCTGTCAGGCCTTCTGGTGTGCCCGATGAGTTCGTAGAGCCCATCCGAAATGCTTACAATGCCTTTGTCTGTGTGCCAAGTAGCTTCCAGTGTGTTGTTTATTAGGCATAACAATTAAAAGAATGCAAGGAGCATATCGGAAATTTCCTGGGGATCCTCGAGAGCCGTGGATCCAAGTTAGATGTGTGTCAGCGCTTCATTGAGCACTGCATGTCAACCAAATTTCCCTTGGTTATTTGGGCCCTCCTAAGTTTCTCTTTTTTTATTAGGGTTAACCGGGTTAGCGTGAGCAAGATGGCGTTGGTAGAAAATAGCAGATGTTCCACAGAAACGTGCTTGTTTATTTATGACTCCTAAAGAGGAGCAAGGTGGGATGTTAGGGAAGGACTCCTAGGTGTGGGCTGGGATGATGAAGCGGGGATCTCACCGCTAGCGAGAGTTAGCAGAGGGGAGGCAGAGTGGGGCGCGAAGCCGGGCAGCCCATCTCCGGCCCACGGGCAACCCTTCTCTTGCCCCCGAGCACCCTGTCAGCGCAGCCCGCGGAGGGAGGTGGGGGCCACCTGCGGGCCGGGCCCGGCGGAGCGCTGGCCGCCGCCCGGGGCGTGTCGTGTCGAGCCGATCCGCGTCGAGCCGCCCGGCCCCGCGGTGACTCACCGGCCGGGGCCCGGGCACCACTTCCCCCCCTCGACAGGAGCCATTTTAGTTGCACGAAGCTGCGGGGCGGCGCCGCGGACCCCGCGGCGAGTCGGTAGGTGCTCCCCGGGGAGGGAAGAGAGGGAAAGGCGGGCAGGGGGGTACGCGGATTCCCTGGGGGCTGCCGGCCTTGGCCGCTTCGACGTGCTGGCTGCGCCTGGAGTGGCTCTCCTCGGCCGTCAGGGGAGGATTCGGGGGAAAAAGGGGAACTTCTGGTAAAGTGCAGCACTGGGGAGCTCTTGGGAGGTAAAAAGAGTGGCGAGTCAAAGCGACGTCTCGGGGCAGCAGCGGCGTGAGCTGCCTGTCTCCGGGCAAAGGGCACTGCGGCCGCCGCTGTGCTTCCCCGGACAGCCCAGTTCAGAGGAGGCACAACTGGTCGGGTAGTTTTGCTGCGTTTTGTAATTGTGTTGCCTTTGAAGCGTGTGGATGTGTCAGGCAGGCTGTTGATCCGACCCTTTCAACTGCCTCTCAGACGACTGTACAACAAGCGAATTTTATTTATTCCCCAGTTTTTCATGTACCTGGACCTGGTTGGCATGTAGCAGAGCATGGTCCAAAGTCATTAGGGCAGAGTGTTAGTAATCAGCTAATTCAGCTAGTAATCAGGCTTTGAGCACCTTTGCTCTGCCACTGGCACTCGCCCGGTGTGGTTCCGAGGGACTGTAAAATGGCAGGTTCGTCGTTTCAAAGATGGATCGCTCTCTGTGCCCGCCACCTTCAATTGTGGACCTGGTCCTACCGAAACAAACTCATTCTAGCGGCCGCTACAATGCTGTTTTAAAAGACAGGGACTTAAATTGTCTTGTGCAGAAAAAACTGGGCAGGTACTCACGTTTTCCTGGAAACGATTAAGAAACGACAGTAATGGGGTTGGTGTACATGGCCGAGGGACAGACCAATTATAAAATGGGCTTAGTGGTAGTTGTAATGGGAGAAGAAAATCCTGCAGGTAATTGCTGTGTGTTAAATTACTTTTTAAACTTTCAATAGATGAAAACCACCTTAATTCTTCTAATTATGTACTTCTGACCTCTGCCACAATATTTTGAAAAAGAATGGGTGTTTCCACCTTGTTTATAGCTGAACAGAAATGCAGGTGATTAGAAGTTTTGTTTGAGTATGTAACTTTGAAACCTATATTTCAGCCGAGAAATAAAGTTGAATATCTTGTTCCTGAAAATGAAATGACAGCAAGCTCAAACGGTTGTGCACAGGGAAATACTTTTCCAGTTTCATCTACTGTCTGGAGCCTGTATCTGAGAAGTATCATGGGAGTCTTGCTTAATACTGCCACTGGTTGCAGGGGAGGGAGAGAGGCAGGCAACCATTAAGTAAATGGTCATGTTTTGGTGGAGGCTATCTTGTCTTCAGCCTTTCCAGTGTTCACCTCTGTCTTCCTTCTACATCTTATGGTACAGTGTGGTTTTACCATCTTTTAATTTGATATTTTGCCTTTTTATTCTTGGTAAAACCATCGGTTTTTGCAAGGGTTTGGGACATTTATGTGGTGCATTGTTTCATGTTGAAAACATGAGGAACCATGTAGAAAAAAAATGTTCTGAGCTAGTGACAGAAGTTTTTTACTGAAAAATTCTTTAAGATATTTGTGTCTTCTTTTTCATTATGAGTTTTGTTTTCAGATGTTAGGGCTGAGGCAACAACTATCTGCTGCGCTTGCAACTGACAGAGCACGAGCTTCCCTTTCCTTCTTTCCTCCCTTTCTCTCTGCTGTACCTGACTCTGTTGAGACATCCAGCCTTAAAAACTTAAGTTAGATCCTAAATCTACTCCTAAGCTGTTGCTTCTTATCTTGGGCAGAACACTTCGTGTGTGCTAAAGGGTAAGTAGCTCCTGCTGCTGCTTTCTCTTGAGCAGGGCTTTGTGGAGGAACAGTTCCTCTTTGAAGGCAAAGCTGCCATATTTAGTCTCTTGCAGCTGAGCAAGGGCTATGCCAAGGCTACAGAAGCATCTGGGGTGCAGTGGTGGAGCTAGGAAGAAGTCATTTGAAAGTCCTCCAAGCCTTACAGATGACAACTTGGACAGATCTTCTAGAAGGCAGAGAAGTGGATTAGAATGACGTTAGGTCTTGTTGATTTTTATAGCTGAAGCTTATGTTTGTCTCCAACAACAACAACAATAACAAATCTTTTTCCCCCCCACCCTAAGGCTGGGATCTTTTGGTTTGGATTGAGTTTGTGGTTGTTGAGAGATGAGCCATGGGAGTGGTATCATTAGATGCCAGTTAGCTTGAATATTATTTCCAGACCCGTGCTGTTACAGAAATGTCTGTTTTCTGATGTGCTCTTTTTTAATCCATTGAATATTAGATAGAATTGCCAGGTTGTGATTCTGATGCTCAAATGGGGGGGGGGGGCAGAATTGCCCTCCAGATTTGAGGAATGTTGTTGGCCTGGTATAGGCTCATGTTTCGGTGTTGCTGCAAACTTGCACTTCAGTGGTGTGTGTTATTCTTTGGACACTTCTGTGTGTAAAAGAAGAAAACACACAAGGTGTATAAGTATCTTTTCTCTCTTTTCAGCACAGCCATATTCAGGGGAGGGGACCACAGTAGGACTGTGTTTGGTGAGGTGATAGTGTAAGAAAAAAGCAGGATTTTGTATTTCCCTCTGTATCAGAAGAGAAGGTTTGATCTCCAAAACAGCTGTTGCTTCTTGCAAGCCTTTGCAAAAGCCTTCTCAGTTTTTGCTGGCAGATTTTGTTGTTTTCACTGACAATTTTGGTTACTTGCTGAAGTTTTGTTGGGCGTGTGAGGAGCAGCAAGGACTTTCCCCTGCTGAAGTGATTCAGCACAGGAGTGGCAGGAGGTGGAGTTCACGTTTCCAGCCTTGGTTACAGTCTGCTCTGTAAGCACTGAAACTTTGCTACAGTATACCAGTGATTTACTCTGCTTATCCTTTTAATGCCACTGATGTGCTTTAGAGATTATTTGCTTCCTTATATCTTACTTAAATGTTGCTTTCCTAAATCTTACTTAAATGTTCCTTCACAGATAAAGTAACTGACAGAGACTATACACACTGAAATTTGAAGTCTTTCGCTTGTCAGAAGTCCACAGCAGCCATTGGAAAGGTTTTAGACATTTTCTCTCTTGACCTGACTGAGCTAATCTGTGTAGAGGTGAAAATATTTTATCCATCAGTACAGGCCTCTGTCAGCCTACCTGCTAAAAGGATCTCATTAGATAGGGACTAAAGTTTATGCATTGTTACCTTGGTGTGTTTTAGACCTTAACTATCTACCAGCTCTTTAGTGATGATTTGGATAGCCAGAGCTCAGGTCATTTATTTGGCCTTAAAGAGATCAGTCTTCTTGGGTCGTGTGTGACTTTGGACTGGGTTCAGGTTTGAATGTGAAAGTGACAGCCATTTTGTTAGCCTGGAAAGAACCTCAAATTCTTAAACTTTCATGTAAAAAGTGTTTTATTCTGTACTGGGGGGGAAAAATATTACAGTTAAGATAATTTGCTAGAAATAGGAGAACTAAAGACTTAGTCTGGAAACTGTGGGAAAGGGTTGGTTTTAGATGGATTGGTTGTCACTGCTTCTATAATTAGCCATTTTAGTCTATTTCTAAAATACCCTATATTTAACTCATCCTCAGCATTTCTGTGTGAGTATACCAAATCTATTCCTTAAAATGAGAGGAATGTTTTGTGCTTCTTGAGTGGTTACTGTTAGTGCGCTAACGGTCTCGTCACTTGGTTTGCAAGCTCCTTCCGCATTTGCCTCACTTGCCTTCTTGCATGGCAGTGGTTTGACTTCTTAAATGTTCTCAGGATAAATGTCATCCCACACAAGACTGGATTTCAGAATTGGAAGAAAGGAGTGTGCTTGCTTTGGTCAAATTGATGTCTCTGTTGAGAGAACAAAGCGTGTTAACAGATAGTGGTTTGTCACGCTCTGTGTTCCTCCAGAGTGACCCTGGGTTTGCAGGGGATCTTTGGCAGAGTTCATGTGGCTGACAGGTGAGGAGAAACCTACCTTGCTTTTATGAGCTTTGTATCAAGTCACTTCTGCTGTTCTCCAGTTCACTGCTGTCTCCGTGTTTATTCAGTTTTATATTGCAGCTAGGGAAAGAAGTGGCAAAGTGGTTGTGAAACTACAGTTACAACCTGTGATACCCAGGGCTGACCACTGTCAGAAAATTAATGTTTAACTTACTCTTTCAGCCAGACTCAATTTCAAGTTAAAAGCAAGTTGAGAAGAATACTGAGTATTCTGCTCTATGTGGGTGCTACACGTGCTGTATTGGATAATTTTTGGAGCTAACAAGAATAGTTTCCCAAGGATGTGATGACATGGTTTGTTTTTAGGGGAGGCTGTCTTTCCAACCAGGAGCTGACCCTCTTAGGAAGAGCTTTCATGAGAACTGTATTTTGAAGGCACCAGGACTTGCACATTGTCTGCTGAAGGCAGAATTTTGCTTGATGGTGTCCTCAGAGGTGGTGATTGTGTTATCTACTCCCCTGCTCTTGGTATGGCTCCTATTTTGTGCTGTTATTTCTCTCCCCCTCTGCAGAGCCTCTGAAAACTATTGACTCGGTAGCTTTGTCACGGTGCCTGTAAATTAAGCATGTGAATGTGAGTATTAGTTATCAAGACAAGAATTGTGAAAAGCTTACATGCCATGGAGTGCAAAGGGTGGCAAACCTGCACAAATTGCAGGAATTGACTTCCCTGTTTCCTGGTGCCTCCAAACCAGCTTGTTGAGATCTCTGGGAACCCAACAAGGGGTTCCAGGTACCCTTGGTGTGTGCTGTGGAGAAGCCACCATCCTCTCTGTTGGTTTTTGTTTTTCAGAAGAGCAACTAATTTTTGTTATTTCAGAAAGAGAAAAGAAGGAACTGTAGAGAGGAAGTGTCTGTTTGGGGACTTTTTTGTCTTTAAAAGGTGGTTTGGACATATGGATGAAAATGAAACTGTGTTGAGAAACAGTCTCAAGTTTGACTGCTAGGGGTGGCTTGTGGCATTTTTAAATGTACTGGCTCTTTGCTATTAAAAAAAACAAGTATCTTTCTTTTAGTATTGGCTAAAAGCAGCAATGAAGTAAGTTGTTTTTGAAGCAACTAAGTGAAATACAATTTAATTTTTTCTGTAATGTAGAAAGTCATTAATTTAGACCATTTAATAATGGGCTATGGAGAGATTTCCTGAGAAGAAAACCAAGGAGAAAGTTACTGTTGGTAGCGTGTTTTCCTAAATGTGGACTTCTGGAAGACATATATCTAATTGTGAATGCTTGATGACAACATTCTATCTTTTTTTTCTTTTAATAAAAAGCTAATTGTCTTTTAAGATGGTCTTTCAGATGAGCTGGATTAAATGTTGTTTCAGTGATAATGGACTAGAAATAATTCTCAACAGTAAGAAAGATTGGAAAACTTTTGCCAAACTACAAGATAAGAGCTTGATCTTGCAGATGTTTTCTTAAAAAAAAAAAAGTAGGGATATTTGCAGAGAAGATTTAATACTTTTAAAGCACATAGTTAAAAAGGAAACATTTTGTGTTTCAATTCTGATGTAATGTTTAAAGCTCCTCTTGCAGCTACCCTTCATTCAGGTGGACTTAGGAAGGGTCTTGTTAATTTCTACTGCCAGGCTCTGTAAACAAAACAGCTGTGAGGACATTTTATTGATAAACTGTGGTTTAAAATGTGTGCATTTAAGGGGAGAGACAATAGCAATTATTAGCTGCAAATAGCAAGTTGGGTAAAGTGACTTCTTCCCTGAGAAGAGACCCAGAACCTCTAATCCACACGTGCTGTATGAATGCAGCATGCCTGGGGGGAAAAAAATAATATAACCAAATCAATGGGAAGTTTTGTGAGTTCATTTGTGCTGCCTTATGTAGGGATCTCTAGGTGGGGTGAAATTGGGGGGTAAAAGAAGAGGTCTGTGTGGAGAGAGCAGCTGGTTTTGTGACAGCAGCTGCCTTGGAATAACCTGTTAGGATGTCTGTTGAGAACAAGTCTGGTATTTACTGGCTAGATGGGAGAATGATGCTAGTGCCTCAATGCTGTCTCTGGTATCTCCACACATGCTGTGCTTACCAGCTTATGTGCACACTGAATGTGCTTCAGCCTCACCCCAGCTGCTCATTTTCGCTCCTGAAAGGCTGTGTGTGTAACCACCTGGTTACTTGGTGGTACATCCTGTAGGCAGTGGTTTACAGGGATGTGCCCTGAAGCACAGAAAGGGAGGTTTGGATCAAGCAGGTTTTACTTGGATAATGAACTGTCTTGGACATGATGGGTTGTAAATCCTTAAATGGCTCATTTATCATCTGCCCAGACCTTTAGCTTGCCCTTAGGTTCCTGACTCAACAGTAGGTTGTACTAGTTGAGCTGAAGTTGCAGTTTAAACTCTAGATGTTTTTATGAGCATACAGACTGGCACCAGTTGCATTTAATTTAAAATGTACCAATAGTGAAACAGTGGTGGCTATGATTGTTCCTAGATCTTTCCATGGCAGGAGCACTCAACCAGCTGTCTCAGTGCTGCTTAAGGGCTGCCACCCTCATTTTTCCTCTCTGACAGCATAGGGGTTTTTTCCTAGTATTTTATTGCCCTCTCCTCCCAGTTCAAATTGTTTGTGTGAACAACCCCTTATCTATTTCAGCCAAGATGAGCCAAGTTGGCAAGTCAGATGGCCAGGCCATGGGAAGTTGCTGGGCTGGTTAACTGAACCAAGTTAGGAATTGATCTTGGAGTGGTGGAGCTGTGGAGTTTGTAAAAGCTGTGGCTGAGGAATAAGGGGGAGGATGAAGCAGCACAGTTGTACTTGGAAGAGGACTATTTTCCATGGCCACAGTTTCAATGAAGTGATAATTAGGACAGCTAACTTTTTGCTACACATCACACCTAAACTCTCTGAAGAACCTTGTTTTCCAAATGAGTTGTCTGAACAGCACAGCTAGCTGCTTCTGACAGAGGAAGAGTGTGTTAACTAATAATTAGGTTTTGCCTAAAATTATGTAGAGGTGTTAAGTCTCAATAAAATGTGAGGAAAGGCTGTTTGCTTGTTAGCTGAGGAACATGCAAATAAAAGCTTTTGGTAGAGGTAGAAGCTTGGGCTTTATTGTTTTTTCCTTCTGGGAGAAGAAGGGGAAGGAAACACAGGGATGAGAACTGCACCACTGCATCTTTTTGAAAGAATGTTAACTTCTTGCTTTGTTTAAAAATATTCTGGTTATTCCTGTCTGCTAAATTGGGTTCTTGAAGTGAAATGATGACCTTTGCTCTGAGCCTGAAACAATACAAAAGGAAAGCAGGTGTTTGGGAAGCTTAAACCTCTTACCTCAGTTAGGAAATGTTCAGATAGAGCTGGAGCTCTAAGGATGCCATATTCTTGCTCAGAGGAAAAATGTAAGAATGAGGAAGAATTTTCAGAGTTGGTTATGGTCAGTTGCCAAGAGCAATGCTGTGATAAATGATTAACTCATTGCACTGTACTGCCTCGCAGAGCAAACAGAATAGCTGGTTATTGTGCTCTGCTTGGTAAGTCAACACCATAAAAAATTCCTTGGTTATCTGGAAAATATCTTCTTTGGGGATGTTTATTAAAGGGACACTGTAGGATTAAGAATTGTGTTCCTCTCTGTTAAAGCTGGTTGAAACAAACAGAAATCTGTGAAGGCAGTTTCTTTCTTGCTGTTCAGAGAGAGTGGTCAGTGGGTGTCAGTCAGCTCGGTTTCGCTTTTGCTTCTCTCTCTATATGGCACTTCTGTGAGGTGTGATCCCTCCTATCTCCCCCCAAAACCACCAGTAACAAGGAAGTTAAGCTACTAGTTGCAGAGGCATGAGACAAGTTGACTCATAGCTGTTCTGCAGGAAAAGCAGTTCTGTGGAGACCACTCCTCCCATTAGGTGTTACTGAGCAGGGGGACAGGCTGTTTGGAGCATGCAGGTGTCTTGCTGATGTCATGCAGCAGCAGCTTTGAGGAATAGTTTTCAATTTTGTAAGAATTGAGACATCCTGATTGTTGTCTTGGTTTTAAAAGTAAGTATAAATACCACAACATTTATCTTTCCACTTTTGCTTAAAATATATGGAGCTTGAAAACTTAGACAATCTTAAGGTGCCTCAAAATAACCTATAAAAGAACACCTCCACTCTTACTCTAGCTCTGTGCTTGTGTTCCACTGATTATACTTCATTAAATTAGCAAAAGAATTAATGTAATACAGATGATTAAGCTTGTAAATGTAACTGTGTAACTTTTTTGGTGTTACACTTAGAGCTAGTACAATATCAATGTCCCATGTAAATAAATGCATAGGAGAATTTTAAAATGTTTGCTGTAATAAAGTCCAGAGTTCATTAGCACAACACATGGGAACTTTCAGGGTTAAAAAGAATATCCAGCTTGAGAGTAAACCACTTCTGGATCAGTGTCAGCATCTGCCACCCCAGTTTTCTTAGGAAAACATTGAATCCTGCCAGTACATGTTGCAATATATGACCAACGTGACTTACAAACTAAAGCTACAAAATGCTGTTGGCTACATAGTATTGTTGGAATCTGAGATGGAAAATACTTTTTTTCCCCATTTTTTTTTTTCTAAGTCCTTTTGCCAATCCAGCAAAATGTAGTAAGGTTCAGGTCATGCTGCAAGGCTTTTTTGTTCAGAAAGGCCTTTGAGCAACTATTACTTTGTATATATTTTTTTAATTTGCTGGCTGCTTGGGATTATTTGAGTATTTGTCATGTGTCTTAAGTGGACATCAGAAATGCTGCAGAAGTGAGTTTCTGCTACAAGTTCTTCCATGGGGTTTCTATTAGGGCTTGATGGGTCCTGGTTTAGGACTTCATGACTTTCAAGGCATGAAAGGGGCAAGTGTCCAGTGATGTGGAGGGGGTGTAGTCTTGTCTTTTGAAGCACTGGACAGCTGTGGTTCTCTGGGACTACCCAAATGGTTAGAGAGCTCAGATGGGAGCAAGTGAAAGCTAGGGACAAAGTGTGCTCTGTTGGAAGAGTCTAGTTACTGTATAGGTTTCTAGTTAGAAGAATTTGGTGTCTGGTGATTTTTCAGGGAATTGCTGCCCACAGACTTTGAGATGGCTGTTCTGCTAACAGTGCCAGTCACCCTGTGAAGGTATTTTTGTTCCAAACTGTTCTGGGATGGGGAGGGAGAGCCCCTTAAGATGTAGAGTCTCAGTTACAGAAAGAGTAAAATGCATCAGGAACTCTGTGAAAACCAGCAAAGATTTTTTTACTGTTTTTAAGTTTATGCAGTAAAGCTCCTAGATTAAGGCAGTAGATGACAGTGTTCATTTTGCTAGCTATCTACTAGTTAATCTATTTCCCAGCTTAATTACATGAGTGAAGTGTCTTCTCTTGCTTCAGTTGGCAGCCCTGCAGATACAGCTCAAAATTGGTTTTCCTCTGTTTAATAGCTCCCCTTGGCCATAGATGGAGGAAGGCTATGAGGCCATCTTGGCAATTCCTCATCCTACCTCTAAGTATAGCTTTTAGGGTGGCTAAGGAGAAGATGTTTTCTGATAGGTGCCATTATGGGGTAATCTAAGACTGAGCAGAAGTCTACTTAGGGAGGGGTTTAGTATGGCATACTGCTTCACAAGCAGTAGATAAGCATAGAAATTACAGCTGTGGTGGAGTTTCTGTTTTCACTGAGATTTTGCTTTGTCTACAAGTTGGTTCCTTGCTTGCTTAAGATACATTCATTCCTGTGCTTATCCTGTTGGTACTAAATGCTTCTTCAGCATTTCAGTTTTGTGGTAGACTAAAAGGTGTTACTGTAGGTATTAGTGTTAGAAAGGCCTTGTAGGTCATCTACCCTGCCCCTTTTTCTAGGACAGGGTGTTCCCATTAAGTAGATATGTTGGTGCCATATTTGGCAGTGTGATTTCTGCCACTGGTTGTGGTTCATTTCTGAAGATCTCTGCTTGTTTGCTGCTTCTTCTATTAAGTAACTTGGTTTCTTGATGGTGTACAAGCCCATCTGAGGAAAGCCAAACTAAACCTTCCAGAACTGGCTTGCATGTTGTCCTGGACCATGCTGAATGAGAACATGTCACCAGGGTTTTATACCCTGCTTCAGTGGCCTTCTGGGGCCACATTTCAATACACTTGACCTGATTATTTTTATCCATGCAGCTGGCTGGCTTTTTGTATGTGGGCTTAACTTCATCTTTTTTCTTCTTTTTTAAGAAGGTGTCAGAGGGTTTCTCCCCTCAAGGGAGGCCATGGCCTGTGCAGGAGGAGAAGCATGCTCGGTGACAACTGTGTGTGGGGGAGATGTGGCTGTGCAGTCAGGAAACAGTCGTCACTGGGTCCTGCTATCATCGGCTGTGCTTCCTGTCAGTTAAACCACGAGCAGGGGAGCAGATGCACCCAGAGATGATGATTCCACTGTCTGCCCCAAGCAGCCATTGTCTAACAAACTTTATCCTCAGGAACATACTCATTCCTGTATGCTTTTGGCTTTGTTATCCATTCAAGACCCTTATTTAGGTTCCTTATCATGAAGATCAGAGTTTAACTGGTTCAGCAGAAAGCAGTGCTTGAACTCCTGAAGTATGAACTGTAAGAGAGTAACTGTGGGAGTTATCCTAATGCAGTGAAAACTGAGGTCCAGCATTTCTTTTTCAACTGCTACCAGTGCAGGAATTTTTCAATGCAGATAAGAAATGGACAAATAGGTGTGAGGTCATGCAATGTCATGGGCATCTTTCTGGGCAGGTAATTGCTATGTTACTTGATTCAATTAGTTTTTGTTGTAAGATCTTCTGATCTTTAGAATGATTTTTATTATTGTTGTTGTGGGGTTTTTTTCAATTTTAAATCACTTGTGGATTTATGTGTTTCAGAGGCAACTCTGAATTTCAGTTAACTTTTTACAAGTGCACAGAAAAAGTACATAAAACCTTGTATCCTAAAAGATGTCAAGTAAGTAGATCTCATGATTTCTGAAGATATGCCTGTTATTACAGCATAGCTAATTTATTGAAGTTAGAGCTCTCATAATATCTTCCCCAGCATCAGACTTTAGAGAACCAAGTACTCTGCACATCAAAATTATATTAGAACTGAAACTTTGTGGGTTTGTTTTAGCCTTTTTGTCTGAGTCGATGCTCATTTCTTCCTCATGTGACAGGATAACTCCCAGAATATTGGGGTTTTTTTCCCCCTTAAACTGTTTATTCATTGACTAGCCAGCATATCTTTGCTGCATGATCAAATGTTTCTGTACTGCATGCTCTTTTAAAACAGAGGCTCTCAACTTGAGGGACACATCAAGGATGCTTCTGCTGACCTTTTTTTCTTTCAGTTTTGAGCATCATTTTTCTCAGTACTGTGTTGTTTAAGAGAGGAAAGGTACAAATGGAGCACAACACTCTGGGGGAAACATAGTAAAACCTTCCCAAAACATTGCTGAAGTCTATAGCATCTTGATAAAAGGCAGTGTTGTTTGTTGGGGTTTTTTTTCCCCCACCTACCCACCCACAACTCAAATACTAATTTGTTGTATCTGTGATCACAGCAAACCACATTTGGGTGGAAACTGAGACTTCACAGAAGTAGATAAAATATTAGGCAACAGAAAAGAAGTAAAATAAAGGAGACTGGAGGATAAGTGAAGGGATGAATTAGAAACTATATAAAGCAACCTCTCCCTGCATCACCTTGTTCATGGTACTAGGCTAGGTGTCTTCCACTTTAATCTCTGCTTTCTCATGTTTTATCTTCTTGGATTTTTTTTCTCTTGACTCTATAAAGGTTGAATGTCATGTTAGGAGAGGAGAGTGGAGAAGTGGTTAATAAAATGCATTTAAGCTCTAGCTTCTATAATTTGCAAATTTTCATAACAGAGCTGATGTCTGCTGAGGAGCTTCTTGCCCAGTGAGCCTGTTGTGCTGCAAGAAAGGATGGAGTGCTTGCTTCAGCCACACCATGTGCTGCTTTTCCCAGAGACCTAAATGAAGATGGTCAGAAGGGTGGAACACCTCTCCTGTAAAGAAAGGCTGAGAGATTTGGGGTTATTCAGCCTGGAGAAAAAGGTTCTGGGCAGACCTTATTGTGGCCTTTCAATATATAGAGGGAGCTGATAGGAAATTCTGAGAAACTTTTCACCAGGGCCTGTAGTGGCAGTACAAGGAGCAGCAGTTTTAAACTGAAAGAAGGTAGGTTTAGATTGGACATAAAGAAGTTTTTACTATGAGGATGGTGAGACACTGGCACAGGTTGCCCAGGGAAGTTGTGGGTGCCCCATCATTGGAAATGTTGAAAGTCAGGTTGGGTGGGGCATTGAGCAATTTGATTTGAGCTGAAGATGTCACTGCCTCTGGCCAGAGGGCTTGCACTAAATGATCTTTAAAAGATCCCTTCCAACCCAAACCATTCTTACAGTTTTATGAATTGAGGCCTGGGTCAACTCTTGGTAATTTAGGCAAGTCAGGCAAGTGACTCAAGGAAGAACCTTAATTAGCCTGTGTTGCTGGCCTTTAATCAATGGAGAAAAAGCATCCTCTCTGGGACATGCAGCCCACTTTTCCTCTCATTTATTTTGTGGAAAACTTAAAGCAACCAAAGTTCTTTCTGACAGAGGTATTTGAGGTTCTTAGAATTAACCTAAATTTAGATGACTCGATTGTCAGGAAAAATCCTATTTTTGTGGGTTAAAGGGAGAAAAGCTGTCAATAAGAGCAGTTGTTTCCTGGCAGTAGAAGCTGTGTAGATGCCTGTCTGCTTGACCCTTCTGTGTATGACACTGTCAGGATTTCTCTTTTGAGAGGCACAGGTGGACTTGTGCTACAGCCCTATTCAGACAGTGCCTGAGAGAGAGGGCAAGTGTGTGTGTGTGTGTGTGTGGGCATGTGTTTGCATGTGCATGTTTACCTGTGTGAATTAGAATGTGTGATACTGTGGTGCCTTTGCCTTTGAAGCCTGCATAGCAAGAGCAGTCACCTCCTGAGCTGACAAGCTGCATATCAAGTCTTTATGAGCCTGTGTGCTATAACATCTGTATTATTTCTTGTGCAGAGGTAAGAAGAGGTCTCTAGCTTTATGAGCCAGTGGCTGTGGTGAGGTTGTGCTGCTTTCTGTTGCATGATGAGGCCAAGTTGGGCACACAACTCAGCCCAAGATGACCAGGCAAATTTGTGGTTTCCATAAGGCCCTGCTGCCTTGCTTCCCTCCACAGCTGGGGAGTCAGGCTGTGGCTCACAGAGCCCTACAGTAGGGGCTGTGCCTGCATGGCACAAGGACATGCACAGAAGCCACCTCTGATGCCTGATTTAGTTCTGCAGGAGACACAGGAACTTGAATGGTGAAATGAGGAAGAAGTGAAGCTTGAATTTTTCTACACCTGCTTTGTAGGGGCTCTGGAACTTTCCAGAATACCCTGATTCTGTAGGTCTTTCCATGTAAATTCTAATAAAGTCTCATAAACAAACTCATAAATTCTCTGTCTAGTTCATTAGCAGTGAATTCCTGTGTCTCCCAGGAGCAGGTGTGTGCTCATATGAGAGTGGCTTAGGCTTCAGTGAGAACATTTCCTCAGACATTACAAAAGGAGAAGTACTGCCCTGTCCAGACACTGCCTTCCCTGGAGGGACCTTTGCAGACCTCACTCACTTTCCACATCACTCTTATAAAACAGCAAAAAGATTTCTCTTACTAATTTTACTGGTCTTTAGCTGAAGTTTCAGCACTGTTTGAAACTGCAGAGTGGGAATTGTTAATGTAGCAACAACTCAGGAGATAACTTATATTTAATTCATATTTTCTCAATAGCCAAGTTTGCTAGTTTGAAATTGCCCAGACAAATAGTCTCCCTTCTTAATCCCACTCCATGCAAATACTTTAGAACATAAAATTTCAGATAGGCTGATGTGTAAGTCAAAAAATGTGCAAATGGCATGGGAATATTAGTTTCTGTCTTATTCTACACAGCTGCAAGTTAATGCATTTATTATTGTAATTATGCTAGACATCACAAAGCACACATATTTTCAGAACACATTGCATTTTAGAGTGCATTAAAATTGGCATCTTAAAAGGTATTACCTAACTTTTAATTATGGCTTGGGTAAATATTCTTCTCCACTATAACTGTGTAAGTGATCTCTCACCTTGCAGAGGTTTTAAGGGCATGATTTTAGATGCAGAATTCTCTGTTTGGTTCTTTACCTAAGATTTTTTTTTTCTGTAGACATTTAAGTGAATCAGATCTGTCACATGTTACCTCCTGGATAGCTGTTCAAGTACAGCAGAAATGCCTGTACTAAATATAAACAGTGACAGGACAAAGGGGCAATGGCTTTAAACTGAAAGAAGGTAGGTTTAAACTGCATATAGGGAAGAAATTTTATATGCTGAGGGTGGTGAGTCACTGGCACAGGTTGTCCAGAGAAGTTGTGAATGTCCCATCATTGGAAGTGTTCAAAGCCAGGTTGGATGGGGCTGTGAGCAACCTGATCTAGTGCAGGATGTCCCTGCCTATGGCAGGAGGCTTAGACTAGCTGATCTTTAAAGGTCCCTTTTGACTCCAACCAGTCTGTATTTCTGTAAAAACAGCACAACCATTGAGTGAATGTCTGACTTGGCAAACACCTGCACCCTGGACATAGATGGTTACCTTTTGAAAAGCTGACTGACATGAGACAAAGGTATCCAAATATTATCAAAATAATATTCTTAAGGTGTCAAGTGAGTTAATCCTGAAGATGCTAACAAAGGAAAGAAGAAAAGATGATGACAAAGATTGGGGATGAAAAACCCCAAACCTATAGCCTCTCTGCAGGATGGAGAAGTCATTTCAGGAAGGTTTAGAGACAAGAGAATTCTGTTCCTTTATTTTCTGGGTACAATGGAGTTATATTCAGTGTGTCTGCAGTAGATGAGATTATTGGGATAACCTTCCTCCACATAGAGCTCTTTGTGCTGTGCACTCCACACCCAGAAGAAGTTGGCTGTCTGGTTAACAGGATGGTTTGTGTACCAAACAAGTTACAGCGAGAGCCTAGGGTTCAGTGGTTTGGGGTTTTGGGGCTTTGTTTTGTTTTTTGAAGCCCTTCTAGCTATGTAATACCTTCTCTAACCAAGGCCACCTCCCTCCCTCCTTGTTTCTCTCTCTGTGTTTGTTGGTGTTTTTTTAAAGTTGTTTCCAATCTCAAGTTTGATTTTAAAGTGTTTTGTGAGTATTCCTTGAGTTCAGAACAAACTGGTTGGCAAATGCATTTCCTCCTGTTCCTGCATGCTCCAGGGTTGCTTACTAACAGAGTTTACTTGAGCATATCTGGAGTATTCTGTTGCTTCTTGCCTTTCTCCATGGTGAGCTGTGACCAAGGACACCAGTATGAGTTACCCATGCAGAAAGCACATACCAGCTCAGAGCTGTGACTTCTTGTACTGAGGGAAAACCTACAGTTACAGCCCTCTAGCCCAAATGAGCCTTAGCTCTTCTGCCTCTGAGTTTAGAATGAGGGAGCTAAACTTTTATAATTTTCATTCAGTTTAATTCTTTGTTGTTGTTGTTAGGCCTGTAGGTCAGGTAAGTTGCAGGTAGAGTGATCTGTAAAATGAGGTACACTAGGAATCAAGTGGGAAAGTTCACCTCAGAAAGAAGTAACAAGCCCCATGCCTGTTCACAACTGTTCTTTATCAGTCTGCCTGACTGTAGGTATGGTTTGGTCCTTTGCACCTCTTCTTCTCTTCCCTTTCATTCCTGTTTCTACAGGCTTTTTTGAATCAACTATTTCTGCTTGTGAAATGTTAAGAGGTTTTGTCACTTGCTCTTGGTTTGGGCTTTTTTGTTGCATTTTGAGGGGTTTTTTTGGAATCTCTATGAAAGCTTAGTGCAAACATCAGCTTTGTGATTTTGACAAAGTAGGAGATTTGTCTTAATTTCTCTGAGAGATTTGCTGATGGAGATGTGTCTTTCCTGTCCCAACCTCATGACTGTGTTAGGATTGAAAACAAAAAATTCCCAGTACTACTTGTCTAGTTCACTCATCAAACTACTTCAGAAAGGACTTAGAAGAAGTCATCTCTATGGTTGTGGCTGAATGGGTGACAAAATAGACCCTTGGGGGATGGCTAAGGAAGGTTTGTGTTGGGACACTATGGGTGCTGTGCAGGGTGTGATTACAGACAGGAGAAAACAGGTCACCTCTTGCCTGGTGTGTGGTATAACCACTGGAAATGTGTGACTGAGTACTTCATTTCTTATATGTGTGGGTAAAGTTAATTGGAGATCTTTGTGACAAATAGATTAGAAAGCTTCAGGCATAGTTTGCAAAATGTGTTTTAACTGATAAGCTTTATAAATATCTGTATTTTACCCCTATGTCATTGTTAACCACAATGCTAACTTGAATATAAATGTGAGTGCTTTCTAAATCCAGAGCTGGAATCTCTCAAAGACCAAACATTTGTAGAATCATAGAATCATTTATGTTGGAAAAGACCTTTAAGATCATTTAAGAAAGCAGCTTATAGATGTTAGTTGCAAACTGCTTTTTGATACAGGCTGTACTGTTTCTCAGCTTGTGTTGCCCTCTTAGCTATTTATGTTTTACTTTGGTCTGTGATTCTTGTCTAAAAGGTTAAAAAGGAAAGATCTAGGTTAAAGCAGCATGCAAATAAAACTTGTTCTGCATTTCATCAGTGCTCTCTGAGTTAGCTCACCTGTATGAGTGTAATGGTGTGAGTATTGCCTTATATTCTCAGCTTAGCAAAATGGACTACTTGTCCCAAGAAGGAGGCTGCCTGAACAACCCTGGGTGAGTTATATGTGTGGATATACATATTTATTTGTTAGAACTTTGTTTAATTCCCAGATGTATGGGGAGGGTGTGGTGTGTGTGTGTGTGTAGAAAAGCTAAGGTGCCTGTTGTACAAGAAACACATAAACCACCTTGTGTTGTATGGTTTAACTCACTGCTCTCTAGCCTGCAGACCCTACACTGTGGAAATAGGCTTAGCAACACACCCTCCAGAAAGGGAAGGTGGGCTAAAAGCCATCAGGAGAGGGTGGAAGAGCCAAGCCCAGGGCTGCACCGTGTCCTGGCCAAGCAGAGGGAAGCTGGCAGCTCTTGGAGAGCCACAGGGTGGAAGCATCATCAGTTTGTGCCATGTGGGTCATGTGTTGAAAATGTGCCTGCCTGTCTCCTGCTCTAGCAGCAGGGTCTGAGGGGAGGGAAGGAATAGATGATTTTGAACCCAGAATGACCTGTTGGGGGTTCCTGAGATCTGCTAAAATAAGCAGCAAGTCCTTCCAGGCAAGAGTTTACATTGGGGGTGGGAGAAATCTCTCTGCAGTTGGGTCTCCTAGTTTGTTCTTGAGGGCATCTCAGAGCTACTGCTCTCAGCGTAGCCTGACAGTGTCCTTCAGTTGGTAAGAGAAAAATCTCATGCTGTCCTGTAACTGTCAGGTGAGAAGGAAGAACAACAGCTCTGCTGCAAACATTTTTTGGGTGATAACATTCTGAAATAAAAGTTTTTCCTCTTGGTAGCAAGGGTTAATCATGGAGGGCAACAGGTATAGGCAGACATAGGTATGTGATATGTTCAGTGTTTTGCAAGGTGCTATAAGTGCTGGCTTAGTGTAATCTGATAGCAGGGCAGGACAGGCTAACTTAATGAAGGAAAATAGACAGCAATGTAAAAGAACTGGAAATTCAAGTCTAGCTGACTAATACCAGCCTGCTCTAGAGCCTTTTGACTGTTCATATTGCTGACAGCTGACAGCAAATGAAAGGCAAACAAAACAGAAACATTGCCTAATCTGCTCTATATTCATAAAGATTCTTTAAAGACACTGCAAGGGTAAGACTCTTTATGTTTCTTAACCTGGCACAGTTGCTGAATGCAGCCTTGAAGGCATCAAGAGGAGTAAAGTACCCAACTGAGGCTTGAAGTCTCCATGTGTGTGTGTTTGGGAAAGGGGAGGCTTCAGCAAGTTCTGTGTGGCTTAGTATGTGCTCCTTTCTACTTGGTGCACATCAGTTACATTCAGATTTCTGCAACTGCTCAAAGAAACATAGAGGTGCAAATTACACAATATTTCTATGGCTACAGCAGTAATTCTGAACTTCCTTAAATGTTTCATTTGTTGTGCTTGACAGTCTAGTTGGAAAAAGCCTAATATAAGTGAATTACAGAACAAGAGCCACAGAATGCTAAAAACCAGTGTTGTAGAAGTTATAATGGGGATTTTTACTAATCTTGGTCCTGTAGCATCTTCTGCAAAATGCTGAAAAAGTTCTGTGGAAGTTCAAATCCCTGATCTAAGGTTACTAGCACTTGGCTGGAAAAGGTTGCTTGGAACAAGAAACTGACTTGAACCTGATCTCCACTGGCCTTTTTGGTTTTTTTTTTTCCCAGCTTCCCCCTTTATTGTATATATTTTGTGTGCATTTATATTTCAGTTTAAAAATCCAAACAAAACAAGTCTGTGTCTTTGGCCAGCAGATTTTTCTTTGGTACACTGAACTTTTATGTGCAGGTGATTTAAAAGGAATGACTGCATTATCAATTTGTGGGCAAAGTAGTTTTTAGAGGATGGTTGACAGGATTATATCAGTATTGGGTACAGAGTGGCAACTGGTAATTTGTGAAGTCTGGCACCTAGCCAAAGCAATTATATTTAGTTTCCCATGATCTGTCTTCCTCCCACTGGCACCACTTCATGCTCTTGTGTCTCTGTGTTAATCAACAGAGCAAAACCTCTTGGGGTCAAGCAGTTCTTCCCCCCTCCCCCCTCTTTTACCAAAAAGTTTCCTCATATCCTGTTTTATCTGCCTTGGAGCTCAGCCCTTCAGCTGTCTCTATGCTGAGGCTCTTTCCCTTTGAAATTTGACTTATCTGCAGCTCTGTTGTTAAGAGTTGTGTATAGGATTGTGATTTTAATGCTCTCTAAAAGATGCTATTAAATGCCAGAAACTGCTTGAGGGTGCTTTTTAAAGCATTTGTCCTGTGTCACTGGAATAATTCATTTGCTTTGCAGAAATTTCTGAAGGGGATATGGGATTTTATCAATTTATCATTTTCTTGGTGTCTTTTTTTAACCAGGTCTCTTTCACACTAGTGTGACTTATTAATGCTGGTAATTTGATTAGCTTACAACAAAGTGTAAAACTAATCCTGTCTCTGCAAATTTACTGTTGGATAAAATAGCATATACTGAGTATTGTAGGAGAGGAAGCAATGAAAGACCTTTTGTTCTCCTTTCTCTTGCATTTAGTATCAGTTACCTCTTGATGAGCTAGGCTATGTGGATCCTTGCAGTGTCATATCAAACTTGTAGTTCATCTCTTCTGTTTTTGAAGTGTTGACTAAATTATTATTTTTCTGGTGGAGAATATGTGAGTCCAGAAGTGAGAAGTTACAAAGAAAATACAGTAAAATCCTTCCTGGAGAAGTGTGTGGTTGCAGTCTGCATTACTGGAGGTTTGTCTTGTGTTATGACAAATCTTTTCCATTCTGCTTCAAGAGAACTCCTTAAGCAATGGAGACTGAATGGGTCTAATTACATGGAGTTGTTTTTAAAACATGTTGTGATTTTCTTAAGCTTTTGACTCCTGTCATAGCTGTAGCAAGGAGTTTTTGCAAGTACACCTAGGCTGATGCATCTTCACTTGCTTTCCTTTTAGCCTTTCAAAATTAGTTGCTTCTTACTCACTGTCTCCTTGTTCTCATTTTGTCAGCTAGGAGATGTGAGCACCTGATTTTTTTCCTTCTCTTTACCAATAATGATGACTTAACTACAAAGACAGAATGGAAGGACAGGCCCAGTTAGTGATTCCCATGAGTTTTGAACCAGCAAACCCCACTCCCCAGGCCCCTGAGTTTACTGGAGGTTGACATGCACCATTATGCAGCAGCAAGAGGAGGAGCAGGTTTTTGCTCTGAATGTTACTGTTTTCAGCTGGTCTTTGGATCTATATTATATTGCAAAACAAGGTCATGCTTTCAGAAATGTTCTTTATAACAGTGAGACCTTTAGATAGCAGAGTTGTTCTTAGAAAGACTGGCAGTCATGTTGTCAATCAGCAGGAAGCTCCCTCTGCTTGTGGCCAGTGTTTTCGGGTGGTGAAGGCCTTGCTTGCACATACACTTCTATCCTTTTTTGACAGCAGCTACATGCAGATGTTGTCTTTGCAAGGTGGAGATGTCAGTGCTGTCCTGTTCCTCAGGCTCTGGTAGATCAACCAGCTACTGAGTTCTCCCAGGCTTGGCAGACAGTGAGCATGGACTGTGCACTGCTTGGGGGGATGCTGTGCTTTTTAGGGAGAGTCCAGTTAGTGTCATTTGTCTGGCCTTCAGGGGATGAGGGGGACATCAAGCTAAATGTTCTCCCAGTAGTGCTGAGGTGGTGATGAGCAGAATAGGTGGAGGTGACTGAACTAGAAGTAGAGATGGAGCACTCCTGCCTATCCCCTTGTTG
Organism: Galbula dea; assembly: GCA_013399015.1. Taxonomy (NCBI): domain Eukaryota; kingdom Metazoa; phylum Chordata; class Aves; order Piciformes; family Galbulidae; genus Galbula; species Galbula dea. The sequence continues at coordinate 3,877,230 of VWZX01005355.1, read as the reverse complement.
GATAAGGATGTAGGAGGTTGTGGGGTTTTTGCTTCTTTGGTAGCCAAAACAGCTCCACCAGCAGTGAAAAGTTGAGTCAGTAGAAGGACACACATTTCCTGTGTTTATTTTGGTGTATACCTGTCTGCTGGAATGTGCACATTCACCCAAAAATGGGGATAAAGCCTCTTTATGTAACTGCAACTGTTATGTGCATGCATGCATCTGTGCAGGCATGTAGAGTAGGTGCTGTGCAGAGAAGCAACATTAATGTGGTTTTTATCTAACTGTAGTTAAAGCAATGCAGCTGCTGTGAGCTGAGGCTTTAGTAACCCCAATTCAATTTGGAAAGTTCCCAAGCCCTGTGGATAGCCAAGGCTGCTAGGTCACATAACCACTTCCAAAAATTTACCTTTGTCTTCTCTTTTATGTGTCTTTCTTGCCAAAATTTGCAGTTTGTGCAACTACATAATGGTGTTTGACTCCACCAAGCAGTTTTGATTGGGACAGGGAGAGGCAGAGAGGGAAGAAGGTCCAATCTCTGACATGATTTGGGGAGGAAGGGAGGGCTGGCACTGTGCTGTCCAATCTCCCTAACCTCTTCTTTTTGTAACATCTGCCTAACCTATGGAAATGACAGATTCAGTTCTTTTCTTCTTGGAGGAATGGGGAAGCAGGGGAGAGGATTTTGGACCCTTGCTACCCTCTGGAATGCCCTTTCTCCTTTGCTTTAGGGCAAGCTACAGCTGACTTTTCCTGTTGAGTTGGCTCTACTTTGCAAGAGCAAACATTTTGCAGAGGGATGGCTACAACCCAGCATGGCCTTTCTCTTCCCTGATCAGATTAGGGAGGTTTGCTCTTTATCTTAACAGATGTTCACTCAAGAGCTTCAGTAGTAGAGTTGGGGAGAGCATTCCTCACCTCACTATCTCGTAGCTGCTGTTTAGGACTGGCCACTCAGTGTTAGTCTGGCTTTTTTGTTGCTGCAGCATAAATCAATTATTTGTAGTGCTCTACACCTACTGCTGATTTGGGGCTGCCTTCACACATCAAGCATGCTGGCAGGAGTGGACACAAGAGGGAAAAAAAAAGCCTTAACCATGCTAATTTTCTTCAGATTTCCCAGCAGCACTCTTCTGGCTTGCTGGGTTGATGTACAACAGCTGTGTTATATAAATGGGCTAAATAAAAAGGACTTAAAAAGTATCAGGGAACATGGGAGGTAGGAAGAGGAAGGTTTACAGGGGTAGGGAAGTCTAAACTGTGCTGGAGGTGTTACTGTTAATAGTCTGGGAAGGAATCTTGCCTCATTAAATATCCAGGTTAAAAGAGTGGGGGTTTTTTTTGGTGACAGCAAATAAGAGATTTTTACTTGTGTTTGTGTTTTGTGCTCTCTTTGGAGTAAATGTGCTTTCATAGGAGATTTAGGGAAGGAGGTGTTCATTTAACCTCTTTTGTATTGACTGGTTTGTGTGCTGATTCTTTTTTTTGTTCCTTTTAATGCCTGTTAGATCCAAACAGATGAACACTCTTCCTCTCTGTCCTCCTTGCTCTGTATGTACTGAGAGCCCATGGTGTGACATAGGCTGGTTTCCAGCCTGGCTGCAGAACAGGGATTTATTGATACTGATGATTTCTTTGTCCTTAAAAAAAGCTTAGCAAAGGTCACTCTGTTGACTTTTATTATGTCAGCTGCTTTTTGCAGAGTTTCCTTTAGGCAGCATGGATGCTTTCAGAAGATTTCAGGCTGTTCCTTATGTTGTTTCTTTCCTTCCAGGGTGATAAACCCTTACCATGGTGTTTTCTTATCTCCTTTAATTTGTGTGAGCAGTTGAAATACTAAGCCTTCAGAAACTTCTTGTGCCAAGTAATTTATATGAACAACTTCTTCTTGGTTGTCATTTTGCCAACTAGAGATGCCCCAGGTCTAAGGATGTGGTTCAAAGCCCCTGTTTTGTGCTATTTCATAATATTAACTGCATAGGAATAATCAATCTATGAAGAATGCCACAGTAGACTCTAGATTGTTAGCAGTTATACTTGTTGTGGGCCATACATAAAGATCATCATGGGTTTGGGATTTCTGCATTACAAGAACCATGATATCATTCAGCTTTTTCCCCCTTTTCAAGGTAACCAGACTCTGATGTATTACTTGTACAGTGTCTTAAAAAGAAATGACTCTGCAGAGAGTGGACTGCCTCTGGCTCCATCCATCCTTAACCTTCACTGGTAGAAAGGAGATAGAAACTTGAGTGCAGTGGTGCAGTTGCCATTCATGTTTTGACTTTCCTCACCTGGGATAGTTTTCAGTCCAAAATTTCCAAGTGATAACTTTATTTTTCCCTTTCCTCTCATTCACTTCCCTTTTCCTCCCTCATCCAAGATGATGTTGAGAAGGGCATCCTGCTTTCATAGAATCATAGAATGTTAGGAGTTGGAAGGGACCTAGAAAGATCATCTAGTCCAACCTCCCTGCCAGAGAAGGATTCCCTAGATGAGGTCACACAGGAACAAGTCCAGGTGGGTTTTGAATGTCTCCAGAGAAGGAGACTCCCCAACCTCTCTGGGCAGTCTGTGCCAGTGCTCTGTCACCTGAACTGGGGAAAAAGCTTTTCCTGATGTTTACACTAAACCTCCTATGCTCCAACTTGCTCCCATTGCCTCTTGTCCTAACATTGGCTGACATTTGCATTTCTCTCAGGTCACAACTTTGACACTTGTAGGCTAGAGCCAGTGCTGCTTAGAGTGTCTTAGAAAATCAATGGGAAATGTCAATCACAAGTCATTTGGCCCCATGCTAAATGAGTTGAGCTTGGGACTCAGGTCTGCATTTGGATCTTAATTATCTCCTTAATTTGAGAAGAAGGCAGTACAGTATGATTATAGTCCTCTTTAGTAACCCTACATGGGACTAGATCCAGCAGCTTGCTGGAGGGATCTTCTATCTCAGCTGGGCTGCTCTCAATATCAAGACTTGAGCCATACAAGTTTATAACTGGCCTCCTTTAGCAAGTTTTTGGGTTTATGCCTGCTATGGCTGCTCCAGTGTGATGTTGCTGGGTTATTTCAGTGTTCTGCATTACAGTGCTTGGATGCTGAGGCACTCCAGGTTATACTGGCACACAGTGTCAGGAGTTAAGGGAGAAATTGTGGATTTGTTACCTCTAAGCTGAAGCCTAGCTGCAGTATTGCAGCTTCACTGTTGGCATCAAAAAGGTTGATTTTAGAGGTAGTCCTTGTGAACTTTATTGAATTGGCTAAGTAGGGCTTGGATTAAGTGCAGGATATGTCTGACAAAGAGTGATGAGGAAAAAAGTGGTGATGTCTAGCTGCAAGGACTCCTACAGTGCTTCTTCTGAGATACCAGAGCAGAAGAGTAATAAATAAGGGTTATTTAAGGGTTAAATTGTCTGAATGTGCTTTTTGACAGACTGCTTGAGGAGGTTGTTCCTAGATGTTGAAATCAGTAGAGGAGGGGAATTTCCAGAGGGTTTGAAATCATTTTTTGGTATGTTTAGTTTTGGGGATTAAGCAAAATTAAGAGGTTTGTTTATATTGCTGTGTCTTAATGTTGCTTTTTATGTTACATTTCTAAGCAATTAGAAATGCATTACAATTACAATGCACTACAATTACAATGCTTTTCTCAACAGTTAAAAATGAAAGTAAAACCTTACTTATTTTGTAGTTCTGAAAACTTGATGTAAAATTTATGGTGATATATACTGTGTTCCCTTTCTCCTAGGACTATGTCTTTGTAGCTGAGCTTGTGCATATGAATACAATTTACACATTTTAGGCTGCTTGCAAATAACTTATTTTCTACTCCCAGATGTGTGTAAAATCAGGCAGGGAGATAAGTGGCACTATGTAGCAAAAACAATAGTCATGTTTGTGTTAGCCTATAGACAGCAGGATCCTGTGATACTTGGAATAATGAAAGCACAGTTTATGGAAAGAGGAGTGGAGGGCAGGATAGCTTGTTTAGGGTTGTGCTGGCTTCTGTCAAAAGCTGCTCTTGTTTTCTATATGCCAGAGAAAGTGAGATGAGCTGAAGGAAAGTACTTCTCTATTCTTTTGCTGTGCTAAGAGATAATTTGCTATTACTGCATACTGCTAAAGAAATGAAACATTTCCTATAAATAATAGTAGAGTGCCTAACCTTTGTAAAGTTAGATAGAAAAGCTCACTAAAGCCTATTCACCTGTCTTTGACTTTGGTCATAATATGGTGGTTAGATGTTTCTTTTCTTGGAAGAAGAAGGGATCATTTGACTTTATAGATTGCCTGGTGGGGAATCTATAACCTCTCTTTTGGGGAAGGAGCAGCCTGCTGTCTAGTCTTCCATTGCTGCATCACCATAGTGCAATATAAAGCAGCTTTGGAATGTCTGTTATTGCAGTGGTATCAGATGATGAGGAACCATATGTTACCATAAAGTGGGACTGGTTTAAGTAGTGTTTGTGTGGAACCCTTGGGATCAAGTGTGTTATGCTGCTACAGTCCTTTAAATGATAATTAAAACATGATGACTAGTTTTACATTGAGGGGTTTGTTGATTTGTTTTGGTTTCTCCAGCTTTTGTTTTCTAAATTATAGGTAGGAAAGATTTCTTCAGGGGTTTTAGTAAGTTTGCTGCCACAGCTTTTGAATCTTATCTGCTTAGTGTTCATCTTGGTATTGTAGTAACTACTGTAAAATGCTAATATTTTACAGAATAATGAATGACCTGGCACTAGTGGAAGAATATGCTAAATCCCAGTGCACACAGGGAACTTTTAAAATCACTCTTATTGTGGTTGTACCTTCAGTTTTCCTCATACTTTATGAACTTACTAGGTAGCCTGTGTCTCCAATAATTCATTTCTTCTGATTTGCCATTGACATAGTTAATTGTTACTGACCTCAAAGTTACTGGACCTTAAGAACTTGTACTCTTTGTTCATACATTTGGTTTCAATTAGTGTAACAGAGATGATTATAAGCCCTTGCTGTATTTCAGCTCTGGTTCTCCCTGGACAATTAGCTTAGCCCCCACTTTAAAATCATTCTCTTTTTGGATGCTAAAGAAGTTCTTGTATTTGCCCAGTGATCCTTTGGAGTGAAGTTACTCTTCACTGATCAGAGAGAGTGACTTAAAATATTATTTCATCTTACTGGAGAGTTAGTTTAGTTCTAGGTAGTAACTAAAATAGAAGTTGTACTTAAATGAATTTTCATACCTATGTTTTCTTCTGGAAGAGCTGGTACATCCCTACTGACATAGATTAACCCATTTGAATTACTGTCTGTAGGAAATAATAAATTATATGTTCTATGGCTATATATTTTCAGGCTGGCTTACAGGATGGTGGGAATCTGGGACAGTCTAAGACAAATTAATCTTAGCTCCACTGTGCTGGCATGTGTGTAACTTCTTAATGGCTTTCTTACCTTCTAAAGGGTGAGGCCAATTAATGACATTTAGGGAAATTACCCAGGATTATATGGGTGCATGAACTGCTTGCAGTGCCATAGCCCTGCTGAAATACAGAGGAAGCCTTGTTAACTGTTCAGGTTGTCCAGCAAAATGGCAAAGGCTGAGGTTGAGCAGTCATGGCTCCTAAAGCCCATCCTTCTCTGCTCATGCATGTAGCTCTCTTTAATGCAGATGTTCTCTTGTTAGGGTTGTGGCTGTTCTTAGGAACACTTTTAACAGCTAATTAAAGCATGCTTTGGAAGTTGGAGAGATTCTCCTGTTTGCACAATCTTGGGTTTCCTAATTTCTTAGAAGGGTAGGATCTAGTGACTTAAATGCTTCCATGCTCTACCATCACTGCTTAGGAATTTGGGAATACCACAATCTATATGGGAAAAACAGCTGCTACATTTCCTAGAGTGAGGGAGTGTGAGCCTGTGACATGATCCTCCCTAATTAAATTGCTTGGCATTAGGGAGAGGAAGATGCCCTTCATTTTTTTTTTTTTTAAGTCTCAGCCTACTGCAAAAACAAGGTGAAGTTAAACCTCCTGCACAAAGGCTGGTTTGAATCCTCACAAATGGCCCTGAAGTCACTCAGAAGCTTTCCTGGGGGTCTCAGTCTGGATGGGTATGTGTTAGACCTCTGCCCTTTATTCTTCTTTCACAGCAACCCTTAATCAAAGGCACTTTAAAGAATTTTGATCAAAACACTAGGCACCACAAGTTTAGTTTCCTTAAAAACATATGGATTGCAATTCCTGGACTCCAACATACTCCCTTAGGTCTCTAGTTTTAGATACCTGTTTCTGTTACCTTTGAAGAGACAGATTTTTCTCTTAATGTATTGATCACCTTAGTTGTATCAAAAGATTTTTTTCTGTTTCATGCACCCCTTTTTTATCATCATTATACCAAAGGAGTCATTTCACTGATCTTGGGAAACTTTTTTCCCCCAGAAAAAGGGCCAGCTTTCTGTAATACCTTTGGGGTTTTTGCTACAGCACACCTTTTTGTAAGCTCACGGTAACCATGTTTGCCTTTGGCACTGAGGAGTAAATGAAATTGTGGGAGCTGCAGGCACACATCCCTCCAGGGAAGCTGTTTACATTCCATAGTTTGGTATTATTTCTTTTTTTTTTTTTTTCTCTGCTATTGTACTGTGCAGTTTTTTGCCTGTTCTAATTTGCCATGACGTGGTCAGTGCTGTTTCCTTCCGGCTGCTTGGGAGCTTGTGCTAGAGATAAGGATACATTTACAGTGCATTTCTAACAAGAAGCTGAAGATCTGCTTCATGGAGGAGCCTTGGAGACTCTCTGGATTGGAGAAAGAATTTATTTACTGGTTTCATTTGTTTGACACTGGCAGAATCAAGATCTGGAGTGTTTTGCTTACTAAGTAACAACTTAGCTCCATTTGAACAGCGTGTGGAAGAGTAGTGATACACTTGAGATACCCTACAGCTGAGTAGGTCAGTCTGGCTTTTGGGTTTTTACTTTGAATATACCTTAAGATGAGAGTTGAATGAATATTAGCATGTATTCAGCAGTAAAACTAAGAACCTTTGTATCTTTCAGAGGTATCTGAATTCCTTGAAGTTAGCTAGAACAGTTATAGCTCAGAGCAAGCTTTATTGGGACTGCTGCTATTGCACATAGCTAAGGCAATCATTTCTTAATTATAATCTTTTCACTTGTTTTCTCTCCACAGTGGTAAAGGCTCTCAGGGTGGGAAGAACAACTCAGGAAAGGATTTCCCTTTGTTTGTTTCACTTTGGGAAGAGAAGGACTCAGCAAGACCAATGATCTAAGCAACGCGACCAGTGGTACATGATTCTTTTGGTGATCCTGCCTTTCTGCCCAGCTGGATCCTGGTGACACTCTCCATTCTTTCTCATTGGAGAACATTTTTCTTCCTATGTGGAACTGAGAGCTGGGAATGCTTTATTATGGCAGCAGTTGTACAACAGAATGAGCTTGTGTTTGAATTTGCCAGCAACGTCATGGAGGACGAGCAGCAGGTATGGGACAGTGGAAGAAACCATATTTATACAAGTAAACATGAGTCAAAAATGTGCTGAAGAAAACATTGAGGTCATTATTGTTGCAGCAGATCTTTGTGCTGTTTCAAAAGCTTCCTGTTGCTTCCTGTAACTTGCATGGGGAGAACAGAAATGGGTTGAAATGATTTTAACTTCTGCACTGTTGCAGAGACCTCCTCCTCCAAAAATGGTTTTCCTGTCACTGATTTGTGCCAGTAGAATCCATCCATTTGTGAGGCAGAATTCCCCAAATTCAAGTATTTGACAATAGTTTTAACCTTCCTAGTGTGCTAGAATAAAAGTAGCAGTTACCCTCTGGATGACTAGCAAAAGCTGTAGGTACTTGCTCACTGCTTTGTACAGGTTGGTTTCTAAGTTGTGTTGCTCTATGCTGGCTGTTCAGAAACAAGCTTTGAATTGGTTTCTTTCACACTGCAGGGAAAATATGTCTGTTTCTATCTGAGGAGGCTCTCAGTTAGGTGTTGATTATCTAAACCACATCCTGTGAGTCCTGAGGCTTCAGTGAAGGATTCCTGTTACAATATCAGACAGCTCCTTTTTAGGTGGTAGTTAATAGTAGGGTTTTGGATTTATTAAGAAGAAGTGAGATGTCTGGGTACTGTGGAGACACAGTTCTTAAAAGGCTGAGAAGTGCCATGACAAACTGTTCTTCTTTTTGTGAATGTGAAAAGCATTTAACTTCTTGTGTTTCAGAAAGACATTAGGATTTATAATCTTGTCTCTGGGTTTTCTCTGTGGTCTAATACCTGCCTGGATCAGGGGCTCATTTCTGCTGTCAGAGTCATGCAGTCATTTCAGTGAAGGGAGTGTTGTCTGTCTAAAATGCTAACTCAGTTTTGGGTGGAACTAGTAATGTAACTTCCTTCCCTGTATTTTTCCAGAGCCTGTGGTAGCCTGGGGATTTAGATATGGGAATTGCACAAACACAGTCAAAAACTAGACTTATTTATTACCTCTGTTTGTTGTTTGTTGCTGGCTGGGAGAGGGGAGAATTGAGCTAGGGGAAGGCTACTTCATTGTGGTTTCTGGAAGGGGTAGTGCAAGCAAAGCTGGTTTTCTTCTGTCTTCTGCCTTTTGAAAGTTCTTCAGAGGCTTACCTGAAAACCTTTCAAAATGCTGAAGAGTGCTCAACAGGGCAGTAAAAGCTCCCTAAGTGGAGCTTTCTCCAGCTCCAGAACAAACTCAGTCTTGGTATTGATCTCATAACCCTACTCCAGGTAAAGCCTGAGGAAAGGAGGTGTCCTGTAGCATATCCTAAAGGTGATGAAATCAAAGATGCAAAAGGCCAGAGAGAGTGAGTGCACAGCAGAAGATTCATCATTTCAATCAGTCAGATGGAAGCCCCTCTTAAATCACTGAGTTGACTTAATTCAGATATCAAAGATGCAAATAACCCAGCCAGCTGGCTGCACAGAGGTTGTAGAGGAGGAGTCTTGCATAGGGAAAGATCTGAGAGGCTGGAGCAAGATTTAGCTCAGTCAAGGATTTATAGTACAATATTAACCCAAAAAGACTGGTGATTGCTTATACCTTGTTCTGCTTCTTAAAATGTAAGAGCTGTTGCTGCTCCTGAAGTTGTAAAGTTCTGGACAGATTAATTTTATTTAGGGATGGAAAACACAATTTGTGTCCTCTGCAAACATTTGAGCTGCAGAAATGCTCTGTGTTAGTCAAAAGCATTTTTTGAGCATCATCATTATACAAAATGTCCTTTAACTGATCTTTGGAAATTAGGGGGGAGGGTTGATGCCCCTAAAAGCTGGTACTGCAAGAAGGTACTTTTCTTTTTGTCAAAGCTTTACCTGGAGCTCTCTTGTGCCAAGAGCTGTCAGGATGTGAAATGGCTTGGGGGGAGAGGTTCAGGGTCTAGATGGCAGTTGTGCTCAGTGTTTCAGGGAAGTCATAATTCATGTTATGTTGTTTTGGTTTGGTTTTAAATCTTAGTTAAACAACTGTAAATAATGAGCAGTCCATTTGCAAATGCATTCAGCCAGTGGCAGACACCAATGGGAGGGACTTAAACACATGACCCTGAGTGAATTGGAAGAGCTCTGTCTTATCAGCTTTATCCTTTTCAGTTTAGAAGATAGCATTTTTGGGTTTTTTTCATGGAGGGTTGATTGATCACACTGTGCATGTATGATGAGGAAGAAATGGGCTGAAAATATCCTTATAATTCTGAGAAGGGAACAGGTGGATTGCATTAATGCTGCTGATAACCAGACTGGCTGCTGCTGTGTCAGAGGTCCTGGTTAGATAGATGCTTTGGAGGGAGGTTTCTTTCTTTTTGGTTTTTTTTTTCCTCTCTTCTGTTTTCTTCCTTTTGAGAGAGAGTGACCACATGAAACTGGTTAAGAGCTTTTCAAAGCTTTGACTGTGGCAGAGCTGCAACCTAAAACTGCTTTTCTTCATGTCTGCATCTTCCCTCAATGTCTTTTCATTTAGCCCTTCCTTAACTTGCACTTAACATGATATTTGATCAGGGTGTTTTTGATTTAAAAAGCTGAATAAAAGCAGTCACAGAGACTGGTTCCATAGTAGGAAGTTTTGCATGGTGCCAGGGACACACTGAATCATCACAACCATTAAATTGCTAGCAGGGTTCCCAGCATGACTGCTCTGTGCCAACAGGTGCTCTCCCACCTGCTTCTGAAGCATGCAGTAACCTATGCCCCAAACCTTCTCCTGTATCTCAGTTTCTCTCTTTTCTTCTTCTGAGGAAGGGTCCAAAGCCCTTAGGTTGGGCTGTGACTTCTGCACCATGTTCTCATGTTTTGCTTTGCTCTTCCACATTCCTTGGTGTTGCCATGGGCTTTCTGAAACATTAAGTCACTTGCTCAAAGCCAAGCTCTAAATTTTTTTGGCTATTTCCAGCTCATGCAGAAATTTTCTCCCTTATCCACTTGCAGTTCTATGAAGACTTTAAGGAAATGATTGTGAGATCTGTAATGAGGTTGTCTCCCCAGGAAAAGAAGTGGCATTTATCTGCTTCCAGCATCCCTCTGTGAAACTTGGTCATTTCTCAGATGCTGGCCACAGGAACACCTTTAAAAAGTCAAGAGGCAGCCTCTGCTGTTGGCACAGGAACCTTCAGTTCTGAGCCAGAGAAAACCAAAGCCTGTTTTCTGATCCCCAAGGTGCCTAATTTCATTTAACTAATTAATTTATTCTCTTTAAACAAATGGCCAGCTGTATTGCAAGTCTGAATTCTCTTGCTCTGTAAAAAAAACAGGGTTTTTTTCTTTTTATGTAGTTTTTTACTGCTCCAATCTATTACATGCTCTTCTTCCCACCACTCACTCACTTGCACACAGTTTATTCCACAGCAGTTAGAAGCTAGTCACCATATTCCTGGGACAGGTTTTCTTCCTTAGAGGACTTGTAGTATGAGAAGACAGTACCTTTAGAGCAGAAGAAATTCCCTTCCTTACTTTCTATTTGGGGGAAAAGAAAAAAAAAAGAAACACCTTGCCAGCATGTCAGCCACCCAGGAATGATTTGAGAGCAGGAAGGTTGTTGCCTTTGGCCTCCAAAGGAGAGCAGGGTTCAGTTTTCAGAGGTTCCTTTCAGGGACCTGCTGATGGGACTTCAGCATCTGACTGAAGCTTTGCATCCCTCCAGATTGTTAAAGGTTGGTCTGCTGAGCTGGTTTATAGCTAAACTGCAGTGAGGCTTTTGGTGTCTTAAGACCAAAAAGAAGATGTCAGCAGTAGCTCAACTCCTTTATGTGTCCAGCAGGCGTGGGAGATGCATTGAAGCCAAGGCAAAGCTTTACATTGTAACTATATTTTGCATGAGAAAGATGAAGCAGCAGAAGCAGGCAAAAGGAAGGAACAGACAAATTGTTCTTCTGTGGATTTATGTGTTGATTTCTTGAAAATCATTGCTGCCACTTGTGCTTTGGGGCTTTCTTTTAGTTTTGGGGTACTTTGCACTCTTCCTTGGTGTCAGTATGTGTAGAAACACTTTTGTATTAGAAATAAATTATTTTGTGGTCTTGCCATTAGAGAGAGAATTTAGCTTGCCATAATTGAATCACTACCTTCTAGTCCTTAATTTGTTTTCCCTGTGTGTTATTCTTATTACACACTAGCATCAAAGGGAGCTGTAGTAAACACAGGCTCTCCTGCAGTTCTAAATGTGTGCAGAGTTATTCTTGTGTTTTACAAGAACAGGAAGCTTTAACTTGATGCTCAGTTGGGATTCAGGCACTTTTAATGAAATCCAGAAGATTCTAGAAGTACCAAGGTGAGATTTTTACCTCTCCAGAGTCATATATACATCAGCATACATTAGTAGCAGCTTTTCAAACTGAATGAAATGCTTCTTAATGAAACCATAACCAATTGCAGAAAAGTGATGATGGTTTCTGCAAAAATGCATTTCAAATTAGATTTGTTTGCAGTTGCATGGATGCTTTTCTCCCTGAAAGCATATTATGTATTTGTTCCAGCCTTTCTTTTTCACAACTGTGCCAGGAAGGAAAATCCATACCTTGTACCTTCATAAGGTATGAGTGGGAAGCAGGTGTAACAATGGGTTTAAAACAGAAGGCCACCAGAAATGATCTTTCCTCTGACTCTTTTCAGTTCAAAACTGTTATTAATTGAAAGGAAACCAAATTCAAAGTGTCTTAGCACAAGTGAATGCTGTTTTGTTTGTTGTCTTTTGGAAGCATAGTGTGTGTCAGCAAGCTCCTCCAATGGTACAGCACCGAGTTAAGCAACAAGCTATTCCCCTGCCATGGGAGTTTCTCTGCCTGTAGGCAGACACAGTGACCTTGTTAGAGTATGTGTGTGATAGTTGTTTCTAGACATGGTCTTACTACAGTTCAGCCTTGCAGAGCAGATCTCATCTGATCCTACAGATCAAACTGCCTGCTGCTGAGCTGCGTGACGATGCTACCACGGGAAACAGTTTGGTCAGTGGTGAAGAGTGTTTCAGTGACATGTGGGTGCTTGGCCTTCTCTGACTGGGTTTCACAGCAGAGTAACAAGTAGGGTGGAATATAAATAGGGCTTTGAGAAACTGAGCTGAAAACTTGTGACAAGCAGTTGGTTTTATCTGTGTTTCATTTATTCTGAAACAGGCTTCTGTGTCTTGTCTTCACTGCAGAAGAACAGCAGTGCTGGAGATGGTTTTGCCTCTCAGGGGCAGAGTCAGTGATGAGAACAGCAAAAGATGAAGGTGCTTGCATTAAGCCCAGTGTTATTGCAAGCATTTACTCTGCTGTGCCCCTCCTCTGTATTGTCAGCTTTTATGCTGCAAAATAACTGGGGGAGTCTGGTGTTACCTACTGGAGTAAAGTCAATATATTAGACACTACAGTGACATGCAGCCTCTTGCCTGTAGTGGAACACTGCTTGGCTTTAGATGCTAAAAATCATCTTCTTTGGTCTCCCCTCCTGACAGCCTAATATTCAAGTGATGTAGTACAGGTCTGCTGAAGCATAAATCAGTAAGTGGTTAGATTGGAAGTAGTCTAAGTACTGTTATTTTAACTTTCCTTTTCCCACATTCCCCCCCCTACAGCTTGGGGATCCATCCATTTTCCCTGCTGTCATCGTGGAGCATGTTCCCAGTGCAGAGCTCCTGCATAACTACTCTGGCTTAACCTGTGTGGATGAACCTAGTGACATGATCACTGAGAGCTCACTGGATGTTGCAGAAGAGCAAATCATAGAAGATGATGATATCACCCTCACAGGTTGGCAATCAAAACATTCTGTGCTGTGTTTTTCAACTAAGATGTCTGTGGCTACTGGGGGGGAGGGAAAAAGCTTACTGACACAAAAACAGCAGAGAAGAAAATTGTAGTAGGATTGAAGGCTGTTTAATTCTGTACCAGACAGAGAAAATGGCATTAATACTGTTAGCAGGTGGCTTGCAGGTCCAGCTGCAGAGCTGATAATGGTGAAGAGTTTCAGCTATCAACAGAGATTAAGGCAGAGTCCTGCTCAGAGTGCCAACTTTGCTCTCCAGAGGATTTGTTTGCTCTTATTTCATGGTTGATACATAGCTAAGTAAACAAACATACCAAAAAGCAGGAGTATGCAGCTTGAGTAGATATGCTGCTTTTAGCTTCCTGAGGCTGTACAATTAGCTGTAGAATGTCTGTGTTAGCATGACCTCCTGGTGTAAGTATGCTCAGCAGAGTATTCATTTTGGATCTCTCATAATGATTAGCACCCAAAATACAGATGTTCTGTTTAAGTTCTGTTAGAAAAGGTAGCCTCAAAGAGAAAAGCTCAAAGATGTCCCATTCTTTTGGAAGACAACTTATCAGTGAATGCATGTCTTTGAAGCATTTTTGCAGAACAAGTCTGAAAGGTGGAGTAGATAGTTCACAGAGAGAGGATTTGTTTCTGTCTCTCCTTTCAGCCATTAGGCTCCACACCTGGACTGTCTCCAGGGCTGGAGACAGCTTGCTGGTTTCAATCATCCTTTTGACATTATTTCCAAAGACATACTCAGATACAATCTTTAACCACCAAAAGCAAAACAAAAACTCAGCAAAACTTGACGTGAGGGGCAGTTCACAGAGTAAATTGACATGAGCTGTTGTCAGTAAATGGTTTTTTATCTGATATTTTCTCAGTAGTGAATTATCTGTGAACAGACTGTGACCACACAGACAAGTTAGCTGATTATTCAAGAAGGTTTTACATACTTCAACATTACTTCAAGTTGAGACCTCTTGCCAACTATGCACTTGCTATTCATATTAATTATTCACACTGCAACTGGCATTTTCTCAGTGTTACTGAAGCACCACTTAATGTGGCTGTGTGAATTTTTCACAGCAGATCATTTTTATGACTCCATATTCAGGCTGCTATATTGTGAGGGTATTTTTACTCACAGGAGTAATTGTGAAACTCCACTTTTGTCAAAGCTCTTGTTCATGTTTCTTTGGGTTTTTTTTGTTGTTGTTGCTGGTCACATGAGAAGGGTTTGCAGATTGTTGCCAGAGACTGAAAATATGTAATCCTTGTAACTGATGGTGTCCAAGGGTTTCTGGGATACTTTGGAGGCAGACAAGTACAGTATTGTTCCCATCAACCATTGTAGTTCAAGCAGTCTGGTTTTCTTTAAAGGCAAAGCCCTTAGAAAACTAGAGCTGCCACATTGCAGAGATTGTTGTTGTGAAGGAGATGTTAACTTCTTTTCTGTTTCACCCTCCTGCTAGCATGCTGTGGGGTTCCTTGGAAAGGAAAGTGGATGAGCCCAGGCTGGGCAGGGACCAGCACTGCTGCTGCAAGCTCCTGCTCAGGGTGCAAGGAGAGCAGCAGTGGCAGCTGAGCCCCTGGCTTCTGACAGGAAGCTTTCTAGCTTGACTCAAGCTGGGCATAATTCAGGGCCCAGGGGTGTAAAGACACCCCACAGGAGGTGAGGAGAGGTCATTGGGAAAGGAGCCCCCTGTCACCTCCCTGTCTGCAGCAGGCAAGCATTGCTGTGGTAGCAGCTGTCTGCTTGAACTGCAAGGCTGCCATGGAAGAGACCTGGTTCCAGCACAGCTTGCCATAGGCTGCCTCTGAAATAGGACTAATCAGAACTGAAATTTCTCACCTCCTCCTCTTTTTCAGACATTTTTTTCCCCTCCCTTTTTTGAAGTTCCTTTCTTGACTTTGTTTTCTTTTGTGGGGTGTGTTGGCTCTCAGCAGTGAAATGCATTGTTTTGCTGTTTGAAGTCTGTACCATTCTTTACAGTCACTTCCATGTTATGCCTTTGAGAGAGAATCAGACATTGTAAAAAGTTTACTAACTCCACAGGAGAATATTCCTGAAGTTCAGGATAAAATGAAACTGAAACCACCAGCATTTGTGACTAAGCATTGCTGAGAAATGGCTGCTTAATAGGCAGGATTTAGATCCTAGTTTGTCAGTACTGTTTTATGACTCTCTCATACATTAAGCTTCTCTTTTCTCATAAACCAACAGAAATTAGCTCTAGGTCCCAAAACTGAAGCAATTTAGTTTTTAGGGATTTATCTGCAGAATGATGGGTGCTGGTAGTTGGGTTTTTTCCCTCCATCAATAGGATGTAGCTTCAGCCCTTCAAAACCACAGCTATCACACACTGGTGATCACTTACCTGTAGTGTAATTATAACCTGCAGCAAACTCTTTAAGAACAGCATCTGTTTCACATGAAACCCTGCTGAAAGGTGGCTGACAAGCAGCTGTTTAGTTACCTGAATGCTCACACTGTAATTTTTTTGTAATGAATAGACAGACCTGCCTTACCACCCTCCTCTGGAAAAGCACTTTTCCCCTGGAAAGACTATCATGTCCCTGCTTTGTTGCAGGAGGGCTGGACTAGGTGACCTTTAAAGGTCTCTTCCAACCCCATCCATTCTATGAATTCATATGGTCAGTTTGTGGCCAGTGTTAGGGGATTTGAAGTGATTAACCATCAGGTAGTAAAGGGTGAGGAGCAAAATAAATAGGGAACATTTGGCTTTGAATGAAGTTTTATCTCTAAAGGGAATATTGAATTGGGGTTTTGTCCTCTGGAAAATACAGGGCATAGTGTTTTGTGCAGAATAAATTCTAGGC
Organism: Galbula dea; assembly: GCA_013399015.1. NCBI lineage: Eukaryota > Metazoa > Chordata > Aves > Piciformes > Galbulidae > Galbula > Galbula dea. The sequence goes on along the minus strand of VWZX01005355.1, from coordinate 3,861,171 downwards.
CAGCTTGTCAGATGGTACTATTTGTTACACTTTGTGTAACTTCTTAATGTGATTAATTATGGTTATAAGGTGTATAGGAAGGAGGAACTAATTGGATTATGGAACTTCCTGACAATTATTTATATTGGTAGGAGTAATTTTATTTTATTTTATTATTAAACTATGCCATGTCTGGCCAGTTTAATTTAGAAAAACAACAGCTAATGAAACTGGTGTTGTTTTCATGGAGTCAGAAGTGAGCTGTGCTGAGACATTTTTGGGATGGTGAGAGAGGAGGGACAGAAAATTTGTGCTTAGATGCCCTGTGCCTTTCTCTGAGTAGGGAGCATAGAAGTGTGAATTCTCATAGCTTAGTAACAGTGCTTACTAACCTGTTCAGAAGTTATTGTACAGCATTTCAAACCTCAGTAGTTTTTGGCTTTAGTTTTGGTGATGCTGTAGCATTTTTGGCACAAGCCAAGCTGGTCAGGTAGGGAGAATGAAGGCAGAGAGGTGCAATCCCTCACAAACCCAGTGTCTTTGGTGCTCATTTATGAGGCTAGAGAGAAACTCAAAGTAGCAGAAGGTAGAAACTGAGCTTCATAGTGTTAATCCATGAGGATTTTGAGTTGGCAGGATGCTAGTTATAAAAAAGAACAGGTATGGTTTCAGTTACTTTGTAAAGAAGTTATTCACTGCAGCACATAGCATATGCTTCAAAACAGGGAGGGGTTTTTTGTATAGTTCCTCAATGAGATAATTTTCTTTACAAGTTGTAAAGCTTTACTTCAAAAAGGAAATGAAGAGTGATGTGTAGCTCTCCTGAAATACCTGTGTTCTTAAACTCAGTTTTCCAGCATCAGTTAACAATCAGCTCAGAGTGGATACTAAAAAGCAATCACTTAAATTTACAGCCAGCTCTTCTGCAAGAGGGCTCTGTCCATGTGTAGTGAACCTCTTTCTCCTTTCAGCAACTCTAGATTTCTCCCAGTATTACTCTGAGTCTCTGTGCTCCCTGTTGACTCCATAGGAAAAGCAGTGCTGGATTTAACCAGAGCTGTGACTAGCAGAGCCCTTTACTTTGGCCTGGACAAGGACTCTCCTTACCTGCTCTCTGAAGCTGCCAGCCACCAAGGAAGCAATAGGAGTGGGATGGGATTGCTAAAAGAGCTGTAAAGCTTTCAACAAAGCCACTGTGCAGGAGTGGGGAATGAAGGACTTTGGACTGAGGTGGGGAGCTTCCAGCATGAGGCATAGTTTCTTTCTCCCCCGGGTTGAGAAGGGCAGGAAGCTGTGTTGGGGCAAGTCTGGTGCTAACTGCGAGCGCTGGTTCATAGCCGACCTGGGTTGGCAGTTCCTGGCCTGTAGTTGGCATGCAGGTACAGAGGCTTGTGTTTGTGGCTTGCTCAGATATAAACAAGAACTTGTAGAGTAGCCTGGGAAAGCTGAAGTTACTTTTGGGTGTGGTTTCCCCCTTTCACTCCTCCTCTCTTCTTTTTCCTTCTCCTTCTTCCCTCTCTTTTTCCCTTCACTCTTTTTTACTTTTTCCTTCCTTCCTTTTTTCTTTTCCCTCTCTTTTTTTCCTCCTCATTTTAAAAAGTTACTACCTATGAAAGAGAACATTTGAAACCTGATGCTTCTCAGAAATTACCTCCCCCCCCCCATTCTTTGAGCTCTCACTTTGCCAAGCTGTAACAAATAAGCCAATTCATCCCAGTTCTTCTTAAATGTGTGACTGTATCACAACTGCCAGTGATTGGAGCAGCCTTCTGCAACATCACAAGACAAACTAAAATAACAGACACCAACTTGCCTTAGGTACTTGAGCTGCATACCTCCAAGCACTGTCTCAAGTTGAGAGATATGAATTAGCATCTTGCTGTGCTAGTAGGGCAGAGAGGTAGTGCTTCATCTGCTCTGTGCAGTGCCCCACACCTTGTTTCTGTTAGCTCTTGCAGGGTTTGTACCCCCAAAACTTCTTTCCAGCCATTTTCTAAAACTAAATTGTCTCACTGTGTGATCAAGAAAGCATGAAGCCTGGCTTGTGCTACGTGACAGGAGTTTAGATCATGAAGCAGGGGCAGAGAAGGGAGGAAGAACCACAGCCCTCGATTTTCAGCCACAGGAAAAGCCTGAATTGGCTCAAACCACTTTGTGAAGTCATCTTTCTAAGAAGAGGCTTGAAGGGTAATAGCAAGGACATTAATGTGGTTAATAAACTTGCTTTTTGCCATTCTGGATCTGTGGATAGACAGATAGTTGGCACTTCTTACATTTTTTGTGAGCAGCATATTATATTCATTTCTATGTTGATGTTATTTTTATGACTATTATAAGTTCCTTTCATTAGTCTTGTCTATGGATGGTTGATTTCTAGCCACAGGATGTAAGAGCCATGTAAAGCTGGCTACCTCTGCCTCACCTGCCATTTTTTAGAGTGAAGAATTGCTCTGTCACCTCAGTGCCTGAAAGCAAGTGGATAGATTTGCTCCTCATCCAGCTGTCACCAAGGAAAGAGCAAACAGTGGCTGCTTCCTGCCCACAACACTGAGAGCCAGGGGGTACTGCTGCTGGCTTTTAAACTGTGTGTGGCAGCACAAAGCAGCCCCAATCCTTGGCTTTAGTTTGGCAGTGTTGTGTGTCTGTACTGAGGCTGATATCCTTACTGTGCTCTCCATTATGCTGGCAGACAGCATGGGAAGTTCCCAGCCAGATAAAACTTAGAGAAGCAGAAACGATTGAGTCAGCAGTGCTGGGCCAAGGGTGAGCATGCCTGCAGATTGCACTTGGGTCAGTCTTCTCCTTTGGCTGGCTAGGCATTCCCTAGGAATGCTGTTTGGCACTAGGGCTGAGATGTTCTGTGGTTATGCTCCTGAGCCTGCAAGCTGCATGACAAAAGGGTCAGCAGTTTGCTGCCCTGTCTCACTCTGTGGCTTGCCAAGCCAGGACCTTAGTCTCCCCTTCTCTCTTCAGGCTGTCCTCCTCCCCAGCTCTGTGTTTTTCAGTTCTTAAGCCTGTTTGGAGATGTCAGTCAGAAGGTGCAGATCCTTAACTGGCTGGCTGGCTGTGCAGGGTGTGAGGTGGAGGGGGTCCTGTAGACAACAGGGTGAGTTGCTGTGGGAGTCAGGGTTCCCAACACCTGTCTGCTTTATTCTGTCTTAGCCTGAGCCTCTGACACTTGGGGCATGATAGGACTAAGGTCAAGAAAAAGTCCAGAAGGTAAAGAGGCTTCTCCTGAGCTCCATGTGCTGTCTACAAGTCATAGCTGGGTGGAGGAGGCAGGGCTGATGAGTGAACATCTGCATTCATCTTTGCCCTCTCCTAAGGGTATGATTGCAGAGCTGTAAATATTTGGAGTGAAACTGGGGAAGGGTTTGTTCAGCTGTTATTTTAGTGGTAGGATTGTTTTGATTGAGTGCTTTGTTGTTGTGGTGGTCTTTTGATTTAATTTTATTTAAGTATAGAAATTGAGGGATAAACCTCTTGCTTTTATGCAAAGAAGAAATGTTCTAAGGTCATTGCATTGTGTTTTATGGGGGTTTTTTTGTGACTGCCCCACCCAAAATTCCTCAAAGCTAAACAAGAAGAGAGGGTGTGAAGCTGACTCATTACCAGGCTGAGAAAGTAACCTGAGGCTCACTGCTATCCTAGGGAGGGGAATACTAATGAAGCCTGGACTTCCATCAGATGCAAGTGAATTCTCCAAGGTAGCTTCAAAGGCTAAGAAAGGCTGTGCATTTCCATCCAAGAAAGAGTCATTCCCAAAAGAATCTGTTGACCAGTTCTAAAGGTTTATGCTACCAAGTCCTGGAGCTAATATCTAACTTATTGATCCTGTTCTTTGGGAGAAAACTCTCTGGTAAGGTGCTCCACCCTCATGAGGTTGATGAGGGATTGGCTAATAGCCAGCATGTTTGAGAAGTCTGCCAGTCCTCTCTGTTGCTTGTCATCTTTTATGTTTGCTTTCCAGTGTGTTCCTGCAGCCCTACCTGTAATCCCCCTGGAGTTGAATGGTTTCAGATTCAGTTGCACCTTTAGTTCATGTGCTCTCTAGTAGAAGTTGTGGAATATTTTTCTTATCTGTCTTCCAGGCTAAATGATAAGATTTTTTTTTGGTGAGCATCTCTTAATTATGACATTCACTTCCTTTGGACCCCCATAAGGAGAAGTTAGCAATGTTGGGGGTTTTTAAAGGATACTGTCTGGAGTGGTGTTTGTGCTAGTGATATTTCTTAGAGTTCATGGGTGTTGTGTTTTACTGCATGTGTCTGACTGGCAAAGACAAGAGGTTAGGGAGAGGATTGGGTTGTTTTTTAAACATAACAATCTGGAAAATGTAGTGTCTGAAATGAAATGATTGCAGTGTGCATATTTTCCCCAGCTGACCTGTTATTCTGGTAAAAATATGTATTTACCCCTCTGGGGTTTTTTTTTCCTAGAAGTGAAATAGGAATAAATATCATGTTAAACTTTAGGCTCCACTTTGTAGCTTGTTAAGAATTGTTTACCTCTTGCTTTTAGTTGAAGCATCTTGTCATAATGGAGATGAAACAATGGAAACAATTGAGGCTGCTGAAGCACTTCTCAATATGGACTCCCCTGGTCCTATCTTGGATGAAAAGAGAATAAGTAAGTTTTTTATCAAGACAAATCCAATCTGTATTTGCCTTGTTTATTTGTGAAAGGAGGAGGGATTCAGTGCAACATGCTTTCATGGAATTGGTAAGGTTATTTGACTTCCAGGTAGCCTTTACTGGCATAGTTTGGATATCAGAAATGAAGTGGTGTAGGCAGTGAGGGACTTCATTGCCATGCCAGAGTTGGAACAAATAAGGAAAGAATAAAGTTTACTTACAGAGGGAAGGTATGAATGAAGTTGGGTGTTTTAGATTGCAGTGTTGTTTGGCTGATAGAGAATTAGTCTTTTTCTGTTGCCAAGGTAAAAGGACATGCCTGCATCTCTCTGCAGGTTTGCCTTAAATATCACTAAAAATGTGTGATCACCAAACAACTGTGCTTTTGGGAGTGGCTCATATCAGTCAATTGTTGTATTTTAAGAGTGCTTCTGCTTGTGTAAAGTGTTGTCAGTGCCTATATTCCATTATGAACTACTCTTCTCTCCCAATGAAGGCCTTAACTCTCATAGTTTTATTTGATTCTATGTTTAATTTTTTTGCTGTGAAAGAAACAGCTTTCAAAGTCCTTGTGATTGTGTGGAGATATTCATGTTGTCCTTTTCCTTTAAGCAACTATGTTTGGAACAACTGAAGATGATGACATGGTGCCTCCTATTACACACGTGTCAGTCACACTGGATGGGATCCCTGAGGTGGTGGAAGTTCACCAAGCCCCAGACCCTTATGGTGAATCCCCAGAGACTCCAGAATTTGAACAACCAAAGAAGAAAAAAGGTAAGATGCTACTGGAGAACAGTGGTGTGGGGTAGAAGAGCAGTAGGTGACATGCTCAGCTCCCTGCTCTGGAACCATTCTGGGTGTCAGGTCAAAGTAACTGAGTAGGCTCAGTCTGAAACAGAGAGGAAGCATTTTCTTCCTGGGTAGTGTGAGCACAAAAAGTGGTGCTTAGATACTGATGATGTTGGAGAGGTAGCAGTGAGGGCTTCTCCCACAGGAAACATGGAGCTCTGCTTGTTCCTGTTTATAGTTTCTTCTTAAGAGCAGAATTGCACTGCAAGCTGTAGAGCTTTTGTGAATCCTGAAGTACTTTAATTAGCTCTCATTTAGCTTCAACTAAAGCTACTTGAACTGTTCAGAATATGAGATGAGAATGAGGAGGATTTTTTAGCTTTTCTTAAATATGAAGAGTTTTGGTTGTTTAAAAGAGCTGCAGGAGCATTAGGCCCATTTGTGGTAGCTAACATTGGCAGTGTCCACTGAGTTGTGTGCTGTTGGAGTCAGTGCTATGCCAAAGAGTAACACAGTGCTGTTAGTCAGACCTTCTGCTCCTGTTTTCCCCATCTTGGGCTTCATGGACCTCCTCAAGAGGTCTTGAGGCTGATGTCTGCAGTGGAAAAGAGTCATGCAGTGCAGGCAGGTATAAGGTGCTGTTGCAAAAAAGATTTTAAACCAGAAAAATGAACCAAGAGAGTTGAAACTCTTGCTGCAGAAACTGTGTTTCTGAAACTAATCCTAGGGCTGAATCAGAGCATTAGAACTTTGACAGGTTCCCCTGAGAAATAAAAGCCTTCCAGAACAGGGCTCCTGTTCCCCACTTGTCCTCCTGCTGAATGAGAGTACATTTTTGCTGCTGCTTTTGCTGCTGCTTCCAAGTGTTGGGAGTTGTTGTCTGTGAGAGAGGACATAGCAGCCTGTGGAGGCCTTGGGAAGCCTCCTGAGCCCTTTGTGTGTCACAAGGTCTAGTAGGGATGGGTGTGGGTTGGGAAGTCTCTGAGAAAGCTGAACTGAAACTGCTGTGGAGGAGAGCTTTACAAGCAGCTGCCCCAAGAGTGCTGCTGGGGAAATTACCTTGCTGTGCACCCCCCTGTGAAACAACCAACTGTAAGAGGATTTTAAACTGCTTTTTGGGGTTTGTTCTGTTCTTTTCTTCTATTTAATGTTGGCTGCTATGTGGGTCCAAACAAGGAGCTGCTGTCTGCCAGTTATTTAACCTCCTTTGCTTGATGCTTTCATACCCTCTTTTGTGTTGTGCTTCTGCTTACTCCCACTCCTTCCTCCTCCCTTGCTGAAGGTTAGAAACAAGTTGCTGCACAGCAGATGGCTTTGGTTTTTACAGTTACATCTGATAGGAAAAAAAACCACTAGAAAAGATACATCAGCTTAGTGTTTCATTGGCTACTAGTTCTCAATGAAGTTGAGCCTTCAGGAAGTAGGTGGTATGATCTCAGTGATGTTGAAGTGTTAGTTCAAGATGTCCAGGGGTTTGTACTGCAAAATGTTATTAGCTGTGCAGTGCACTTTAGGATGGCATGCAGTGGAGACTTCCAACCTACTAACCAATCTTGGTTTATCCCTAAATTCCATTTTGCTGGTGAGTGAACAAGACAGGGCTCTGTATTTTATCTGGCTTTTCCTGTCTGAACTCTTGCCAACTTCTCATCTAAGTGTTCTTCAGAGTACCTAAAAAGCCCCAAGGTACATGGACTTTGGAAAGTGAGCATGATTTTTGCTAGAAGTACACTAAGAATTTAGGGGGTCCAATCCTGTTGTAGAGATTAGAAGAGTTCAGCATAGAACTGAGCTCCTAACTTATTAGAAATTGAATCCTTTCTGTACTGGGGAGAGAAATCTTTTCCCTTTTTAAGTCCTTGTTCTTTTTTTTTTTTTTTTTTTTTTTTTTTTTTTTAAGCTGCAGTTGACTTACTGGTGGTTTATTTTAGGGAAGAAGCCAAAACCATCTCGTCCTGAGTCCCCTACTACAACTCCAAACATATCTGTGAAAAAGAAAAACAAAGATGGAAAGGGTAAGTCCAAAGAGTTGGCACTGTAGCTTCTTAAAAGAACTTTATGGTTGTTTCTGAGTGGCCTGTAAAATGTTCACTAGTTCCCTTGTGATGTAAAACCCAGGTCTTAATGCTCAGGAGTGGTAAACATTTCACCTTGTGGCAACTACAAACATCCACACATGAGAGTTCTTGGGGAAATACCCAATATTGGATTGATCACTTGAATTGTAAGGATTCTTGGAACCTCTTCAACCCCCTGCAGAGGTTGCTGTGTTTTTGAGTGAAGTCTTGGGGAGCACTTTGCATTGTGTTAGTGTTTCTTGGGCTGTGGTTATTTGGGGAGATGATCTTTGAAAACATCTTCCATCTATGTGTGTCTAATTCTGCATGAGAAGCTAATCAAGGCTGCAAGTTGGCAGCAGGAAGCACCAAGCCCTGAATTTGGAGGAAAGACATAACACAGCTTGAAGATGAGGGCAGAAAACTTTGAGTTTTGATATTTCTTTCATTCCTCCTGGTTTTTAGAGTGAAAAAGAAAACAAATACCACATAACTGATCCAGTAAATCATTTCCTTCAGACTGAACTGTTCAGTAGTGCCTGTCAGGTTTTGTCAACAACTCAACTGCTTTGCTCTTGGGTCCAGTGCCCACACTAGTGTCTGGGCTAGGGTTTGAATGGCAGCCTGATGCCCTGGCACCCACCAAGGTCTGCTGCACAGGGAGGGAGCTGGAAATGAGCCTCCTCTGTGTCACCACAAGTGCCTGCACACATGCCTAGGGTCTGATGTGCTTGCATGTGTGTGATACTTGGCAGGATAGAAGCCCAGGCAGATCTGGAAGGTGGTGGCATAAGAATGTCACACTGTTGAAATCAGAAGGATCACTCCACTTGACAAAAGAGGGCAGTGATGTGGATTTTCTTCTCTTGAAGAAAGACTTTCTGCAATAACAGGGGAAAAGGGTAAAACCTGTTGGCAAGCAGTAAATATTTAACAAACTTGCCAGGATTTCTTTTACATTAAAACCTGATTTTTAATTAAAAAAAGAAAGAAAAGTATCAGAGGAACCTTCAAGTTGTGCTGAAATTAAATATTAGTAAATATTAAAGCAGCTAGCCACAAAATTAAAAGGCAGAAGTCTAATGTTTCTGTTGATGATAGCAAGAACACACCATATTTAACATTTGTCCATTGTTACTAAATTGCTATTTCAGAAGGAATTAAAAAGGAGTGTGCTGCCTGAAACCACTGCCTGTTATGAAAGGAGCTACAACAAAAGCATTTGTCTTGCATTTTGAGGAGCACAGAACAGAAATAAAATGAATATAACCAGCCATGGCAGGGAAGCAGCTAGAAAATGATGAGAATTGTCTGTCTCCAGTACCCACAGTGTTCCCCTAAGGGGAGCATGTGTGCTAAAATGCTAAGTTCTGCTGTGTAATTATTTGATGGGATGCATGGAGAAAACTGAGTTTTCTACATCTTTCTTCTTCTGCTGTGACTCTGAGAAGGTTAAAAATTCTGCCTCAGAGCAAAACAGAGATGATTTTCACAGGCAGCCCACTTCACAGTGATTTTCAGTGGCTAAGCAGTGACAAATTTTCAGATTGCCTTATGCAACTGAGCAGTTTTTAGTCTAGACTACAACAAAAGCACCCTGGATTACATAGTAAGTGGCTGGGAATGCTCTCACTCCAGGCTGACATTGTGTCTTGCCTGAGCAGTGCTAACCTTTGCCTTGGGAGGCAAACAAGGTGACTCTTTCATGTAAATTGGGATGTTTTCTTCTCTAGGGATGCTCACTTTTCAAGTTGCCACCTGCTGAAGTTGTTGCTAACATATTCTACTGCCAGTGCTGATGACTTTGCTGAATGCAAAACACAGAAACTGAGCAGTATGGGAGTTTTAATTTGTAAGACACTTCCTCTTGTTAACAAGAGTTCAGACCCCTGGTTATTATATTATTGGGTTAAATTGAAGTTAACAGAACTGTCACCATCTGATGCACTGGGCATCCCTTTTGTGGAACTTCAGACACCTGTAGGCATTATCCCTGCTGTGTTTTTGCACAGCTACTTGTGGGAGCTGATACTTTCATACAAGGAGTTTTTTCTTCCTTTCTCAGATGTAATAACATACCAGTAAGAAGCTTATGTGCAGCTTCAAGTGTCCAAAAGAACATCAGACACCAAAAGCAGGGAAAAGGTGTCATCATTTGTAAGAATTGAGAGTTCTTATATGTGCTTTCAGAAAGAAGGAATATGCAGATTTTGTAGTGGTTCTAAGTGTTAACAATCTGTGACTCTAAGAGTTTCTTTACAGAGATGTGATGGGTTTCCTTATGCAAGTGGTGTTGTGCCTGGTTGTTTGTGAAATGAAATTTGAATGTTGTCTACCAGCAAGTGCAAGCACTCACTGGATTAAAGAAAAACAAACCAAACCCCCAGTCTTTTCTGAACTTGATTCTTGAGTACCTCAGCATCTGCCACTGGTTGCCCCATGCACATTTAACTGTTAAAGTAAGGATTTTGTTTAGCCTTTTCAAAGGATCATAACACCTCAATTGGGCAGAGTATTGAAGCAAGGGCTTTATTTCCAGCATTTTCAGAGGATGGACATGAACATCTTCCTGTTCAAGTGGCTGCTCTGTAACTGGATTAGGCAGGAGGGAAGTGTACACATAGGTGACTAATGCTGCCTAAGGGTGGGGGCTGGAGGTAGAGTGGTACCTGACTCTGTAGTACAGTTACATACAGTGGCTAGGGTGCTTAGGCACCCAGATGATAACAACTAACAAGAATCCTTTCCATGACTGCTTCCTAGTCTTGATGATGTCTTATAATGTATTCACAGAGATAACACCTTCTTAAGTTTTTGATTGTTTTCATCATTAATAAAATATGGTCAACTGATCTTTTGTCTTTTGATACTTTTACTGTAGGAAACACAATTTATCTCTGGGAGTTCTTGCTAGCACTGCTCCAGGACAAAGCTACATGTCCTAAATATATCAAATGGACTCAAAGAGAAAAGGGCATTTTCAAATTGGTAGATTCCAAGGCTGTGTCCAGGTTGTGGGGAAAGCACAAAAACAAACCTGATATGAATTATGAAACAATGGGTAGAGCTCTCAGGTATGTACATTCTTAATAACAGACTGGTTTTCTTGCCTTAAGTGTTTGCATGCATTAAATGCCTCATCTAAATTGTGTGGAACAACAGAAAAGAGTTAGTATTCTATCAATTTGGGAAATGAAGTTTTTTAAGCAAAAGGAATAAGCCAGCTTTCACCCTTGCTAACCTCATCCCCAAATCAGTCACCTTCAGTCTCAGCTCAGACATTTTCAGTGCTATTGCAAAAACTGAATCTTCACAGTCAGCCACAGACAGAGACTGAAGATTCCAAGTGGGGCAAGCCTTTTACAGAAAATTTCAATCTCTTTTCTCCAAAAAACCCTAAATTCAGGTGTATTAATGCCATGATTTCTGCTTGTTGCAAATGCTTGTTTCCAGTGGAAGAGAGAGTTTTAGAATGCAGGTCTGGTTACACCTCTCTGAACTTGGTGTACAGGCAGTTTAAAAACACCTTAGCACATGCCTCTGCCTACCAGGCTGGGATTTTTCTTACACATAAAAGACATTGCAAACTAAGCAGATAGCCACAAATCTTCAGTCTTACCTGCTGATTGAGAATTGTCCAGCTGAGCAGCTCTGCATTTCATTTCCCTTCACCCCTCACCTTGGGGTGTGTAATTAATTTGTCACTATAACAGACTAACTGCTCTCCTGCCCCATTCCCTTTGCTTTGTTGTAGCTAAAATGACTGCCTGTGCTCACTGATGAACAACCACGATTCAGATAACTGAGAGGACTGAATGAGCCAAGAGGAGAATGACAAGTTTCAAGTATGAGTTGATAGCATTGCTGCTAAGTCATGGAGTTCTCTTTCTCCTCACAGTTATCTGAGGTTGAAATTAAAAGGATTACAAGAACTAACCAGCAAAACCAAAGTTGGCTGAAGGGAAAATACACTACTGAATTGGCTACTAGGCACTTAAAATGAGAGTTCCTTGTTGCTGCTGGTCTTACTTTTAAGGGGGTTGTTGCCTTTTCTTTTTGTCTGTTTGAGTTTGGGCAAAGTCCACTAAGTAACTTGGTGTGTTTATGCCTTAACCAGATACTATTACCAAAGAGGAATACTGGCTAAAGTAGAAGGGCAGCGCCTGGTGTATCAGTTCAAAGAAATGCCAAAAGATCTCGTCTATATTGATGATGAGGATGCAAGTCCTAGCACTGAAGCATCAGATTCAACTCTGCTCTCAACTCCTGTGGCCAATAGAACCCAGGGGAGCAGATCTAGAGCATCTGCAAACGTGGGAACAAAGGGAGGCTCAACCACAGCATTCAAAACAGGAAACTCAAAGCCTGCTAAGCTGAAGGAGCAGGGAGAAGTTGTGCAGCAGCAAACACCTGGTTTGCCTTCAGAAGTTTTGAGGACAATGCAATCTCCACAGCCAGTCCATCCCACTCAGCTTTTTCGGACAGTTCATGTAATGCAGCCATTGCAGTCCCTCCCAGAAGGACATGCAGCTGTAAGCAGTAATGGACCAGAGGAGCCATTGAATCCTTCAGTGCAGAGTATGAGGTAAGTGAATGGGCAGAAAAGAAAATAATAAAAAGGAGTAGAGATGATACATGTGTGAAGTTTGAATGAAGCAAAAGCCTTCAAGGCTTGAGTCCTGTGTTGTGTTGGTTCTCATTCATTGTTTGTGACTTAAAACATCATCCCATTAGTCTGTGGCACTTTCCTTAGCCAAGATGACAAAATGTTTCAGATAGAATCATAGAAAGGTTAGAGTTGGGAGAGACCTTTAGAAGACATCTACTCCAACCCCCTTGCTGTGAGCAGGGACACCTATAACTACATCAGGTTGCTCAGAGCCCTGTCAAACCTGGCCTTGGATGTTTCCAGGGATGGCAGATCCACCACCTCTCTGAGCAACCTGTTTCTGTGCCTCATCACCCTCGTGAAAAATTTCCTCCTTATATCCAGTCTAAATCTCCCTCCTTTAGTTCAAAGCCATTACCCCTTGGCCTATTGCAACAGCCCTTGCTATAAAGACAGTCTCCATCTTTCTCACAGGCTCTCTCTTTAACTGCTAATACATAAAGGGGTAAAAAAAGAGACCCATTAGTACTTTTCCCTAGAGTACATAGTTACTGAATGGTATAGAAGTGTGGCTAATTAAGGAGGAATGTACTAAGGTGTCTGAGCAGTTAAGGTGATAAAGGTATAAACCACAGCCCAGAAAATGCATCTTCCCTGCTGGAGAGCTTGGTGACAAGAGTCATGTCTGAAGAATGTTATGAAGATCTCTTGTCACCATCCCTGCCTTGCACTAGGCAGTGTTGCCTGGTAAAGTCTACTCCTAGAGCAGTGCTCAGAGAGTGTGGCAGCTGCTCCCCAGGGCCTCTTTGTGTTTCTCAGATAAATGGACATGCCAGTGAAAATCAGAGCTTGGTTCTTCACAGGAGACAGTCAGTGGCTTCATTTATAGCTGCACAAAGTTCATGCAGAGTTGTGTTCTTTGAGTGGAGTTTAGTGTCTTCTCTGGAAAGGTCTTGGCTTTTAGGTGGCTTTTGATAGGCTGCTGTAGGCAGAGGAGACAAGGAGAAGGTGTTGGCTACCAGGGTAGATGCCTCTTCTTCATCCCTAATGCTTAACCAGAAAGGCAGTGATGTGGGAAATGGGTCAGGAACAGGGTCAGGTCATGCAAACTGGGTTTTGCTGACCAAGGAAGACATTTAGTATTCCCAGTGGGAAAAGTTGCTGTTGCTAACTCACTGCTGTTTTGCAGCTCTAACTGTTCTGGCTCAGTGGATGCGAGCACAGTTTTTGCAGTCTCCAGTTGTGTAACTGGGAGCTGAATTTGGTACCACATGTTTTCACTGATAAGGGAAAAATGTTTCTCTGGATGAGCATTTTATTTTTAACTCTTTTTTTCAGTGAGGCAGCTTTTGTTAAGGAGGAAGAAAGAAAAAAGTCTTGAATTTAGTGCTTGTAAAATTGTCCTGTTTAAACCAGAATAATTTGACAGAGATTAACCAGAATATCTGGTGTATAGGAGTAATATCTTCTGGATGGAGTGAAGAGAGGTTCTCATGTTACTAACAGTTCAGAGATGATATTGTGAGTCATTTAAAATGACATGTCTGTGCTGTTGACCGTGTGGGACATAGCTGAATCTTCTAGCTGGCAGCTCTGTATAGCAAGAAACTTGTCATTAGCTGAGTGCTGGCAGATCCTGTTGTGGCACTAAGGCACCCATGTGACAATGTTTTAGCAGACTTTCAGGTTTTAAACACAATGTTTCTATCAACTCTTTCAGTTTATTGTTTCTTTTCTGTGTTGTCAAGTTGTCATTGGTATGGAGCATGTTAGAAGACCAGCATCCTGAGTCTGTTCTGTAGTAGTTGGGGAAAAGTTGATACAGAGCACAGAGGACCAGTGGGATATGCTTTGTGTCTTCACTTCTGGAGAACTGCTACCTGATGAACAAGCTACAGCTTTCATCTTGACCTTTCTGCAAACTTTGGGGTAGATAGAAACATTGCAGTAATTCATCCTGAAAGTGACACAAGCCTGGACCACAGTGGCAAGATCCTCATTCAGAAGGGGAAGAAAGTAGCTGAAGATGAATTATGTTTTTTCTGGGCATGAGCTTTCTGCCTAAGAGCAGTGATGAAGCCCAGCAATATACCAACACAGTAGATTGTCCCAGTGAGCAGAGGAAATTACCTTTGAAAGTCATGTCTACCCCAAGCAAACACATCCACTTTCTGCTGTTGTTCCACAATCTGTGTCCAGGCTATGAGGTATTGGTGCTGTGACTGCAGCCATGCTGATGCTGAAAATTAGACAGATTTGTCTAGCATGAGTTTTATCCACTCTGGAAATGTTGATTACATTTTCTCTGATTGCAAACTCTGATTACAGCTGCTCTTTCAAATGAAGTGTCTTCATCTTGTGCCATGTGGAGAAGTTAGCTTGTGTAAATTGTGCAGTGAATATCACAGTTATGTTCTGTAATCATACTTTACACCCTATCTAGATGGGTTTTGCACAAGCTTGCATAACCACACAGACACAGGGAGGCAGTCTGGCACTGTCCTGCTGAGATTTTGTACTGACTATCTGCTTTCAGGACTTTTTCCCTAAGTAAGAGTCAAATCTGCATGATGTCAGTTAATGTTGTAGCCCATCACTCCTCTGCTGCTTCTGTATGTACAATGAATCAAAAGGGGTCAGTCTCAGCCAAGAGCTCACTAAGACTTCCTGGAGCTTGATGGGGAACATGAGCAAAGGGATATGATGCCAGCTGAGGGCTTCCAGATACCTGGAAGAAACACCTGGCTGATACTTAGAAGGCCTTACTTTGGCACATGATTTGTTTCTGTTTGCAATTGGGTGGTAGGCAGGGCAATGAATTGGGTCTTCATGCTCCAAAGGAAGGCCTGGAGTAAGAGTTCTCCAGCACACCAACTAGCAGATACTGTTGGGTCTGGCTCACCACTGCTGTTGCCCTCCCCAAAGGAAGGGAAGCAGGTGATTGTTGCAAAGAGCTGATCTCTATCATCTCTGTTGGCACATGTGGTGCCAAATTCAGCTCCCAGTTTCACAACTGGAGACTGCAGAATGTAGCCCAGTGGTAACAGATCACCTTAAGTAGTGTGTACTTTGATATTTTGCTGCTCAATTCTGTGCTTGTACAAATACCTGCTGCATGCTTTCCCTGTGGCAAGTTCACACTCTGTGTGTGTATGCATGTTTATATGTGTCTGTCATATATATGTCTTGACTGCTGGAGAAGGTAGTGCATCTGGAGCAAACTATTGGTCACACTGTTCTAACCCAAACCATAACAGCCTTGTTTTCAGGTGAAATAAAATGACTTCACTTAATTAATGGCTTAATCTGCAAATGCTAATTACAGTGTGCTGAGACAATCTGGTTTGGTTCTCTTAAGGACTGTTGCTCCAGGTGCTTGGAAAAGAATACCTTCTACATGGATTAGATCTAGTTCACACTTCTTGAAGTTGTCCTTTGCAACCATTTAGCAGCTAGAAGCTTTTAGTTTTACTAGTCTGTTTTAAAACAAACCAGCTAAAGATCAAGGAAGTAGCTTCAAAGTAATTTTTGGGTAAGCATACCAACACAGGCTAGCAGTCTCAGCTGCTGCTTTCAAAACTCCAGCTATTGAGTTGATCTTAATCCTTCAGGCTCAAGTAAGGTTCTTCATGGATTAAAGAGCTTGCCTGATGTCTACTCTGATATTTTTAATGCTTTTGTGATGGCAAGTGTCAGTTGTCTTTTCTTTCTTAGCTGTTCTGCTTGCATTCCAGTCTCTGTAGACTTTCCTGGGTTGAGCTGTGCCTATGTAACATTCTGATTTTACTGTGAGTTTCTTTAACTGTAGGTTGGTGTTGGGTTTTTTGTTTGGTTGTTTTTTTTAAAGCTAGAGAATGTCCTCATCCACTTGTTACTTCTGACACAGATATTTGTGATTTTTCTACCAAGGTCTCAAGGGAATTGCTGGGGCAGGGGGAAGGTGGGGGGGTGGAAGTTGACACTGACAACTCTTAGCAGTCTTGGTGAGACTTAGTGCTGTCATTCTGAGCTGTAAGCTCAGTTGTTGGTATTTGCTCTGGAGCACCAAGTTCTCCAGAAGCTAGAAAGAAAGAAGCAGTCACTCTAGCTGGTGCTTCACCTCCAGCCAGCCCTCATTTCCATGAGCTTCTTCCATGAGCTTTTTCCTTGGGCTCTCTCCAACTGTGTGAAACAGGAGCTCAAGATTGACTCTGGTGTCAGTCACATCAGGTTTTGTGTCTTGATTATTATGGCCTCTGTGGTGAGACTTGTGAAGGAGCCTCATGGGCAAGGATTTGGATTTTGTTTTGCTGTAGCAGTATTCTGCAACCTTCTTTCCTGCCAGGAAGAGAAAGGCAGAGATGCAGATTTTGTTCCTTGTATTACCAAACCACATAGGAGGCAGAGAAAAGATTGCCTGCAGCAGGGACTGGCAGCTGGAGGATGCTCAGGAAGCACTGATGTGTTCTGAGCCTGATAACCAGTTGGGTTACTGGAGCTGCTCTTGCTGGAGCAATCTTTGCAGCTCAGCTAGAGGCCCTTCCCAGAGGACTGAGCTGAGAGGGACCTGGGAATATCTACAGATATTCCTTCACTTGTCTCTGCTGCTGCACTAAGAAAGGGGGAATGCAGGAATGGGTGGTTAGCTGCCCTACTGCCAGCAGCAGCAGCATCTGCATCCACACTGCCCCATAGCTTCAGCATCACCTAAGTCCTGCTTTGGTAAGGTTTGTGTTGTGATTGTGTGATTCCTGTTTTATTAGGAGAGCAACTGCTACCTCTTTTGGAACTGTTGGGTCAATGAAATGTGTTTGATGCCAAGTAACTTTTCAAAAGTAAATCAGATAATGTTCAAAACTCAGTGTGGAAGTGTTCTGACCCTGTTATCTTTTCTAATCTCAATAGGACTTTACAGACTCCAACCCAAGTTCCAGTGGTTGTTTCTCCTGGAAATCAGCAGCTGCACACTGTAACACTCCAAACAGTGCCTCTGACTACAGTGATAGCCAGCACAGATCCAGCCTCAACAACAACACCCCAAAAATTCATTTTACAAGCCATTCCTACTTCCCAGCCCATGACAGTTCTTAAGGAAAACGTTGTGCTGCAGTCTCAGAAGCCAGTCTCCCCTCCTTCCTCCATTGTGCTGAGCCCAGCACAAGTTCAGCAGGTGCTCACCAGCAGTGTGCAGACAATTTGCAATGGAACAGTCAACATGGCTTCATCTCCATCCTTCAGTGCCACCACCCCCATGGTAACATTTTCACCCAGCACCTCCCAGGTGGTAGCTCATCCACCAGGCACAGTGATCACCTCAGTTATTAAAGCACCAGAAAGCAAACAGCTTGGCATCCAAGGAGTAGTAAAAGAAGATGACAGTGAGCACCAAGTAGATGATACTGAGCAGTCAGAGCAGAGTTTCCAGCAGCAGCCCTTTGTGATGGTAGTGTCCAGTTCGAATGGTTTCCCATCTGACGTGCAAGTGAAGCAGGAAAATGAGCCCTTGGAAGCCAATTTGTATTAATAAATTAAAACAACAACAACAACAAAGACCCTGTGGATGATTATTTTCATAAATGTGATGGGACCTTTCCAGTTCTGTGTATATGATTTGATTCTGAAGCAAGATGTTGCAAAGCTACTTAATTTCAGCAGTTAATTGTTAGAATTCGTGCTTTAGAATGGATTTTGATTTTCTCTTAATTGCTAAATGTTATCATACAAATAAAATGATATGTTACTCATGGTTCAAAATACAGGCATGAAGGAACATGCTTTTCAGGCTATGAAGACTTTCTCCTGAGGTTGTTGGCCAAAGTTTCAAACTTCTTTTCTTATTGTATGCTTTGGGTCTGTTGCTGATTTCCATGGCAGTCATGTTATTATAACCTTTTCTGTTTAACCTGTATGAGTATAACTTCACTTTTGAAGCAAGAGTTACTTATAGTTGGGACATTTTCATTCCATGTGCATGGTTAATCTTTTTTTTGTTATGATCCTGTATCTGTTTCATACTGGTGAGTTGTACCAGTTGTAGACTTTGATAAAACCAGCTATCCTCTTGCATTTTTTTGCAGCACAAGCTCTTGTGTGTGCAAAATTGAATATACACTCCTATTGAGAGTACACAAAACATTTATTCCAGTAATGGACAATGGCCATTTCTATATTTTATATGAAAACATCAGATATATTTAATTACAGAAGCTAACAGCATCACTACAGGTGCAGACTTTTCATGCCATTTTGCAACTAGGAAACTTAACAATCTTGCTTTCTACTTCAGATTATTTTGTAAGGGGGGAGGGAAATGAAATATATTCAATTTATGCAGGTATTTGGAGATTAATACTGCTAAGAGTTCTTTTTTTCTTGATTGTAAATAATGTACATTCAATGTCATGGGGAAGTTTTTTCAGCTAATTTGTTTCCATGCAAATTTTTGATAGATGCAAATAAGATCATTATGTTTAGAGGTCTAATGTTATATGTATTCATATTACAGAGTGAATTTGTATTTAAAGACAAATTTATAAATGGTGGAGCCCTCTGAACCTTGGGTCCTTGACTTTTGTATTTTTAATTGGTTTATTATGAAAATAAATCCAGTGGAAAAGCATTTTCCTGTATTTACTCTGGAATGTTTTTAGATTATTGTCGTGTGTTGATGGTCATCATCAATAACCAACATAGGCTGAGAAACAGAACAATGTGATTAAGCAGTGAGGGTCTCTGGTGGGACCTGAGCCATTCACAAATTGCCTCTGAAGAGACTTCAACACAACCAGCATGCTGTGGGTATCCTTTGAAATCACAGGAGGTTTTGTAGCTCAAATGAAGTTGAGCTAAACCCAAGGACTGGACTTCAAACTTCTCTTTGTCAATCACTTGCCATGGTTACAGACAAATGCCATTCTGAGATGCTGTTCATCACCAAGGTTGTTGTAGTTTGTGTAACACAGCTGTTGGCCCAATCTGCTAGGGCTTCAAAACCTCACATATTGCTATGACTCAGCAGAAGGTGGCTTAAACATATGCTTGGTAAGCTTAGTGGCATGTAAAATCAAAGGGAAGATGACCTGCCATGATTGAATTCATCTGAGGAGTTTTATGGATTGGTTCATAAGGTTAAATGGAAAGATAAGCAGACAAGGACAAGAAAAACTAACAGGAGCAGAACTGTGACAGAGCTGGTTTGGCCTAGAAGTAACCCTAAAAACTGTATCAAACAAGCAATTCTCTGCCACAGCTTCTCTGTGTAATTTCTTCCCTCTGACTCCCACATGGCTTAGGCTTCCAGCTGCAAATCCAATGCACCACACCCTTTTCACAGGAAGGCTGGTCCTACCCAACCCAAAGTGACTGCTGACAGGGGGTGGTTTACCTGGCAGCACTCCCTGCAGCTGGGGGGCACTGGGAATGTTGCTAGGAGGATGGGGAAGCACTGTGGAAGTGTATCTGGTACAGCTCTCATCCCCAGGGCTACTGCAGATTGATGAGAGCACTGGAAAGGGGAGGACAGGGGTTTTTTAATCATAGGTATATCTAAATATGGAGGATAGTGGGTTTTTAATCATAGATATATATAAATATGGACTGACAGATATATGTCATATATATTAGACATATTTTATACATATATATACATATTAGACATATATAAATGTCATACATAGACTAACTTCATAGTACTAGGAAGTCTGAAATGATAACACTTGACCAACAGCATTGTTAAATGCAGGAAAGTTGTTTCACTGATTTACTAGAAACATTTTAAAAAATAGGATGTGGGGTTTTTTTATATATAAGGTTACAGATTTGCCAAGTAAACTCCTTGCCATAGATGCAGCTACTGTAAAGGGAAAATGATTTGTCAGTTGGAGAAGTACAGATCTTCCTCAGACAGTAACATGTCTCCAATAGCAGACTCTGTTGTGTAACCCAGAGTAAACAAAAATCACTCCCTTTCCATGTCCATCAGGCTCCAGTCTACCAGCTGAGTGCCTTCATACATCTAGCTCTCCTTAGTATGACCAAGGAAGGGAGAAGCTGAAGTAAATCACAAAATGAGGGCACACATTTGGAGTTTGAGCAACTCCTGCCCTCATGGCTGCCTTCTGGCAGCAGCCAAACAAAAACACAGCCAAACTCCAATCCCAGCCACTTGTTGCCTCAGAAAGTTTTTTTCTTTTCTGCATGCCTGTGAAGCTGCAGAGGACCAAAAAGCATGTTTTTTTCTGAGGCATTCCATGGAAGGCAGCCCGGGGAGAAAGAGGAGGAAGGAGGAAGGGAGGCCTCATGCTGCCAGCGCTGCCTCAGCACCGAGCCTGGCCTGGCCTGGCTTGTCCCTCTGGCCTGGATACAGCTGCCAGGTGAATGGCAGTGCCTGCTGAGGCCTAGTGACAGCATCAGGTGTCTGAGCTTCAGACAATTCCAGTGTGTCCCAGGCAGGCTGCCAGCACCTGCACCTGCAAGGCCTTAGCCTTCAACTGTATCCTGGGGTGTATTAAGAGCAGCATTGCCAGCCAGTCAAAGGAGGTGATTGTCCTGCTCTACTCTGTGTTGGTGCAGCTGCACCTTGAGTATGGAAAGGATATTAAGCTACTAGAAAGTGTCCAGAGGATGGCTATAAAGATTCTGAGGAGGATCTGGAGGGGAAGCCTTATGAAGAGCAACTGAGGTCTCTTGATTTCTTCAGCCTGGAGAAGAGGCTGCTGAGGGGAGACCACATTGCTATCTTCAACATCCTCATGAGGGGTTGCAGAGGGGCAGGCACCAATCTCTTTACCCTTGTGGATAGTGATAGGACTAGAGGTAATGGTATAAAGTTAAGGCAGGGGAGATTTAGGTTAAATATCAGAAGAAGGCTGAGCTCCTCAGAAGGGTGGTTGAGCTCTGGAACAGCCTACCCAGGAAGAAAGCCACAGCACCAAGCCTGATGGAGTTCAGGAAGCACTTGGACATCACTCTCACGCATATGGTGTGATTCTTGGGATGTCCCACGCAGCGTAGGGAGCTGAACTAGACGATCCTTGTGGGTCCCTGTCAGCTCAGAATAGTCTATGATTCACTCCGGTTCCCCTCAGGCTCGCATCCCCAGTGGCAGCTTCGCCAGCTGTCTGCTCCTCCCAGTGTCTGCGAGCCTTCTCCGCGGTCAAGCTTCCAGCATAGAGCAAACTAGCCGGACACCATCCTCCACAACCCCTCCGGCGGAAGGAAGAGGCGGGCGGCAGGGGCTGAGGAGCCACTCTGCCACAGCAGGTTGTCCAGCTCGATGGCAGGAGGAGGAGGAGGAGGAGGAGACGCGGGAGGAGCTTGTGGGCCCCCTCGGCTTCCCGTCAGGCCTTGCGCGGCTGCGGCCTTGGCGTTTGTTGCGCGGCTACTTCCGCGGCTCCAGAAGTTTCCTGGGGGCGGCGGCGGGAGGCATGGCGGCTGCTCCGCGGTGAGCTGCTTCTCTTTCGCCCCTGTCTCCCCGCCCTGCGCCCCTCCCGTTCCCCCTCTGCCCACCTCTGCCTCGCCCCCTTACCCCGTTGTGTTCTCTCAGCAGGTTCTCGGACGGAGACGTCGACCGGGACCCTCAGGCTGCGGCGCAGGTGAGGGCCGGAGCTGGCCAGGCCGGTGATGTGTTCGGGGGTGGTGGCGGTGGGCTTTTCCCCTCGGATGGTGGAAGTTTCCCGGCCTGCCGACCCCTCTGTGTTGGGGTGCTGGAGGGAGCGGGGGTTTGCAGCGTGCCCTGCTGCTCTTCGGGGTGAGGGGAAGCGCTGGAGCGTCGTGCGGTTGCCCTTGCAGCCGTCGGGGGGCTTGGAGAGTTTCCCTTAGAGAGTTTCCCTTGGAAACCTCTTTCATGGGAGGTTTGGCTGCAGAGGAGTTCAGAGCAGTTCTGTCAAAATACTTGTGCGACCTGTGTTGCAAGGAAAGGAGACAACAAAACCAAACAATCCCAAGTGCACCAACTCTCTCTTCCGTGTCGGTAGATGGTGGTTCAAATACCGAAAATCAATTGCAGTTTGCATTTGGAAAAACCCCAGGCTAATTGGGGAAATGTATTGTATTCAGCCTTTTTTAGTTTGTTCTGGAGGCCAGAACTGATTTTTATGTCATCTCAACATAAATAAATCTTACAGTGAGAGCAGTCATTCACTGGGACAACCTCCCCGTGGGATGTGGTAGAGTCCTCAGCACTGGAGGTTTCCACCACTGACAGGGTGCCAGATAATCTCATCTGGACTCTCTTTCCCATGAAAGATTGGACCAGATGATCTTTGAGATTCTTTCTAACCTGGCTTGTTCTGTGATTTTATCAGTTTAGCCATTAACATGTGTTAAAGGGCTTTCAGAGGTTATTTTTACTTAAAACAGAGGGTTAAGAAGACAGAACTGGAGGATGGGTAAGTATTTCTATTTAACACACTTGGAATGGGAGAGGAGGTAAATGGTTAGCTCTGCTTGAGTAGAGTAGGTGGCAGAGGCACATGATGATCCTTAATTATCTTTCCATGAAAAAATAGTGAAACTAAATCTTCCAGTTCTTTGGGATTTAGGCTATAGGTTGTAAAAGTGTTTCAGAAGGTAAAGGACATACAAAAAGCAGTTTGGAATAACCAGATATATTTGGTGTGATTAAACCTAAAGGAAGAAAGCCCAACACCAAAAAAATCTTTGGACATGTTAAAGAATACTATCAGAATGGTTTTTTTTCTGTATTAACATAGTTGCTTTGCTTTTCCAGTTTTATCTTTCAGTTCTTTGTACATTCAGCACTTCAGAGCACTCTGTAACCCATTTGTAGGCATTCTTTAATAACTGATAGGGTGATAACTGCTGTCACTCATGTAGCTGTCTTTAGAAGTCCTGAATTGAGGAGGCAGGTTGAGTTGGGAATCTCTGAACTGGGAAGTCCCAGAGGTCAGTGTAGCATTTTGCTGACTTAGAAGCTTGGGTCTGCAGGTAGTGGTATACTACTAATACATGTTTGCAGGATCTTAAGTGTGTTTCTTTTACCTTGTGTACTTAGTATTTCTAATCTGGGATGTGATACTGAGTATCTGTGGAATGCTTCCACACCTGACTAGACATTTCTGCACTCTGTCCTGAGAACTTCTCATTCCTTTAATTCCTGGAGAGTATACTCCAGCTTTCTGCCCCTGGATCTGATTCAACTGAAAGATCATCCTCTCTATTTAAATACTGTCTGAAGTATTAAGTTGTGAACTCTTAATGTTGGTTTGTTTGGGTTTTTTTGGTCAATTTTGTCAGTGTTAATTTATGTGGAGACTGAAAGCACCTTTAATTCATCCAAACTCTTAACACTAGCATGGAGGGACCTGAAAATCCTCAGGGTTTAAAAATGGATTTGTAACTTGGTTGCATGCTTAGGGCTTTTAAAGGCAAGATGTGTAGAAAAAGCATACTTGAGTGTTTGTGTGGACAAAGTCTAAGCTTGTTTTAAGTAACTGTTGCAGATGGCCATGTCTGGAATTCCTGGTGCTAGCTGAGTATTACTTGGCTGTCCTCTCAAATACCTGTGCTCTAGGAGTAACTTCTTGTGTGTGTGTCTGAAGGAGATGGGACAACAAAGCCAAGGAAGAGTTGAGTTTGACATGGTTGGAAGTGATTGGGTTTGGTTTTCTTCGTTTTTGTGGAGCAGGGGCTAGTTCTGTGGGAGAATCTGTTCTTATGTTGGAGTTAGAGGTGATCTGTCAGAGAAGTGACTCTGCTTGGGAAGTGCCTGTAATGTTCACTGGCAGAATCAGACCCCACTTGGTTTTGAGGGGCAAAAGCTCTACTTCACCTCTCAGCATAGTAGGAACCAGTTTTTATCTGTGGGTTACCTCATGTCCCTCCCTTGTAGAATACCTACAGCCATGGTAATACTTCTTATAATTAAGACAATTGCTTTTGAGTGACTTTAAATCTTAGGAGGGCAGCAGTATGCTTAGATTAAGTTAAAATTGTCTCCTGCCTGCCACTTTCTTCAGAGACCCCCAAGGTTTTAGATTCATCTGCTGTACCTATGCATAGATTTGCATATCTTCCACTAGCAAGAACTCATGGTACTGCTACTCTGCTGGCCACTTAACTCCTGCTTGGTGTAAGTGTTGTATGTAACACCTGTGAAATAGAACAAGACACTGATCTGAGTTAAAACAAGGCAAGTCTCCTTCTGCTCTTCCTTTTTCTCTGGCTAGTGGGACATAGTTTGGCAGCTGTGGGGTACTGATGTTAATGCAGGTCTGGAGCCTGTATCTTAGCTACATTCATGGTTGCTAGATTCAGCTTGGCAAACAGAAATAACTGTACTGTAGTGGTGTGCTGCAGTGGCTTTGGAAGACTGACTTCTTCCAAAGTAGAAGAGAACCTCTCTCATTAATAAGAGAGAATTGGAGATGCTTTTTCCAGCTGTGTGCATCAAGTCATTGTGATTTTTACTTGCTTGTGCCAAATTCATGAGCTTTTCTCCTAGATAGCAAACTAGAGTTATTTCAAGCTGTATACCCAGTGCTTGCCCTAACAAAGGACTATTTTCTGCCTATTTCCATTGTGCAACAATATTTCCTGGGTGCCCTGTGCTCCATAAGTCTTTTATTCTCTTGCTTTTGTGCTCAGCATAAGTAGGAACTCTCTCTCATGCTCAGCAATACCATGTTTTGTGGTGTTTCATCATGTGTTCTAATACTTCAGGCATGTTATCCCTACAGAAGTATTTTAACATGCTGCACCTTGAATTCCAAATACTGCAGTGCTTCCTCCAATCCAGCAGACCTGGGTACAAAACTGAGAGTTGTAGGAAGGTCTTTGGAGTCTAGAGGATCATCTGTGCATTAGCCTTCCTGTTTAAGGCAACTGGAAGTCCTGTTTCCTTCTCAGTAAGAAACAAGCTCCTTGAATGTGATAGAATTGCAACTTTTTTGTACTTCAGGCTCTGATGTTTCAGCCTTGTGGGTGAGAACTGAGCAACAGGCAAACAGTCATGCCAGTTAGGATGGTTTTTCTTCTGAAATGTCTCTTAGTTGACAGAGTTTAGTACTGTGGTTTTAGGGGGCTTTGAGGTGTCATTCAGTAATTTTTTTTTTTATACATATATTTCTTTACAGGAGCTGACAGCAGCTTTGGAAAAGAATCCAGATGATGCTGAGTATTATTGTCAACGAGCTTATGCTTACATCCTTCTACAGAAATATGCTGGTAACATGTTCAGACAACATTGAGAATCCTCTTATAAGTGTAGAACAACACATTCTTTACAGAAGATGGCTTCAGGTTGAAGCCAAGTACAGTAACAAGAGAAAATATTAGCTGTAACTTAATATGCTGGTTTTACAATTAGTGCATAATGCTATAGACTGCTCTCATTGTTTTATTTCTGCAAGACTACTAGTGGATGGGGTACCCTGCAGTCCCAGCTCTCCATGTGATTTTTAGCCTCCTGTTATCTTGGCAGCTTTGGAATTAGATTTCTTAGGCTTGTTTTAAGCTTTGTGTTGTGTCTTTGGTCCCTGTGTTTTTGTAGAGACTGAATCCTGTCATGGTAAAAATGCAGTGAGAGAATAAGAAGGCCTGGGAAAAAGATGAACTTAGTAACTTCAGATTTGGTCTGTTTTTCTTTCCAGTAGAGAACCAAACCAAACAGATTGACAGTTGTGATCTGAGTAGAGGGTTTGACTAAATGAGTCATGTGACATGTTATGGGGAGCTCAGCAGCTGAGTGAAAGGTTCATCCATAGCAGTTGTGACTAAATGTCATTCAGATGATGTGATTTCTGTGCAAGCTAAGAAAACTAACATAACACAGCTTAAAAAAAACATTTCTCTGCTGAAAGACTCACAGTTCACTGATGGTTTTTTACAACACCTTCAAATTCATTTCCAACAGATGCAGTTGCAGATGCAAAGAAGTCCCTAGAACTCAACCCCAATAATGCCATAGCACTCCTTAGGAAAGGGTATGTATCATATACACTGTGTCTGTTGTGATCATCTGTAGGACAGTGCTAGTATTTGGATTGTGGCTCTGCACAAGCTTTTTCCAACCCCAGGAATGAATCAACTTCATGCCATACTGCTTGTAACCCATCTGTAGTAAAGCTGTGGTGATGAGAAACAGTTTAGCTTGGGGGGTTTATCTTAACATCAGCCATTGCAAAAACACATCTCTTAGGTGACTGACATTCTTGTGTGTGTAATTTTAGCCAGTATATATAGCATGTGAGCTAAGGATGTTGTGATCTTCAGAAAATAGATGAGAGTGGAAAGTAATGACTGTTTCCTTTGCTCCTGTCAGGTTAGGTGAATACCACATCAAGAACTATGCATCTGCTTTAGAAGCCTTCAGAGAGGGCCAGCAGTTGGACAGTAAGTATTACAGTTTCTTCTGTGCACAGCACTCCATTGCTAGTGAGAAAAACCTTCTTACTGGGGTAGTTGAAAGTGAACATCAAGTTTTTCTTCCTCCTGTTTCTTGAAAGGGCAATGAATTAGGTGCCTGACTTCAGATATTTGGCTTTTGGAAAGGTTTGTGCAATCACTGCATAAAACTGTTTAGAGAATGTATATTGAAAGGGGCTCCTTTCTCTTCCCTCTTATCCCCCATCTTCAATAAAACCCTCTCCTCATTCCATTCCCTGCAGAAGTAGTACATGATTTTGTTAATTCCTAATACTGGGGTTTGATTTATACAATGGGGAGTAGTTTTCTGTGTGCTGGAGGTCTTCCAAATTATTAGTGGCAAGGATGTGGCATGAAGTGTTAACAGTTTCTGAACAGAACAGGCTCCTTATCTGCAGAAGGCTGTTATTTTGAAAGTGTTTCTCCCCTGGATGAATGTGTTGAAATGGCCAGTGAAGGAGCTGAGTGCTAAAGCCAGCTGATGGGAAGCAAGAGAGCAGTGGTAATGGTGGTGGAAGAGGGATGTGGTGGAATTGCAGCAACTGCTAGTTGTCAGCTTAGGTTGCTCTAAGAACAGGAGTTAAAACACAAAAAGTTGTTTCAGTTTTGGTAGTTTGTGCACTAGAAAGACAAGGATATCTTTGCAGTCCAGCCATGTTCTCTGTTTACTTCTCTGTGACTTCTGTAGCTTTCCTTACCTGATAGGTAACTTTCCATACATCTTCAAACTCATCACCCTTGACTTGAACAATTAATCTGTGGGTTTTTTTCATACTCTTGCCCCACTCCAAGAAACCACTGTCAATTTGAGGCTTTTCATATGCATGGTTTTTTACCACCTTGATGGTTTCTCAGTTGGAGTGGTTCAAAATACAGCTGATACCCAAAATTTCCTCAGGCCAGAGCATCACTTCTTTTTCAGTCTGTTTAACCTTACATCCTGCTTCCATTGTAGGATGCAACAGCACAGAGTGCTGCAGATAATCTTTTTAGATAAGTCAGTGGATACCAGCATCCTCTTAGCTAGTTCAGAACCCCTGAAACACAGCATTTTCCTCTGTTGAATTGCTTGACTTCTACCTGTTTGAATTTCATTTCCCCTTCTTTGGCTGCTTACTCAGCTGAAGTGTTTCTGAAGCATCCCAGTCCTTCCTGATCTGAAGATAGCTTCCACTGTGCTTCCTGTGTAAATGCTGTGACCTGCTGGGAGATGAGGAGTCTCCTAAAGGCCTTGGAGGAAAAAGGCAGCTTTTTAGTTGATTCTCTTCCATACATTACCAATTGCTGGCAAGTTTATGTCAGGAACAGGATTTGCCTTTGCAGTTCTGTGGAACCTTTGAAGGATCCCAGGTGAAAACAGTTGTGAGCATAAGGATTTGGGGAGAACAGTTCACTTCCAGTTGAGTGCAGCTAGTGCAGAAGGAACAATGCACAGAGGGAAAATTTGCCACCTATCACTAAGCAGCTGCTAAAGAGAGAAGACTTTAGCTGTTGCTGCCTCAGGGAGAATTGCTGTGGTGGCAAATTCTTTGCTGGCAAGGCTGCTTTCCTTGCCATACAAGGGGGCAGAAGTACACCAGGACATGCTGCTGTGTCTTGCTGATGTCAGGGCTGTTTTTAATCTTAGTCTGGAATGAGTTTCCTATTTGTGCTCCTTACTGGCAGGACTGAGAGGCTCAGGGTACCACAGCAAGCTTCCCATTCCCCACCTAGAGGGATATCTAAGAGGACTTGATGTGATGAATGGTTGAGTGTCTAATGGCTCTTTAGTTTATAAAAGAACATTAGGGTTATTACAATAACATAGGGTTTATAATAACATTATAAAAGAACATATTTGGGTCAGTGCAGGTAAAAATCTAGTGACCTACAAATTCATTTGGAGTTAATTAAATATTGCAGAGTTAAATAGTAGAGTTGTATAAAAGTAATTAAAGCTTAACTAAAAGGACAGAGGTTACAAGAAGATAGTAGGAAAGAATACCTCTCTTTTTTAGTTAATGGATGTGTCTTTGGGATGGGTTTGTTCCAACTGGCAATTGTAAGGAATTGTTCTTTATGCAGTACATGAAGTTTTAATGTTACTGTGTTTGATCTCTTCTAGATGTAGATGATACCTTTACTATTTGGATTAAAAGATGTGAAGAAACACTAAACAGTAAGGAAAAACACATTTACTTGATGAGGAATTTGTATGCCCTGTGCTTTGAAGATGTCTCATGTTTTTCAAAGGTTTACAGCTTACCTCTTACTTAGAACAAAAGAAAGTTAGCCCCCCAAAAAAGTCCCTTTTTCCTGTTTCTTGTTTCTCTGAGTGTATATCCTGAGCACTTCTGTCCTTCACATTTAGGAGAACATTCATGTTTGGTTTTTTTGTCTAATAATTAGCTGTGACAGGGAAATAACCTGTTGAAAGTGCAGGCAGTAATTCATTTCACCTTGTTTTCATCCACAACTGTTAACTCATTTTAAATGTGGACTAAGAACCAAATAGAGAAGAACCCTTTTGTGTGGCATAGGAATGAACACATTTCTGCTTTGTGGTTCATTGTTGCCAGGTTTATCTTTATTTGGAGAAATGAGTGAAGTTGTTGGCAGGCATAGTCTTGTTTGCAAAGAGTTCTCTTGGCTGATAGCTTTCTCTGCAGTCTCAAGGGAGGAGGTGGTAATACACATTTTTCTCTAATGTCATAGTTTTTGCAGTGTTTTGTCTGGTTCAAATCAGTTGCCCTGTTTTACCCTGAATATTTATTCTTGTCTTTTCTTTATTGAGCCATTGTCTGGGTTCTCTCATATAGCAGGAAAATAAAAGGCAACAAAAAACAACTCTGATTTCTTCATTACAGCTTAATATTCTTGGTTAATCCTTTATCTTTTTAGCAATATGCATTACATAGAAGTAAAGGGAAGATTTATTTCTTTTCAAACATTTGATCTGAAATATTCTAGGGAAAATGATTTCAAGGATGAAATCCTGAGTGCTAGTTTAGGTCCCAATATTACAGTCTTTTTAAGGTCAGCTGAGTGAATTTCTCTGCCAAGTTTTCATCTCATTCCCTAGCATAAGGTAAAAATTTGTTGAGAATTTTGTGGTATGCCTGTGGATGGATAATAAACCTAATTCTTTTGTTTGCTGTGATGTTGTTTCATTAACAAAAGTCTGTGTAGGTTTCTGCCAAGTAAGGGAAAGTAGTGGCAAACTTATTCCTTCTGTTTAAATAAAGCATCTTCTGCTTACAGTTGTTCATTTGCACCAGGTGCTGGTTGAAGTCTGATGATAGAGAAAGCAGAGTGTCACAAAAGCAAAATGCTAGAGGTAGAGGTGGCATGTTTTTAACTCCATAAATGCAGAATGTCTGGAGTGACTGAAGGAAGCTAGATTAAGTATATAATATGCCTTGGAAATTCAGTATTTTTTTTTACTGAAAATGCACCTTTTTTCTTTCTGCAGCATCACAGACAGAAGTGGTAAGATGTTTTCCTTCATCTCTTTAATGTTTCCATTTCTTTGTTAAGCTTGAGAGTACTTTTAGGCTTCAGGGCCTTCTTAAAACTTCCAGGCTTTGGAAATAATCTTTTCTCTTGCATGCAGTTCTGAAGGATTGAACTTTTCTTCTAAACTTGTGTTGTTTTATCTGAGAGCAAGGTTGCAAAATTGAAGCCTGAAAAACCCTTAAGAATCACATGCAAATTTAGCAATAAACTGTGTGATACTAAAGTAATTTTAACTTTCTGCCATGCAGTCTGTGGCCTAATTTTAGAGATGAACCAGCTCCTGTTGTCCATACTGACTTGCTAGAAAGGAACTTCTTTTCTGGCAGTAGCTGAGAGGTGGTTTGTGCAGACTCTAAGGTTTCAGTTTCCCTTTTTTTTTTGTTGGAAGTGTTGAAATGGTTAAGAGATTTAATAGTTAAGAGATTTTCATGTTTCAAAGCCATCCCTTGAGTTCTTGAATCAGTTTCAGGTTTCCTTCATGACTTAAATTAGCAGCATAGCTACTCTATGTCTTTCAGGTAAACTTCTTGTGCAGGAGCAAAATGAGTTAAAGCTGAACTTAGCTGCTTATAAAAATGTCTGACCAGTATATTTTAAGTTGCAGATTGACATATTTAATGTAAATTGAAACTCTTTAATTCTTAATCTGGACTAGATGGCTAGGAGAGCAATGAAGAGCTTCACCTGTAAGTTAATGTTCATACATAAATCAAGATCAGGGGAGCAGTCAGTATGAGAGTGATTGAGTGTCTGAGAAGTGCTTCATGGGATACTTACACTGATGTAACTTTCTTTCCCATGGCATGTGCTTCAACTAGAATACACAGGAGCAACCTCTGCCACCAAAGATCAAGTAAGTTGACTTCATCTTTACTGGGAGAATGAAAATAATTGACATATTCTCTTTGACTTGGGAATTGGAGAAGCAAGCTGGTGACTGCACAAGTTCTTCTTGGGGAACTTGAAACATGTGGCAGTCTAAGTGAAGTGTCTCTGTATCATCACATTTGTGCAGACTGAATTGTACTTTCAGGAGGTTGTGCCTCACTGGGGGAGTGGGGAAAGGAGTAAGCAGTTTTGGCTTCTAATTCAAAGACTACCCAGTTGTAATGTTTTTGAGATACTTTTAAGATCCTGAACTAAAATGTTGTTTAAGGTATAGAAGGCAAACAATATTATGGATCAGTGAAGGAAATGACCTAATTTTATTTGCTCTTGATGAATCAAGATTCTTTGTTTCTTAACTCCTTGTCAATTCTGCAGTTGCTTTTTTTAGAGGAAATGTATTTTTTTGTCTTCTCTACCTCATTAAACTACACAATGCACTGTTCTAGCCTTTAGTAGTCTTCTGTATAGTCTCTTTGCAGTCCTTTCTCCCTCTATTTCTTTTTCTTCCCTGTTTTATTCTTCAGATATGACTGGTACCAAACAGAATCTCAAGTCATTGTGACTATAATGATCAAGAATGCACAGAAGGATGCTGTCAGTGTGCAGTTTTCAGAGAAAGAGGTAAATTGATTACTGATGCACATCCCCAGATTCCCTAAGATGTAGTAATTAAAGCAGTGAACAGAATTTCCTGCAGGGGCAAGAAAAGAATGGTACAGGTACAGGTGCTCTTCTGGCTGAGGTTGTTTTATGCCCAGTTATGCTGTATATGTCTGTATGCCCAATCAAGTGCTCCAGGACCCATTACCATAGGATTTCTACCCAAATGTAGTGTGGTGTGCATGCTGCAAAGGGAACATCTGCTGTTTAGCTACCTTTGTGTTTGGGGAGATGGGGGAGGAAGTGATCTGGACTTGAAATGTTTAACTGTGGATTCATCTGGAGTAGGACTGGGCAGAGACAAGGTGTTTTAAAAAGTAGGTATGGGTGAGTTGTGTCTTGCATTAGGCCAATTATAGCAAACATGAGTGTTGGTGGGTGGAGTCTTCTTGCTTTTGGCATATCTAAAATGAATGGCAGCAAAGGCTGGATTTTAAGGAGATGCAGTGATTGTAATGCTTTGTGTGGGAGCTGTGATGTTTCATTTAGCTGAGACTACTGAGGAGTCAGTTGCTTATTCACAACTGGGTTGATACTTTGTGAACTACTAGAGGTACTTGGTTGTTCCTGTCTGCTTTAAAACTGTGTGAGCACTTGCCACATGGTTCACTTGTACTAGAAGGGAAGTTGCACATTCTTTTCCTAGTCCATTATTAAGATGTTGATATTTCATTTGCCATAGAATTCTTTCCTCAAAGAAATGCAGCTCAAGCTGACAAGATAATAGGCTTTTTGAGTACTGGCTGGCCAAGGATTGAAGTCTCCTGTTCATTTCCTAGTATATATTAGAGACACCTTGTTCAGTAATGCAGTAATGTAATGGTGTTGTCTGAAGTTCTGACACTTGATGCTTTAACTGCCCTAGTGAAGGGTCATTAATTTAATAACTTAATCTCTGTGCCAAATCACAGTCTTTTATTTGGAAATGGAAAACTGCTCTCAAAGATGACCAGAGATGTCTTTTCAACTGTTGACAGATGAATGCATCAGTGAGACTTCCATCAGGTGAAGACTACAACTTAAAGCTGCTTCTTCTTCATTCTATAGTGCCAGAGCAAAGTACATTTAAAGTGCTTTCAACAAAGGTAAGCTGCTGAAAGTGTGAATTATTTCTTTGGACTGTTCCTGATGTTGAGAGCATTTCTGCTCTATTGTCTTGTCTCTCTGCAACAGTCATAATACCTTGCTTTTCATAGATAAATGCTTTTTCTTTCTTCAAGGTGCCTTTCAGCTAGTGGGAGGCTTTCTGAGCTTGTGCACGTGTCAGGAAGAGTAGTATGATGCTGCTTGTTGAAGTGCAAATGACAGTTACATTGAGGATACTTTTACTTGTGCTGTAGAAAGAAGAATGTGGTCTTTACTCTAACATTCAGGTGTTAGGAGAGTGTGAACACCTTTCTCCTAAAGGCTCCTGGAGGAGCCAAGGTTGCCTTATGGAGCATTGTTACCTTTGTGTGCCCAAGAAATAAACATCAGACTTTGTGAAGATTTCAGTGTTGAAATGATTCTTTATCCTTTCAGGACTTGCTGGGAAAGGTTAACCATGCCCTTGGCTTTACAGGCATTCCTGGAAACAGCCCTTGCTTTTGGAGACTCTTGGAAAATCCCATGGTGTGAGAGAGAATGCTTCTGTCTCACCATGGTGTTTCCTATGTATTGCAGATACAGAAGAACAAGGAACTGCCAAAGCATATATTGTTGGTGTAACATGTAGAAGGATACATGTGCTTTGTCCTTAGAGCCAAGCCTCAATCTCTGAAGCAGGAATGTGGTGTTGCTCCTTGCCTTGTGTTTCAGCAGTGGTTCTGCAGAACTTCTGGAAGTTCCTTTGTGTTCTCATGGTCCATTTTGCCTGTTCCCTTCTCAGAAAGATAGCTCTAATAGTTCTTGCATCATTTCAGGGAAGAGGGACTAGAAGGGGACAGGAGAGGACTGCCATAGAACATTGGTCTCCTTTTTCCACTCCTCACAGTGGCTGGACAGGTTATGTGGCTGAGCCACATGAGCTCTGGTACTGTAGGAGATAAACAAAGTGCTGAAAGTATGTAGAAGATCTGCTAGTCCCTTAGTATTGATATAAATTAGAGTGGAATGGGCATGAACCTTGTCAGGAGGAGAAACTGAGGTCCTGTTGGCTTTTTGTTGCTATCTAGTTTGTGTTAAACTTTTCATTTGTCCTGAAGTTTTTACCACTGCTTTTTTAGGAAGCATCTGCATGCTGCTGAGCACTGTTGAAGTGAACTTGGCTTTGTCTTTCTGCTTTCCCATCTCTAGCCTGGGCTGATCTCTGAAATAATCTCTAGCAGACTAGAGACTGGTTTAGACTGAGGTGCCTGGAGTGGTGTGAAAGCTTGAGATATGTTTTGGCAGTGTCTGAATTGGAAATATTCAAATGTTACTGTTCCTGTATGATTCTGAAAGAATATTTCTGCAACTGAAAGGGGATCAGAGAGAAAACAGGTTTTCTAACAGCAGAAGTCAGAGCTGCAGGATGCCTTTCCCTTTGCAGGAGGAATGGTAGAAGGACATCTGTGAAGTTCAGTGAACAAATAAAAAGTTGAACGATGCCCCAGCTAATTCCGATTCTAACCAGCAGATGGAGTCTAGCTGAAGGGAAAAAAAAAAACCAACCCTAAAAGCAGATCGACATTAAGCATGCAAAGACTTCTTGAAAGGCTTAAAATATTTCACTTTGAAAAAGATGAAGTGCTTTAAGGGAATGGTGCAGCCTTAGTGTTTGAGTACTAGAAATTCAGATTGCTTTTTCTAAGTTGGATGTCTGTACTTTGTTCTTAGGAGTGAAGTTGTTCTTTAGAGTTTTCTCATGGAAAGTGTGTAGTTACTGCTTTGAATAGGCTATCTTAGTACTTAGAACTTCTCAAACCCTTTACAAATTATTTTGTACCATTTACATGAAGTCCTTTTGTAAGGACTTGGGAAGAAAGGCATAATCTCATTATCTTCCCAATTATGTCAACTTCTTTCTACCCCCTCCTAAAGCAGTTGTGTTTTCATGAGATAGGAACAGATCTGTTCCTGTGGATTCATAATTTCAGATGAGAATAGCTGCTTGTGTTCACACTACTTTATTTTGTGTGGCTGCTTTGAATGTGTGAGTATTCACTGGGCAATGAAGATTCTGGTCTTTATTTTCCAATTACATGAGGCAATATGTGAGGAAACAGTGGAATTTATGGCCAGATTACATAGTGGAGAGCTCACCTTTCCTATGGACTTCATAAAACTACTGAGTGTAATGGGCAGGGGATGAAACAACAAGTAGTAAAATAATCCTGTGTGGTTTTGTCACTGAGAAGCTGGAGAGGGCTTTCTCAGTGCTGCTTGACATTCAACATCCCTTGGCAAATGCAAAGGAATAAAGGTAAAGATATGTGTTTGAATGGTTTCTGTATGAACTAGTGGTGATAATCTGCAGACTTTTGACTTCAAGCTGTGAGCTGGAAGAGGTAGAACACTTGATGCTGACTCAGGAACAGCATAATGTGTGGGTAAGGTCCAATTTTGAGATAAACTCTTCATCTCATTCTTTATACAGCCTTATATTGCATATTCTCTCATTGGCAGCAGTTGTACAGATGATACACTCTGCCTTTAGTAGTGGCTGTGGGGGGGAAATCTGTGCCTCACTGAAAACTGCACCTTGCATTCAGCATTGAAAGTAGCCTTCAGTGGTGCTGCTTGGTTTCTTATTTCTTTCCAGAAGAGGGAGCCAAAAGGTAAAGGCTGGACCGAGTTTGCTGTGTGGAAGTTGCCTGTGCAGTTATCCTGTAGCTTAGTCTGCCTGATGTCTTTGTACTCCCTTCATAGCATGAAAAAGGCATAGAAACCTAAGGAGTGACTAACTACATTTAAAACAAAACTAGCTGATCTATTTCTGTCCAGAAAATAGGACTGCAAAGTAGAAATGTACAAACAGAGTAAGGATTTCTAATGTCCTGAAACAAGTTCTTTGTGTACAATCAGTCTCACTTTCTTTCCCCCCTCCCCTTCTGTTCAGTCTGTCAGTCAGTGTATTTGGGATTCCAGGGCAGTGTTTTGCCATCATCATGTCCTGTTAAAAACCTGTATAGCATGAGTAGTTTCTCTAGGTCATCTGTTGTGTTCTAGTTGATGCTTGGGGTTTTCTTCTTCTGCTCTTGTACCTACAGATAGTCTGGGGACAGTTACTGTGAGGTTTCAGTTCTGGTGGTTTGGGATTTTTGGAATCAGCAGGTTTTAAAATGGTAAAAAGCTTTTTCTTTACCTGAGAACTGTCCTGTAGAGATCAAAGTTCTGCTGCAAATGGGAGGGGTTAGAAATCCTCAGCCTCTTTTCCAGTTGCTATTTGTTACTTAGGAGAGATGTCTGAGGTGGAAGCACATTCTCAGCAGCTTCATGCCAAGAATATGGTGGTGTGCATCAGTGGAATGTTTCTCTTCCTCAAAGCAAGGTTTTGCCCTGCAAACTCTGAGGCACTCTGTACAGCTTACTGGCAAAGCACACTGATGCCTGCTGCTAAATGTAAAGGAGAAGGCAAAGAGTGAAGCTGTTTCATATACTCTTGGACTGTCATCAGAGTCTCTATTCAGAGGCAAGTGTACACAAATAGCTAAACAGAGGAGCAGATTAACTGAATTTGGGTTTTCCCTTGCAGTCTGAACCTTAAAAGGTATTTTCTTGGTTTGGGTATTTTCATTAACTTACTTGTGACACTTGAATGCAGACTCCCCTGCTCTCATGTACTTGTTTTCTCTGTGAGGCTTTCATGCAGATTCATTTCTCATATATACTCTTGAGAGTTTTCAACTGATATTTAAGTGATGAGTTGGAAACTTTACTGAGATCTCTTGCCTCTATTAAGGCAGGGCTAGTTGGAGCAATTTCCTGGCTAGGCTGTAAAGAAACCTTCCCAATGATTGGCATATTTACCTGCCTCAGAATAATTTTGATTTTTTTTTCCCTTTTTCTTTATGAATGCAGATGGGTGTGGAGCAGATTTAAACTTATTAATACACTGAGAACTATATTTCAAACAAGCATATAAGTCAATGCCTGTGTTTTATCAATTTATGTCAAGAAAAACTATGGCTGAGGGGGTTTCTCTCTTAAGATGGATTCAAGAACTATTGTAATAGCAGCTGTTTACACTGAAGTTGCAGTGACACAGCTGTAGGATCTGTATTGCTAGCTCCTTCTTTACAAGTGGTTGCTATGGAATATCAGTGAGGTGAAAACTTTGACCTTTCTGAACTCAGTGCTCCATGGTCCAGAGCTGGCAAAGAAAGCTGAAAGGTGCATGCTGAATCCTTTCTCTTGCAATGTGTGTGATACAGAATCAGTTTCTTCATTGTCATTTCTTTGTGGTAACACTGTAGAGTTAGTTTTGGCATGTTTTGTTTAAAATTAAGGACCTAAGAGCTTGGAACAGGATATAAGCAGTGTGTAGAGGCTCTTTGGTTAACTGGGATATCAAAACTGTAAATCCATGTGATCTTAGAGGCAAGTCTGAATAGGTGATACATTTCTAGATGATGTCCTACCCTTAAATTTAGATGAGAAATACATGAGATGGTTGGAAAATGACAACTGCAAACACTTCACATTTACAACTTGGACAAGGCAGTAGTTGACTAAATAAGTAGTTGATTGGAAGCCCTGAATTCTTACTCTCCTGTAATGGATATATCAGAACATCTTTAATAAGATATTTTAGATGTATCTTAAAACTAATGCCTTCTGGACTGCTGCTTAAGCTCTGCCAGTTCTGATTTCCTTCCTCCATCTGATCAGAGCTTGGCACAGATTTCAGTGGTAAGTGAACTGAACCTAAGCATGGACTGTGAAATACAAAACACAGGTAGAAGTTTGAAAACAAAAATCATTGTAAGTAGTCAGTGTACACCAGAAACTTCTTTTAGGGAGGAAGATTCACATTCTTTGCCTTTCAGCATTTCTCAGTTTAGCTGGCAGTGTCTGTCTTGGAACATAAGTTCAGGTGACATTTAGTCCATCAGAGGTTTGGGCTTTTAACAATAAGCTTCTGTCTAGAAAGTTAATGTTGGCTAACTTGCATTGTGTGTATCTGGAGCTAAGGGGAGAAATGCTTTCTTCAGACTAGATGAGATGCTCTTTTATGTCAGTCATCTTCAAGTGAGGAGGTTCTGTTTTCTCATACTACCAGTGAAATAGTTTAGAATGGCTTCTGAGTGTGACTCTGGCATCTTTTCTGGTAGCTAGCTTGGGTTAAGCTGCAAACAAACTTCTCTAAATCTCTGATCTGTTTTAGGAAAAAAACTATTATGACTAGAAAATTCTGGGAGTAGAAACTGCTCTGTATCCTTTCATTGCAGATGGGGTTTCTTAGAGATGATGAATCCCCTGTTTGACCTCTTCTCAGTGGTTTAGGCTTCCCTTGAGCCAAGCAGTGCATGAATTACTCTGTCAAAATGCCATCCTTCTTTTCCTTCTTGCTTTCCTCACTTTTAAGCCCCAAACCCAGGAACTTCAAAGTTACAAAACAAAGTGGCTTATTCATGAGTTGGAACTTTTCAGACATCTGGAGTACCAGGTCCAGGTTTGGGCTTCCCAGCACAAGAAAGGCACTAACATAGTGGAGCAGGACATAGCAGAGGGCAGCCTAGATGGTCAGGTGGCTGCATAGCATAAGCTGTAAGGAGAGGCAGAGGAAGTAAGCTTGTCCTTAAGTGGCATGCAAAGCATTTAATTTGCAATGAAATCTTCCTGTCTTTTATTCCAAAGCTGGCAAGAGGCACAGAGGCATATGTTTTATGAAGTATAAATGTTAAATCAAAGTAGCTGGTGAAGTGTTGATGCACTTCTCTTGCCTGAGCACTGAATTTTTTTGTCAAAGGAGAGGAAAAAGCTAACAGTGCTTGTGTGTTAGCTATGACACAAATGTCCACACTGATCTCTTACTTTTCTGTAAGATAGCTATCCCTGCCTGCTTTAAAATGTTCATTCAAATGCATTTATTGCCATTTGTGCATGTAATTAGAACTCAACAAAGCTGTTCCTCCTTAGATCAAATAAAACTCTCAAGCTGAAGAAGGATCTGCCTTCACAAGCTGAATTTTATCTAGCTTTGTATTGCTGGAAGATGTGGTGGTGTGTAGTGGTAGGAAGAGTTCCCTAGTTCTGCTGCTGCCTGCCACTTTGCCTAATGAGAAGTAGAAGTGGATGAAGTAGAGGTTTAATCAGGTCATAAATAGATTGTCTCAATTCTTTACTGTCTATACCTCCAGCTTGGCAGAGTTGAAATGGTTTAGTTATGAAATCTGCATCTTCCACTGGGAATTAGTTAGCAGCCTTTCCTTTTCCTTAGGGGATGTTTGTCACCTAGAACTGACTTAGGGAGAGTTTCAGAGAGGAAAGTGCTAGAACTAGCAGATAAAAGAGAGGAGGATTACTGGAACAGCAAAAGTGAAGAGTTTTTCTTTTTTTCCTTCTTTGTCTGTGTGGGCAGGGTACTCTGAATAGCCAAGGGCCTTTAGAATGGTTCCTTGAGGAGGAAAGCCTGTGTTGAGTAGCTCACATCAAGCATTGTGTTGCATTAGAAGTCACTCTTGGTGTGGATGAAATAGCCTCTATTTGTGATCTGGTGGAAAGCCTGGAGTATAGAATAAGAGGAGATAGTGAAGGAAGAACAGACAAGAGAAACCAAGGAGTTACAGGGTAGAGCAGTGTCAATATCAAGCACTTTTTCCCCTTCTTTTTAACAGGATTATAGAATATATGAGGGGATGCACTACTGAGCAGAGTGTAAAATCTTAAAATAAAAGCCTCCTCAACTTAAAGGGCAACTGAATTGATAATCCAATTTCTTCAGGTTGAGAAGAGTTGGATAAGAAGCAGAGGAGAGACAAGTTGTTTTAAATTAATACTCACATTTCACTTGTAACTAATTAGTGCCTTCATAAGTGACTAATTAACTTGCCTGTTTGACTCAGGAGATCCAAATCCACTGGAAATAACTCTGCTGGTTCTGACACTCATGGAAGTACTTGTTTGTCTGATATGTATTTTTCTCTTCCTTAAGCAGAACATTGGATTTAGGAGTGTAAGTGTTCAAAAGTGAACTTTAAGATGGTAGTTTCCAAAGTGATTTTTAGAAGACTCCAGTGAGGGAAGCTTTGAATTCTTTGATTTTACTGGAGTTTAATTATTGGCACAGCCTGAATGCTGCTTTTCCATATTTTCAGCAGAAATCTCTGCATTCTTCCAAGTTGCAGTATTAAACTCTAGAAGACAGGTAGATTGACAACTACAGTAATACAGTCTTTTGAGTAGTTTTGGTTCTGTGCTTTTCAGTGTTTTAAAACCTGATACTTTTGATGCTTAATTTGTGACTTGTAAAGTTGCTAAAAACATTGGAAATCCAACAGCCACTGATGGAGAGTGAAAAAAATCAAATACACATGGGGATTGGACTTAAAGACTTAATTCCATGACTCATGTCTTCAACTTTTTGTTGTTCTCAGTTCCTACAAGTTAGTGGTGGAAAATGAAGTATTTAAACCTGCCTAGGGAAATGGTAGCCTCCTAGGAGGAGGGGAAAAAGAAATCATAATTGAATATTTTTGATGCTTAAAATGCAGCATGATTGCAAACATAGAAGCTTTGAAACTTAAAGCTCATTTCTCTGGTTTTGGAAGGTGTCTTTGGTCTGTTGCTGACCAGTGAGTGATTTGAAGAATGGATTGAAGTTCAGATTTCAGATCAGCATGATGCTGTGCAGGGAGCTTGCTGTGAGGATCTCTAGGGTTAGCTTTTACAGTGGTGCCTTTGTTCATGGGTCTACAGGGATCCCCAGGTTCTAGTGGCTCTAGGTAGAGCTAAGAACTTGCTGAAGCTGTTCACAGCTAAGGTTTATAACTGGTTTCAGTTAATTCAGGGCATCATGTGAACTTGGTGACATTTCCTGAAGTGAATTTGTCATTTGGAGTGGCATTGGAGAGTCTTTGTTTTGCAACTCTGTAACCCTGTAACCAAAGGCTGAGGTTAATTACAGAGAAACAGTTCAGGAGGATTGTCTAAAGGGATTGTGTGTAGTTGTGAATAGGGCATGACATCCTTCACTTAATTGTGTTTCTCCTCTGATAATTGCAGCCATATCCATTTTTAATTGCCAGTTTTGTCAACAAATACTAGACAGTTTTCTCCATGGCAGTGTTTGTTCATTGAACCAAATGAAAACAGCTTCTGAATGTCTCCAGTGGGAAGATCTGCATAGTCCTAGGGAGTTTCTTTGGTTTATGTACTACACATCAAATAGGAATTGCTTTTATTTATTTGTTTATTTGGGGTGAATGAAATGTAAACCTAGACAGAGTTGGATTTTGTAGTCCTTCCAGAGTGCTATTTAATTAATAGAGCTGAGTGGCAAGAAAGGGCTGCTTGGAAGAGAATACCTGAGTGCCTGGCACTGCAGAGACTCTGGGAATGATTGTTACATTTGGGATGCCATCATTTACAAGAAGAACCAAGTGAATAGCAAGCAAAAGGAAGTCAAGTGGCACTAAACAAAAGGGCACAAGTCTTCTACAGGAGCTATGCAGCCACACAAGAGTTTGGCTGACATGAGGCTTGAAGTCCCCTAACTTCATCTTGCAAGAGAGGTGAATTTTGCTGAAATTTATAGGCTCCATAAATAATAATACAGGCTTTCTCAAAACAAATGTGTGTGTTTCCTGATGGCTGCAGGATCCAGCTGCTTTGGAATTGTTGGGCAGAACTGTTTGCTGTCTGGATTAAATTGTTCCTTTGTCTTGTGTTTTGTAGATTGAGATAAAAATGAAGAAGCCAGAGGCTGTAAGATGGGAGAAGCTGGAGGGGCAGGGAGATTCTCCTAAGTTAAAGCAATTTACACCAGGTTTGTTCTCTGAACTATGAAGTATGAAGTGGTTGATTTGTATTAAGTTACTTGCAGTTATTAAGAATATTTTTGATGTTAAACACTGGTAATAAAGTCACAGCTTCATATTTACAGTGAGAAGCCTAATAGCCTTGGTTTTACTGACAAAATGGCTCTAAGCTAGTTTATTTTCTTACTGCCAATATTTCCTGCCTCCTTTTGATTTTAATTACCTGTCTTGCTATTGTCCAGCATTTTTTTTGTTGGATAACTAAATTATGGAACTCTGAAGTAAACTTTTGCAACTGCTGAATGTAGTTTCTAGCATTTCTTAGTTCCCTTTACTTTTGTGACTACAGTGCTTCTATCAGTAAGGAGGAATCCATTTGCATGTTCAGATTCATGCTCTGTTATCATCTCTGATTCATCAGCTGCATATGTGTCTGTGTGCTTTCTGCTGCTTTAAAAATGGTGAGAAAATGCTTAGTTAACTAACCCTTCTCTTCTCAGATACCCAGCACTTATATCCATCATCCTCTCACTATACAAGGAACTGGGATAAACTGGTAGTTGAAATCAAAGAAGAGGAAAAGAATGAGAAGTTAGAGGGAGATGCTGCTTTAAATAAACTCTTCCAGCAGATTTATTCAGATGGTACAGATGAAGTGAAACGTGCCATGAACAAATCATTTGTAAGTCTTCCTTCTTTGTCTCTGAAGAAATGTTTCAATCCTTCACACTGACAGCTTTTACTAAACTTTATTAACCAGGAAGCCTCTAGCTGCTGAAACCTTGGGCCTGTGATGAGTGACAGTGGTTCTGTTGGTGATAACTGGTGTAACAAGTCTCACTGGAAGCTACAGTGTTGTACACTGTTGAGTGGGACTCAGTCCAAGGTTGTGCTTTCTCACTGGGCTTTCTGTTTCAAACAGTCTTATCAAAGGAAATAACAGGTTTTGGCTCACAGGGAGCTTGAAAACTTGCCATGGGTGAAAGGATCAAATTCCTCTTAATTGTATCTAGTTCCTTTTATCTGTAGTCCTTGTAGGCAAGGACATGAGTGAGCCTTTAAAAGCTGCTTGGTAATGAAGTAATATTGTATCCAGTGCTGTTGGGCTGAAGGTTATGGAATGATTACTTTGTCATGTTTCATTTGAGATATATCTACACATACACAGATTTCCTGGGTGATTGCTGTTCCATGAAACTTAAATCCTTCTCATTTCTCCAGAGTTTGTTAATCTGCTGTAAGAAATGTGGCTTTCCTGTTGCTAGAATTCCTCTAGCAAACTAAACAAGCTTTCTCTCATCTTGCAGATGGAGTCTGGAGGCACAGTTCTGAGCACCAACTGGTCTGATGTTGGGAAAAGGAAGGTGGAAGTAAATCCTCCTGATGACATGGAATGGAAAAAATTCTAATCCTCTTTGTAATCTTTGACCATCTGTGTGTTGCCATAGTCATGTACTGACCACTGTGTATGGACATAGCATTCTTGGGTTCAAAGCACTGAACCTTCCCTTGGAAACAGGAATGGCCTTGCCATTTTATGTGCTTTAGAAAGCCTTTCATCCACAGATGTTAAAGATGTACTCAAGAGTGGAACCTTCTTTTCATCCTCTCTTGTCTAATTTGGGGAAATGGAGTCAATCAGTCTTAATTTTCTCCCAGCTCTGCTCTTTGGGGTCAGGGTGATCTCTAATGGCTGGTCAGGATTCTTGCCTTACACCTGCTATTTCTGTTCAATAACTTATTAGATCTTGGCAAC
The DNA here is from genome assembly GCA_013399015.1 of Galbula dea. Taxonomy (NCBI): domain Eukaryota; kingdom Metazoa; phylum Chordata; class Aves; order Piciformes; family Galbulidae; genus Galbula; species Galbula dea. Next base: position 3,818,056 of record VWZX01005355.1, on the reverse strand, counting down.
CTGGGCTGGAAAAAAAAAAACAACAAAAACCCAACACTTTTCAACAACAGTGTTAAAATTGTTTGCTCTTGAAGTCTGCAAAATAAACCTGTAAATATAACTTTTTCTATAAGGAAGCTGCTTCATTTAATTTCTCATTTTTCTTGGGTTTTGAGCCATCTGGACATGGTGTTGGACACCTGGCTCTGCAGGAGGGTTGGACATAGTGACCTCCAGAGGTCCCTTCCTACCTTAACCCTTCTGTGGTTCAGTGAAAGAGATAGGAACTTACCATGTGGTAAACATGTGCTGCTGCCTCTTGGGAATCCAGAAATACCTAAGCACTCCAGGATTTTGGAGAACACAACCTGCAAATACTGGCAACCCCCCCAAAAGCCACTTCATTCTTTGTCAGCCACTGGGTGCTGCTTTTAAGTTGGCTACTTTTCCTTGCATATCTAATGCTGTGGGTTTTCCCAGGTTGGTTGGTATTCTGCTTGTTTTCTTTGTAGTTTACATTTTACTCCAGTGAGAGCTGACTGAGCTTGGTAAGATAGGGTAGTAGAACAGGGGTTTTCAAAGGACAAGGGAAGGCTGCAGCTGTTACAGTGATAAATGTGTGTAAAAGATGGTTGAAGACTAAGGAGGAGGAAGAAAGGATGTACTCTGTTCCTCCTGAGAACTAGGAACCTAGGTGTTGCAGTGATGTTGGGAATGTGCTGTGTTTTCTTTGTCCTAGTGTTGTTACTATGCCTGTGCAGTAAATAGATAGCAAGCTTTTAACATCTCAAATCTTAAAAGAGAGCTTGATTTTGGCTGTTTGGGATTGCTCTGAACTTGAGATCATACTGGGCAGCTGTAGACTATGGCTACAGGCTTGATAGAGCTGCAGTTGCTTGATGCACTCAGATCATGGATGATGCTACAGTGTAAGTTGGGCACTGATTTCAGTTTGAGTCACTTTGAGCTTCAGAATGGATTCATGTTTCCCAGAGCTCAAATTTGATGACCTTTAGAACTGAATGTTAGTTCCTCTCCTTTCTGAATACAGGGAAGGGAGATGGATTGAATTTGGGAAGGGTTTTGTGTGTGTCTTGCCTCTTGACTCTTACTGAGCAATGTCTGCTGCTTGGAAGAGTTTCTCAAGGTATATATTTGTGGCATATCTCAGTGAAGATTTGTTTTAGCTATAGTGGAGAATTTCTTGCCATTCTGAGTAGCTAGAGTAGCAAATTCCTCAATACCTAGAGCATTTGCCATCCATATGGGATGGAACATGGAAGTTGACTTGATTTAGAACAGGGACTTGAACTTACTCTCCTGGATAAGTGCTTTGTTGCTTTTTGGTTATGCTCTGAAAGGCATTTTTTTTTTCCTTTCTAGTGTAGAAGGAAGACAAATGTCTGAGCTCTTCACTTTGTCACCAAATTGGGTTCTTGTCTCCTGGCCAGCCTTGCTCTGTAAATGTCATTCAGAGCTCTTAACAGTGCTGAGCAAAGAGGTGCTGAGGGAAAAGCCTAGATAAAAATCTCTTAAATAGAGATGAAAAAGTAATTGGAGGATATTTTCTGCCAATCAAGCTGCTCTTACTTACTGAAGAGAACACAGTAGGGCTTCCTGTGTCTACTTTCACTTACAGAAAGACCATGGGAATAGTTCATCAGATAAGCACAATATCTTCTTGTATTAAGTGGGTTCTGTTTTGCTGCTTTGGGATTCCATTCACTTAGCTGAAGGCAAAAAGTAAAAGAAAATGCCTTGCTATTTATGTACTCCTGAGGCAGATGGAATGCAAATCTGATGCTTTAGCTTCAGGCTAGAACTTGTAGCAATCAAGTGGTAGACTTCTCTGTCCATTTCAATCCTGCAAGCCAAGTTTGCAGGTCTGAGTGGAACTCCAGCATGTTGAACCAATGATGGCAGCTCTTGTCTTTGAGAGGATTGGGGAGGGAGGTGGATGTGGCAGGGGTTGGGGTTTACTGCTAGGATGGGATTGGATTAAACCAATAGGGAAAATGTTCTTATAAAGTTGGAGGAAAGGTGCTTCATGAACTTTGTGGATGAAATACATTTTGTTTGTGACAAAACACATGCCCAGAATGGTTCTGGAAGCACTTAAGTCAAGAGAAAGATAGCGAGGAGCTTGGAGATTGAATAGAGGCTGGGGAGGTACCAGTGACAAAGGGAATTTCTTCTGGGACTAGAGAGGGAATATGTTGCAGTGCTTGACAGTAAGTTGCCTGGAAGCAGAGGACAGAGTGGCTGACAGAAGTTTAATTGTGTTTAAACTTCTCCTAAGGGTTCTTTGGTCCTCTGTAGATAGTACTGTCTAGAAGTCCCAGGCAGTTTCACCTCAGTGCTCTCATTTCTTGTCCTGTTGCAAATAGAGCAAGAGGGAGACTGGGCTGGGGTTTTGGTTTTATACTGGGAGGAAGAGGGAAAAGCAGGTTACATGTTGGCTCAAGATGCCCTTAGATGCAAGAGACAGCAACACCCTAGTTCATATGGACAGTCACACTTCTCTCTGCATCCAGTCTTTCACTTTTTGAGTGAAATGGCAGTGTTTCTTTTTTGAGCAGTGCTCTGATACTTGCTAATCCCCTTGTTTTCCTCTCCAGGTAGTTCTTGGATGTGGGAGGAAAGGTACTAGTACACCTTTTAAATTGGGGGGAACAAAAAGCACAGGAAGCAGTTGACATTTTTAATGTATGTGTTTAATCTGCAGTAAAAAAAAAAAAAAACAGAGGAAAACTGACTTTTCAAGCATACAAATGACATTTCTAAAACAACATCATGGGCAAGGTCATTCTCATTTGAAAAAGCAGCAACTCCAATTTAAGAGGCCTTGAAATCCCACTTGAAGAAGTTTTTCATTTAAATATTTCAAAGTCAGTCTGTTCTTCAGATTAAGGGAAGGTGAAGCTTATATTAAAAAAGCTACAAAAGAACAAAATACTGAATTCTCATTTAACACTTTGCTATTTAGATAGGCAGTTTAGCATTCCACATGAAGTTGTCTTTATTTTATTTAAGCCATGATTATGTCAAATTAATTCCTCTTTTCTGTGTGTCATGCAGTGTTAATAACATTACTAGGCTTGCAACATCTCAGGAGCTGTTTAGTGACAGAAATGAATGCTCCAGAAAGTGAACCTCAAGAAAAAATGGACTTATTCTGTTTATGAAGCCATCTGCATGGGTTTTATGAAGTTATGGTCCAAGTCAAGTATAGATAAAGGCATTCTAATACCTCTTTATTTCTCAAGGCTGGAAATCTGAAGTCCTTCTATCTTTGTATTTCAGCTTTGTACTTTCCTTAGAGATTTGATATGCAATAGGATCATTCCACATAATTGCAGAGTTTTGCCTAAGCAAAAAGGATAAAGTTAGAAACCTTTTTTTTTTTCCCTTCCCTTCTTTTTCCTGCTTGCTGGGAAGCAGTTTCTCTTGCAGGGAACAGAGGTTAGCTTCAGTGAAGCTAAAGGGAGCTGGCATGAATGGCTGCTATCCATGTGGAATAAAGAGGAGTTGTAATCTTGTGTCAGAAGTGTCTGGTTTAAGGATTTATAAATACAGTGGCTGTTCTGAAGGGTCTTGAGACTCTTTGGTCTGCAAGTGCATGGAAATACTTCTGCTGGAGTAGCTGGATAGCAGATACTTCTCAGACACTTTAGTGGTATCATGGATACAAGATTTTTTTGATGCTGGAGCTTCTTTGATGTTGGGATGTGTGAAAGGTTTGGAGGCTGTGGCCATGCCCATTCCCTTCCCCAGCCCCTTTTCCTGCCATTTGTTTCCCATTTAGCACAATGTGTGCTTTCCCATGTCCCCTGGAGCAGCTCTGTGGGAAAGGTATGCTGTAATTGGGTTAGAACCAGTCATAACAGACCTGGCACCTCAGGAGGAACAGCAACAGGGAGCAACTTCACTTGGGATTTATTTAAGCAAGCTCCACAGATGAAAGGTTCCTCAAGTGTACAGGTGGAGCTGCTTGACTAGTTGGATGTACATTTTCACCTGGGGTTTGGGAAAGAGAGGATTTTTTGTTCTGAAAGGCTGAATTTGGAGTGAGGAGCAAGCTTCTGGATTGCTAAACCAGTTTGTGAGCAAAGTTGAATGCTGTCCTTTTTGGGGTTGCTTATAGTTGTTTTGAATTCAGTAAGTGCTACTATACCCTTGTAATCTGTAAAGCTACTGGAAGATTAACTTCAGAGTTTTTATTTACAGTTAGAATATCTGACCTTTTCTCTTGCTGCAGGAACACACACTTTGGACTTTTTAAAAGCCAGGCTTTGCTTCTGCTGCTTTTTTGCTTGTAGTCTTTTACCAGGTTGTCCTCATTGCCTTCCTGCTTAGTTTCTCAAGGCTCTGCTTGCCTTTCCTCACACAACCCCCATGATCCGAGCCACCCACCAGCTGCAGGGCATGATGATCCTGCAGGCAGTGCGGCAGCCCTGGTAGTTGTAAGGCCATGGGTAGTAGCCCAGCAGAGGCTCACAGATTCTCTGGCACTGGGTGTAGCTTCTTCTGCATTCAATGCAGCACACACCTAGGTGATCCAGCATGGGGTCAAAAGCCATCCCTTCACCTTCCAGCTGCTGAAATGGAAAACACTGAGTGTCATCCCCAGAGAATGGAGAATAGCCTGATGCTCCTCTTAACCCTGCAGAGGGTAAAAACTGAACCCTTGGCCCTCTGGAGGTTAACAGAACTCCTACTAACTGACCTGTGCATCTTGCTTTATCATCTTTTTTTTTTACCCCTGTTTTCTTGCTCTGTTTGGTAGAAGTGTGAAATTGTTGCAATCCCCCATGTAAAATGGGGAAAGAAAAACAACAGGGAGCTCTAACTGGATTGTTTTTCTTGCAAAAGATCCAGCAACAGTCAACTCCCCAGTTTTAAATAGTAGTGATAGAAAAAGTAAGCTCCCCAGTCTTAAGTCTTAGGGATAGAAAAGATTTCAAGAGGTACCTGGGTCTCTTTAAGTAGATGGTGTCTGAAGTGCATGCTGCTTTTAGTATTTTGTTTAAAATTTTATATTTGAATGCTTTTTGCTAGGAAGCTATTCAGTAAGCTATTAGCCTGCAGTTTTCTGACTGTTTCTCACTTGTCTTTTAGTCTGCTTGATTTTTTCCACTTCTGCCCCACTTGGATTCATTGTGGACAGGAAGAATTCTGTCTGTTCTGACAGTAAGGCTTTATATGAAGTATGAAATATGTTAAAGTAGGCTGTTGCTGCTGCTTTCACCTTTCAAAATTCCTTTCCTTCTTTCTGGGGAAGGAAATAACCTGGATATTCTGCTTTTGTTCTTTGACCACTGTTCTTTCAAGAAAAGCAGCAGCAAAGAGCAAATGCTGGAGTAACACTTAGCTTTTCACCTGAGCATGTCTTGTTCAGAAAACTAGCAGCACACCATAAAGGTGAGGCACATGAGAGGTGCCATCTCTTGTACAGGACACTAGTGACTGCTCAGTGGTATTTGGGTCCCCAGTGACCCATTCCCAGGCCTGAGATCTGGGAGGTGATGTTTCCTTGGTGTGAACTTCTACACCTGAGCTCATTGTCCAGACTCCATTCCTAGTGAGTGAAGAGAAATAGCTCTAGGGGGGATTCATCTCATCCTACAGGGAAGACCTGCAGTATATAATTAATGGTCCTTTGAATTGAATGACTACAGACAGCTTGGGGGTAGGCATGTGAAGGACATGGGGATTTGTGACCACCAGGATCCTCAAGAGATACAGGAAGGTTTTGAAACCCAGCCTTGCATGTGCTGTAATTTGCATAAGAAGCAGGAGAGGAGGAGAATTGAGGAGAATCATCATCATTACTCCTAACAGATGCAAATGTGCTGTAGTATTTAGGCAAGACAGGAGACAGGAGTTGGGCTCCTTGGGTCCCTTCCAACTCGGGATGTTCTGTGATCTACACAATCGCTGTCAGTGAAGGTGAATTCTGCCCTGCAGGCTGAGGGCAGTCTGGTGACTGTATCTGACTGGATGTTCTCCACTTGGCCCTGGGGCAGTTGTTCTCTCTCTGCCTTCCAGAGCCAGGGCAGCTCAGCCTCCATGGATGTGCTCCCATGAGGAGCTGTGAGGAGAAGTTCCATTGCAGTGCTGCCGCTGTTCCGCTGCCCTCGTGAGAGAGTGGCTTTAGCTCCTCTTTATTGGGAGTGATTAATTTTAGTTTAATTAAGGGATGTCAACTCTGCAGAATGCTGTCACAGGATAATGATCTCCTGCTGTTGCATAAATGTCAAGTCAAAGCTGGTACTTCTTTCCAAAAGCAGGAGGCATTTATCTTGTGACAGCGCTGTATTAAACTGACTTACTCCTGCTGCACCAAATGGTGAGTGTAAATTGCCTGGCTCTGGTGCAGTAGACTGGAAGGTGCCTGCTGTACAGTCACTTTTCCTGTGGCAGCAGGAAAGGTGTTGGGACACAGTGGGGAGGCTCCTGTGCTCTTTCTGTGGCCTGCTTCCTCTCAAAAAGTGAGAACAAGCTTTGCAGGAGTCACCCTCCACCCACTGTTGCTGTTTCTAAACCTGGTTCTTTGTGGATTGCTTGCTAGACTTGGGCTGTTTACCCTGAGAGAGAAGAGGCTGAGAAAACAAGATTGATTTGACCTAGATCTAATCTCTCTGCAACCAGACACTATTACTGCTTTCCTCTGTAGTAGTCACTTCTGATACTAATTAATATTTGAGGGCAAAGTATGTTTCTAGGTACTGGACTCTCCCTTTGCATTGTCAGTGAGTGGTGAGGGTGAGCTGGTCTTGATGGGGAAGGTCACTTGATCAGTGGTCTGATCAAGACCAACTTTGGTTTGTTTTCTGCAGTTCTATCCTGATGAGATCTCTCTAGTGCTGCTGCCCTATGTCCATATGGAAACCCTGAGAAGCAGTTTGCCATCAACTTGCCTTAATCTTTACCACCTCAAGCACTTGTGCTTGTTTCAGGATGAAATCTAATGAAAACTGGGGTGAGGAAGGGAGAAGAGGTCTGAGGGAAGACTTCTCTTCACTTCTTAGGTGCTCTGCAAGCCTGTCATTTCAGAGAAAAGCTGAACAGCCAAACACTGCAGATTTACAACTACAACAAGAAGGCAAACTCCACTAGTTGGTGGAGTTGGGCTCTGAAGGAAGATTACAGTGCAACTACTTACATTGTATGGGTTGTCTGGATTAAGGCTTTGCTCAGTTTCTTGTCCCATTGGCCTGGTTTCATTAGGCTGGTGATCAAGGTCTTGAGTCAGCTGCATGTTGGAGGACCTGGAGTTTACTTCTTCAGGAGCAGCTTCCAAGTCCTCAGGATCAAAGTTTGCTTCTGACTGGCGTTTGTTTCTCTTCATCTCTCTCCTTGGATTAGCTGAAGGAATAATCAGGAGAAGATAATCTTCTCTTCAGTGTGTCTCTGTGTTTATCCACACTTTGGCTAAGCTTTCAGTGATTTCTTTAAATGTTAAAAAAGGGGAGGGTGGGGATGGCAGAGGGAAGGCTGAAACTGTGGTGCCAAACTTTTATGACCATCCTCATGGCAGCTGCTTACCTTCCTGTACTGTATCTGCAGTCAGTGTCAGTCCAAAGGGGTGGGAATCTGCCATTCCCATCCCCTTTTTCCTCCCCTCAGGGCAAAATGGATGTGAGGAGATTTGTTGTGGATTTTGACCCACTCTGTGGTCACTGATGTTAAACTCAGCACTAGAAGGATCAGTCATATGCATCTTATGGGTGTTTTAAAGTGCTTTTGTGACAGACTGGTGCCTTGCTTCCAAGAGCAGTTGGTGAACCTGATGGAAACAGCTTCTGGAGAGCTTTGATAGCAGTGGTTTGTTGCCCAGTGGGGGCTATACAAGGTCATGAGAAAAGTGGAAAATGCTGGCACTTTGGCTCCATAGGTGCTCTAAAATGTGGTTGAGTTTTTGTTGTTGTGTTGGGGGTTTGAGATTTTTGTTGGGTTTTTTGGTTTGATTTTGTTTGTACTGGGTGGGGTTTTGTTGTTGGATTTTGGGTGGGTTGGGTTATTTTTTTTCCCCCCTCTTTGAGTGTTCTACTATTAACTGGGCAGAGGAGGAGTAAATCTTTTCAAGCCTTCTCCTCTCTTCCCAGGCCTGAAAGTCACTTGGAGAAGTTGCTGACTCCCTAGTGACTCCTGAACACCTTTGCTAAGCTTGGCTCTGCCCTCAGGACCTCATAAACTTCATCCACTGGTTGCCTAGCTAAACCATCTAGACCTTCCACTCCACTGAAAGCTTCTGGAGAAGCAGGGAAACAGGACAGGCTATGGTCCTAGATCAGGATCTTGATATTTCCCAGCTGTTGGCAAGGGGTAGCATTCCTGCTACCTGATGTCAGCTGCCTAAACATTTGGGGGGCTAGTTTAAGCTGTTGTCTTGGCCTGTAGAAGGAGGGTGGCCTCTTTGGGAATGTTCCATCTTGCAGGCTCTATAAATTGTCTGATGAAATACAAGCATGGAAGATGTCTGCTAAGTGTGGATAAACTCCAAACCTGCAGTCTCAGCACCAAGCCACAAGGGCTTGGGAAGGGAGGTTGGGCAAGGAAGGAAGAGATCCTGGTGTGTCATTCTTGGTGGCAGGTGTGATTTGGAGAAGGTGTTTAGATGAGGGGAGGGACAGCATGCTTTCCAAACAAACAGGGGTTACCTTTGGGGTATGTTGGTCGCAGCCAGAAGATTGGAAGATCCCCACAAAGCTCTAGAATTTTGGGGCTTAGGAAATTCCTGTGCTTGATAGGCTCATCTGTAGCCACCCAGATAAGGGAGTTTTCATCAAATCTCACAGGCATGATTTCATCTTCCTGCAAACAGAAAGACCATCAATCCTTGGCTGCTCAGTGAACAGTCATGTTCCTGCTCGCTGTTAATTCCTGAGCATCAGACTGTGTCATCAGGCACTGCAGCTAATACTGAGTGTCCTTGTAGTTCAGCAGTGGGAAGAGATTGGCCTGAGCCAAAGCTTGGGTGAAGGTTGCCATCACTGAAATGAATGGCTAAACCTGCTGTCAGCTTTGCTGGGGCTAATGTTTCATCCATCTCTCTCTTGGAAGGCTTTTGCCTCATGTACACAGACCAGGTGTGAGCTCTTTCAGCTCAGAGCACCAGATTCTCAGGTGGTAGAACCTGTGACTATTCACCACCTTCAGCAAAGCAGCAATGAAATCACACCAGCAAAAAAACAAGGCCTTAATCTTTTATCATGCCCTGTTCTCATCTGATGTGCTCTCAAAATACAACCATATTTACAAGAGAGGGGAGGAGGGGGAAAAAAATCTTTCTCAGAAGTTTTAGAGAGGATTATAGCTTGAGAACTGCTCCAGCTTCCACTTTTGAGCCCAATGTGATCTGTCTGATTAAATCAAAGGTCTCATTTGGCAAAAGCAATTCAATTGACCAAAAAGTTGAAGAGCAAGTTAAAGGAGCTTGCCTTTTTGAAGTGTACCCTGCAGGTTTTTGGTTCCTATCTTCAAAGTAATGTAGGAAAATGCCAGTGATTGATTCTTTCAAGTTGTTAGTTCAAAGTATTATTTTACATAAAATGTGTAAGTATTTTAGAGCAACAGGGAAATATTAAAAGAAAACCAACTTCTGAATCCTGAAAACCAGCCTGATTTCAAAGTTACAATTTTCAATAGCTTCCCTAAAAGCCATCAGAACTTGTTCTGTGAGCAGCTAGATCAATTTACTCTGGCAGTGGTGTCCCTTGACTGTGTTTATTGATTTCTTTTTGTAGCTCTCCAGTCATGTAAGTTCAGTATCCAATCTGTCTAGTGAGAAGTGCTCTTTATTTACATTCTCCCACTTAAGCTTTTAGCAGTATCAGAAGTATCTGAATCTAGTTTTCATAAATAAAAATATCCTGTAGTTGCTGTCTGAGCTGATCCTGACTTGTGAGCAGGCAGAGTTTGGGTGTCTCTCAAAGCTTATTTTAGTCAACCATTTTTATAGGCAGTGTTGGTGATGAGATGTGTTGTGAGAGAATGGTGTGTGCATGCTTCCTCCTAAATATGTCTCATCAGAGAGGGCTTCCTCTGGAAGAAGAAATACTATTTTACCCTTCCTGGTGTCCATCTAACCTGGAAAGCTGAGCAACAGGGAGAGGTTAGTATCCCAGGGGCAGCACTAAGTTGCCTCTGTGCATGTGATTTATTGTGGTGGTTGTGTAGGTTATGCATCTGTGGAGAAGATGCACAGGAAAACAGGACAAGGAAATAGGTTTACTGTCAACAGGTAGAAGATTAGAAATAACTTTTTGGCTGCTTTAAGATAATGTTTTCAGGACTGTGACTTCATTCTTACAAAAAGATGAAGAATTGAAACCTTGACTTTAGGCAATAGAGCAGGGTCACCTACAGCAGCTTGCACAGGATGGTGTCCAGGTTGGTTTGGAATGTCTCCAGAGATGGAGACTCCAGCACCTCCCTGGGCAGCCTGGGCCAGTGCTCCAGCACCCTCAAAGAAGTTCTTCCTTGTGTTTAGATGGAACTTCTAGTTTGTGCCTGTTCCCTCTTGTCCTGTTACTGGGCACCATGGAAAAAAAAGCCTGGCCCCCATCCTCCTGATGCCCACCCATGAAGTATCTGTCAGTTGTCAGGGAGGTCTCCTATGGTTTGGGCAGAAGTTGGCCTATGGCTTCCCCTACTCACTCATCTGCAGCTTCTCACAATGCCCCTGGACACAGGGACATGTCTGACACCAATCTTTTCACCTTGCTTTTCCTACCTTTCAGGGACCCTTTGCAACCCACCAATGACCCTCAACAACCCCACCCCTCTCCACGGTGGCTTTCAAAACTCAGCTTCATTTCTAGTTAAATACTGCTTTAAGACCTTCTCTATGCAAAGATTTCTTTTTAAAATATATCTATCTGTAAATGACCCCTTACCAGCTCAGAGGAGAGGCTTGCTTTAGCCATGGCATCCACTTCAGGGACATGAGCTTTAGGCTGAGCTTTGATGTAACACTTTTCTCCTTCAGCGAAACGGATTGCAGTTATGCCCTGCAAAACCAGAAGGTAAGGAGTTATGCACAGCTTCTCCTGCTCCCCACCACCTCCAGGAAAGCTCTTCAGCTCTGCTGTAATTGCCACTGAATGTTTAATCTAAAGGTTAAATCTGATTTAAAAGCAGATGCAATAAAACCACTCAGCTTTCATCCTTTTAGCTTGGCAGTTTTGGTCCAATGGGCCTGGAAGTTTGCACTTGCTTTTGGTGGAGGAGTTTTATGTAAGTGCCTCTTTGCCTCTTGTAGGCTACTTGTTGGCTACCTACACCTAAGGTAGGCAGCCTCCAAATTGTGTTAGGTGGTGGTGAGGTGCCCTTGTGCCACAGATCTACAAAAATACCCAGAAATGGCTGTGACAGTGAAGGCAAAGTCGTGATGGGGAGCTTGGTGCAGAAGTCTGCGTGTGGGATTTCCTTCATCTGCCTTACAAGGGTGAAATGCAGTTGCTTAAACCATGAATGTCTAGATTTAAGCAAGGGAGAGGGTGTCTCAGCAGCTTCAGAGGGCTGCAGTTCTCCTGCAGGTCCTGGGTTGTATCTGCCAGCACCTTGAGCATCAACAGTTGGCACAGGAACCTTGTCTGTAGTTTCTCTGTTTCTGATGGAGGTTTTTGGGGACTTAGAGAAGAGCTCTCCTTTCCATGATGAATTAGATACCTCCTTGAAGATGGTAGAACTTCATGACCCCTCTCACCTGCCTTGTGGGCATCTAGTGGAGCTTGAGATGGATGGTACTGAGACACCTGAGCCTCACCCTGTGTGCCTGCAAGTCCTGTATGTGGTACCAGTCAATCCAAAGCTGCTGATGGAAATGCTTGGCCATTGGAAGCACAGCTCTTCAATTTCTGTCTCCTTTGTGTCCATTTTTAGCTCAAAACTTTTCAGCATTCCTTTGCTCTTGCTGAGCCTGTCCCTGACTGGCTGTGATTACAGGTGGGCACCATCTCTGGGAGGTCTCTTTAGCTGGTTGGTGTTGGGAACTGATTCCTGACCTGGTTGTGGCTGGCAGTTTGCTTACCAGCAGCAGCAGCAGCACACAAGGAGACAAGATGAATTCAGCATCTCTCCAGTGGGCTGGTGCTTTTGTGCAGGTGGGGAAGGGAAGAAAGCAAAGGAGAAGAGCTTGTTGTGGGTGATTTTCCTCAGCTGCTAATAATGTTGCTATGGTGATGGTAATGAGAGTTTCAGAAAGGCTGAACTGCAGCTGTTGGGAAGGTTGAGATCCTGAATCTCCTGATGTGGATTTGTTTGTACCTGCTGAGAAGCCAAGAAGCTGAATTTCCTTGCTTTTTCTAGATTCAGCAAAGGGAAGGTGGCTGCTCCAAAAGCTCTGGGTAAGTCTTTCTAGCAGCAGTATCTTTATTTTGGGTGCTGCTCTGACTTACAGAGAACTTTGGAGTGTTCTGCACCTGAGAACATTAATTGCAGGATCTGGAGCTTGTAAGAAGGTATTTGCAGCCTCACATAGATATGCCTGGAGCAGCTCAGAGGTGGTACAGCTCAGTCAACCACTCTGTCCAGGCTGTTGAGCTCTGCTGAGATTCAGCATCTGTTAGTCCAGGCTCTGGTTAAGCTCAGGTTGGACAGAACTCTGAGCAGCTTGATTTAGTTGAAGCTGTCCCTCATCATTTCAGGGAGGATTGGACTAGATGACCTTTATTGGTCCATTCCAGCCTGAACTATTCTATGTTTCTATGCTCAGCAGCCACAGCCAAGTTGCTGGGGTACCCAAATGTGTTTGCTGTCAGCCCAAGTGGCCCAGCACTGTGGGTTTGGGGCAAGGATGCATGAGCTGTGCTGGATACCTCCATCCTCTTCCTTGGGGATGAACCCAGGTCAAGCCATGGAAAGGAGCTCCCATCCTTCATCTCAGGGCAGAGCAAGCTTTCCAGGTCCAGCCCTGGAGTGTGGTACCTCTTTGGTGTCTGTAGTTGATCTGTGCTCCTAAAATGCTGATGTTCTGGGGACAGGGAGGTGTTTTTTCCAGTTCCTATCACTGAAATCATGTAAAGGCTGTGTCACTGTGCCAGGACATTTTTCTGGCAAGACCCCAAGGGCACATGTAGCTCTGTTTGATGGTTTGAAAATGCAAAGTGTTCTGTGGAGCCAAACCATGCTGCTTCCTGGGGTGGGACCTGCTGTAGCCCATCCCAAAGAGGCATTTGGACTTTCTTTTGGAGGAAACTGCCTGGCTTGCTGTGGAAGCAAGCTGGGAGAGCAAAGATGTTTGTGTGGATGGTTGGGGGCTGGAATCTTTGACTGACTAGAGCAGGGAAGTCAGGGCAGGGTATCCTTAGAGCCTAATGCTGAAGCATGTTACATGAAGGACAAGATACTTACAATCTGAAAATCATGAACTTCAACAGCCTCTTCCCTCCCACTTCCTGTTTTGAATGTCTCCAAGTTGTTGCCAGCATCTATTTCCATGGATCCATCTTGGACTTTTCCATTAATGCTCATGGTATAGTGAACATTGTACACCTGGAATGGAGAAAAGAGCAGGGGCAGGTGTCAGCAGTTGCTTATTGCCTTCCTCCTGCACCCTGGGATGGGGCAGTCTGGCTGGCATAATCCTAGTCAGCACCTGCCTTCTTTCTGTAGGCATCTGAAAACCAACACCACACAACTGCCAACACTTCACTGGCAGGACTGGCAGTGCAGCAGATCTCCCAGAGAACTTGGGCAGTCTCCATCCTTGGAAGTTCTCAGATAAAGCCCTGAACAACTAGCTGTGACCCCTCTGAGCAGCAGGTAGGGCTTAGAGACCTCCTGAGGTCAGTCCTGCAGGGAGCCCTCATAGTTTTACTTCAAATGCAACATGGGATGAGGCCACATCCAGGCTCACTCTGCCTTAAAAACCTTCTAGGTCATACTTTAGGAATCACTTCTTACTCTGGCATGATTCCCAAAGGAAAGCAGGAGTGAAGATCCAACTCCAAAGGAGGCCAACCCCTATTTATCTCTTAGGATGTTCTGCTGAGGCACAGGAAAACAAGTTCCTCTTGAATATGAACATGCTTCCCAGCTTGTAATGGATGTGAACTCTGTTTAAATTGGATCTGAAGTTGTACAGACTCATATTTTCCTTGTCAGCATATTTCCTCTTATCCTATTTTCAAGGAGGAAAGCTGCAGTGTGGTTTGTAGTTGCTGGAGGACCACAATCTGTGGAGGGATTTTGTGATTCTCTTGTGCTGCTCTGCTAAAAGTGCTGCACAAGCAGTTTACTTTTCATCTTAAGAAAAGCCTTACAGCACTTTAATGAAAAATTTACACTGACAGCTAGAGACAAATTTCTTCTTCTCTCACCTTCACTCAGGAAAGTCCAAGGTGCTCAAGATTTATGGTTCCTCAGTTATCCAGGTTCAGTCTCATTCTCCACTGCCTAGGACTCCTGGTGAACATGGGCCAGAAAAGCAAACCAGTGTACATGGTCTCCCCTGCCAGGGGCTGAGCTTCAGGTGTGACATTGTTACACCCAGGAGTTATAGGAAAAGAATTTAAAGACTTATAATAAAGATAACTTTTAAAAGCCTTAATTTTCTTTATGAATTGCCCTAGCTCTAATCTTTCCAGTTACTTCCTGAACATTTACAAGTCAAGTGTAGCTTCCAGAGTTTGAAGGCAGCTTGGAAAAAGAACTCTTAAGCTTCCCCAGTGTGGTTACCTGGAGATAAGCTTGGAAGCTTAATGCCAGCTCTGGCTCTGACACATTTTGCAAACCAGAATTGCCATGCCAGGGGCCATCAGACAAAGGAAACTTTGTGCTGTCCTCCACAACTGCACTGACCCAGTCAGAGCTGGATGTGCTGTAACTCCTTNGAAACTTTGTGCTGTCCTCCACAACTGCACTGACCCAGATGTGCTGTAACTCCTCCCTGTCTACCTACCCATTAGGGTCCTTCTCTGGAAGCCTAGAGAAGCAGATGGTCTCCCAGAACACATCCTGGAGGTCAGCAACCTGTCCTGTCTTTCTGCTGTGAAACCTTGGAGTCTCATTCTGATTATCTGAATTATTCCTAGGTGCATGGGTGTTACCTCAGCTCTGGCTGCTGGCATCTGCACAAGGCTCTCCTTGATGGGGACTGCTGTGTAGCTGGAGGCAATACAAAACTCCTTCCAAAGTAAATTCAGAGATACTAATTGCCCTGGTGGAGTGAGTTACATTCACATTAGCACCATCAGCTTCCAAATCTGTTTTAAACCAAAATCTTATGTCAACAGGAAAAAAAAAGAAGTATTAATATATCAACATGTTTCAGTGCTCTGAGGTTTGCTTCTTAAACTGCTCAGCAGCTTCTGTTTTGTTCTTTGCATAGAGGCTTTCTCCTCTGCCCTGGAAAATGTAACTAAGAAAACTTATCATGACTTTAAAACTTGTTCCAGAGCTGCTAGCCATAAATGTCCATGTGTGTACACAGCCATACAAACCACCAGAGGGAAAGAATGGTGCCTGTAAAGGGCTTAAATATAGTATTACACAGCAGAGGGTCCAGGTAGAATCCCAACCAAGAATGCAGATGATGTGAAAAAGGAATTTACACATGTCAATGCTTTTTTTGTCCTGGGAGCTGAAGTTTGCTCAGGAGGTGAATCCCTGAGGACTTGTTTGGGGGTTTTGAGTTTGCTGAGGGTATGCAAGCAGAAATCAATGGAGCATCTGTGCTCTCAAAGGTGTGCTTCATGTTCATTCATGAAGGTCCTTCCAGGAGCCTCCATCCAAACAGCCAGTGAAGATAATGATTATGAATTTGGGGTTTAGGTGGAGGGGATTTTTTGGCTTTGGTGGATGGGTGTTTTTGTTTGTTTTGGGGTTTTTTTGTTTGTTTGGGGGGTTTTTTGTTTGTTTTTGTTTTCCCTTGGGAGGTTGGGGGTTTTGTTTGGGGTTTTTTTTGTTACTTGCTTTTGTGGAAGTTGTTTGGTGGGGGTTTTTTTTGTTGTTCTGGAGGATTTTTGGGGGGAGGGTGGTTTTTGGGGCTTTTGGAGGTTTGGGGTTTTTGGGATGGGGGGCTGGGGAGGTTGTGTGTTGTTGTTCTTTTGTTCTTGCTTTAGAAACAGATCTGCTTACAGATCCCTTTACTGACCTTTGAAAAAGAGTTTCCAGCCTCAACCCTCTCCTTACACGCAAGCCCCCACCCCGTCCCCAGGTGCTCACCTGCCTCTCGGTGGCTTTCCAGAAGTAGAAGGCTCCGATGGCTCCTGCTAGCAGCAGCAGAGCTCCGGCGATCAGCACTGCCGCCCCTGCCTTCAGCAGCCTCCCCGCACCGGGCGCCGCCGCCGCGTATGCCTGCGGAAAATGCGCTGCGGGATACAGGGCAGGGAACCCCCGACCGGTAGAGACCGGGACCCCTGCTATAGGACCCCGACCCGCCTCGTCCTCCGCTCGGCCATGCGGACTGACGCGTTCTGGTCCTGACCGGAGCCGATCCGAATCATACTGGTCCGATCCGATTATGCTCAGTCCAGTCCTGATCCATTCCCACTCGACCCGGTTTGTCTCGTCCCATCCCGACCTGTCCTCAGCCTGACCTTTTCTGTTCCGAACTGATTTGTTCTGAGGCTCTTCCGTCCGGTCCTGATCCGAGCCTATTCGACCCGATTTGTCCCGAACCGACCCATCCCAACCTGACCTATTCGGTCCAGAACCGACCCATCCCGATCCCGACTCCATCTTCTCCCAACCTGACCTTTTCTGTCCCGAACTGATCCGTCTCGACCCATCCTGCTCCGACCCGCGTACGATCCGATGTGATCCGATCGTGATCCGATCCCGCTCGACCCTTTTTGTCCTGATCTGTCTCGTCCCAGTGTGACCTATTGAATCCCGAACCGATCCACCCCGACCTGACCCCTCCCGACCCCCGTCCCAGCCGGCAGCACTCACGGGGGGCAGACACTGCTCCACATCGTCGGGCCCCGCTCGGGCGATGGGCACCTTCTCGAAGCCCTCTGCCATGGCTAGTACCGGAGAGAGAGCTGCACCGGGATCCCTGCTCCCGGATCCCTACTCCCGGCCCCTGTTCCCGGCTCTCGGTCCCGGCCCCGACGGAGGTTCAGCACCGCCCTGGTCCGCCCCGGCCCCGGCCCTGGCGGAGGGGTGGCAGCACCGCCCTCCTTCCGGGGCACAATGAGCCCCTTGTGCTGCCCTGCAGCCATCACAGCTCCCTGGGGCTCTGACCCCCACCGATCCCAGCCCCGTCCCACCCACTCCTGGGGCTTGCCTCCAGCTTTGGAGATGGGGGAGGTGGGTGGGTCGTGGGGGGGTAGGTGATAGACCATTGCAGACAGGAGAGGTGTGCTGGTAGACTCGCCCCCTGTTGTAAAATGTCAGGGTTTAGAACAGAACGTTTTAACTGCTTGTTGTGACACTTGCCACAGGAGTTCACCGGTGCCGGGGCTTACAAGCTGCTGTTGGGTGAGAGCTCTGCAAAAGGCCTTGGTGAGTAGCACAAGCAAAGAGCTCTGTCTCCAGCTGAGCTTCAGGACAGGGCTGGACACAGCCTGGGAAAAGGAGCAGCGAGTCCATACCTGGCATGAAACCAGTGGGGCAAAGTGTGGTGGGTAACTTTGTCTTTTCACAGAATGAAAGAATGGTTTGTGTAGGAATGGACCTTAAAGAACATCTTTTTCCAGCCTCCCCAGGCAGGGATGCCACTCACTAGACCAGGTTGCTTAAAGCCCTGTCCAACCTGGCCTTGAACACTTCTACAGGTGGGAGATCCACAGCTGAACACCAGACTCAAGGTGCAGCCTCACCAGTGCCAAGTACAGGAGGACAATCACCTCCCTAGTCCTGCTGGCCACCCTCTTGCTGATACAAGCCAGGAATCATTCAGCAATACAACAGCAGAGAAAACTCAGGCCCCTGTAGTCACCTTGCCTCTGCATGCTTGGGGACCAAACTGCAGTGACACCATCTCCATTTCCCTTCCCTTCAACCCAAATTCATCCTTCCCTTCAATGACTGTCGTTAACAATCAGACCTTCAACCAAAATGTAAGGGGCATAGCTGCTGCTGAAAATAAACACAATCACAGCTCATTAAATCAGAAGTGAAGCCTACTGTGCCACCTCCTAAACTAGGGCATGTTCTAGCCCTCTCTCCAATGACATCCTGTTGTAAGTTGGGGCTAATAATAAGATTATGGATCTTCTTCATTAGCAAGTATTTTGTTACACCAAAAATCTTGTGAATGGATGTGTCTATCTTGGCACAACGTGTGAATCCTTGCCTTTGATCTCAAACCTCCGTTTAGCAGCACTGCTTTCAAAAGACAGATTTATTTTAAGGCTCCTGTGCTCATCTCCTGTGGGAAGACAGGCCAAGAAGGGAGCCCTTGCCTGGGAAGAGCTGCTGCTTACTGGAGTTTGGCTCATTTGAGCTGCTTGTCCCTCTGAATATGGGAGGGTGGGGGGTGGAACAGCTATGGCCCATCCTGGAACTAATCTAAGTGCACAGCAGCTCTGTCCCACAGGGATACTTAGCCATTTTGACTGGCAGGAGGGTGGCCAAGGGCATGGTGTTGAGGAGGAGCACTACCAAAGACACTGCCAGTGCAAGAATTAACAGGTGTAATGAATACATCTATGCTGGATATTCGTGGAGGCACCTTCACTCCATGTGCTGTAGGGAGAAGTGCAGTATCACCCCTGGGAACACAGAGGGTGGGGTCAGAGGAATCACCCCCACCCTACTGGTGGGGCAGCAGTGGCCCTGGCAGGTTTGGACTTGGGCAGACTTCCATGGTCTCAAGCAATGGTGCCAGCCATGAGCTGAGCCACAGGGATGGGTGCCTGGCTGCCAGTCCTCGGTGGGCTGGGGTGTGAGACAGGTCCTGCTCATCCTGGCAGGTGCAGATGGGAGAACCAACCCTTTGGGAAGGAGCCATTCTGACCAAACCCTGCAAGAGAAGCTGTGCAGCTTTTCCTCCTCAAGTCAAGCTGCAAATCCCCTGAGTAATCCTCCAAACACATTTTCCTTACTCAGGGAACAATCCCAGAGTTATTTATTTTCTTCCCCCAACTCAGAGCATCGCTGCCTCTTCCTCGTCGGTTCCACAGGCAGGGGAAGAGCAGCGTGAAATTTCAAGCAGACAGAAGAGAAAAAAACCCTGTTCCTGTCATAGGGTTTGCAGCTTACCACCTCTAGTTAACCTCCATGCTCATGCCTTGCCTTTTGTGTGAGCACTTAGCTGCCTTCCTGGGAGGGTGCAGGGAGCACATCTTCTGCTGTTTGATTGATTAGGTGGCAAGAGAGAAAACAGGATTTTTTTTTTCTGTTTTTTAGGCAGATGCAAATCCATACAAAGAACTCAGCATTCAGCAGCTCCAGACACTTGCTGTGGAGTGCAAAGACAAGTTCAACAGCCAGTGTTTGCAGGGCTTAGGACAAAAAAAGAAACAAAAACGTGACTTGCCTTTCACTGGCTGAATTCTTCATTTGCAATAAAGATGATGATGATCCTAGTGTCTGAGCTCAGTCTCCTCTCTAAATAACATGTGTGTGCTCAGCTGGATTAAGCCAGCTTCTGAGACTGGAAATCATAATAACAGTCTTTTACAGGACAGCCTTTCTGGTCGTCTAATACTATTATCCTCTGGGCTGAAAAGCATTCCAGAGTACTTGGAGAGCTATGATGAATGTGAGGTTGCTTAGCTGATAGTAGTGGCTTGTCTGAAGGAAGCACATTTTCTCATTATTTTGCAGTTTAAAGAAAAAGTTGAGGAGGAGAAATGGAAATATTAAATATGAGAAGGATTTGGTGATGCTCTGTGCCTTCCTCTAAGTCTCTTACATGTTTTATCTTCATTTTCTAAGTGTTCCAGAGAGTTATTTGAATTCCAGGATGGCCTGAACAGAAATTCATGAGGGCTCCTGAGACTAGGCACCTGATTCACTGCTCTGCTTTTCCATGGGTTTACATCACCATAACATGGTGCTGATTCAGGTCCCATGTCTCTTTAAACTAACCCAAGTCCTTTGGAGGCCACAAAAAAACCCTACAGAAAAGGTAAATCCTGGCTTTGGTATTGCAGTGGGTTGGCCTTAGGGGAGAGAAAATAAACAAGTGTTGTGGGTTGAGCTAAGGACAGGGAGAGATCACTCAGCAGTTAACCATCATGGGCAAAATAGACTCAACTTGGGGAAATTAGTTTGATTTATTACTAATCAAATCAGCACAGGAGAATGAGAAATAAAACTGAATCTTAAAACACCTTCTCCTCACTCTTTCCTCCTTCCCAGGCTCAACTTCATCCCCAGTTTTCTCTGCTTCCTCTCACCCAGAGGTGCAGGAGGATGGGGAGTGAGGGTTGTGGTCAGTTCAGCACACATCTCTGCTACTCCCTCCTCCACAGGAGGACTCCTTACACTCTTCCCATGCTGCAGTGTGGAGTCCTTCCCATGGAAGACATCTTCTCTGAGATGAGGCCTTCATGAGCTGCTCCAACCTGGGTCCTTCAGGAAAAGACTGCTCCAGTGTGGGTCCCTCACAGGGTCACAAATTCTGCCAGCAAACCTACTCCAATGTGGTCTCCTCTCTCCACAGGGCCACAGATCCTACCAGGAGCCTGCTCCAGCACAGGCTTCCCATGGGGTGACAGTTTCCTTTGGGGGCATTTACCTGCTCTGGCATGGGATCCTCCATGGGCTGTAGGTGGGTATCTCCTCCAGGGCTAACCTCCATGGGCTGCAGGGACACAGCCTGCCTCATCATGGTCTTCCTCATGATCTGCAGAGAAATCTCCCCTCTGGCATCTGGAGCATCTCCTCTCCCTCCTCCTTCACTGACCTTGGTGTCTGCAGAATTGTTTCTCCCACATGTTCCCACTCCTTTCTCTGGCTGCTGCATGCAGATTTTTCCCCCCTTCTGAACTATGTTATCACAGAGGCACTGCCACTGTTGCTGATGGGCTCAGCTTTGGCCAGCAGTAGATCCTTCCTGGAGGGCTGGCATTGCCTCCATCCGACATAGAGGAAGCTTCTAGCAGCTTCTCACAGAAGCCACCCCTGAAGCCCCCCACTACTAAACCCCAATTCAGGTATTAAACTCATGACTGCCTGAGGACATTGAGGAACTCTAAGGATTCTTGCTGAAAGCTAGGTGTCTCATCACCATAGCTCTCATCTCTCTGGTGGCCCTGGGTGTTGTGGTGCCCCTGGAATACTTGCTTTTCCTCCTCTCCCTGCCTGCCCTGTGTGCAGGGTGCACTGACACTCTCCTCCCTTCTTTAACCAGGAAATTTCAAACACCAAACCTATTGTTTTTTTCCTGGTGGACTGAGAAATCCTCTCTGGAAAGCCCTGCAATGTCCTTTGCTCTGATGCCACTCTGGAGAACATAGGCAACCCTGCTTTGCTCTGCTTGGGCTTCATCCTCAGCAGGACAGCACTATGCAGCTGAGCTGGCCATGCTTGAAAGGATGGCCCAGACCAGGCTTGGTTCAGGACCTCACTCAACCCAAGCCATTCCTCTATTCTCCTGAGGCTAGGTGAGGACATATGGCCCATCACAGTTTGCTCTTCCTCACCCCAGGACACTGAAGGCTGATTTGGTTTTCCTCAGGGCTGAATGCCATCTATCCATATGTCTTTATCTTATTCTTCTTAATTTAGCTAGTGGCTGTGCCTTCTGTTTTCCTTCAGTTAAAGAAATAAAATGAAATAACTGGCTGTCACTACACCCTTTCTCTCCTACCTTTAACAATGTGGTCTCTTTTGTAACTCTTCTGTGTAAATTGCTCACAGGCTACTCTCTTTCTTAACCTTCAACCACAGCTTTGTGCTTTGGAGGTAGTTATTATCTTAAACAACTTGGTAACATCAATCTGTTTCTTTCCCAGAGGCTCCTTTATACTTTGATGAGAAGCTGCTAAGTTTCTTTTTGCTTTGGAACAAAGGCTGAGCCTGGCTGGTTGAGGTTTTTTTTTTAACCTCATCCAAAAGCACCCATGAATCAACTATATTTCTCTTTTCCCATCTCTGCTGTTCCTCTAATAATTTCATGACCCAACTTGAGAGAACATTTCCAATGAGATTGTCCCACAGGTGCCTGCAGTACCTGAATATTTTTCACAAATCCAATCTCTTGAAAGGTGCATTTTGCTCACCCTTCTGACAACACTTTTAACTGTTGGTGGGGTTTTTTTCCCTTGCTTGCTTTCATTACCTTTGTGAGACATTTGCACAAGTTGATCCCAGCAAGTTGAATCCTTATTCACCTATGCTTTGTTCTTTCATTTAGCCTTTTGCTTACACCAGGCTTTTTTGGATCCAATCTACAATACTTTCTCCCCCAGAGTCAGATCTCTCCTTAAAGAAATTAACAATAAAATTCTTCCATAAACCCAACTCCTTATATAGATTTAAGACACTAAGCCTGGGAGAGTGAGAGAACCCATACACAGCCATATCTTGTGCTAAATTGTAGTCCTTCATTGATTTGGTTTTGTCACTTCTCATCCCTTTTCTTGAGATTGCTGGTCTTCAGAGATGACCATGGAGGCTATGACATGGCCATCAAGGTGGTCCATAGCCTCTCTGTACCCCACTGAAGACAGTGAGAGCTGCCTTCCTTCTGAGGACATGGATGCTTAGGGTGGGACATGGCAGAGAAAATGGGTAAGTTCTTGCCAGAGACTCCAGCAGACAATGCCATGGCTCAAAGGGAGCCAGGACCTCTTGGAGAAAAGATAGAGTAGAAAGAGACCAAGATGCCCATCATTTCTGGGCCCTCCCTGTCTTCCCTCTGTGACTTTCCTTATAAAATCAAGCTCTAACAACAACAATAATAATTTTGGCCTGGACAGGTCCAACTCTCCTTTCCTGAAGACATGATTTCTAAGCCTGGAGCAGCAGGGTTCTCATGTGTCTTGTGTGCAGATGCTCAAATAATAGCATGAACAAAGGTGGGGACCTTTCACCTTGGAAAACCTGGAAGAGCAAGGGATGGAAGGAGGATTGGCAGCCTGTGAACCTGGGGGCCAGGTGAGTGGGAGAATGGATTGTGAGCTCCTGGGAAGAGCTGGATGTCATGGCTGCCCCAAGGACCCTCAGCACAGCTCTGTTTCTCAGGGCTTGCTTCACTGTGCCACAAGCAGCCATTCCCATGGTGTTCCCTAATCCCAAGAGGAGGATCTGTCAAATAATTTTAAGCTCCACATCTTATAGCCCATCTACTCTAGGCCATGCACTGCATGGGGGAGAGCTGAGGAGCCAGAAAACACCACCACAGGAAACCAGACTAATTGGAGAGGGGGGAGTGGCTGTGGCCTCTGTTCATGGTTTGCCCCTCACAGGGTCCTGAGAGTTCAGGGGTGAAGCCCAGCCCTAGGGGGACATTGGGGAGGGCTGAGGATGGGCTTGGCCTTTCCCTGCTCCTTGCTAGCAAAGCTTTCTGCTTGCTGCCAGACCTTCTGATTGCTGCCTCAAGCTGCTTGCTGTCCTTGCACAGTCTGGCAGAGAGAGTAAGGACTTGTCTCCAGGCAGTTTTTGGGCTGTTCTGCAGGAAGAAGAAGAGTTAGCTTGTAGAGGGCTAGATAAATGTTCTGCAGTATTTTGCTAGGTGAAGACAACTGCTCTGCCTTTCTCTCTTTGAAGGTTTCCACCATACATGGCCTTGGTAGCTCAGAGGAGATACTCAATATAGCTGATTTCTTTGCCTCTGCCTATGGAAGGCCAGACATTTCCCTGATTGTTACCCTCTCCTGCAAGGCAAGGAGGTGGCTGCAGCTGCCCCAGAACATCTTGTTGCCATAAGGAAAGTCACCCTTCCCAGCCAAGACCAGCAAATGGTTCTGTGAGGGAGGCATCCTCCATGCAAGCTTGGCCCCATGAAAAGAGCTTTGTTCTCCTACTGCCTGTGCTTGTTGGTGCTGCAAAAACCTGGCTCCCAGCTGTGGCAATACTGGTTTTAAAGACAAAGGTGACTGGCTTAGGTGTTGTTCTGTGGTTGAGGTGCAGCTGGGTGGTCCCTTGTGTGAGGCATTAGTTAATGTATGAAGAAGTCAGAGGAAGGCATAAAGCACTGAGATTTCTCTTGCCTTCTGAGGAGAATGCATTTAAAGATCAGCTTGGGTTTGTCTGCAATGTGATTTGTTTAATTATTTAAAGCCTGTTGGCATGTTTTCCTCATGAGATGGAAAATCCTCAGCAAGAGGAGAGGATCCTCAACACCAGAACAGAGATGTCCATTGTATGCTGAAGCTCTGGGCTCACACCCAACCACTTGTGTTGATCCCAGCATGTTTTATGGTGGAAACACTGGGCAAATACCCACCTTCCCAACTCCAGAAGATGCCTCATGTCAGCCTCTTCTCCACACCTACAGGTCACCAGTCACTAAAGGACACTTTGTAGGGTAGCTGGGGTAATAAGTACCTGGTACAGAGAAGGATTTATAAGACAGGTCTCAACCTCAGCTGTGTTCAAGCCTGTGCTTGGTTGGGTATGTCTGCATGGTGCAAGGTAAGACTATGTTGAGATACCCAGAGAAGTACATCTGGAAGTTTTGTTGATGCCCAAGGAAGACCTTTCTGGTTTGGGAATCTTGTGTCCACATGGCTGCACAGTGGAAGACTGTATGAAATGGCTGCAGAGAAGATGTGGGAGGTAATGGCCCTGCCACAGGACTGGATTGACTGGTTTGCAGTTGCTGTTCCTCTGCCTGAAAATAGCTTTTTTTGGGTCAGTTTTACCATGGCAAACAGCATGTGCAAGGCTGACTCCACCCTGTTGAAATCCCAAGGGATGGTGCCTCTCCCTTCCTCACTGCCTCCCCATATAGTGGCAGCTCTGAGTCTGACCTTAAACCTCCCATTTAAAAGGGAAAATGCTCTCAATTGTTCTCAACTTTGAGAGAAGCCAGCATGTTTCATGTGGAGAACTTACCTGTGAGTAGACAGGTGTGTGTGATGGGTAGGGTCAGATGGCTGAGGTAAGATTTCTCTTCAGCATCCCCATTGTACCTAGAAGGAGTTACACAGCAAAGAAGCTGTACCAGACATGAGCTCCTCCTTTCATCTGCTTCTGTTGCACTGAGCAATAAGTGCTAGCAGAGGTGGCAACCTGGCTGTGGGGAAGGTTGGAAATGGTTTGGACTTGGTGTGAGAGAGCAGGAGGGCTTTTCTGTACTTAGAGTCATAAAATAGAATCATTTAGGTTGGAAAAGACCTCTAGGATTGTGAAGTCCAACTGTTGACCCAACACCACTATGCCACTAAACCACAAAGTGCCACATACAGGATTCTTGAACACATCCAGGGATGGTGACTCCCCCACTTCCCTGGGCAGCCTGGGCCAATGCTTAACCAATCTCTAACATCAGTGACTCTAAAGGATCTGCTGTGATGCTTGGCATGGTTCATACTGGTTTCTCCATGAGAAGACTTCCTGGAGAAAGGGATAGGTTATGAGCTGTCTCATAGCTCAGAGGATTAGAGTAACAGGTACTCTACTCCCCCAAGCTAGAGGACCACATCCCCCCCGGATGGATGCATCACACCCAGGATTTCCCAGCACTGCTCAGCACTGCAGTTGCTGATGTACCTGGGTACAGGAGCTGGCACCATGTTCTCTTGTCTCTCCTGGTATCTGCAGCACCTTTCTTTTTTCACTGCAGCACAAATCTCAGGGACTCTTACTTAGATTTGCTCTGACATTGCAATGGGAGATCCCAGGGCCTGGTGCAGTTTGCACTGGCAAGGCCTGACATCCTTGTGGCATTTGAGCTGGGTCACTGCCCATGCAAATTGTTGTTGATTTTTATTTGGTGTTTACCCATGAAACCCAGACTCAAGGCTCAACTAGGGCATGGTGGCTGGTTTCCACGAGGCTCACCCTTCACCAGTTTTACAGCTGAGTTTTCTGAGGTGCAAAGAGGTCAAGAGCCCCAAGGGAAACATGCTGGCTGGATGGCTCATTAAAGGCTAAACTCCAGACCTGTGTTCCCAGCCCTCTGCTCTAATCATGGGACAGCCTCATGGAGCTGAAAGAAGAGGCAGCATTTTTATTTTGCAGCTTTATTAGCAAAACAAAGCAAAGCCAAGGTGCTCAACTCTTACTGAACCAGCAATCTCTGCATGCTTACAGCCAGAGCTTCCCAGCCATTTAACTGGGAGGCTGAACAATAAAATATGTTAGCTCTGAAATGGCTCAAGCAGAAGCAAAGCAGGAGGTAAGCTAATTGGAGAAGTTGCAGCAGGGATCTCACCTCAGGGGTCTGTCCCTTGGTATTAACAGTTTGCTGACATCTGGGTTGTGTGGCACTGCTGCCTTGCCCTGGGTCCCACCAAGGGCTGATGGCAGGGAGCCAAAGAGCAACAACAACAACAAAAAAGTCCTCCAACTTGTACACCAGGGAAGATGAAGATTTTTCTGCTGTCAGTGGGGAGGCCTTTGGGAGAAAGGAGTTGGCACCTTCTACCCAGAGACGTATGGTTGTGACTTCTCTTGGCTTGCAGAATCATAGAAGGAAAAAAGCAGGGGTGGGGAAATACAATCTCTTCTCTGGATGCCAGGAGTTGTCTTGACAGAGATATTCCCCCCCTGTTTTGTCCCATCCAATCTGAAAGGCCTGAAGGTCTTATGTCAATTACTCAGAATGGCTACTTTGTGATGAACTCAGGAGCTCCTGCTGCGCTTTGCAGCCTCTTGTGTTTTGGCAGAGCACTCCCAAACCCACCTCTGCCCAGGCACATGCCTTTGTCTGTGGCATGCCAGGGCCTCAGAGCAGGGCTCCTGCTTCTGCCTGCATCCTTTCCCACCTGCAGGCAGTTCTGAGTCCTCAACCACCACCCTGGGATGGATAGGTTTATTTTCCACAAATCAGGGGTCTGAACTAGTTAAGAGAAGAGGCAAAAGCTAGAAGCTGGAGGAATTGCCATTTGGAGACATTTCTTTCCCTCTTCCTGTGAATGAGGCACTGCTGGTTGCTAGTTCAGATGAAGACCTTTGGGGACCATCAGATGGGTGAGATGTGCCCCACTACCAGCCAGTTGTCATGAACTGGCACTTGCCTCCCCATCTTGTAGTCCATCGAGATTCAATCAAGTCACCAACCCAGCTCCTGTCCCTGTTTCCTCTTCCCTCTGTGATCCTGTTGGAGCCATTTACTGATGCAGATGAAAGTACTTAAAGGGGGCCTGCAGGAAAGATGAGGAGAGACTCTATATAGTGTAGCAATAGGATGAGGGGTAGTGGTTTTAAATGGGAAGAGGGTAGATTTAGATTAGATAGTAGGAAGAAGTTATTTGCTGTGAGGGTTGTGAAGCACTGGAACAGCTTGTCCAGAGAAGATGTGGATGCCCCATCCCTGGAAGTGTTCAAGTGAGCAACCTGGTCTAGTGGAAGGTGTTCCTACCCATGGCAGGGAGTTTGGAGCTAGATGATCTTGAAGATCTCTTCCAACCCAAACTACTCTATGAGTCTCTAAAAGCAAAAAAGCATCCTAATGTACTGAAGCCAAGGGACTGAACTGGACATGTAGGCTGAGGACACCCTGAGAGTTTCACCATCCCAGGTCAACAGCTTCACAGCAATTCAAAGAGTCTGCCACAGGCTCAGAGCCTGTTGTAATTTAACTTAAGTACCCAGCCTATTTTGAAATCCACCCACAGCCTGACTCTTTACAAACCCTGGAAGAAAATGGCAAATTAATCCTCCTTTTAAAAAGGATGAGTCGGTTCCTTGTCATTCTCTGCACAGCTCAGGATATGATAGTTCCTGCTGCATAAATACAGATTGTTTCTTTTCACAACATCTCTTTCATCAGACTGCTAGGGAAGGCCTGGAGGTTGTTAAAAAATGTGAAAAGAACTTGCTTCCCAATTAAGGTCAATCTCTTTTATCAGAGTCTTTGCATATAAACCTCACTCTCCCAAAGATTTCTGTGAACTCCATCCCCAGCTCTGACAAACTGGGAGATGCCCAGATCTCAGAAGGAGCCCCAGAAGAGGCTGACTTCTTTCCTGCCTCTCCTTGCAAAGCAGGGATCTGATCTGTCATGATGACTGAGAACATGTCACAACAATCTGTTGGCGTTCTTCAGGAAAGAAAAACATCTTTCCCTCCCCGAGCTGTAAGCTAATTTGGGGATTTTGCAAGCTGACATGCAACCTGATTAAAATGACCTCAGGCCAACCATTCCTCTTAGGCAGCTTGACAATTAAAGTCTAGACCTATCTGTAGCCCAGGGTTTTGTCTTTTTTTTTTCCCCCCCCTTTTTCTGTTTTTTCTTTCTTTCCTCCCTTTTAGGGAGGAAAGGGTTCTGTGTTTTTATTTTTAAACCTACATATTTGGAATTTTTCTGTTACACTTTGCTTGTACTGTAGCAGAATGTGCTAAGGGGATCTCTATTTTTTCACATTTGGAACAGATGAAGCTCGTACACAGAAGCTCCAGTTTCTTGCCTGCTGGAAAAATACACTGAATATCCAAGGAAATAATACACCAATAAACTCAAGGACTCAAAGAAATACCCAAGGCACTTTGTGGCCTACATAAAGCTGCCCTCTGAGGTAAAAAAAAATGGTGTGCCCTCCATTTTCCAAAGTCAGTAGATATTTTTGTGATGACCATTGGACAGCTGCTCAAATGGGTTTTGGCCTTTCTTAATTAGTTAAGCATTGGGATCAGTTTATTCATCTGCTGAGTTTTTGTGGATGGAGTGGTTGTTCAAGCATCAAGCAATGAAAAATAAAGGGGTACCTTTTGGAAGGATGTTTGTCAGGCCATGAGCAATGCCACAATTTAATTCAGGGCCTTGAGGAGACTTGATAATTTGTCCATGAATGTTTGAATTCCTGTTTCTTTTAAAAATCACTGTCATGGTCATTTGTCTGAGGTAAATCCAGGAGAGATTTCTCTTCTCCTTTGTTGATTTGGCTCAGCCTGGACCATTGACTGGTTTCTAGCTTGTCAACTAGCTAAACTGATTGACAGCTTGTGTTTTGCTAATGCTTTTCACAGCATAATGAAATCCCTTTAAAGAGCTTTATTAATTAATGTACTGTATATGCTTTTGAATTGCATACTAAATTGGAGTGACTTGCAGACTAACTTTTTGGCATCATTGAAATATCCTGCACAGCTATGGTTATTTGACATGGATTTCAGGCCACTGAGCCATGGTGGGACTTCTTCTGCATGCAAGGGTAAGATGGTGGCAGGAGATGCTGGTGACTTCATGCTGGGGATGCACAGTGGGTCCTTGGGTGCCTGTTCCCAGCCCAGGCAGTTCTTTACCTTGTGTTTTTCTAGCTGCTCCAGGTGGGGAGGGCTGGTGTCCTTTCAGCATGTGGGCTTTCCTCATCTGACTGCACAACCCTGCCTTGGCTTTACCCCTTGCAAGACAACTTCTCTCAGACCACTTTGACAGGAATTTGTCTCCTGGCCCTTTTCTTTCTGCAGACACTGCTCCAGCTTGAAGGTGGAAGTTTCTCCTGAGGAGGTGCAGGAGATGTAACTCCCAGGGGTACAAACCCAGGGAGAGTTGGCTGGAGACTGACTCCCAGTTCCCAGACAGTCTAAGCATCCCTTCCTCAGGGATAACCCAAACTCTCTCAACCTTTGTTTATAGCAGAGGTATTCCTTGGATCATTTTTGTGGCCCTCCTCTGGACCCACTCCTTCAGGTCCATGTCTCTCCTGTCTTGAGAGCTCCAGAGCTGGGCACGGTACCCCAGGTGAGGTCTCACCACAGCAGAGCAGTGTTGGACATCCCCTGCCTCGACCCCTTGGCCACGCTTTGCTGGATGCAGCCCAGGAAACACTTGATCTTCTGGGCTGTGAACACACACTGCCAGCTCATGTCCAGCTTTTCATGCACTCGAATCCCCCTCTGCTGCCCCCAGCCCAGGCCCTTCAGGCACTGCTGGACCCTCAACCCCATCTAGTGGTGGCCTCAGCCCGAGCTGTGCAGCCCCCCACAGACAGCCCAGTTCCCGGGAGGCTCTGACCACTCCTGTCAGGAACCATATCCATCCCCCTTCCTACCCAGAACATTCCAGAGGGATAGTGTAAAAGAAAGCAAGCTGTAGCTGGAAGGAAACCCTTCAGAAAGACCAACCCATTGCCCCCCACCCGCTGTGGGTACTCCGGAGGGTGGAGAACGGAGTCAGGGTAAATGCTCTCAGGGACCAAATGCTCCTTAAATTAGTGGATGAGCTTTGATTAATTTGTGTATGAGCTCCTGATGACAAGGTGGACTTTGAGGGCACAGCTTCTTCATGGAGCTGGCACCAGCTGCATGCTCCAGCAGAGCTACTGGTGGAGGCAGATTCCTTCACTATCTCATTTATCATCGTTGCTTCCAGTCCGATTGTGTTCACGCCTTACATTTTTGATTGTCTTGGATTAAACATTACCAGAGGAAATAATACTAATAGCCTTTCACAGTGGAAAAATCAGCTTCTGAGGCATTTGTAATGGAAAGGATTATAATAAATTAAATGCTTAAACTAGCACTGTGCAAGCATTTTTGTCTCGGATCAAAATGTTTGCACCGGCTGTTTAAACACTTAATTTATTATAATGAGAAATATCATTGTAAAAATAAGCATGTTAATTAAACCTGAGTTTTGCAAATGTGAGTCATCCAATGTGGACACAGTATAATGAATATAGACAGGTAGAATCTGCATGCCCTTTTTTTTCTCATTAAGAAAATTAACATTTACATCTTTAAACCCTGCAGCTATTAGTTATTTTTAATGAACTGTGTTGCCATTTCAAAGTTAAGCTCTTCTATGATGCAATCAGATATTGCTAGGTCAGGGAAGAACTTTGCTAATTAAGTTGCAGAGAAGTTCTTTGCCACAGATAATTGATTAAAGTGGTTATATGGATAACCAGTTAAATAAATAAAAACAAACAACTGCTAAGAAAACCCAGGTCACGTTAGCATAGTGAAACAAAACAGAGCCCTGGCCATCTCGGAGCTCAAAGGATTTGGAAGCACCAGACTGAACCTCTTTGTTATCATCTGACAGGGAAGCAAGGGACCACAGCAGCCTTCACAAAAGCCATTTGGACAGTGATGGTTTGCTGCTGGTGTGGGTGAGAGAGGATGGAGGCAAGATGCTTTTTCCCATTTGAGCAAAATGGTTGGAAACAATTTCTCTGCCTTCTCATGCCACCAGTCTCTGGTGCATCCATCTGGTCTTGTCCTGGATTCATCCTCTGTGCCAGGTTGTGTGCTGCTACGCAAACAAAAAAGCACTTGGATGTACTCCCAGCTCTCTCACAGATGTGTTGCATGGCCTTGAACATGTTCCTCTACCTCCCGGGTGTTCATAAAGTGCTCTGAGCTACAGCCCTGCAAACGGCAGAGGTAGCCTTGCTCTGTTCTAATTAACATCCTGCCAAGCTGTGTTTGGAAGTGTCTCAGATCTCTCCTTATCGTGCATTACTCAAACAGGCAAAGGTCACAAAAGGCTGGCTGCCAGCCCTGGCTGAATCCTATTTCTGACGTGGCCCGGCCCCCAGGGGAGGGAGTAGGAACATCTTTGGGACAGCAATGAAAAGAAACGCTTGAGAGGGAGGAGACCTTGGTGAATTATTTCCTGGGAGCTGCAACAAGCTTGCTGGGGGTAGGAAGCCACCACTCAGAGGTCACTCACCAAAGGTACCATTGTCCCACAAGCAGGGATTTGGGCAGAAGCAAATCTGCAGTCAAAAGCAAATTTAAGCTCTTGGTCTGTGGAGGTGTCTCTTCATGCTCTAGCTACTTGTCCATTGAACCTGCTCTTAGTGTCTGTCATAGGATTTTTGAAAGGTCAAGACTGCTGAATATCTTCCAAATCCAGTGGACATGTTTTGAATGAGAAGGGAGGATGAATTAAGCTGAGGATCCTCTGTACATAATAAATATTGTTATTTTACTGGGGACTGTCCTCCACAATCGTTGTGTGCTTGCAGTCTTTAGACAGCTTAGTCCAACATCATGTGTTTCCCTCTCTGCAGTGGATGCAAAAGCTGTTCCTATTGTGTGTCCACTTCAGGTCCAGAAGAAATCTTAGACATGGCTTTGCCATGGTGGGAACTGAGAGCTCTTGTGGCTACCTGTGTACTCACACCAGGACAGAAGTGCTCAAATCCCGTGGCACTCAGATAATCCAGAGGACAAATGTGACCATAAAACCTTACTACTGAGGCCCAATACCTGTAAAATGTGAGTCAACTGTTACATGGCTGGAGGTAGCTGGAAAGCAGACAGTGTGTTGGCATCTGAAGTAGCCAGCTGGGAGGTGCCTTCAAACCTGAAAGATGGAGTTACCACACAAATGTCTGCACCCTTAAACAACACTCAACTATGGTACTGCACAGGCTTGTTTCCTTGCCTCATGTGTGGGGCCAGTAGGTTCTCCTTGCTCAAAAAGTATTGGCAGGGCTCAAGCAGCCAGCTGTCCATTGCAGCAGGATCTTCTCTAGAGCATCCTCTTAAATAAGGAAAGCTTGAAGACCTTGGCATATGTGGTGGGAAGTAACACTTACTTCTCCCCAGTTACTAGCCCACATTCCTCAGCCTAAATTTGGGCTTAGGTGACATTTGAGGAGTGAGTGAGGTTTATCACTAGGGATGCCAAGCCTTCAAATTATCCAAAAGGCATTATGTTCCTCCTTGAAATCACCTAGAAGGCTCCAGAGGATTTACATTATATGTAGGCTGATCTACTTGTTGGCTGCTGCCCAAAAGCACAGCCCTGCCTTCTTCCCAGGACCTGGAGGCCTCCTCCCTCTTTGCTCCCTCCCTGACAGCATCTGACATTCACCTGACCCTTGATAGAGCTAAAACTGCAGAAATCTATCTGGTTTTGCTACTTTTATACATCTGCCCTGGACAGTTGACTTTCCTGTGTACTGGTGGCAAAGGAGTCATGGGAAAAAGAAGCTGGAGATGAAGAGAGGGGTGGAACATCCCCTCTGGTGATAGTGCACCCATCTGAATTTCTATATCCATGTGTGTCTATGTGTAAGGCAGGTGCTTAATCTGCTGTCATATACAACAGTGAGGTGGTCAGTGCACTTATAGGAGGCTAGAGAGCAATTTTGCCAAGTGAGTGCAAGTGCCTACTGTGAGATGAGTGCTTTGCACCCCACTGACCAGCCCCTGTTCTCTACCACAGCAGTGTAAATCCCTACTGCTCATGCAGAGCCCTATGCATCACCCACAAAAGCACAGCTGTCTGAATCTTCAGCTAAATCCCACCTTAGTGTCTCTCTGTCTTCAAGGTCTGCTCCAGACAGCATTTTCTGAGCATTTCTCACATGTGTTGAGACCACAGGATTAATTCCCCATCCCAGAGGTCACAGCCATATCCACTTCCAAACTTGAGTGCTGCCACCTCATGCTACTAGGAGTTCTGCATCTAGAGCATGGGTTGCAGAAGCCAGAATTAGACATTTTGCAGTGGTGTCTGAGTCCATCACACAACACTGAACATAAACCATCTTTGTAGGCATTCAAGAGGCACAGGAGAGAAGGGCAGGTCAGTGGGAATTTGACTTTACTATTTTTTTTGGTTAAAGTGCCACAGAAGCCATCTCTGGGATCTTGTTTCCTTGATGTGTGTGGTGGGTTGACCTTGGTCAGCAGCCAGGCTTCCACTTAGCTGCCCTCTTCTCAACAGGACAGAGGAAGAAAATCAGATGAAAAATCTCCTGGGTCAAGATTGATACAGAAAGGTCACATCCAAAAGAGACTGGACTTTGGGAAATGAGTTTATTGATAATTAAACCTGATTTAGATGTTTGCCCAAGGTCTTTAGGGTTGCAGTTGCAAGCCCACAGTCCCAGAACATCTCTGGGGCACTCAGGACATGGCATTTTGTGGCTGTGCTGTCACTGCAGGCTCCATGTAAGGAGAAATGGGGAACTTCTGAGTGCAATACACCAGACCTATGTTAACTGGCTGGTTCAGGAGGAATTGATTCACATCCTAAAAGTGCCTATTTCTCTCCACTGACTGTGAAGAGAGCCAAGGGTTCTTTGCTCCATCATGGGTGACTACCAGAGACTTCTGCAGGAGCAGGCTCAAGCTTGGTTTTGGGATCTCTAGTTGTAGCAAGTTTGGGCCATGGAATTAATGCTGGCTCATTGCTGTCTCCAGTCCTGTGTTCCTGCATCCCCTCCTCACCTCTGTCCCCTGGGCTGGGGAAAGGTAAGCAGCAGAGGGCTGCTCTCCTTGATGGAGAGGTTGTGTGGCTGCACAGACTTGTCCACTGCACATGACACAGGGCTGATGCCACCACATGGTTGGTGAATAAATGGGATTTAACTGATGCCTCCATTAACTTCTGAAGTATGTTAAAAAAAAAGATCTCAGTTATGTTAATCATAAACCAAAAGAAGAAAACTAGGACATACACAGTGAAACAGTATCAATGGAACTCATGTCTGATTCAAGGGGCCCTGCCCAGGAGCTAAGCCTTGGGCTTCCCTCTCCACTCATCTGCATTTTGGATGGTGTGTGCTTTTATCTGGAGCTTGGGATGCCTAATTTTAGGCATCTAACTGTTAAAGGAGCCTGGGATGCTGTCTCTTGACCTTACAGGCAAAGGGGACATCAGGAGCTTCAGTGCCTGTCTCCAAGCCAAGATGAGCTCTCAGAGGAGGTCCATATCTTTCCACTAACCAGAGAGTCCCTGCAAAGTGATGGGCTCATATTTAAATGCTGAGTGGATGCATCCCACATTTTAGTGGCAGCATGTAGAACTCCAGAACAGACAGATCCCTGACCCCAACAGGACTGCTTGCTGCTGAAAGCTGCTTTGAGTACATGAGGAGGTGACTCTATTTACAGAACAGGAACAGGTGACTCTATTCACCCCCCATTTCAAGACTGTCTCACACCCAGGTGGTCTGAGCTCCTGGTTAGACAGTGAGGAGCAGCAGCCCACCCTTGGGCTCTGTTGCTGGCAACAACAGGAATTGGGCATCTCAACCCAAGGCGATGAGCTGCCCTCTAGCTGTGGTTCCCTCCTGCCAGCCTGCCCCAGGAGAGCCTAAGGACCTGCTCTGGAGGTGTTGCAGTGTACAACCCAGGTTTTTGAACTAGGTAAAGAAGAACCAGCTCATCAGTTTTCCCTGCCTTTTCTTCTTTGACAGAGAGCTTTTTCCTTCCCATGTTCAGTTATGACTAATTACTTCACATGCAAGCTTGCTGCTCTGCATTACTGATGATTAGCCAGCAGGGAGGCTCCCAGCCTTTCTTCTCAGCACCCACACTTCAACCCCAACTTCAGATCCAGATTGAACCAAGATGACCCTTGTAGTTCATTAGATGCATCATGATTTTTACTACCTGGTGTAGATGAATTGCCAGAGTTGCTCACCTGCTTTCCTGGCCATAAAAGCTGTATTGCAGACCATTGCTTCCCAGTCGAGTCTTGCATCAGCCTGATTTCAATTCCTTTCAAGTACACCCTCTGAAGCTCTCTGCCCACCACAGACCTTCACACTGTGGCTTTTTTGAAGCCCCTCTTAAAACTCAGACTGTGTATGCATAAAAACTTGGTCAGGTTCTGCCATTCCTGCTACCTGAGCTTGAGAATGCTGGAAGTTGGGGGAGAAAGGGAATTGCTGTTGGTTAAGGGACATTCAGGTGGGATACTGTTTTCTATTTATGTTTTGAGGCACAGTCTAATAGGACCTTGTTTATATCTAAAAAGGCTTCATATTTTCTTTCTGAGACATCTTCTTTACATATGTAACAGTAACAAGACATATAACTGAAGAATTCACAATAAAACCCCCAAATATTTATGCCATGCACAAATGTCTGGATTATTGATTTATACAAAATGTGAAATGATAGTTACCAAGGGGAATTCCTTTTGGAAAAGTTCAGTCTGATATTAAAACTCCAATAGAAGTATTATCTCTGGTACAAGCATTTTTCTGAGCACAGGAAAAAGAATCATG
Source organism: Galbula dea (assembly GCA_013399015.1). Taxonomy (NCBI): domain Eukaryota; kingdom Metazoa; phylum Chordata; class Aves; order Piciformes; family Galbulidae; genus Galbula; species Galbula dea. The sequence goes on along the minus strand of VWZX01005355.1, from coordinate 3,782,141 downwards.
CTTCAGTTTGTTTCATTAAATGCTATTCTATACCTATACTCTTTCAGCAGAAAGAGAGATCTGCTTTTAGCTTGGAACCTTGAGGGAAGGGAATTTCAAAGTTCTGTATGATTTTTCTTCAGGAGTGTCATTTCTTGGAGGAGGTAAAATGTGTATCACATACAATCTCAGCATAACCAACATCCTTTCTTTCTGGTTTAATCACAAACATAAGCCTAATCTCTTTTTCTTGCTGGAAAAACATATGTACATAAATGCAAGCTGCTGTTCTTTAACAAGGTTGCCTTAGCAAGGGTAAACATATCAGCACATATCTGTGCAGCTTGACTCTGACATCTCAGCCAGATTAGAAAGCAAAGTGCTCGAGTGGCTGGTGGTGCAGACACTTGCAGAGTGTGAACACTTCAGTTGAGGACATAGCCTCATCTGCTTCACTAAAATTACACTTCTCACCAGTGAAGAATCAAGCTGGAAGAGCTCAGACAATGTAGAGAAAAAGCAAAGTCCAGCTGCAGCACACAGCCCTCCCTCACACCCTGAATCCCAGTGTTAAAATCTCAACCTGCAGTGAGGTATTGCCAGAGATGAAGGATGGGAGAGACTAGAAAGAGCAACCTTCCCGCTCCTCCCCACTGCATTTCTCTGCACAAAACACTTCTGTTGATCTCTATGCTCTCAAGCATGAAATCTATGAACAGATCCCTCCAACACATCACAAAACCTTTATTAGTGTTTATCAGCGACACAGATTACAGGAACCAAAGGCATTTAAATAACACTGAACTTTAAGCTGACCACAGACTCAAGAAATACAAGTCACATTTGGCAAGGCAAACTTCTCAGTACACTGGGTTGCTTGGCTTATTATTATTATTACACTGTGAAAGAGGAATTTCCCTTACAAGGTTCTACATAGTCAGGATATTATTATTAATTATTATTATTGTCTTTCAGACAGCTCCTTTGGCAAGAATTCCCTTTTTTTAAGCTTTTATTATATAAAAATATAACCAATTTTCATTATGTACAAACATTACATTACACAATATACAGGTTAAAAACACTACAAAAAATGGCAGGCCATGGGTGAACCAAAACCAAACCAAAAACCCCAACCCTGATGTAGAAAACATGAAAAGAACAATAAAATTAAATACTGCACATTTCATAAAAATTACATTAACTACAAACAAATTTCTTTTGTTTGTTTGCAAATATCAAACAGTACTGATGTGATTGGAAAACCTTTCCCAACAACTTCATTTTTAAGGCACCTCTTGCATATTTACAGGTACGAGACGGGGTCTGGTCAATAACTTAAAGGCTCTCAGGAGCGACCGAGTCGTGTGCGCGCAGGGACGTGTGTACTCGGGAAGGGAGCCGTTTGGGCTACACCTTCTCAGCTGTATCAGTCTGGGGGCCCAGGTATCTAGTCGAGGGGGCTGGGTAGAGGGGCACCCCGATCTCCTGAAGGTCAGGGAGCCGTGCAGGGCGTGGTGGGGAGAGGAGGGTGATTGTCCGGTCAAAGTCCCTGTGCAGCACTTTCTCGTAGACGCTCTGGAGCCCCACTGTTTTGGGCAGCTGGGCTTGATAAAAGTTGTCCCTGCGAAGGGGGTCCCTGGGCAAAGATGTGCTCTTGCAGAAGGTGGAGAGGGGTGCTGAAGGATGGGGAGAAGGGTGAGGGTTGGCTCGGCTGCAGGAAGGGCTCCAGCAACGGTCTGAGTGGCCCAGGATTTTGCACTCAGCTGTGCATGCCCACAGACCTGAAAAGAGAGAGAAAGAGAGAGAGAGAGGGGGAGAGAGGAGGAGAAACTTGTCATTACTGCAGGAATAAATCCACATCATTCATAATCCTCAGAGTTATCACTCACTGGATGATTCAAGGCACTAACAGTGGGTGTTGGGAGGTGATCCTCTACAGCACAATGAAGAAAACACACTTGGGAAGGTTATATTATGTTTGTAGGGACCCTCCTCCCAATCCTAACTTCAACCCCCCCCCCCCCAATCCTACACTTCTTCCGATATCTGCTAATCTGTGCTATGTGTTTGGTGCAGAGAGGAAATAGTGTGTAGCAGCCTATTGTGAAGAGATGGGTAGTTAGAACCATGCAGCACCAGGTTCCCCCTCCAGCTGCCCTCCCTAATCTCTGTATCCCAGGAATGGGTCCCTCTGCCCACCTCCCCATCCACCCATCCATCTGTGCAGAGGGGCTAGCCAGGAGCAGGGGCTGAGCCCTTACCATTCTGCATGTGCGTGATGAGATCTTTCTTCAGGGCATCTCCACTGACATCTGAGTCGCTGTCATTAAAATCGCTGTCACCTTTGCCACTGTCCTTGCCGCTGAACTTCTCTGCCTCTCGGCCGGAGATGGTGTTGAATGAGTGTCCCTTCCATATGGCCACGGGAGGAGCAGGTTCCTTGCTGTAGCTTGGAGCGGCAGTGAAACCCTGCTGGGGTGGGGTGGGGGAATCAAAGGAGATGTGAGAGAGGAAAACAGGGAAGGGTAAATCAACATCAGAACTGCATCTTTGCGGTTCAGATCCTCCAAGACCCCTCCCACCTGCTAGCCCCCTACCTCACAACGGGATCTTACCTCCCCATTGGGTCCTCTGAGCCTCTTCTGACCATCGTAGAGGCAAGTGCTCTCACTGCTGCTCTCAGCAGTGGAGATCTCTTCAGCAGCTGGAGAAGGGTCAGGGCTGGTGAAAGAGGTTTTGCTGGGAAAGGTGTGTACCTCAAACACGTTCCCTCTCTGGCTACCCTCCTCCTGCCGTCCTTTCTCCAAGTGGGAAATGTCTATCTGGTCCTTCAAGGAAGCATTGTTTTTCATCTCATTGCCCTTCTTGCGCCTGTTGCAGGTGGTGGCGATGGTGATTATAGCCACAAGGAGGAGGGTGCAGCTGCCTGCCAGGACGATGATCACGATCAGAGGGATGTCCCACTGCAAAGCCTTTCCTTCCCAGGAGCTGGGCTTGGCTATCTCCTGGATACTGGAAGGAGCAGTGGCAGTCACCAAGAAGTTGACTGTGGCAGTTGTGGCCAGGGGGGGTCTGCCATTGTCTGTCACGGTGAGGATGACCTTGAACAGCTGTCCCAGCTCTTCAGAGAGGTCACCCCTCAGCACAATGTCCCCAGTACTTGGGTTGATTGTGAAAAGGTCCTGCTGGGGCTCTTCCAGGAAGGCAAAGGTGAGCTCAGCATTGGCTCCATCATCTGCATCTCGAGCTTTGATCTGGGCCACCAAGGAGTCACGTGAGGTCTTGCTGGACACACCGATTTCCACTGTCCCATTGGTGAGCACTGGGTGGATGATGACAGGAGGGTTGTCATTCTGGTCCACCATCCTCACTTTGACAAGGGTGCTGCTGGAGAGCTGCGGGGAGCCACCATCAGTAGCCTGGATCCTCAGGTCCAACTGCTTGAGGATCTCATAGTTGAACGTCCTGAGGGCATAGATGGCCCCAGTAGCAGGGTCCACTGAGACGTAGGTGGAGATGGGAGCCCCCATAACCTGTGTCTCCAGAAGCCGGTAGGTGACCTTACCATTGTGGCCAAGATCAGGGTCACGGGCTACTACAGTGGTGATGTAGGCACCTGGGGGGTTGTTCTCTGGCACGGCCACCTCATAGAGGGGCTTGGCAAAGAGTGGTGCGTTGTCATTCTCATCGCTCACCCTCACTGTGTACTGGCGGACGGTCTTGAAGGGTGGTGAGCCCAGGTCCTCTGCCACCACAGTGAGGTTGTACTCAGGGATGCGCTCGCGGTCCAGCGCCGCTGTGGTGACTATCATGTAGCTGTCCTCATAGGCACGCTGCAGGGCAAAGTGGTCATGGCCACGGAGGCTGCAGCGCACTTGTCCATTAGCACCTGAGTCACGGTCTGTGGCGCTGACGAGGGCCACGAAGCTTTCGCTGGCTGCTGCCTCACTGACGTAGGCCACACCAGCAGCACTGGCAGCACCACGTAGGGCGCTGATGCTGATGCGTGGTGCATTGTCGTTGACGTCGGTCAGGCGCACAATGACTGTGCAGGTGGCAGCACGTGGGCTGGCACCACGGTCCTGGGCACGCACGTCCAGCTCATAGGTGCGGGTGCGCTCGTAGTCCACAGCGGCCTCCAGTGTGAGGCGGCCTGAGCGTGGGTCGAGGCGGAAGAGCCGTCGTGCCTCAGGGGGCACCTGGCTGCCGAAGGCGTAGACCACCTCACCGTTGGGGCCCTCGTCAGGGTCAGCAGCATCCAGGTCGAGCAGCAGAGAGCCGGGTGGTGCATCCTCTGGCAGCTCCACCGTAATTGAACTCTGAGTGAAGGAAGGACTGTTATCGTTGGCATCGAGGACACGGACGTGCACAGTGGCTGTGCCTGAGCGTGCCGGGCTGCCACCATCCTTGGCCACCAGCTCCAGGGTGTAGGAGGGCTGGCGCTCGCGGTCCAGCTCCTGGAGCAGCACCAGGTCAGCACAGCGCGCCCCATCTGCCCTCGTTTGAGCCTCCACGCCAAAATGGCTGTTGAGGGAGACTTGGAAGCTCTGGATGGAGTTGGAGCCTACGTCCTCATCCACAGCCACCTCCAGCGGGAGGCGAGTGCCAGGTGCAGCACTCTCCGACACCTCCAGTGCCATCTGGGCACGGGGGAAGCGTGGCGCATTGTCGTTGATGTCACGCACCTCCAACTCCACGTGCACCAGGCGGTAGCGCTCTCGCCAGCAGCTCACCACGTCGAAGGCCAGGACGCACTGAGGGGCTTGCCCGCACAACCTCTCCCGGTCGAGCCCCCCTTCACCGATGCTCAGCTGCCCGTCCTCCTCCCGCACCCGCACTAGCGAGCTGTTGCTGAACTGCCGCATCAGGCGGAAGCTCATCTCCCCTGGCGCTTTCACCGGCATCTCGTCGGCCAGCGTACCGATCACCGTGCCTGGCGCTCCTTCCTCGTCGGTGCGGTACCTCACCGTCTTACACCGGGACAGGGCCAGCAGGCAGGCAACGGCCAGAAGCCACAGGGGGCTCATGGCACTTGCGCGGGGCTCAGCCCGACGGGACGGTGCCGTCCGGGGTGATGGAGAGCGAGGGAGGGAGGGCGAAGAGAGGTGATGGAGGAAGGTTGTGGAGGATGGGGGGAGGTTATGGAGGGTGATGAGAGGTGATGGTAGGGCGGATGCGCGATACCCAGCGCGCACCTCCGCGCACCCTCCGCCGCCGTCTGCGCCTCTCCGCGCCTCCGCACGGCCCTTTCATAGACGGCGGTATGCAAATGAGCAGGCGGCGGAGCCAATGGGAGGCGGCGGGCAGCGGGCGGCCCCCGGCGGTCCCCGAACCGGGGCGGCTCCGGCAGCCGGTGGCAGCGGGAGCGGGGGGCGCGGGGCAGTCGCTTTTGTTTTCTTTAACTCTCCGGGCTTGGTTTTTTTTTTTTTTTTTTCCTTTTTTTCCCCTGGCTTTATTCCTTTTTTTCTCCTTTTATTTTTTTTTTTCTCCCCTTTCTTCCTTCCTTCCCCTGTCTGTCTTTCTCTCCCTCCGGATGCACGGCGGCGGAGCCGATGCCGGGAGCGCGGAGTAAAAACGGGCGATGGGGGTTTGTTAATTGTGCTGTAGGTGGGGAGGGTGCCATGTCCTGTCCTGTCGTGTCGTGTCGTGACATGTCGTGGAATGGTCGCGTTGTGTCGTGGCATGTCGCGCGTGCGGGCGCGCGGAGCGGCGGCGGATTAGCGGAGTGCAGGGAGGGGAAGGGATGCAGGGAGGGGAAGGGATGCGGAGAGGGGAAAGGGTGAGGGAAGGCGAAGGGGTGAAGGGAGGGGAAGGGGTGCGGGGCGGAGGGGGGTCAGCGGCATTCAGCTGCGCGCCCGGAGTGGTGTGTTCCTCGCGTGAGAGCCTGTGATCAGCGTCGTAAGTCGCCTTTCAGAAGGTGTCCCCTCATGCTTTAGTATGCATGTCACCGCCTGGGTTTCTTAAGCCTGGGGCACTAGCAGGCGAGAGGGGAAAAAGAAAAAAAAACAAGCCAAAAAAAAACACCCAACGAAAAAAAGAAAGAAGGAAAAAAAAGTTCCAAATAGGATTTAGCATAAGCTTGAGGAGATTTGGAAAGGTTTCAAAGATCAGGCTGTATCAAAGGCTTATGAAGCCCTCGTTAGCTGTAGAAATATAATAGCATGGCAGGCTATCCCATTCGAGGAACCAATGTCTGTATTATTTCACTATGACAGGCTAAAGGGAGAGAAAGTTGAACAGTTTCCACAGAGGAGTTGGACTAAGTTGAATATAATGAGCAAACGCCACATGTATCCATTATGTCCCCCTATTCATTCCCAATCACTGCCATAACTCTTTGACTAAACGATGATGAGCGCTGAATTAGACACAATGCCCTGCTCATATTAAAATACATTTAAGACCTATCCCTCCTGGTGCCCTGTTACGCCTATTCACAGGATTTTCTTTTTGTCCTAATAGGGCCTCTCTGGGAAGCAACACCAGTCTCGTTCCAGAAGAACAAAATAACAGCATGAGGCTGAAACCTGGCACGAACCGGGGGGAATGAAACCATCTGCCCCACAAGGCACCGAGGCCCTGTGCAGAGTCCCGCACAGCCTCCTGGCCCTGCTGAGCCTGGGCTGCCATGGGGAGGGAAGCTGGGAATCCTGAGGGGCATCCCGCTCTCTGGGATACTGCATGCCCTTCCTTCTCCTCTTTCCCTCTTCTCTTCTCTTCTCTTCTCTTCTCTTCTCTTCTCTTTTCTCTTCTCTTTCTTCCTCTCTCTTTCATATCTTTCCTTTCCTCCTTTCCTCTCCCTTTCTTTTTCTCCTTCCTTTCCTTCTTCTTTGCTTCCTTTCCTCCTTCCTCTTCTTTTTTCATCTTTTATTCTTTCCTCTCACTTTCTATTCCTCCTTCCTTTCCCTCTGCCTGTTCATCTTTCCTTTCCTCCTTCCTTTCCCTCTTTTCCTTGCCTGCTTTGCTTCTTCCTTCCCTCCCTCCTTCCCTGTTTCTATGTGTCAACGAACCTCAGGTATACCCTCAGAAGGAAGAAGGAAAGACAAAACTGCCCAGGCTTTGTCTGCACCCTCCCGTCCCGGCGGATAAAACCATTCCGCTGAGCCCGAGCATCCCTGGGGGGGTTCCATCTCCCCTCACCCCGGGAGTAACGCGGGGCTGTGCGGGACGTTGCGCGGGTCGCTGCGCGGGTCATTGGTTGCGCGGGTCTCTGCGCGGCTCGGCACGCGAGCGGGGCTCGCAGCTCCGGCTTATGGAAATAGGATTTAAATGGCTCCTCAGCGCCGACTACGGGGCCGCGGGGAGGGGGGAGGCTCAGACGCCAACAAAAGCTCCCCAAATGTCTCGTTTCCATGCAGGAAACCTCCGCGGAGCTCTTTTCTTCCCTGGGCTGGAAACAGCCGGCCCAGTCGGCTCCGGTTCCGTCCACCCTAGGTCCGGTCTCGGTTCTGGAATCCGTGGATGAGCTGCGCCCCTGGGAACGGGGCTGGCGGCAAGGAGCGGGCAGCGGGGCAGTGGGGCAGCGGGGAGGCCCCTCGTCTGTAACAGGATTATCTTTGCCATTTCAAGTTCCNACCCCCCCGACACCTTCCGCCCCCCGCAAAGGCATGGCTATTCCACGAGGAGCTCTTATTCTTTATACAAAAACCCCTCAATCAATCGATAAATCAGGACCTGCGTTCACCTCCCACGCCCTTCAGAGGAGAAAAGGGTGCAGAGGGATGTGTTTTCAATAGGTGCTCAACTATCTGCATCTGAAGAGGCTTGGAAATTCTTCCCCTTTCCCATCCACCCGGTCCCCATCTCACTCACTTTCGATCCAAACCCATTCATAAGAGGGTCCCAGTGACATCTTGCTCCTTATGCCTTTTTTTTTTTTAGAGGGCAAATGCACTTTCTGTCTGCCTGAGTTATTCTTCTTCCACAGTCATGACTTTGATTTAATAAAAAAACCCCACAAAACAACAAACAACCCCAAACAATAAACGTATCAGTTGCTCTGCTGGAGCAAAGCCTTTTCCCCCGATAGTTTGGATAGAGTCCATCACAGAAATGTTCTGAAAGGCTAAGTGAAGAATCCCGTTTTTCAGCTCAAAAATAAACATACGGATCAGCTGCATTAAAAGCACTTCTTTGAAATATTGTGGTTAAACAGCCCAGATTGGTTGATTGCTCCACGCGGGGACATATGTTACTGCAAACTGTGCGTATTGTTACTAATGGGGATTCTCACACCACAGCCTTGCCTTTGAATCTGAGGCACTGGAGGTTTCTCCAGAGCTCTTGCAAGGTTGTGTTAATAATTTACCAGCTCTCTTGCACTTAGCGTTTTTGTGGAGACTCAGAGCCTGCTAAGAAAGGAGATGCTTTGCAGTGTCCAGAGGTCTGATCTCTGCTGCCAAGCTCCTTCCCGTCTGTCTTAGACACAGAAACTGAAGCTGCTCTGAGAGGTGGCTGTCAGGCAAAGGAAAAAGCAAGACCCCCCCTCACACACCCCTGTGAACTTGGATGCCTGGGTAGTGTGTTGCTTCTGAGGAGTGAAAGGACTCCTAGACCACCAGCCTGATGCCAACAGCAACTGAGTCAGTGATGGCCAGCGAATCACTTCACCTTCCCTTTTTTAGCTTTAAATTTATTTTCCCTCCTGATTCTGATCCAGCTTTTAAAGTAAAGTTTGTGGGTACCTGTCCCCTCTCCCCAGCTACTTATTGCCTTACAGGGGATGTGAAAAGCCCAGAATCTCCTCCTCCTCTTCCCTCCACTCCTCCAGCTGAGCACAGGCACCAACTGCTCTGACCCTTTTCACCATCACCTACAGCACAGTAAGTTTGCAGACGTCCCAAGGTGTCAGAGTCACTGGTGCAAGAGGATAAGACTGGGTTTCTCTCCAGTGATCTCTGTTGATGGAGATAAGCTAGAAAGTGTATCTACCTCCCTGGAAACCCATCTCCATGCTCAGCCCCTGCCTTTTTCTTCTTGGACATCCTGGTGGGCTTGGCTGCCTTGAAGTGATCTACAAAAAACAAAGGAATTACTTCAGCTTCACAGCCTAAACAATCGCCCCCTGTTTAATCATTTCTGCCACAACCAAGGAAGTGTGGGTTAACCTGTCAAGCTCCACAAGCCTGAGCTGACCATGAACCCTGGAAAACAAAAGGGTGGAATGAAGCAGCAAAGGGTTTTGTTGCTCCATGACTGGTTGTGTTGGAGGGTAGCACGCAGCATTGTGCTTCTGCCTCCGGCCATGCAGCCTATAGAAGACAGCGGCTGCGATCCTTCCCGTGAGCTGCAGCTTGGTACTAGGGTTATAAATCATCCCCATCATCTCTTTGTTAGATTTGCTGCAAATGCTTCCCTGGCTTAGGAGAAAGAGTTTGTTCTGCAGAAGAAAAGTAAATCGTGTGCCCATACCCCCCACCCAGCAAGCACTTCTGATTCCACAGGGAATTTATTTTTTAATTGGATTAATTTCTAGCCTCTCCCAGAGTAGCAGCTGGGGTCTTTGATTCAGAGAGGTTAAAACAAAGGGGCATGAAACAAAAGACCAGTTCTTCGCATTCCCCACACAGCCTGGGCCTTGGTCGTGCTGCCTGGAGGTATCCCTAGCGCAGCACATTCCTAAAGGTTGCCCCACGTGGTCCTCAGCTGGGGTCTACTGCAGGCTTCTTTGTGGGGTGCTCCCTGGTCTGTCCTGCCTGCAACGTGGCTAGATGTGAGTTTTTTCCTCCTATCCCACAATCCAGCTTGTGGTCTCACATAATCTTACCCCTTGGTATCCACTCCCCTCTTCTCCTCCTCCTTTTCTAGCTCTTTACCCTCTACCTTTTCTTCTCCAGAAGAGACAGATGAAGGTTTTAGCTGTTAAACCACAAGGCAAGTGCCCAGGTTCAGTTCTTAGTCCTTTCATCTGTACCAAGGTAATGAGGCTCAACCCCAGCAAAGTCTGGGGTACTTAGGTACTCAACTGCCATTGAATACAGTTGGACTCTATGATCTCAGAGGTTTTTTCCAACCATAATGATTCTATGATTCTATGAATGCCATGGGAGTTGGACATATTTCAGCCTTGATGAGGGCTTGAGGCTCTGTGAAGGCTTAGTCCCTCATGTCTGCAGAGCACTTCTGTACCTCAAGCCCTGTTGGGAAGACAAATGATGCCCTGCAGACTGTGAGTGCATTGGACAGATGACAGCCCAAGCCCTGCTGTTTGCCCACCATGAGGACAGTTAGGAGATCAGTGATGCCCTTAGAAGGAACAACTTCTTGTGCAGGTCCTTTCTGGCTATTTTGCCTTGATGCCTTTGGTTTTAGGAGGTAACAGAGTAGTTTTTCATGCCAGGCTCTGATGTAGACCTTTAGAAGAAATGGCTACCTTCTCCATAGCTTGGGGTCTATTCAGACTGCTGGGATGTTAAAGAGGGGAGCTGAATGGCTTCTCTGGCTGGCTGTTGTGAATTGATGCTCCCCCTCTGTGGCTGCTGCTGTGCACCTGGCTTAGATGTCTTTCATACCACTTTGAAGGTGTCTAGGCTGGTATATTTGGCTTTCCTCCAGCAGCTCCTTGTTTTCTCCTGGGCCTCATTCACACTCTCCTCCTTGAAGGACTGTTTGGGATTTTAGACTCTTACCAATGATGAATGGGCAGAAGAAATCCACGTCTCAGCTACCAGGAAAATGTACAGTTCTCTGTGAATACTCATGTGTAGTGGTTGTAATGGGCTCCACTGGTTTCTCTGAGAGGCAGCTCCCTTGCTCTTTGGTGTGCAAGGTCCCTTTCTGAATGTCCTGCTGCCCCTGGCCTGCCAGTGGCACCCATCCAGTGGCACCCACCCAGTGCCATCCACCCAGTGCCTTGCTAAACAAGCATGGCCATGACACTTCTTGGGCTCTGCTCTTTCCCACAGTTTCTGAAGTCCTTCTTAATAAGATCATCTACAAGCACAAGGACAGTGACATACATGCCAATATGCTGTTACTATACCAATAAGAATGTCCTCCCCATTTCTCTGTTGTCTCAGTATTTTCAATCTTGCTCCATATATGTGGTTTCCTGACCCCCCTCCCCTCCCAGTACATCCATGGGACAGAAGGGAACACTGGGAAGTGATCCTCATTGAGTCCTGAAACAGAGATATTGGATTAGTATGATGATGTGCTTGAGCTAATTAGCCCAGTGTCACAGTGGGGTTAATGAGCTAGGGCACAGCACCATAGCTTCTGATTCTTGGGCAGGGAAGTGGGGGGGAGTTTTGCAGGTGTGTGCTTTGATCTGCTCCTGGTTGTTCCCCAAAAGCTTACAGTGATGGGGGAAAAATGGGATGGAGAAGCAGGAACTCAGCCTCGTGCCGTGAGTTCTCCTTTCTCCATCCTGCCTCCCCTTCTTCCCTCACTTTTGCCTTCACCCTCCATCTTAATAGTGCCTCAGCTTCCAAAGTCAGATCTCCCCAGTTGTGCAGGGCTAAGTCTCTTCTTCTTTCAACCTCCTGAGCAGCAGCAGGCTGTGAGCAAGAGTGTGCCTGGTGTCACTTGTGCTGAAGAGGCTGTGAGAGCAGAAGAGCCCAGGCGCAGGCGGCTGCCGCCTTTGGCTGCCTGCCAGGGCAGAAACACTCTTCACTCCTGGGAAGCAGGAGAGCATCCTTCTTCAGCCAGCAGTCTCCAGGGGCTGGGATCTGCCCAGCTTGAGGTTTTTTCACACCCCCAGGAGTGAAAGAAGTGAGGGGAGAGGGGGGGAGCTTGGTCAGGCTGCTCTCCTTCATCCTAAGAGGACAAGAGGAAATGGCCTCAAGTTGCACCAGGGGAGGTGTAGATTGGAGGTTAGGAAAAATTTCTTCCTAGCAAAAGTTGTTAGGCATTGACCTAGGCTGCCCAGGGTGGTGGTGGAGTCACTGTCCCTGGAGGGGTTCCAAAAACATCTAGATGTGGTCCTTAGGGCCATGGTTTAGTGGCATGGTGGTGATAGATTGATGGCTGGACTTTGATGATCTTAGAGGTCTCTTCCAATCTTACTGATTCAGTGATCTCCCTTTTCCTTCTGCAGGTGGGGTTCAGAGTTAAGCATCCCTCTCTGTCTCCACTTTTAACATGCTGAGTTTTTATAAAGGACAGATTTTATCTTTGAGGACTGCCAGCTCTGGGCAGAGCAAGGCAGGGAAACGGCACCCAACAGTAAAGAGGAGGGCAGAGAGCAAGCACATCCTGCTACAAGAAAATTGGAAAGGCTTTAGGTGTTCAACCCATGTTGATGAGAAGTAAACTTTGCAGAAGCTTGGGGGACTAGTGGAAATCTGGTTCCTAAATCATTTAGGTGATCCTGAGTATTTCACTCATGATTTTTGCTTTAAAGTTTTCTACTGCTACATTTTGCTGCATTTCATGAATTTGGAGTCTGGCTCAGGATTAGATCAGATTCCTTTATGAGGCCACAAGAAGACTTTTCCCTTCAGTTTTTTCTTTTGTCTGAATCTGCCATTCTTTGACCTCCACAGGACTTTGACCTCCAGAGCTACAAAATGTTCCTGTACTCACCTCTCATCTTTCATGCATGGCACTTGCTCATTCTCCACCTATGCTTCACTGAAGGGGTCTAGCTGAGGAGGCACAATACTTGCTCTGGGTGACCTGACCTCCAGTGGAGCTGCTGATAGAGTGGAGAGGAGCAGAGCTGTTTCCTGTGGCTGTGGGATGCATCTACACCATAGCCCAGAGCAATGTGTTTGCCTGTCTTCAGGAGATAGCCAGTTAGTCCCCAAATGTCACCTATCTCTCCTGCATCTACACGTGTGCACCACAGCAGGACAAAGAGGTGACCTGGAAACCACTGCAGCCTCTATAGCTACCTCTATAATACTGAATAAAATGCTCCATACAAAATACTCTGCTTAGTTTACTTCTGCAGCCATAGCCTGTGATGTATGTATGGCCCTTTTTGCAGTTTGGGGGCAATTACTTGATTGTCTTTTTGTGTTTAACTACCTGGTGCATTCACTTATTTAATTCACTTCAGAAAGAGGTGCACAGTTTTACTTGCCACCCAGTGTTTGTGTTTTTTTCATCTGGAAATACAGACAGAAGGAAAAAAAAAATATCTGGTCTTAAAGTCTGCAGAATTCTGTTCTGAAAAGTTAAATAAATTATCATAGCTTTTAAAGTGCCATAATAAATGTGTGGAATGATCTCACAAAAAAAAAAAAAAAGAGAAAAGCTTGAGGCTTAGAGAATAGGTGCTAAAGAAATGCTTCAAATTAGACCAAAAAAAGAGGCATAAAAATCTATGTTATCCTAAAACCCAAGGGCTGACAGCTCAAGTGACTCCTCTGTTTGCTGCTGTACTAAATATCAAATTCATGTTTCTGCCTAAAAGAATTTGCATCTCTGCAGTGAGCTGATCTGAAGACTGTGTTTTGCAGGAGAGGTATGCAGGGGTGGGTGAGAAGTAGAAGATGATGCAATGGGGCCAGAGTTTGTAAGCAGAGGGTCACAGATAGATGAAGCCTTGCAGAACTTAAGACTGAGAAGTTTTTGGAGATGCTCCTGGAGCATCCTGACCACTGAGAACAGGAGGGGTTTGAGTTTGTCTCATGAGTATCATGTACATATATGTATGTGCTGTATATGGTAATAAGCCTGATGATGATGATAGGATGTGTATTATAGGATGCCTCCTCAGTAGGCTAAAACAATGCCATGAGAGTCTAAAGAAATGCAAAACCTAACTACTGTAGCTGTGTCAGTGAAGCAATGAAGAGCTTGAGAGTGTGACTGATAAGCAATTAGATACTAGACTAATGAGCAAGCTGTTCACAGTCCATCAGAAGAGTGAGGGAGGCTTGTGCAAGACACCCCTAGCATTGCAAAGAGGAAGACACCATATCCAAATGCAGCTTTCCAAGATACAACATGAACATATGATTCTAGCTAACGACTGGAGGCTGTGTGCTTAGCTCAGGGACAAAGTCATTAGCCAGTCCAAAAATGTGTGGCAGACCCACAGGAGATAAGGACAGCAAAAAGTACAAAATACAAGGAACAGCAAGTACTATAGGAGAGCTGCAGCCTGGATTAGAGACTCCCCAGTCTGGGGTTTGCTGTGCTATCTTACCTGAGATAAAGCAACCAGGGTGATAAATTGGTTTTGGCCTGGGTCATGCAGGTAGCAATGTGAGTCTGGTCCTGGTAGAGCTGGGCTGGGAAGGGGCAGTGAGGAGCTGGGGCAGAGGTAGTGGGGAAAGGCACTCAGGGCTCTCTGTGTCCTATAGGGAGTCCTGTAATAACAATACTTACATTGTCTTGAAGACTGTCTCCAGGAGCTTATTCTTCAGCAAGTATTAACTGTTAAAGCTGAAATTTTCCATGCTCAATCTCTGCTTCAGGCTGTTGATTCTTTCTAAGAGAAAGTTTCAGCTGAAGCAGTTCAGTTATCTCCAGAAAGCAAGCTAGGGTACATTTGTCCTAGGCTTTTTTTATGGCTGTTTTGCCTGTGAGATAAACATCCAGGCTCTCCTCTTCTCTCTTCTTTTTTTTTTTCTCCTAGTTTTTCTTGGTTTTTGGTTTTATTTTGGGTTTTGGTTTCTTTTATTTTTTTAACCATGGAGTTTTCATGGTTTCATTTGAGGACTTGAAATTTTGCAAGAAGTTGTCCTGCTAAAGCAGGCATGTGACTTGTGCCTTTTTTTGTAAGCATCCAACCAAACTGGCCAATACATTTGAAACAGCTGTTAAATAGAGATTAAGCAGGTAAATCCCCTCCTGGCTTTTGTTTCAAGTACAGGTTGGGCAGATCCAGAGGTCTGAAGGCAGTTCTGCATCTCTCTGTGGTCTCAAGCAGGTGGAGGATGAAACTGCTGGGTTTGAATAAAGCAGAGATAAAGGTTTGAGGAGAGAAAAGTCAGAAGAGTCTGTTCCAGTCATAACACCTTTTTTTTTTTTCTCCTGGACTGCCACCAATTTGGATTGCTGTTCCAGCTATTTGTGAGACAGAGTCATCTATTCCTCTGCTACCAGGAAACAGCCATCAAAAACCACTAGAAAAAAATCCCTTATTCTCTTGATTTCAAGAAAGGTTGGCTGTGATAGCCCAATACTGGTCTTGACTCTGTGCTTCCTCAAATGGGTCTGTGACCTAAGGTATGCAACCCTGGAACTGCTGGAGAGCTGGTGGTGAAGTGATGATTTTCCTCTATCTGTGCCTTAAAGTCTAGGGAGATAAGAATAGAATAACATAGAGTTTACAATGTCAGGCCCTCCAGGGTGAGGGGAAAGCAGTGCCTGGAGTGTTTCAGCTTAGGTGTGCAAAATGAGTGGATATTAATCTACCAACCTGTATCTCTTTGTGTCTCAGCTCACCAGCTGTAATGCAGAGTTAATGACACAGCCTCCTTCCATGTGTTCATTATGGAAATAAGATAATTAGCACCTGTGAATCACTCTAATTTAAGAGTGGGGAAGGCCAAAGAGAAGTCTCTGAGAAAATTATTGCCTCCATCCCAAGCAGGTCTTGAATGATGTGAGGAAACTGCAGCATGGAGGAGCAAGGACTCAGAACATGGACCAAGGGGAACAAGGGCTCCTGGGGCTGTGGAGCAGAGCAGGAGACCAGTGGAGAAATAACACCTCCCTGTGCAAATAAGGTTTGTATCACATCATGACTGGGGCTGCAAAGACCACCTTAGGTCCCATATTTCCCACTTGAAGTGCTTGACTTTGCAGTCTTTACTAAAGTACTTCCAGTGCAGTTCTCTTGGGTGTCATAGCCATGGAAATATATAACTCTGTGGAGGAAAACCCTGCCCTGTATGCTCTGGAATCATGCAAGTTGCCTGGGGCATGGTGAGGGTTTAGATCAGTGGTTGCTCATTAAGCAACAAACTTTGGCTGCCCATGTGGTGACTTCTTTTTGTTTTTTTCATTGGCCTCCAGGTACACAGTGACCTTCTTTGTTTCCTTTTCCCTGCAGCCATAAACCTTCTCTGCTCCTCTCTTGGTGAGGAAGGGACCTCTGCATGGGGCTCCCTCATGTTGCTGCCTTAGGAAAGTGGCTTTTGAAAATAAATAGCATCAAAACAAGTTGCACCAGGGGAGGTTTAGATTGGATATCAGGAAAAATTTCTTCCCTGAAAGGCTTGTTAGACATTGACCCAGGCTGCCAAGGGCAGTGGAGGAGTCACCATCCCTGGAGGGCTTCCAAAAACATCTAGATGTGGTCCTTAGGGCCATGGTTTAGTGGCATGGGTGTGGTAGGTTGATACTTTTACTTCATGATCTTAGAGGTCTCTTCCAATCTTAATGATTCTGTGATTCCATGTGATTCTAGGGAGATTGTAGCTTTTTGAGGAGGAAAACAGGCATCTAAGGCAGTCCCACCACTAAGCATTGTGGTGTCCTGTGGTGCAGGCAAGGGCATGAGCTGGAGATGGCTCCCAGAAGGCTACTGCATTCCTTCCTGCTGTTATACCTATGTTAATCTGAAGCATGCTGGGAGCTTCACCCATGCATGCATCATGCAGCTGGACTCATGTTTGCTATATCACTTGCACAAATCAATGAGCTTTAATTGGGAACAGAGTCTTCTGGATGGGTCCATGATTCCAGTCAGTCCACATTGTGTCTAGCTTGCTCTCAGAGAGAAACCCTGGAAAAAGCAGCAGATACCCTCACAAATGTGCACCACAGTAGAAAGCATTTCACAGAGGGCTCTCTTTTGGTGCACAATGTGGTGGGCATGGTGTCAGGACATGGGGAATGGTGGTAGGATGGCTCTCCAAAGTGTTTAGGACTGCCCATAGGCAAGTTCAGACTTTGCATAGCATCATCCATCCTGTGTTGAAGCACAATGTCCATCCTAAAGATATTGGCAATGTAAGCTGTCCATTTCAATTTACAGTATTTCACCTGAAATCTCTCTTTCATCAAGAACAGATAGGAAATGAGTTATTACAGAGTGCCATAGGTGTGTACATGCTGCTTTACAAATATCTGAGGAGACAGATTGCTGCCCTGAAGAACTTCCAATTGGATTTAGACAAACACAATAAGAAAGAAAACTTTGAGCAGACAAATAAATGCCTGTACACAATTGCATCAGTAGCAGCCCATGGAAATATTCTCTCTTGTTTTTTTTGGATTCAAGTGTTCAGCTGTGTCACATCTCCTGTTGAAGCTGACAGACTGTTAGTTCCTTAGGTAGGAAATGCTTATATTTTAATGCTTGTTATGTCATGAATTATTAAGCCAATTTAAATGTAAAAATCAACTGAAAGGACAAACTTCTGTTTAAGGATGACCTGCAGCATCTAAAATGGAGACACTGACCAAACTAGTTGAAGCAAGGTCAGATTTTGTTTGGTTCATATAATTTATGCCCAAGTTGTAATGCTGATGTAATTTATGTTGCATTTAGTGCTTTGTTTCCTATGAAATTTGACTGTGCAACAGTGTGATATGGGTAATATTTTAAGACAGGGTTTTTATAGATGATGCTTGTAGCTAATAGCCACAGAGCTTTTACTGGTCTTGCTTGTGAAAAGGAGGAAAGAGGAAGAAGGATGGAAGAGGAAAAGCACAAGACAATGTCCATGTAGGATTGCATCCTTTATATCAGGGATAACATTTTGCTGATCTTCTATTTTAGGTGTGTTTTTCCTGGAAAAAAAATAAAGAAAAGAAACAGATCTTTTTCTTTCCTAGGCTTTTTGTTTACCCAGCAGTGGAGAAGAGTCCAGATCTCGTGCTACAAATCAGCTGGAAAAGATCTGCTCATGTGCAGTGAAAAAGTGCTGCCCAAGTATGCCCTGTACAGCCAAGGGAATGGTCCTCAGAGGCAGCATGCAGATTGATGAAGGGTGACAGCAGGAATAAGAGGTGTGGGCTATCTTTTAAAGGCAATCATTTAAAAAAAAAACCCACAAAAAGAAAAAGCCCTCATTTATCAAATCTGAGACACTGGTCAGATCATGGATTTTATAGATTCAAGGAGAATCAAAGGAAAATTGTGTCCAGGAGGACAGAGCTGCTCAGGCAGTACTACTACAACGTGGCCACATGATATAGCCAGAGGCAGGCACAGGGCTGGGAGTACAGCTGCCCACTGACTCTGCCAAGGAGCCAGATGATGCTGGAAGAATCTCTTTCACAGCTCTGGATCTGCTTATTCTTGGCTTGCTCTCTGGCTGCTGGAGCTGGAGCTGATTGCTGGGCAGAAAAACAGAGAGACTAATAAAGAAGGTGAGGAGCTGTTGATGGTTGGAGGGAATGGGAAATGAGCTGTTAAGCAGAGGAGTGTGGTGATCCCTCTGAAAAATCACCTGATGGTTGACACTTGATCCAGGATGAAAGTGTGCCTGTAACTCTGGGAATAAAACCCTCCTCTCCCCCCAAGCAGTCCCTCTCCCCAAATGATTAAATCCTGTGCAGAAAAACTCCACCTCTTTCAGACACTGACTCTTTTTCTTTCCTAATTCCCATAATTGGCAAGTGGATGTACATGGGGGGGAAAAAAGGGGAGAAAGCTTTGATTTTATTTGATTTAATTTTTTTTTTCCTGAGCTGAAAACGTGCAAGCCCTGTGTGGGTTAGGTCCTTTAGATATTTAAAAAGATTGAAACAACTTCAAAGGAGACATTCTGTTCTATCAGGTTCAGTATATTTTAATATTAGTGAGTCTTTCTCTTTCTTTTTTTTTCTTTAAGAAAAGAGATCCATCCTCTGGAGGAAATAAAACATTCTGAAAGATTTTATCCAGAAGAGCTTTTCATTGTTTTTAAAGAGACAACACAGGATTTCAAGCATGCTGAAACTGGTAAATGTCCTAATTTCTGCTTATCAGTGTTGGCTGCTCTGTTATCAGCCTGGTAGTTGCTAGTTATGTAAATAAGGATTTGCTATCAACAGGCTGCTGGTATTTTGGAGATGAGAAGGCAGAAACATTTGGCAGTAATGGTTTTATTTACCTGTTATGAAGGCCAACATGTTATAGATGAACAGGGTGTGGACTGCCAGCCCTGCAGATCAGAGAGACACAAGGGTCTTCTCCTAAGGAGGGTTTGCTGAATTCCCTGCATGTAGCCCAGAATATGATGGATTACCAGAAGACAGAACTATTCTCTCTCCAGTGCATTTCAGCTACCTCTCCTGCTCTGCCTGGTGGACTCTCATGAGAAGTAAGCTTTAAATACAAATTAGATATGTGTGCTGGGCAAAAGGGGAGGAGAATTAACAGAAGGAGGATGAAAAACCTTTGTAGGAGGGTCAGTGTGACAGCTTGAAACAATGGTGTGGGGACTGGGAAGCAGTGAGATGTAGATTGGGGATGGTGGTGGGCAAAGCACTGCAGTGGTGCAGGGCAAAGGCACTGCAAGGTATGGGCCCCATGGCCACACAGCTTGTGGTCCTCATGGAACTGCCCCTCCAGAGCTATTGGCAGGAGCTGGGGCAGATGGTGAAGGTCTTCTCCAAACCCTGAGAATCATGGTGCCAATGGAGATGTGGGACTCTGCAGAGCAGTATCCAGAGTGGTATCTGTTATGGTGAATTTTGGGCTGTGCTACAGGTCATTCAGTCTGTTTTGGCAGGATGGATGAAAGGTAGAGGCCATGTCTCAACCTCCTGCCATCAGCTCCAGCCTTGGCAGCAAAGCCCCAGTGTGGGGTTTGTAGCCAGCTGGTTTAGTATCTGGGCAATGAATCTGCAGGGAAGTGTCTACCTCCTTTTCTCTCTTTTTATTGTAATCCAGAGGGTGAAAGCAATGAGTGGGTGATCTGCTCCTTATGAACCCCAAGGAGATCCAACCACCAGCTTCTGAATATTCTAGCTGTTTGAGATGAAGCTCCTGGCCTGTGTACCTCTTGGGATCTCCAGACCAGAAATGAGGCAGCAAGACTGCAATTGCTTGAGCAGGGTATTTCCCTCCCTTCACCTGCTTCAGACTCCACATACTCTAGCTGGGATATTTTAGTCTAGGAGAGAGCCTGGAGAAAGGCTCCTTGCAAGGTCCTCCCAGCTTGTGTAGCACAGGACAGAGTGCTGCTCCTCAGGGTTTCCTCTGCCCCATCCCTCTGAAAATCCCCTCTGTAATCTGATGCCCCTTGTCCTTCAGATCATTGGCAGGGGGATTATAGTTTTTACATATATTTTACATATATTTTATATATATATTATACTTATATTTGGGGTGATTTTAGGCTAGAGTGGTTCTGAATGAAGTCTTGATGAGGCAAAGTAAAGAAGGAAAAAACCAGCAGTCTCCTAAGCTTCTGGGATGCTTGTGTGCATCTTAGGATTTCTGCATGAAAAGTCTCAGTAGTGCACAGCTATGGCCAGAGTATATGTGCTTGATAAAACAGATGTTAGACATGTTTCCTTGAAGAGATCTTCTGCTAAATCAACTCAGTGTTGCCTCTCTGCTTGCTCTGAGTGTCCAGTCTGAAGAACTTGCTGGAGACACCCAAAACTTGGCACAGATCAGGGAGTTCAGCTTCCCTCACAACCAACCAAAAAGGAAGACCCCCCCCATTTTTAAGTAGACTATCTCTAAGGGATTGAAGATAGATTCAAGTCATGGTTTTCTTTTAAAGGGATTTGAACAGCTTCATTCACACACTGGATCAATGCAGCAACTGGAAGTTAACATTTCACATAGCAAAAGTGTCTCTTTGACACTTCCCTCTTAGCAGACACCAAATTTACCCCATTTTTCCCCCCCAAATATCAAATTATCCCAGAAGAAGGTGCATTGGCAATTCTGGTGGTGGAGACACTGCATTAGCCACACAAAAATTTATGGCTTACTGTGTTCTGGAAGTGGTCTGATATATAAAATATGTTAAATGATTTAAAAAGTCAGATAAATAACAGAGTGTGTGCTCTCATTATTCATCCTCATGTTTAATTTAACAACATCCTTCATTTTTGGAATGAATGTGAGACTGCTACAGAATTTCCAGCCTGGGGAACTGCAGTGCACTGAAACCAGAGGCAAGATCTGGAGGAAGTTCTCAAAATCCAAGTGCTTTGCTGCCCATCTTTCACTTGCCCAGCCAGAGCCCTCAAACACAGCTATGGGCTTGGCTTCTTAGAGGGATGTTCATGGCATGAAGGCCTGACCAGACTTGTGAGCTAGGAATGGGTGGCAGAGGACTGCACAGTGTCTGAAATCCTCCTAACCTTCAGGCCAGAGGTGCCCACCTCCTGGAGATAGTGAGGAACATCTCCCACCTGACAGTAGGGCAAGCACTATTTGAAAGTTTTCTTAAAGGATCATAGTATCCTAGAAGGTTTTGGATTGGAAGAGACCTTTAAAGGTCATCTAGTCCACACCCCCTGCAGTCAGCAGGGATGAACAAGGGTGGCTCTTTTGTGGCAAGGGACATCTGGAACATGATGAAGTGTCTGTCTCTTGTGTGGTACTCTCCTGGTTATGGCAGTTAGTTAGACCCAGGTTTCTTCTCTGCTCTGCTGGAGAGGGTTTGAATCTGCAAGATCAGAAAAGATCCAACTACCAGGTGATGGATTTAGGAGATGGAGAGGGACACTGCAGGAAAGGAAAAAAAACAAAGCCTTCTCCATGACTCCAGGGAGAAGGAACAGAAGAGGGAATAGGAATGTAAGAGGCAATTTAATTGTGTGAACCTCTCTAAAAGCCTCTTCAGGCTATTCTGTAGAAGAAGGGTACCCTCAGCATCTTGTTTTCCAGATCCTTTTTAAAAGTAAGAGGCCTCAGGGTGCATTTTTTGAGGACTTGAACTGCTTCAGTGTTAGGTGTGCTCTGAGAATGTCTTGGAGGGGGCTGAGCAGGCAACCTAGTTTCTTGTGTGTTTTGTTTCTATATCCTGACAGTCTATCACACTGAGCTCCCAACCCAGAGCAGATCTAGGCTTGCTGGGATGCAGAATACTAATTTTTAGAATGTTTTCTACCATTTTTAACTGAAAAGATAGTACCTACTGAATTTAGGTATTTCCAAGCCTAAACAGATTTTTGATGGGGGGGAGGAGTGCTTCACTTCCCCTGAAGTCTCCTTCTAGACACCCAAAACACTAAGAAAATTAACACTACCTTGATGCACTTCTCTGGTCCTTGGAGAAATACTTCCAGTGCAAGTAGTGATTTAAACACAATTCTCTTGCAACATAACATGAGCTACAAGCAGGCTTCAAAAGGTTTAAGTTGTTAACACAGGACACAACCATATGTCTCCTGAGCATCTACATTATTGGGTAACCTCTGTAGCACCATGGGAGAGACAGTCAGCTCAGAGTAGCCCTGGAGCATTGATTGGTTTATGATGGTTTCATCTTGCTAGGATATAAGACTGGTAGCAAGGAGTTAAGAAGATGCTATATTGGAATATCTCCAATTCTGATGGTGAAGACTGGGGGAGTGACCCAAATATCTCAAGATATTGTTTATGACAAGGTGATTTTGGGGCTGTTTGGAGAGGAGTGAACTTCTGTTTTCAAATGGTCTCCTAAGGATTCAGTTTGCCTGTTGGCCACTGCCAGTAAAACAGAAAGAATCACAGAATGACAGAATGTTAGGAGCTGGAAGGGACCTTGAAAGATCATCTAGTCCAACCCCCCTGCCACAGCAGGATTCCCTAGACCAGGTCACACAGGAACACATCCAGATGGGTTTTGAACATCTCCAGAGAAGGAGACTCCACAACCTCTCTGGGCAGTTCCAGTGCTCTGGCACCTCAACTGGGAAAAAACCCTTTTTATTGTATTCACACTGAAGCTCCTGTGCTTCAGCTTACAGCCATTGCCCCTGGTCCTGTCACTGGGCTCCACTGAGAAGAGCCTGACCCCATCCCCCTGGTACCCACCCTTCACACATTTATAGGTGAGATTTGCAGAGGAAGAGAACAAGATCTTAACAGGGGAAATGGAGATGGAAGTTCTGATAGCAAGTTATGAAATGCATTAACCCCATTTATTGTAGGAAGATTCATCAGGAGAGAAGCCTAAATGGACAAACCTGGGCAAATACATTAAAATAAATCATTAAAATGATAACTTCTGACTCCCTGTGCCCACAGACTGAGGGTTTCATGGAACAGAGCAAAAAAAAAAAGGATTATTTTCTATAGAAGTGTGCTCACAAAGCAGGGCTCTGTGTGTATGTGTTATGATTCCAAATTTGGGTTTTTTTCTTCCCCAGCCTTTGAATTAATTAGCTACCATATTGAATTCTAAGTGCAATAATTAAGCAAATTAATGCTGCAGTGAAGTTATTAGTGAGGCAAAATATGCTAATATGCTTTCACTAAAGAACTCCCTTTTTCTCTCTTACCAAGAAACTGGAAAAACTCTTTTCTTTCAGGCCAGACACCTTCTCTGGACTTCTTAGAGAGAGGGTGCTCAGTCATAGGCTGGTGAGCCAATGTTGAAAGCAGAGGTTAATATCTGCATTTTAGGCAGATGCAAAACCTTGCAGAAAGGTTGTGGTGACAATGAAGCATTAGCCTGGTTTCTAGCAGCATGAATAGCAAGGAAAGGAAGGTGTTGTGTGACCTGTGCTTCCACTGTGGGAGAGGATACTACCTATTAAAGGGCTGCTGGGTTTGTGAGGCTATTTTAAAGATGCAATTCATATAGAGCCAAGAAGGCAATTATTACCATAACACCCTCAAAAATACATTTCTCTATTCAGTGTGTCTGCTGCCATTATGCTTCTAGATTGTAAGGAAATATTCTGCATTGGAACATGATGGTAATTATTTAGTGCTTTGGAGATGTGTGAAAGTAATAATAATAAACAATTACTGGTTTCTGTTAGCTTTGCCCATGCATTTGGAGTTGGGCATGTAATCTGTAAAGCCATTTAAAACATGCTGCAGAAATGACAAGAGGAGGCTGTTCCTTGACATGCTGAAAGTATCTCTGAAGGAAATCAGCTGAGGGATAACTCAGAGTTCCCTTGTATGGCTCCTGCTCTCTGCAGCTCTGCCTAACAACCACCACCACATTGTTTCATCTCTGACAATCCAACAGACTTTACAGCTTCCCAAAGTCTCTTCTTGTTTCTAAGCAGCTTCTGTGTGACTTTTTTGGTGTTGCTGCTGTGTGAAATCCTTTCAGCCTCTTCTCATTCACCTTGCTTGTATTTCATGCTTCTTGCTCTTTGCATCAGTTTGGTCAGGTTTTCAGATGCCAAAGGGTTTCTAACTGGTTCCAAGAGGCCCTTGAGCCAAGCCAGGCAGCTGCCTTCATTAGTTTCTTGCTTTTGTGCTTCCTCCTTATAATTTTAGTTTTATGTTCAGCAGTATACATGCCTTGGAGATTTTCATATCAATTCCAGGAATAGATGTATTCTTGCTACCTCCCAGGATTTCATTTCCTTCCTTTAAACCTTCAGGATATTTTCCTGCTCATTTGCTGCCATGTCCTCTGTTTTTCAAATATGGTGTTAGCAGGTCTCTTTTTGGTACCCAGCTAACCCCTTGGACATATTTTGCAGTCAGTAGAAGTGATTCAGGTAACATTATCAACAGTTTTTTACCTCTGTGCTGAGAATAATCTCTCCTCTTTACATGTTTCTTTCCTGGCAATCCTAATTTTAGAACATTAAAGTGGTGGGAAATCATTTCCCTAAATTTTCTTCCTGCAGGCAGTTTGAGCAGTGTACTGGACAGTAGTGGAGGTTCTGTGTTAAAAACAAATAAATAAACAAACAAATATTAGGAGTTTGCTTCTGCTTTGATCTGTAACTGCAGCAACTACTACTTCTTCCTTTTTTCTGGATCCAAGGCTGAGAGTTAATCCATATATTTATATCCTTATGGGCTGGGATCTGTGTCAGATGGTCTCTGCTCTTTGGATCTCACCACTCAATGTTTTTGCATCCCTGGGGGTGCTGAATTCCTCTAATTACAGCAGTGTTAAGCCATGCCTCTAGGCTCACCTGCCTTTCTGGTGCATGCTGACTCAGGCATTATAGATCTCCACTCTTCCTCCTTGCCATATCTGCAGTACCCTCTTTTGCAGGTCCTCATCCAACTGAAAGCTTCTTGCCTTTTTTCTTTTGCTTTTGGATTGCATTCATTCACATTTTGGCATTTCCAGGGTTCACCCCTGGTGAGGACCTAGCTCCAGTGAAGGATTTGTGTGCTTACATGTTAGGAGACACACTGCTGTTTGCCTCCCAGCAGTACAGCCAAGAGGTCTCCATGCACAACTGGAGAGATTCCTTCTGCAGGCTGGAGCTATGAATTGGATAGGCCATCACATTGGGTCCTCAAGAACCTGTTAGCATTGAGGTCTGAAATCCAGTCTTAGGAAATGAAGAGACTCAACTCCAGTTTATACTGCCCTATATTTGGGTGTCTAAAGATCAGCTGTAGGTCTAAAAGCCCCATTGTATCCAAGAAGTGGTCAGGATAGTGGAGGGAACAAGAATTCTGCCTGATGGACTCACTTCAGCTGCTGGCATGCTCATGGCCATCCTTACTGTGCTGCCTTAGGACATCATCCCATCCAGCTGATCTCAGAAGGTACCAGTTTCCAGTCCTGCCTGTGCCATGCCAGAGCATCCATGTGTGGGTAGTAAGGGGACCTCAAGGGGAGTTAGATGCTTAGTTGTGGGACTTAAATGAGCCCTGGTGTCTTAAGGCCACCCTGGGGCAGTATTCTGCCAGGTAGATGTGGGGAGAATATTATGTCTCTCAGCCTGCTGCTAAGGTGGGCAGTAAAGAGCAGGTAATCCCTGGAGGATGAAGAAGGATGAGATATGAATTTAGAGATCCAGAGTAGAAAGCAGGGAGTGTTGCCTACAGGCTTCTTTCTTTGAAATAATCCTGGAGAGCAGAGTAGTTAGGAAGCTCTTCAGCTGTGGTCCCTGACCCTGGAATTATCCACACAACACACATGAAGAGTAGAGGTGATTTACACATCTTCTGGATTGAAAAAGAAGACAGAATGGGTAATTTTAATAAATGACCCTTCAGTGGGGTTTTAAGAATGTGATAAGTTTGCTGTTGGAACCTGAGTTAGAGGACATGGGAGGCTGTAAAAAACCATTTGGCATCTCTGGTGGCATCTGGCAGGTGAATTGAACAGGGCCAGGAGACTTCTTGCTTGTGGTCTGAGTCTGAAAATACTCTTTGTGCCTTCAGTTTGGGAGAAGGAAGCCAGAGTAGGGTCTGGTGGAGACTATCAATGCATACAGCTTCTGCAATTGCAGGAAATGCTGTGGTTCCTAAAGCCACATAGAAAAAAAAAGTCACATAGTAAAAAAGATTCTCTTCAAGAAGAACACCTAGCTACAGCATTTAGTCTTAGTTTCAGTATAGTCTTACCCTGGTTAAATTTGGACTGTTGTTATTTGTTTGTATTCCTGAGTGTCTAGGAGTCTTTGGCATGGGTCTGGACCTTGCTGTGCTCCCACTGCACAATAGCAGAATGGAAAGGTCACCTCTGCATTAAAGGGTTCACCCTGTATGGAGCTGCAGTTTGCACATACCACTCTCCTCCCCTTGAAGATTGTCCTCTTGGTTAAAAATGAAAGCTTTGATATCAAAGACTGAAGGTCTTTCAACTCAAAGGTCAGGAGGTTCTGCTAGAAAGTAAATAGTGCCAGTGCCTAAAGAGAGTCTAAATAACTGGAGGAAATATGCCAAGAATGACTACAGCCCTTTGTATATTATTTTGCTTTTCTGTTTGATTTCCTTTGATCCAAAAATGTGTTGCTGCTTCATTTATTGTGGAAGTTCTCACATGATTTCCTTAGTCAACAGCAGAACTCCATCAGGAATTCATTAGACAGTGTTTGTACAGATGTAAAGCTCTGCATAAGTGATCCTATTATTATTTATGTTGGGCCTGATCCTGCAAACCCTTAGCAACATCAACATTTCCCAAGAAGGTAGTCAACTGATGTGGCTGAGAGGACTGCAGCAGTGAATTTAAATTTGCAGGTTGTAAGATTTTTCCTTGCTACATGTGAGGTTCAGAATTCATCTGAATTTTTCCTGATTTATCCTGATTTTTATGGAGTGATGTCCATCAGGGGTCTGTATGAGGACCAGCACTGTTTATACCTTCAACAATGACACAGACAGTGGGATCAGGTGCAACCTCAGCAGATTTGCAGATGACACCAAGCTCAGTGGTGTGATTGACATGTCTGTGGGACTGGATGACATTCAGAGGAACCTGGACAAGCTTGAAAAGTAAGCCCATGAGAACTTCATGAGGTTCAACAAGGCCAAGTGCAAGGTCCTGCACCTGGGTTAGGGCAGTCCCTCATGTTAATACAGGCTAGGGAATGAAGGGATTGAGAAGACCAGAATGAGACCAGGAGTACTGTTCTGGCAGGGGGTTTGGACTAGAGGATCTTTTGAGATCCCTTCCAACTCCTAACATTCTGTGATTCTGTGTGTGTGACTGCTGCAGAGAAGGACTTGACTGTATGGGTGGGTGAAAAGCTGGACTTGAGCCTAAGCCTATCATTCTGTGTGGATTTATTGCTAAATCAAGGTTGGAAATGACATTAGAGGTTCCTTTGGTTTAAACAATTATTGCCACTCTTGTATGGGTGTACATCTAAAAATGGGAATACTCTTCCTACTGCAACTAATGAATGTTTTAGCTCTGTCTACATGAGGCACCATGACACTTGCAATGGATAAAACCTGCTGCAGGATATGTACCAAATCTTTGCTGGATGCAAAGGGGCTTTCCAGTGAGGAGGGTAAAGTATGACCAATGAAGACTATTTTTGTTCTTCAGAACACAGAGTTAATCTTCTTATCATATTCAGTTGGAGGCAGGTGGCAGAACAGATTCACAATGCTACAGCCTCATTGCAGTGTTGAGCTGAAAGCTTTGTCAAGCACTGGAGGATTACCACTTTGTAGGAGGAAAGCTAATGTGCAATAGTGATGATAGAAGAAGTCTCACTAGGGCTAGAGGGGGACCTGGCTTTCATATGTCTTCCTAAAACCACTTGAAAATGGTCCTCTTGATTCTGAGTTCCTGTGAAACCATATTCCTCAGATGAACACAATGAAAAAAACCCCTCACCTGTCAATCTACAGACACTGAGTAGCACAGAGAAGTGAAGCATTAGGTCTTCAAAATGCTCATCTTGCTGAGGAGCCCTTGGGAAGCTTGATCCATTTATCAATGGCACACGAGGCCAAACCAGTGATTTCCCATGCCCAATCCCATCTGGAGCACAGTATGGTTAAACTGATGGTGACTGAAGAACCTGGGGGATGAATCTGAGTACATATACTGAAGGTTCCTCCTCAGACAGCTATTTGCCTCCCACTGTCAGGCTCCTTCATGCTAGTGATGGATGTCATCCTGGCAACGTCAAACGTTCAGCCCTGCTGAAGCTGCACAGTGTGTGTGTGGACTGTGGCTGGCTGTGCCTTCTTTAATCTGATTATTTTATAGGACAGGAGTGCTTCCAGGATGTTGCTTGGATTTTAGCATAAGCTGGTCTGCATTGATCCTACTACATTTGTCTTCTTGCCTGTCTCCAGCACAGTTCAGGGCACCTTAGCAGGAATATCTGTTTGTGTTCCAGCTGGCTGAGACATAGACTTCAATTTTGTGTGCTCCTTTGCATCTAGGCAATAAATCTTGTAATAGCTTAACTTTTCATATGAATGCTGCCTCAGGCAAGGACTATGTGGCCTAGAAAGCAGGAGGTTTAATATTTTATAAAATTTCCAAATGCTGTTTTGCTGCAACCTCTCCTCTGTGAACGGAAGCCACAGTGGTTTGATAGACCTCCAGATTTGGAGCTGCATCAGGGAGCAGAAATAATCATGGACCATCTCAGTTAACTGACACTGGGGTAAAGTGGTTTGAGTGGAAGTATTTGAGGAAATCATGATCCACCTGGGGAAAAAGCAAAATTAAAAGGAAATAAATCAAAAAGGCTGCACCTTGTGGGTAAGTTGTTTGAGAGAAACTGGTTAGGGACCTCTAATAGCAGCAGTGTACTGTGTTTTGAGCTGGCTAAACTGTTTATGTGAGGGTAGACATGAGTGAAAACAGTGAAGTCAACAGCCTAGCTCTGTGCTTCAGTAATGTTTGACCTTTTATTTTTTCTCTGTATTTTGGGAAATGCTGGGGGGACATTCCTGTGGCCACTTTATTTGGGTCTGTTAGGCATTAGCTTGCAGCCAGCCATTGGGAGGCAGTTGGCTTTGTTATGCTGGAGCAATACCTTGCATTCCCCAAAGCAGAAATAATTCCCTTGTTGTGTGAGGGACTGAGCTGTGTGATAGTGGCACTCATGGGGTTCATCAGTGTTGGTTCATTGATGCTAACTTAGAGCTGCTTTTGGACTTTGATGCCATTGGAGCCCTTTTGTCTTTCTTTACTGTCTCTCTGGTCTCAGGATAGAACTTTGATAAAGCCAAGTGAAAAACAAACTGCAAAATGAAAAGAGGCCATGAAGAAGCTTGAGACCTTAGCAATTTGCATCTTTCCAGGTGTAACATATACTTTTCTCTAGGTGAAAAGGATTTGTGGCTGCTGCTCTTAGTGTCTTACTCAAACTATTCCCAGCAGTGCAAAACTAATGTCCCATGCTATAGTCCAATGATTGCACCTTGGCTATGGGCTGCAGTTATTGGTGGTAGGACTTGGGTCAGCAGAGCACTTACTTGTGCTCACCCCATGGAAGTCCATAGGGCTGAGTGAAGGGGAGGGAAGAAGTGACAGTTTGTGCCTTCCTCTTTGTCCCTTCTTGGTGTGGTGGGCAGTGACATGTCAGGTGATGTGGTTGCATCCTCCCCCCTAATTTTCTCCTCAAAATGACCAAATCCAACCAAGAAAGCCAATAGAGTTCACTGAAGTGCTTTAAATGAATCACAAGATTAAATGGTTAGCAGAACCATGTTTGTACAGTCCCTTTGGGGACTGGAAGGAATTGATTTGACTCAAGAGCTCCCACTGCCATTTGTGAGCTTTGCTTGGGATCTCTCATTTTAGGTGGAAACCAAGGTCAGGGAGGAATGGAGTGTTGTGGAACCTGAATGCACTTTATCCCTGCAGGGTTTTTTTTGGTTGAAACAATTGCTATTGCCACCACATTTTCAACCAAAGCCATGTGATGGTGGGCTAAAAAAGAACAGAATAGCTGCTTGGAATTTGTCATCCCTGGGTGGTAGTGCTTACCAGCTGAGAGAGATAGAAGATGTGACAATTTGTATAGATTTTTCTCACAGATTTGCCAGCTGGGGAACAGATAAATGATAGCTCTTGAACATGCTTCAGTTATTCATCCCTAACAACTGAATGGGGTAAAACTTGGAAATGTTTTGAAGGGGGGAAAATGGAACTAAGGTCTTTCACAAAGGTTGAGGTAGGGCACCTTTGGAAAGACACTTTGCCCTTTGGATGAGTACCAGATGAGAAGCTACCACGAGGCTGTGCAGACAGTTCAAAGTGCCAGGGCTTCAAACTGCCATTTTCTGTGTTTCCTCCCAACCCAATCTTCCCATTTTGCACTTTCATACCAGTCTATGTGCTCAGCCTGGTTCAGCCTTGCCCCTGCTTTCTGCATGTCATTCCTGCCCCTCATTCCAGCACAGATCTCTAAGTCCTGGCTGTCTCTCCTTCCTCTGATGTTCTCCTCTTGCAAGAGAGACCTGGGAATACCTAAGACTGGTACATTCTCCACAGAGTTTACTGCCTGTGTAGTGGTAGAGGGTTGCAAACAGTGCAGGAGAGAAATCCCAGACTATTAACAATGCAAGAAACAGTCAACCTGGACTCTGTCTAGTCTCTCTCTCTTTCCCTGCTCCCTCCTTCTCCCTCCCTGATTCTTTCTTAGGGACTTTGCTTCTTTTTGGAGCTGTGCTTGGCATGTTGATGCAGGTCCAGTGTGTGTGAAAGAACAGGCTGGGTCTGGGTCTGTATTTAAGGGGGATTTCTTTAGAGCCATCTGCCATCTCGAAAATTAAAGCAGGGGAAGGTCACTGGGATAAACCCATTTGCTAAACAAAATGGTTAACAACTCATGAATAAAACTTAACCCCCCCCCATATATATCTTGAGGGAAGGGCAAACTTTATAACCAGAAAGAAACCCATTCCAACAAATCCACAGCCTGCCTGTGCCTGAGTTCCACCCATCCCTTCCCAGTTGGTTTCCTCCCTTTTGGGGAGCAGACTGCTCCCCCCTCTTTCCTTTCTGAGCCCCTCTCCCTCCCCTTCCTGAGCCCCTCCAATGCTCTTGCATATGCCTTGGGAGAGGAGGACTTGCAATCTGTACTGGGGATGTGGCCCTGAGCTTCCTAATGACTTTCCAGTGGTAATGCCCAGAGAGCTTTGTGCCTGCTCTTAGCAGCTCCTGCAGCAACAACCAAGTCATTTTTGTCCCTTGCTTGCTTCAGCAATGCCTCCTCCTCCTCCCTTTTGCTGGGTTTCTTGCAGGTCACACAGAGGAGCAGTGAGTCTGCCCCTGTGCAGTCAAGAGAGAAAACACAGCTCTGCACAGGCACAAAAAGCAGCAAAATCCACCTCCTTCCCCTCCCCCATGTCAGCACTAAAGAATAAACAGGATTATAGGGGAAGCTGCCTGTTGAAATATGGCATGCTGGCCATGCTGACCACAGCCACTGCACTGCTTATCTGGCAAGGGAGAAAGATACCTGAGATGATGAAGAGGAGGTGAAGGAATCTTGCTATCCACCCATTGCCTGCTTTTGTTCCTCTCCCCAAGTTCTCAGTTTCCCAGTGAGACCTTAACACAAAACCAAACAGGAGATGGTTGCAGAGTTTGTTTACTGCTCTGAAGGGTCTGCTTGAAGAACCAGTTCTCAGGGGTCCTCTAATGGAAGAAAATCTTAAAAAGGTTGCATGACCTGCTGGAGGCTATGGAGCTCCTTGCAGATGGCTGAAGAAAGCCCCTGAAGACCTGAGTAAAGCTCTTGCAGAGAGCACTATGAGACCATTCAAAGAGAAGTGCAGTGATTTTCAAGGGTGAATACCACATTGCCCATCTACCCACATAGCCTTGCTCTGGCTCCTCACCCTTGTCCTGCCTTCTGAACCATCAGGGCTGAGATACAGCCCACACCATCTTCCTCTCAGGACTGCAGGAATGATAGGAACTGTCTCTAAACTTCAGAAAAGGAGCTTAAAACATCCCATGCCTCAGGGATGCAAGCCTGGATTTTTGTCAGAGATGAGAGGGCAAAGATCTGGTGTTTGGTTTTCCTCTGCCATGGTCGTGTTCCTACCCATGAGTTTCTGATGCAGGAAGGTCTCCCTCATGCTCCAGTGCTTGCCAGGGAAACTCTGACACCATTTCATTCAGTCAGCAGGGCTTTGTCCAAATGTGGCTGAAATAGCTGGCAGTGTTTTGAGGTGGGAGCTCTGGAGTCAGCTCCTTAGACTCAGCAGACCATGCTGGTAAGCAGCTAGAAGGGTTCATTCCTCTCCCAAACCTTCTGGGGACAAAGCTACATGCCTACCAAGGCTAAGGGAGGAAGGTTTGAGGATCCTAAATAACAGAAATGAGAAGCAAAGGTGTCAGGAGATGAAAATGATGGGATTATGGTCTGTAATCAGGCCTGGATCCACACTTACCTCATGGGTAAAAACTGCTGGCTCTGCTCCCATGGTCCAGCTGTCTGCTCATGGCTTGCCAAACAGCAGCTTGAGGTGGAGAACTCTGCCTTGCTTTAGCTGCTGAAGGAAATCCACTTGGGCCTCTTATGGAAGGGCTTTCAAAAGCTACTTTTTGTTGGTATGTTAGGGGAAGTAAGAGGACATAAATGTAATTTCCCCTTTATTTATCTGAAGCCCACAGACATCAACTGAAAGACATCCTTTGAGGCAGCTCTTTTATAGCAGCTTTTAGTGTGTGCTCTTCTTCCTTTCTCTGTTTTATGTAGTTTTAGAATGGTTAAAAAGAACAATATTAGGGGAAAATGGAAACACTTGCCTGAAAAGAATTAATTAATATTGCTATAGCTATTGCTACAGCAGAGTTCAACTGTTCTCTTGGTCTTGCAAGTGGAAGCAGTGAACTGCCAGAGCAACAGAAGAAGGTGTCCTGGCCCATGCATCTGGATTCATCATCAACCTCAAGTGGGCAAAAAGGTATTTTCTGTGCTTATGTTTAATTTTCCAGTGTAAATGAAGTTGGCCTACATTGCTGCTACACACCTATATCAAACTCATACTTGACTTTATGAATTGTTTATAGAATTCACACTATGAATTTTACATAAAATAGTGGCAGAAGAATTGTGCCTGGACTACATTAGCTTCTCCATAAGTAAGGTGGAAAGTACTTAATGTTTAATTGATTAACAAGCAAGACTGTCCAATATATTGCCTTTCTTAAATGCACAGTGTAAAAACAAGAATCTGTAACAATTATGCTCAAAACACTGTCTGGAGAAATATCTGGGGAAGCTTGTGCTGCAAGAACATTTATAAGGAGAAAACTTTAAAACAGATGATAAAATAAAAAATAAATGTTATCTCTGGATTAATTATTGCTCTTATTATATTTAATTTCCCTTTAACCCTTCCTACAAAGCAGCATATAGCTACTGAGTGCTCTTTACATCTCCAGGTGGTTTTTCATTTGGTTTTGGGAAGTATTGTATGCATTTACTACATTGCTTACCTGCATCCATCTTTGATGATCATTAATATGAATTTAATTTTTGGACTTCCTTGATTATATTGAGAGTATTAACCCTGAAACATCATTCTTCTCCAGGGAGATGATTGCTCCTGGCTTGATCTATTTAGAGTTAGAAAGAATCAAAGAGCCCTACAGTGTTGTGGCAAAGCACTCGAGATAAGTGTTTTCCCCCCATGTATTACTTATTTATTAAAGCTGGTGGAGCATAACTAAAAGGGAGAAAAAAAGACCAAAGAAATACAGAATACAATGGCCTTCAGATTTTAATGGGAGATATGGCTGGAAGCAATTTCTAAATTATTAAATAAATCGATTTTATTCTTGCAGTCACCCTCCAAGGTGTATTTGTCAGCCTTATTATATTCATCTTCAATGCAATTCAAAACCACTTACAGAGAAACATGTTTTTCCTGGCCACAATTCTTCAGCTCTCCTAATTAAACATGAGATTTTCATTATTAGGTTCAGCATTTTTTTCCCTTTCTTTCTTTTTTCTCCAGCCTTCCTTTTTCTTTCCCCTCCCCTCAGTCAGTTCTCCCCACGTTTGGTTTTCAGGCCCAAAGATGAGGAGGTGTCACGCTGACAAACCTGGTGTTAGCTCTGTTCCCATTTAAAATGCAAGACCTGTTGGCTACCAAGGAGTTTTAAGCTAATGTGTACAGTGCAGTCCTGCTTTTTCTGTTCACAGATGCCAACAGGACATAAAGTGTTAAACAGTGTCTTTATGACAGCAGGGTTGTAGCTAAAAAGGTTATGGCGCAAAGAAAAATACTCAAAAACAGACAGCAAAAAAAAAAGGATCTGATTTATCGTTGAGGTGATTCTGTGCTCTCTCTCTCTCTCTCTCTATGCAGACACAGTACACAAAATCCATTTGCTCAGCATTTCCCATGAGTAATCTAACCACAGTCATTTGGAGCAAAAGTCTGAAGAAGCAATTGAAAAAAAATTCCGGTATTGAGAGTTATTATTAAATGCCCATCGATAAACCAAAGGCACTGGCATGCTGAGAGTGGGAAAGGAAAGTAGTAAAGTATTTATTTCCTCAAGAACAACTTTAGAGTTCTCCAGTAATTAAATATGGATAAAGGCAGTGCATTCCTCCCTCCCCCTCCCCATAATTGTCAATAGTGCCTGTGCTCAGTGCACTGAAGCGTGGAAGGAGATTGGGAACAATTTTTGCTGCTTCCTTCCTAGAGGAGTGGGAAGATGCTTTGCTAGGGACAAATGCTTCAGAGCAGGGGCAGGGGCTGTAGTTTTTGTGGCCATTCCCTCCACTGGCATCTCTGCTGGGGTAGAGAGAGGGAGAGGTCTGTAAAGAGATATGAGTGTCCAGGGCTCAGAGGTGAGCTGCTTCACGATACATACCTAGAGGTTGTGCTTTTGAACAGAGTCTCTTTTGTATGTGCAAAAAACAACTCTCTGGCAGCATTCTGCTGCTTTCTCTGTGGATTGCCACAGTGAAACAGAGCACAATGGTACTTAAAATAGATGACTACCTCTCTAGAAAAATATACACCCGCTGTGTAGTGTTCTTCCAGCTGACTTTTTGCTCCTTGTTTTTGCCAAGATATGTAATTTTTATTATTACACATTGTACCCATAAATAATATGCAACTTGAGAAAGAATGAAAACATTCCTCAGCTCAATTAAAAAGCAGGTTATCTCAAGGCTGGAGCCATTGCCAAGTACATAATAGCTGTTTCACTTTACTGCCACATTCACTTTATTGCCAGAACCAGGCTCATTACTTTGGGCTAGCAGCACCTCAAGGCTTCTCTCTGAGTGATGCAGAACCTGGGAAGTTGCCTTGTCTCAGGAACTGCTGTGGGAGACATTGTGGCCCTCATACACCTCCCTCCTTCATCTTTGCTACAAGGGATAGCAATTCACACTTAACCTATGGGCAGCAAATGACAGCAAGCCTCAATGTGCTGAGCAAGGTGTTTGGGAACAAAGTCCATTCCCCATTTCTCTTTATTCCCTCTCTGCTGCTTCCCCCTCCCCACAGCCCTTGCTCTGTGAGCTGACAGATGGGCCTGTGCCCACTGGTTTTCATCCAGTGAGATGAGCCTGGGCAGGGCACAGCCTGGGAGCTCCTCTTCTCTTGTACAGTCCCTGGGCTTAAGCCACAGCTTAATCCTCTGTCGTGGGGGCACTGGGTGTGGTGGCTGCAGGAACAAACCCACACCACTCAATGATGTTCCATCTGAAACTTTTTCCCTTAGCAAGGTGGGTTTAGTGGGTGGAGAGTGAGTTTTTGATTCCAAAAATTCCATTCTATCACAGAGAGATCTGCTCCAATCTAGACTAGCACCCTGAACCCCAGGAGGCAGATGGACATGTTGGGTTCTTGGTGGCAGCTCGGTCCCTACACAGGGTGGTTCCACCTTGGGCAATAGCTGCTTCACCGTTGTCAGCAGTCCTCTCCTCACATGTACATGCTCCTGCCCCCAGGAGACTGCTGTTTTAACTATTTATTATTTTCTAAATTAGATTGTTGGCATAAGCTGCCAATGACTTTGCTAATTACATTGCCTCAGGCCAATCTCTTTGACTTACTCCTTACTAAGGCCAATTAGCAGTTGCCAGAGTGGTTTCTGTCACCCGCTGGCCTGCCACCCCCAAATGTGAGTTCAGTGACAGTTACATAACAAAGTTTGCCTAATGTTTTGTTTTCTGCCTCATACTGAATTAATGCAATCAGTTAGAGCCAGGCAGACCCAGTCAAGGTCTCATCTGGTGCTTTCTGGTAGGCTGTAGCCTACCTGATAGCCCATGGTCTTCTCAATAGAGATCATACCCCTGGTATTGAAAGAGATGCCCAGGACTCAACCTGGTCCACTTCTTAACTTGAAAGCAGACACAGGATGAGCTCCATCTGCCCTGTGCATGAGTGCATGGGGATGCAACTACATGTCCATGTCATGAGGAGATGTCACACACATTGCTCTTAGTGATTGTAACAGAGAAACTGCTGATTCTCCTGCTGGTTCTCTTGCCTCCATGCAGGCAGGGTGCTGGCAAGGGTGGGGAGATACATGAAGATAAAGAACTGGCATGGAGCAGGAGAGGGAAAATGCATGTTTTCACCTTCTTCTTGCAGTCCTTTAATAATACCATGTCCCTCTTCAGAGGTGAAATGGCTGCTGATGTTGACAGTCAACATATTCCTCAGTCTTGCTTTTCAGTAGGACACTCCACCAGGAAGCTAAGGCAGCTATGTGGGATTGTTGCAGGGACAATCAAGCTTTGTACAGCTTAAACTCAGTGAAGAGACTCTGTAGCCTGGTTGGTAGGTTGAATGGTGGTGTTTTTTTAACCTTGTTCTGTTTTTAAGCTTATTTAAATTATGCCAATGCAAAGGCCTTTGTGGGCCAATTAGTCAAACATTGCTGTTGATTTTAATCATGGAAATTATACAAGGCTGAAGCTTTTCTCCTTTGGCTTTCTCATCTGCACTCCACTGTGGAATGTGATTACAGTACTTATGTTTATGATACCAGTGCCAGAGCTAGATCTAAGCTAGACCATCTGGGTACTGCTAGCAGGGTAGCAACAGCAGCAAAAAACTTTGCCCAGTGTGTGCATGACTCTCACTGTAACACTACAGACCTGGGATTTCCTTCCATTCTCATCTACCAGCCAGCTGGGATGAGACAGAAGGCATGGTCAAGACTGGGGAAGGAGGCAGCTGGTAAGGATGCCCTTATTGCCCACATTATAGGAAATAAAGATAAAGGTGGGACTAAGGAAGAGAGTTGCTCTAAAGCAACATGGCTTTTGCCCAAGAGGGTGGCAATGGTAAAATGGACATGGTTTATGGAGGTTTTCAGGTGGTTGGGAACATGGCATGGTTTGACAGAACCCATTGCAGTCATACCTCTGGACTGCAGTCTGTGCACATCAGCAGGCAATTAGTTCTAAGGAGATATAGCCTAGCCTTTCCCAAATGGAGCAACAAAGTGGCTACTTAGGATTTATACCAAATTCCATTTCTCCAGGACTGCAGTGCTGGCATCTAGCCCCCAGTGGTTCACTTCACTGTATTACTTCATGCAGATGTTTGTGTAGGCACCATTAAAATCCTTGCCCATGCCTTTGAAAGTAATTCAGGGTGAGCATGCTTGTGTTCCTTAAGTATTCCTGATGCTAAATTCTTTACAGGGAGTCATTTGAACATGATGATATCCTTATCCACTTTCAAAGGCAAAATTGGAGAGGTTTTAATGATAGCCACTGTCTATGCATTTTATGCATTTTGGCTGGGTTTTTCAAAGCATGTAGGTAATGAGGACATCCAATTCCCATTAATTTTAGAGGCACCTTAAAAGGCTTTATAAATCTCAGGCTTTATGCTCTAGCCAAGAAGAAAGAAAGATTGATTTCCATCCTGAGAAAAAAAATTTTAGCA
Organism: Galbula dea; assembly: GCA_013399015.1. Classification (NCBI taxonomy): domain Eukaryota; kingdom Metazoa; phylum Chordata; class Aves; order Piciformes; family Galbulidae; genus Galbula; species Galbula dea. The sequence continues at coordinate 3,744,127 of VWZX01005355.1, read as the reverse complement.
AAGTACTGATAACGTGCTGTAATCATTTCCATGAGAGCTCACAGAAAAATTAACCCCATTATCTGCACCATGTATGAATGTCTCTTCTCAAGAAGAGTTTCCTAGGGTTTCCAGACATCTCTTGTAGGAGCTTGAGGGGGTTTTTTTGGCAAGATTTTTTTTTCAGTTCAGATCAGTTAGTTTTGACCACTTTTGGCCACTCTTTTTATGGTATCTTCCTCTTCCCCTAGATTTTTTTTCCCCCCTCTCCATTTGATTGAGTGGAATTTGTGCTTTCTTCTGTAAATCTGTGATCCTTAAGCAGACTGAAGGCTTTATATAAATTTCTGTGAACTGCAAGCTTATATATAAGCTAATATATTTGAGCCCTTGGATTGCACACAAGCTGTTTTCCCACAGATTTTACTTCAGGTTCATAATTTTGAATTTGAGCTGCTTTGGTTGTAGATAAGGAGCAAACTGATGTCTTTGCTGAAGTCAGTGGTGTAGGAGAGAAAGACAATGCTCTGAGTTCACATGCATGTGTTTGTGGACAAGCTCCTGTGAGTTTGTTCTTGATTCAGGAGCTGCATGCTGTGAATTGCAATTGATACACATACAGATATGAAAGAGAAACATGCAAATATGAATATCTAGCAGAGCAGCTCTCACCATTGCTGTGTCTCAGGACCTGTGGCTTCACCCCACAGAACTCCCAGTGCTTCTCACCTTACACCCACAGCCTTATGTGGGTAAACTGAGGCTTATGTGGTGCCACCTGCAGCCAGTGACACTGCTTGCATGCACTGTATAATTTGGTAGGTGAGGGCTTTAAACACACATCTCCTGACACACACAGAATCATAGAATCACGAAGGTTGGAAGAGACCTCCAAGATCATCAAGTCCAACCTTCAATGTATCATCCCCATGCCACTAAACCATGGCCCTAAGTACCATATCTAGATGTTTTCAAACACCTCCAGGGACTGGCTATGTTTAAGTGGTGAGACCTGACAGTTCCTCTTGGCTTCTGGGTCTGGTTACACAGGGTGTTTGTGTTCTGAGTGCTGACATGGCCTGGAGACTGGGTGGGTGTGGGACAGCCCCTTCTGTACCCTGATTGCTGTGTAAGGGTAGCCTCCTCCTGCCTCCTACACCTGCCTCTGCTCTTACAGTCCTCTAAATGGGTCTTGGTAAAGAAAGGGCCACTATGGATAGAGTATATAATGTACTTAACACCTTTACCTCTCAGCTGGGTGGGATTTAGCTGACCCACCTTTAGCACCAGGTTTGTGCTGAGTGTCTGAGCTCCTGTTATTGCCAGATGCAGGCAGAATAGTTCTCCAAACTCCACTGGCCAGATTGTGATAGGGGATAATATCAGATGATAAAGGGAACAACAACATGTAGCCAGGGCACATGCACTTGGCTCATACTTATGTCATAGATACATCATAGAAGGGAAAACTAACCCCACCCCTAGAGACTATATTGTGCTCCTGGCTGTGTAAAGGTATTGAACAGCTATCCTTACAGTTTGGGAGACAAGCTGTATAACTCAGTAGGGGTTTACTGGGATATGTGGTGGTGTACTGCAAGCAAACATACACCCAAAGCAAAGCCATGTATCCAGCTCCTTCTGTGGAAGTCTGCATGGGAATGGAAATGTGAATTATGTGGCTCAGGTCAGTCCCTTATTATGTGGCTTGCTGAAAAATGTATTGGTTTCTTACAGGCAAAGCTATTCCCATGAATGCAAAACACTAAATTCTTCCTTGTTACATGCCCAATGAGTCAGTGACTTACATTTGGGCTGAGTTTGATCCAGAATTTTTATGGGTATCAGAATTATATAAAGTTATAATTATTAAATGCTTCCTTTTTTTAGAGCTGCAATATGTAATTGTCATGTAAGTTTCTGTGGTTTATGCCTTTAGTTACACTGCCAAGGTACTTAATGTTTAATAAAATCCTTTCATAACCCTTTGTCATTAATACATAACTTGAAAAGAGCTGGGACAACAGTTGTGGAATCTAAATGAAGCAGTAAGCTAGGTACTTGTAGTCTCTCTCATTATCTGTCTTCCAAAGTAGGCTGGAGCTAAAACAAACTGACTTCCTGGAAAGTATTATTATAACATAGAAGACTAGTGCTATTGGAAGGAGCCCTGTGAAACAATAGTATTTGGAGTAATTTTGTTGATATTCTTTATGTTTCTGAGAAAACCAAACCAACCACCCTGAAACCAGTTTCCTGATAGAACAAAATGCTCAGTGAAGTCTTTTTCTTTCTTTTCTTTTTTTTTTTTTTTTAAATAAAGTTAGTCCATATGCTTAATAAAGTTCCTTTCCTGAGCAATTAAGGCATTATGTTCATTATGCATTGCACCTTGTCACAGCCCATGAAGGGAAAGAGCAAACTCTTTCTCTGTCCTTGAAACCCCAAAAATGTAAATAGTGGCATGGCTCCCAAGGGAAGAGCTATGTTAATTGTGGAGCACTTGGTTAGAAATCCTGGATATTGTATGTCCTCATTGTTTGGTTAGCATGGGGTGGTTACTGTGGGATTTAAACCATATGTCACTCGAATTCCAAAATTGGCCCTTTCAGTCAGCTGTGCTCTTATCATTCAGTATTGATCACAGATAATATGCTTTGCAAATTAGGGGTGGTTACAGTGCCTTTGTCCTTAATAGATGTTGTCATTCATGTCAAAGATCCTGAAAGTGAAGAACATTTTAAACAGGGTTAAAGCTTCTATAGTCATCATTAATGAATTTTCTAATGCTGTCTGGATTCCATAATCGTGTGAAGATCAATAGCTATTACAGTAGAATGTAAACAAAGAGAAAAGCCATTAGGAATGGAGGGGGTTGTGCTGAAGCAGTTTTACTTTTTGCCTACAGTGGCACATTTGTTATTACCAGGGCAAAACTGAATAAGCAGATGTATAAAATACAGTCTGAATGAGATGGTGATTAGTGAAAGGGAGGCTGTGGCTGAAAGAAGGCAGTTTTAGTACCTTTTGTAAGTGAAATGAATTTGAATAAGTGAAGCTGTTTAGTTTATTGCTGTGGTACACAGGAATACTTAGGAGCTGGATGTTTAAGAACAGGGAAATGAGAAGATGCTTTTGCTGTCTCACACCAATAAAGTACACTGTGAGAGCACAGAGATGTTCTGCTGGGGTGGGACCTGCATTGCCACAGGCACAGGAGAAATGTAGAAGAAATGGCAGCTCTTGTCCCTGAAGGGCACTGTCTGAAATATAAAGCATAAGAGACAAACAAGCAGGTGAAGGGATGAAAGGAAATGGGGCTGGTGTTGAGCTTCTGCCCAGAGAGGTTGTGGAGTCTCCTTCTCTGGAGATATTCAAACCCTGCTTGGACACATTCCCCTGTGACCTGCTCTAGGGAATCCTGCTCTGCCAGGGGGTTGGACTAGATGATCTTTTGAGGGCCTTTCCAACACAAAACATTCTGTGACTCTGTGTGATTCTCTCAGCATATTTGAGCACAGTCTGGCTTGCTGTGGATCTTTCATCTAGCTCACAAGAGCAGCCTCCCCCTAAATCCATCTGACTTGCAGCATGGTAAGCATCCACTTGTTGAAGAACAACTGAACACTGAATCTAGATGTCAGCACAACAAAATCCACTACAATGGACCCTGATCAAATGCATTTGTTTTGTACAGTCTGTGATCCTGGGTAGTACGTGTGATTTCTTTATTGCTTCACTAGCTTGATTGCAAGGACTAACTCAGAGGTACTTATTGCCCTCATTTGCAAGGAGCTGTGTATTTATCATCATCATGTGCCATTTAGTGCAGCTTTCCTTAGCAGATAATAGGAGAGCTCAGACTGAGGAACTTCAGTGCTTTGGAGGACTGAGCTTGAGGAGGCTTCTTGGTGCACTTGTACAGCACTTGTATGAGGTTGTGACAGTGTATTTGCATAGATTGAGTTGAAGTTTCTAAGACTGAAATGTGTTTTGCACTGCCAGCCTCCAGTGGGGAATGTCACCTGGAATATCTGCCATGCTGCAGAATCTGCTCCAGCAGTTACCAGCACTCACCATTCAGTATCACTGTTTAACAAACTCACTTCATTGGGAAAAAACCAAAACAAACCCCAAACCAACAACAGAAACCCCCAAAACTCATCTGGTGAATGATCATCTGTTTTTCTGTCTCCCTGGTGCAATCATTAAACTGTATTCCCCTATCTGCTTTCTCTGTGTTACAAGAGAAATGGGAGTTGCTTGAGCAGAGAATGTGACACAATCCTCTTATTGTTTCATGGTTGGTTGACTTTTTAACAGGGACTGTGTTGTGACACCAGAGGAACCACATGAGAGAGAAGCCTTGACTGTGATATTGTTTCTTAAGCACCCATTGTAGTGCAAACTGCAATGTGAATTTGTGATTTGGATATTCAGAAACCCACATGTCCCTTTCAGATTCTCTGGAGTCTAAGAAGAGCTGACCTCACTCAGCAGAATTTCCTTCTGTGGTGTCATTAATGTCTCCACCAGGGCACCTATTTTAATGAAATTTCCAGGAATTTGGAGACTGCTTGTTCCTCCCACAGCTTGGTGGGGGGGGCTGTACAGGATTAACAAACAACAATTGCTTCTCCAGAAGAACCTGGGGAAGAGAAAATGGACTTTAGACTTCCATCTCAAAGAACTTTCCACTCCATAACACACCACAGCTCAAGCACACCACAGCATGTCACCCCCATGAATGTGAAGGTGCATTACCCAGAAAAAAACAAGGGCTACATTTTCTTTTAGACTTCTTCCCAGTGGTGTTTCTCATGGTGCTCCTGCAAGTAGGAGAAGTACTCAGCCCAGATGGGCAGCTGACCTTATAGCCAGCAGATGTGCCTCTGTGCAGATTTGGACAGGACAATGCAACACAAGGAATGGAAGGCCAGAGGTCCCACTCTTGCTCCTGGCAGTGGAGAAGTGGCTGGCAGCAAGAGTAAGGAGAATGAATTCAGGCACAGCCTTGGCATGGGGAAGGTCCTGGGGATCACTGGAGTATTTTCAAGGGCATAGAAAGCAACTGGGAGCTGTGAGATTAGAACTATTTAGACACTTTAGTACAGCTTAGGTGGGTTTGAAGCAGGTAAGCCCTTAAAAAGCACATCAAAACCACTGTGCATTTCTGAATGACCTGGTGTCTAAGAAGCCACAGAACATGTCAGGAAGTTTTTGGACTCGTGTTGCTGCACACAATCACAGCATATTGTCACCTTGGCTGTCCTGAGCCTTCATCTAGCCAGGTGCTTCTCATTTACAAGCACTCATGCCCTCAGAGGAACCCAGTCAGTTAGGAATATTTGCTGGGGAGCCTTCTCTGACCTGCCTGTGAAGTTGAGATCCTCTACCTTGTACCAGTCATGTTGCAGCTTCCATTTCTGTGCCAAAGCAGAGAGGAGCATTCGTCTTAATCTTCCCTGAGCTGACAGTTTGCTATTTGTGGCATTTTCTCAGATTACATACTCTGTGGAGCTGACAGGAGCTTGTGATTTTCAGCAAGTAGAATGTAAGGGAATGACATCCATCCTTGGCAGTCTGGTAACCCTTTCACATTGGACTATTCCCACAGCCCTGGAATGTCGAGCCTGTGTGAACAAATGGACTGGAGAGGCTCCACTGGTGCCTCCAGCCAGGCACAATTGTCCCTGGGTTCTCTACCCAGCTTCTCAAAATATTACTCAATTTTTGTCCAAGTGCAGATTTGCAGGGCTAAACCTAAGGAGTTGATCTTATTTCAAGCCTGAATTTTCTTTTTCCATGCATCAGAAATAGCCCTGCTGTGATTACCCTTGTCTGAAATGTGGCAGAGAGGAGAAAAGGGCCAAGGCATTGTGTTATTTTCTGTTATTTTTGATTCCTGAGATCTTTCTGGAGCCTTCCAATTTTGTGCAACTATCGTGTCTCTTGGAGAATTTTCCTGTCAGTCTAAATTGTCTTGCATTTGCTGTAAGCTCTCAAGGCTAATTGCTGCAGAGTTGTGCACTTAGTCCTTAGCAATCCACATCTCCAGGCTGGGGACTGATCACATGTGGGTACAGATCCACCATGACTGACTCTGAGCATAACCAGTTTGACTTGCCTGGGCTTATTCTTTCAGATCAGCACTGGGAAGAGCAGGGCTGGTTTGTTTCTAGGGAAGCAATTTAGCCATTTTTGTACAGCTAAGGCAATGCCTGTACTCAGCTCAAGCCCATGGGCACTGTGTGGTCATGCCTCAGAAATGCCAGGAGCGTGTGTTTGGCTCTATGTGGAGCTAAGCTCCATGCAAAATGGGTCAGCCCAGCTCTGCTATTAAATAAGACAGACCCCAGAGACCAAATGCTGGCTCTGAGGCAAAGTGGCACAGCCTGGCTTGTGTCCATGGACCTCTTCTCTCCAAAACAAAGCAGCCTCGTGCAAACTGCCTATTTAGGAAAATCCAAGGTCTGTGTTAATCTCTTAAGGGTGCCTAGGCTTTGTGTGGGGAGACAGTAAGTTGTTATGGACCAAAACCTTTCCAGGGAGTGTGCTAAGAATTAACCAGTATGGACAATTGCAGATCAGGGTTCAGCCTGGCCCTGGTTTATTTTCCCACACAGTCTGCTGGAATCAGGGTGGCTCCTGCAAAGCCTCTGGATTTGTTTGCTCTCAAGCTACCTGAGTTAACAAACTGTCCACAAATCCTGCATCTTAGAGAAGGATGTAGGAAGATACCTTAGGGACTTGACATGAGTCAGGCTGGAAGCAATGGGGCCCACTAGCTCTGGGTCTGTGACAGGTCTTAATGTCCCAGGGAACCAGATGAGGTGTCTCCATGATTTCTTCCCCAGTATTTGTATTTTTCCTGGCTTTCTCCATGGTTTTTGGCTTTTTAAATTTCCTTTTTTTTCCCTGAAAACAGAGAATGAACTAAGTATGTTTTTCTGATAATGTATAAGTCAAATGGTTCTTATACAGCACCAGAAATTCCTCAGTATCCCACACAGATGTGAACAGGACTGTACCCTTGTAAGAGGGGAGTTTCTGAGGAAGTGTAGCTGGATACATTTATTTTCTGTAGCTTTTGTATGGAACATGCTTCAGGCTGACATCAGATGACCTTGGGACTCCAAAATGCTGTCTGTTACTCTACAACATGACTTTACATTTCATGCTTATTTTGCAGGATTTTTTTAGAACTGTATTTTACATTGCTTCTAGTTGCAGAGTGGAAAAACTAAAGAGCAAGGTCTGAGAAGGGAAAGCTACAGGTGTTGGAATTATGCCTGCAGTGTGGCTTTGGTTTTGCCTGGAATGGCAGCACATGCAACCAGGACTACATGAATATCTAGTGAAGTGGAAAGATGCACAGTGCTCACATGCCACTCTGAGCTCAGGCTTGCTTGGGAATGCAAATCTCTTTTGTTCAAAACAGAACATTCTGCTTCTAGGGAAACATTGAATTGAAACAAGTTTTTGTGTCACAATTGAGCTACAAAAAAACAAAGACAAACTTCTTCCAAAGAGATTTTGGAAAAAAAAATGAAAGAAAAAAAGGAAAGAAAAGGCTGTCCCTTAATTTCTGGGATGTGAAGATATAACTTCTTTCAGAAGTGGGAGAGTGAATGAGGGAAGTTGCAGCTACTGTGCTGCTGGGTGCAATTAGCTTCCAGATTATATCAATTTTGATCATTAGATCTACATGAAACCTCCAGTCAACAACTTCACAAACATTTCTTGTGTGTCAGCCTGGCTGTGCAATAGCTGGAGTGATAGATCTATGGGACAGATCCAGGCTAGTAGATGCTTTGGGAAACACCTTCATCTTTCTTTTAAGCTGGCAGATGGTTTAAGTCCAGGCTGGACTGCCTGCTGTTGTTTTCAGTGAAGGAGTGTTACCTTTTTGGATTCATGAAAGGCTCTCAATCAAAGCTCAAATGGCAGGCCAGTGCTGTGAATCAATAAAATCTCTACTTTCAGCAGGAGTGTCAGATAGTAATTCTTCTCGTGTCACTGCCTGGTTAAACAGTCATACTCCTGCTAAAAGCCCCATAAGACATAATAGATTCATGTGGTGTTAGTCTATTGTACTGCATTTACCCAGAAAAAGGGAGAGAGGTTACTGTTTCACTAAAACAAACTAGACACTGATGCATTGTGCATCAAAATGTATTCACCCATTTCACTCTGCCTCATTAGAGCAGGGGGAGCTTGTTTTCTATACTGCTTGTGGAGCTGTGCTGGGACATCTGACATATTCATTGCCAATCCTAGTTCAGTGATGACTTAGACATCAAATCCCAAAAGATTTTACATGCTGGCTTTCTGGTTTCCCATTACAACAAGTATCCATGGGCTTTCTGTTTATTAAAGTGTAACAAAGATACACCAAGTGGCTGTATTAGAACCCTTTCCAAGGGGCTTTGGAATAAATGAGTTGGCCTTGCAGAGCAATTTATCCAACTGTATCATTTCTAATTGCAGGAAATTAACTTGATGCATCTGATTTGATGTATTAAATTTCCTTATATGACATGTTCTGGTAGAAAATGTTGATGGAACAGAGGAGTTTCATTCAACATGAATCTGAAAGTCCTTAAATGTTCAGAGTGCAGAAGAAGGAATGACCTAAACCAGCCTCATTCAGATGCAGACAAGTTCCTCAGCCCTTGGAGATTCCCCAGCTGCATAGATCAGCCATGGATACCCTTCCTCTATTCACTCTGGAAGACTAACCTCATATCTGACAACTAGATTAGCAGAATGAATGCAAGAGGCCTGAGTTCAAACTCTGTTTGAAGCCCTCTTGTGAACTATATCATACTCTTCTGGGACAGACAGAAGTTAGAGCCAAAGTTAGATCCAAATTTAGAGCCAAAGAGCCAAAGCAGTCAGGGTCTTAGAGGGGCAAGGTTCATGTTCCAAACCCTATTTACCTTCCTTGTGGAAAAGACTGTTCAAGCAGTGGAAGTTTTGCTTCCTAGTACTCACATGGTGCTCACACATCTGCCATACCTACCTATTTACCTACCCACCCAATCTATCTTCATGCATATTACTTATGGGAATCATGAGTTATTTTGAAGCAAATCCTTAAATGAGTCTTTTCTTTCTTTACTTTGGAGAAAGTCAGGTTACACTTGCTATTCTACTTAGCAGTGCAGTTTGCTAACATTGGAATTCAGAGGTGATGTGCAGGTTTTCTATATTTAATAAGACCCACATACCACATTATCTCACTATCTGTGGAGACCCAAGAATGCCTGTAGAAAGTTCCAATTAGTCATATTAACATCCATCATGCCTTCAGCTCTCTGTGAGGATACAACCATGAAAATGTTTCTTTCACCATGGAGGTTATTTCCCTTTGAAACTCCACTGAACTTTTCATCTTGGCCAAACTTAAGTATCTTCCTCTGCTACTAGGCTAGGTATGACCCTGGCTACTAAACAAGGGCAGGCTGCAAAATATCAAGGGTCCCCTCCTCCACCTCTCTGAAGCAAACCTCAGCAGATGTAGACAAGATTTTAATAGCTACAAAAAGAGAAATGCATGACAACCTCATTAAGGGAACTATAATAGGCTGTCAGAATATCTCCAAGAGGACAATATATCAATGTCTAGTTTGTTGCAGCATTGCTAACTATGGTAGTTTGCCCCTCTCATAATCTTTCATTCATCTTCTATTGGTCTGATTTCCAATAATACTTCACCACCACATGCATCCACTCTCCCTTTCAGCTGCCTCACAATTGCTGACATAACTCTTTAAGTGCAGAAGAATCAGGGCTGGTAAGTGACAGTAATAAAAAAGCAGTTAGTGGTCCACCCCACTGCTAGCCCTGATACGGTACATTAGAAGGGTTTTCACTTTCTTTCCCTCTCTCTACCATCCTCAGGACCATTTTGTCCCATCCCAACATCTGCAGGAGGTCAAGGTCCAAAGAGCCCAGGGATTTTACACCATCTGCCACCAAAAAAATATTTAAAAAGAGGGAAAAGAAGGCCCTAAACATTGTTCTAAAGAGCTGTTTGAAGTTATTTATCACTGGAATGGCAAACACATCCTTATTAGTTGTCCCTGCCCATTATCTTTCATCTACACCACAAGGCTGTGAGACATTATTAAAATAGATTTAAAGCATTGCAGCTGGAGTTTTCCCCTCTCTCCCCTTTCACCTTCCCTGACCCTTTGGGAAGGTGAAATGGAGTCAAATGATTTTGCTCCTTTTCTATCCCTGTGAAGCCAGCTCTCCTGTTTTGCTGGGGATCCAGCATTCCTCTGAACTAGGAAAGGTCTATAATGGTCCTGAGCCATCTTGCATGAGGCTGTGACAGCTTCTGGAACTCTTTCTGAAGCTGGGCTGGAAACAGAAGCAGAAACTCACACCAGAGAGCTGATAAGATTGCTTCCTCCTGTATATTTCAAGATTTTCTTTCCCCATCTGCCTAGGAAACATCAGTCCCAGTCAAAAGGCAAGAAAACAGAGTGGACTCCCAGGCTTTTCTCTTCATGTATCAGTAACCAGCACTTCTGCTGAACCTGATTTTGTACTTGTTAGGCAGCTGTGGTTACAGTAATATGCCTTGAAATGTGCCAATTGGAGGAAATTGTCAACTCATTATTGTGGCTAACAACTGAGGTAGGAATGTTTCAAAGCAGGAGGCAAGTTTGTAAAGAAGGAGCATTCCTAGGGGGTATTTTTATAGTTAATAAGAGTATGAAGTAGACCTGAAATAATTGGAGTGACAAAGGGTACAGCTCTGCTCTGCTTGGAGCTGATGACAAACCTCCACCTGATTTCCATAGGGTCAGGAGCATGGCCATTGGGAAAACACACCTAGCATTGCTCTGTGCTCTGCTGTGTTACTCACATGTGCCCAGGTACAACCTGGAGTTCAGCCCAGCCACTTTAAACTAGCTGATTAGATGGCCTCATGCCTGCATGGATGCTTCATTCCCTTTGCTAGTTCAAACACATTTCCAACAACAGCCTCTCACTGCCTGCTGACTGTGACAGCTCTGGGCACAGCTCTGAACTCTACTGCCCAGTAATCCCAGTGACCAGACACCACCTAACCTACTTTGAAACTCTCCAGTGCTGTTTTAGAGATGCCTTTTCTCTTGTTCTCTTCTCTTTGTTTGTAAGCACATGTGCACAGCTCCCCAGAAAGCTACTCTAACACTTATCCTCATGGAGGCAGAGGAGACCAGGCTGTGTTGGGCTGGGAAGGTGAGGAGGAGGATGGCAGGAATGGGAATATCAAAGCTTTGAGACACCACAAGACTGAAGATGTCTCTGGGGACATGGTAGGTAGGAGAAGCAGCAAAAGGCCAGGTAGGAGGAAGAAGAGGTGACAGGCATGAGAATAAAAGTCAACAGAGAATTTGGCACTGTCTGCATGCTGTTTGACACCACTAAAGGGACATGCTTATTTGTCTTCTGAAGGTTTGTATTCTCCTTGGTGCAGCATAGAGCTGAAGAACATTGGTCCAGAATGGGGACAAATGATAGCATGGAATTAGCTGGGGACACAGAGTCCATAGTCATCCTGGAAAGTGGTGGATGCTTGGAAGAAGAACAAACCAGCAGGAAGACTGATGAGGCAAGAGAGAAAGGGACCAGAAACCAAACTGAGGCCTGACAGCTCTTTGCAGTTCAGCTGGAATAAAAAATCCTAAGGAAAAAACAAAGAAAATCCTGTCTGTTCCCTTGGAGCCCTTCTCCCTCTGTTTGGCCTTTCTTAAAAGACTGGTTGTATGTGTAATGGTGAGGGAAGGAAGAGGAAAGATACCTGTTTTATGATGAAATCATGTCGTTTCTATCATTAAATAAAACCAAAAAGAGTGGAATGAGCAACTACAAGTCACTTCAAAAAACAAGCTTCCAATGAGGGCAGGCAAAAAATAAATTTCTAGTCAAAGTCTTCATTTATAGCAATCCAAGAAGTGCCTTAGACTAAGGCTGGTTCTTCAGCATTCATCCATACCCTATGGAAACATGAAAATAATCTTGGCCAGCAACCCAGCAGCTTGTTATTTATATTCCATGAGTTGTACAAAACCCCAAAAAGTAAACAGGTAGATGCTGTCTGTTGTGTTTTTTTTTTCTCTTCCAAGCCCCAAATAGATTATTTGCACATTACAAAGTCTGCAGCTGGTGCTTATCACAAAATGAGTCATGTTGCAGGGATTGAGCATACAGGTTCCTCTGCTCAGATGTGCAGCACCAGCCTGTGTTCAGCACTGATGGCTTTCAGGCAGTCCTGCTCTGTGGTCTTTTTCTTTCCACTTCATCACAACTGACTGCAGCAGGAGATGCTGAAGCTCCCTAAAGGCAGGAGAACTGTTAGCAGGACAACTGTTTCCAGAAAGAAAATGGGCTGAGATGCTGAAGCTCCCCAAAGGCAGGAGAACTGTTACCAGGGGCAGTCCACTGACACATGTGCTCTCCTAGCCTTTGGAATGGGAGAGCTGGCAGAGGCATTGAATCCTGGCAGCTGGACAAGCAGGTTCTGGTATGTACCTGGGTGGAGGGATAGTGATTATGGGATGGAAGAGAAGGAACAGTGGAAAGTTGTGGTCTCACAGCTCCCAAAGAGCAAGGCTAGTCTCCCCCAAAGTAGACATTACTGTCCCACAAAGCAGCGAAGGTGCCAGGGAGTGATTTGACACAGATCAGTGCATCCTTTTCTGGCAGAACACAAACTGAGGTCACAAGCTCTGATAAAGACCACATGTGTCTTTTCTAGTGAAATAGCAATTTCAAGCAGTCTGCATCAGCAGAAACACTTCTGTCCTCTGAGGTAGGAGTGAAAGCACAATATTTCCGCTGGTACACCGAAGGGAAGACAGGGTTGGAATTACAGCCATGCCATTAATAAAAAATTGGCACCCTTCCCTTCCCTGCACTGCCTTCTCCTTCCCTGTACAGATGACTTTGTCCTTCACCCTCCCTTTCTGCAGCCACTCTCCCCTTTTAGTGACCCATCTGCCTCAGATCTTCTCCATGCTATGGGTCATCTCCAGGTTATTTATAAAGAAACTGAGCCTGTGGTGTCCTGTAACATCCAAGAAGCTCATGCAGCAACTCAGTGTTGCCAAATAGTGAGGTGTCCTTTGCTTGTCTCTTGCCTGGTTCCCTTGGGCCTGCTCCTGTTTGTCAGACTCTTCACATAGCCAATTTTAATAACAGAAAATATCCAAATCTTTGCATTTCTTTTGGATTGGTTCTCTGCCATTTTCATGAGTTGCTTCAGCTTCTGCAGGGTCCCTTCAAATGACAAGCCAGGTGAATGAACAGGGGTCTTTTACAGAGGGCTGAGCAGTTACATTGACTGGACCAGCCTTCTAAAAAACTATCTTGAAACAAAATGACTGGAAAAAACCCTAATTTGCAACTGCCGTTCTTTGCTGGAGCCACTTCTGTTCTGGTGCTGGTGCTACAGGAGATGCTTAATGCAGCGAGTTCCCAGGTCTTGGCACTGGGGGCAGGCAGTTGTACTTGCACCATTTACAGGGATCACAAAATGAAAAGCATCAGCAGAGATGACTGTTCCTTTTATAAACCTATACACACACCTGGACACATGATGGCTTGGTGAATGGCTGATAAAAGCTGTTGTGAAATAAAATGAAGATGAGGTTTTTGCAGCTCAGGCACTTGGCAGAAACAATGTGTGATGCAGCCCCTCAAATCATGTGCTGTAGAGGTGGCTGTGAGCTCATATTTTGTTTTCATCCACAAAAGAACCAACAGTTACATCTGGGCAGAATAAAAGAAAATGGGCTGAAAAGCATGACCTCTAACCAGTCAAAAAATATCTGGTCTAACTATTCAGGAAAAGATCCATCTCTGCAGCATGCATGTACACAAGCTGATACAGCTGCCTTCCTTCTGCAGTATGAATATGAAAAGATCTTGGATGTTTAAGGACTATTTGTTTCATACCAGTTTTTCCCAACCTAAATTACAATCTAACTTCATTTCTTTTGGGCACTTTAGTAATCCTGATCCTTTCATGTGCACTTCCAGATCAAGAAAACCTAGACAAAGATATCTTTGAGGTCTTGAGCTGTGACATATAAGTGGGAAATTGCAGCTTGTTGCTTCCTAGAGAGTACAAGCAGGTGGTGCCTTATGGGGCAGTCTGAGGAAGATGCTCTGACTGAGGTAGGGCTCTCTGCATCATGCTGTGGGTCTCTTCAAGGAGCAAGAGCTTCAAAAAGCCACCAATGGGGTTTGCAGCCTGATCCTGCTCCATGTTGTTTGCCTCATTTGGCTGAAAGACAGTACAAACCCTTATTTTTAGATATGTTAAAAAGCTGTGTTTAAAAAAACCCCAACAAATAAAAGAATTCTATTTGATCTATCATTTTAAAGATGAAACTGAGATTTTTCAGTTCAGGAACATTTTGTTCTGTTTTTAAACTCAGTGTTTTACTGGAACTGTTAGAAGATACACCAAAGAGAGATCTAAAGACCTTGAGAAGAGATTCTTTGTGTGAAAATACTGGTTTTACCTGACACACCTGCATGAAGTAGAGACACTTTTCCCAGTTGTATGCAAGTAATCTCTGCTGAAATCAGTTTTCTGGCCTGAACTGAACAACTACTAATCTAAAATGGAATAACTTCCATTTCTTTTGGTGGTTTTGCTGGCCAGCTACATTATTTAGATTTTTTTGCAACTCCAATGCCTCTACAGGTAGAATCAGGTCTCCCTAATTTGACATGGCATGAAGTGTGTTAAATATTTTCAACTTAAAGACTGTCAGCATCAGGAAAGTTTGTGGTTAATATGAGTATTTATTGCTTCTCACTAAGAACAGAGTGTGATAAAGAAACCTATTTTCTTCAGATACTAATTAGACAGGTACATAATTGAACATCTTAAATAATGAAATAGATGCTCTGTAAAAGGCTAAAAATATCTGGCCATAAATTAGTCATTCAGCCTATATTAATAAATAAGTTTTGGATGTCAGCTCACAAAGATTTCCTTTCTGTAATTTGACCACCCTTCTGCACCTTGCAAATGCATCAGACACTGCTCATTTGCATTTCTTTGTGCTCCTGGCCCACTGCACCTTGCAGAACTGGAGAGTTTTGAGTACATACTGAGATTTTTCTGCTTCTCAGATGGACACCCTGGCATGTGGACTTAAAGAGAAATGGCACAGTGCTCTATGTTCAGTGGAGACAGGGAGTGAAATGGTACATGGGGAGGCAGAGCATTCTCTTTGGTAGGAAGGTTTGAGGAGTAGGTGACATTGTCATGCACATCAGGGATTATAGATGGAACTTCTCTGAAATTTCATCTCCACACACCTGAAACAATGAATGCCTGGCTTCTTGACAAGGGCTTTGCACAGAGGGGTTGGTTAGCTGTGTCTGTAGAGGATGAGTATGGGACTGTGCAGCAAACCTGCATAGTGTTGATCTGCCTTGGTGTCAGTGGGGCCAGGATTTCACCCTCAAAGCCATCTGAGAAATCTAAATGCTTGCCTGTCATAGATGCATTGTGTTCTTGGGGGGCTTGGCTGCTTCCTTCACCTTTGCAGAATGAAGACTAGATGTATGTGACCTACCCAAGTGGACTGCTGTGAGGACTGGTGCTCATAAAGGACAAGAAAGAATTTATGCTCTAAAGGAGTGTTTGTTTTTATTCTTAGCCAGGTTTCTTAAGGAAATTAGACTGCAATGTTTATGACTGCAATTAGACTGTCTATGTGTGCTTTACTGCTGTACTCCCTTTATTTAACAACTATACAAATGTCCATTTTAAGCAAATTTGACACAGCAACAGAGGCTCTAGGACACTGTGGACCTATAACTTTTGTGAAAACCAGCAAGTAAGTAGAGGAAAGGCAAACAGATTAATGTTGCCACCAAAGGAAAACCTTCAATGAGAGCACAACCATGTAGCAGGCACTAGAGAATCCACTTAGGAAACAGACCACAGCCACTGGAAAAGCTGTGAACAGAGCTCACAGTGTCTAAAACAAAGAAGACATGCAAAGTGTGCAAGCATCCTTGCACGAGAAGCTATTTGTTTCATTTGGTTAACTTAAATGCTAGGGAAAAGGTAGATTGTTTTGGGAAGGAAAAAAAAAAAACCAAACACCTCACTTCTCCACTGGCCTTTTGCCCTTTTCTAAAGCCTTGCTCAAACTAAATCTTTGTGAAGGTTCTGAAATATTTAGTTACTGCCTTTCCCTTTCTTCGCCTTTTTGTCTTGTGTATTTCTGGCCTGTGGCCAGCATGGGGAAACAGATTGCTGAATACAGCAAAAAAAAGCTGTTCTCAAGGTACTTCCATGCCATCTGAAAGGTAGAAACACTGTAAATCTTCAGCTAACCTGCTCTTGAAACCTTGAAACTTGCTGACTGAGCACTTGCCTAATCTGTGCTACCAGGTGTAACCGCTGACTGTTCTTGTATTAGCAGGTCTCATCTTACCAGGGCTGCCCTGAAGGTGCCAGGGTAATACTGCTGCTCTACCTGGTACCAGACAACTGTGACAACATTCAGTGCCTCTGCTTTGCAATGTGCAGTCCTAACATCAGCCAGGCTTTCTGCTCCATAGTCTGTGCTCTGCCATTGCCTCCACCCATTTTATCCTCTGGTGTCTTTCTTGGAGCTGAACTGGCCCTTGCCTTCATACTCTCACAAATTCAGCTTTGGGGGCAAGAGATGGACTTTTCCTCCTACTATTCATCCCAACTCAGAGCAAAGAGGTGCAGCAGAGCAGAGCTGCTGTGTATGTGAAACCAGTGCAGGACTATGCCTATTTTGGATGTTAGGAAGAAATTTTGGATGTTAGGATGAAATTCTTTACCCAGAAGGTACTGAGACACTGGAACAGGTTGCCCAGAGGTTGTGGCTGTCCCATCTCTTGTTGCATTCAAGGCCAGGTTGGATATGGCCCTGGGCAACCTGGTCTAGTGGGTGGCATCCCTGCCCATGGCAGGTGGGGGTTGAAACTTGATGATCTTTAAGGTCCCTTCCAACCAGGGCCATTCTATATTTCAATGAATCCATGTTAGAGGCATGCTTGGAAGAGGGTTTTAGAATCCCATGGAGAGGCATGGAAGCTCCTGTAATGCTACTTTGTGTTGTAAACTCTCTCACTGTGTCCTAGAGACAGGTGTCTTCGTTTTACTGTGATAGAATCACTGGCCAGCCATGGTATGCAGGCTGTTAGCAGTTGCAGATCAGTCAGAAGCCTAATCTGGGAGAGATAGAAGCCAGGGCAGCTGACTTGAGTTGGCTAACAGGTATATCCCAAACCATAAACATCTTGCTCATTATAAAGAGGGAAGTTTGCTAGGGATGGGGCTTCCCCTTGTTCTTTTTCATCCTCTTCCTTCATCTCTGGAAGGGCTTGCTTACCATTTTGCTTTTGAGGACTGGTTCCCCATTTATTGTGACTGCTGTACCTTCACTGGGCTGAGTTTAACTTTGGGCACTTCTATTGACTTTAGAGTTAATATTAATTTTGCTGTTTCATTAATTCTGTTTTCATTTCAACCCACAAGTCTCCTCTCCTTTCCCAGTCCCCTATCTCAGCTGCAGAGGAGTCACCAGGTGACAGAGCAACTGCTGTAGTTCAGCCCTAGATATGGGTCAAACACAGACACAGTTGTTTTCTTCTGTTGGACAGCAGGATCAGGTAAGCTGGGGTAGAAATAACTGTTCAAATTATAGTGCTTGTCCCCTCAAACTCTCCTAATCTTGCCACTTCTAACAATGCTTCATGGTTTCATCACATTACTGTACTTGACAATATTGTATTGCTTTTTTTATCAGTGTTATGAAACTTCCAAACAATACTGCCTAAGGAATCCTGTTTACTTATTCCTCCTGGTTGTTTGGTACATCTTTGTCTTGCTTTGATTTATATGCTCAAGAGAGAGGCTGTACATTTGCCAGGTTATTGCCATCTTCAGAATAACATATCCCTGGTGACTGACAGGATCTGAAGGAACTGCTGTAACACAGGTAATGAACAACGTTGTTATTAAAACTCCTGCAGAATTTCTAGCCAACTTTCAATATCATGTCAATAAAGGTAGTTTAGATAAGTCTCAGAAAGTCAGATTCCTCATACCCCAAATGAACATATTTTCTATGATTAGCATAAACTGGATTATTGACTTTTATCAGCAGAACCAAACCTAACAGAAGGGAAGGGTTAATGCTTTTGCATCCACTTAATGACAAATAGTGAGTTATTACAGAGTACAAATAGATTCCAACCATGTTTGCTAGGAAAAATTCTAGCTCTTTTGTTCTGGGTTTTATTCTTCTAGACAGTCACTCTCATAAGACATAGTCTGTAGTCTTCACTTACCACAGACAAGCTTGTATTCACATGAGAGCTCTGTTGATTTCCTGGACAACAGCCTAGGGAAGTAAGTCCTACCACTTCTACTGAGCACTTAGCAGAAGTGTAAATGAGAATAAACATGAATACACAATAGAGACCTGAGTGATACATACTTTATTTATTTCAAGTGCCACTTGTTGATGTGTGTCAGCTGATCTTGGAGCAGAACATGCACAAGAACGACTGCTCAGCAACAGGAGAACAAGGCTGGGAGGAAGGGTAAAAAGTGGCACAGAAAGCTATAAAGAGAGATTTCCTCTCTTTGATTGTGGAAGAGTGGCAAACCATGTGATGAATGAGAGAGAGGGAGAAGAAAAGGCTGTTCAGACACCTTGAGAAAGCCACACCTGAAAAGCTGGAGTTCGGTTATTCCATGTTAAGTCGATGCATGTACCTTCATTATGCCTAATGTACCTTTTTTATGCCCACAGCCCTTTCATAGGCTGATTAAATACTTGATATTCTAGTATTTGATTAATTCTGTAATTATGGGTCTAAAATTGATACCCTGTTCATGAGGTACCCTGTACATGGACACTTCCTGCCCCAAGTTGCTGTCTTTCTAGAGAAGCAGACAAAGGACAGGGTGGGGGCACTTTATTTTTCATCAGAAATGAGGGATTGGACATGAGAAATTAATTTGCTTTCCAAAGGCTACCAAGTAAGCCTGGGTTTGTGTTTTTTGAGTCCTAGACTACAGATTTAACTATCCCTTCCTCTCAGGTAAATGAAAACATTTATGAATTAGTGATGCCTGGGAGGTCTTACAATGAGGGGGGAACAGGCTAGTGCCTGAAAGGGGATTTGTAGGTAAGGCATAATCCTAAACTATATATATATATATACAAGAATATAATTGTATCATCTCTGATTTAAATCAAAATTGCTTCCTTTCTGCCAAAGAAAGATATATGCCTGTTTTTTACTTATAATATTTTAGTGAATTTGCCTTGAGAGGTTACTTCTCACCTCTAAAGGATATGTTTTAATATCTTCAATCCAAGCCTGTATCCTTTTGTGTTGAAATAATGCTGAGTGAATTATATGAGTTCAGGTGAATGCTTGTGCTCATGACAGTAAAATTTGCTACTCACTGTTGGCTGTCTTTGATCTTTCAGGGGAGGGGAGAAGACAATGGAGGTGTTCTCATCACATAATTTTCAGAGGCTGAGCAAAAAAAGAAAGAGAGCACTGGTGCCAAACACTGCAGATTTTCACATCATTTCTGTAAATGAGTTGCATTAGAAGATTCAACAGTTTAAGTTATGTAAAATCAATATGCTGATTTCTATGGATATGAGCACGTCTCAAGGACAGTTTAATTTCCACAGAGGAGGGTGATGATAGTTGGGAAATGCATATTGAGGGTTGGAATTAACCCAGAAAAGCCTGTTCTACATATGAGTAGAACCATAGGTGAGTAGCCAAGTAGGTGAATGATTTACATAGGAGTATTCAAATCTGGAACCAAAGGTTCTAGTTTGATAGCCATGATTCTTCATATAACATCACACAAATCAGAGGACCCAAACAAATCAGAAGTCCCTCACAAGAAGAACAATCCAGCTGATCCAGTCAGATTCCACTAACTGTAATGTATAGATATCTCCTTTTTAGACACCTCCCTTTAGATGTTAGCACTGGAATCCCATTGTACTCTGAGTTAATGAATTGCATAAGCCACACAGGTTTGGCTCAGCTGGCTAAGGGAAAATATCTTGTCCCATCTGAAATGCCAGTAAGAGATCTGCAGGGGCAGGCATATATGGTGTAGGACCTGAAAGAGACTTGCTGTCTTCTGAAGGAGCAGCCAGGGGCAAAGCAGATGTGAGGGCATCTTAGAAAGCACAAGGTGCCTATATTTAGGCAACTGAATTGGACCCCAAATAGGGGGAGAGATGAATTACTAGTCACAAATTTGATCAGTCACTCCTCTCTTTTTCTTCTTCTTTTTCTAATTTTCTATTTTATTTGTCTTACTTGGCTACAGCAGTTACATACTTCAGAACAGGCTCCAGAATTTTGAAAAGCAAACAGAATAATGCATATTTAAAATAGGAAGAAATCAACTAAGGGGCAGCTTTCCCTCCTAAGTAAAGGCTTCCACGTGCAATGAGCATGTGAATTCCCTTTGTACAGCCCCGATCCTCCTGCTGATTTTCTCACTAACCTTGTCAACACAGTAAACTGAGCACTTAAGATTTACCACCAGGCTTCTCAATGACACCAGTCAGTTGCCTCTTAGCCAGTAGAAGTCTTCTCACAAGGAAGGGCAAGAGAGAACTTTAAAGAAGGGCAAACAGCACCAAAAGGTTTGCCGCAGGGTTCTAGTTGCCAACCATTATTAACATGCTCAGTTGTGGATTTGTCTTTGGGGCTTTCCTTGCACAGTGAAGTTAAAAGTTTTGGCAGATGTTAAAAGTAAGCACATTCTGCAGTGTTGGTTGCCTCTCTGTAAGGGAGGAAGGTGTGACTGATCAACAACTTGCAAGTGGTTGATAAAGCCAATCAGTGTTACCAAGGCACGCAGAAGAGAAGAAACCCAAACCCAGGCTGTAACGAGGGCTTCTTGAGGGAGTAAGAAGAGAAAGAGAATAAGAAAGAAGATTTAAGAGGAGACAAGAGATTATGCAAATATGGGCTGTGAATAACATCCTGGCAGTGCAACCCCTCCAGAGATAGCTTGCCACCTGCATTTTTCTAACAGGCACCTTCAAGTCATGGAGCAGCCTTTGAACAAAAAGGGAAAGGAAAGAAAGAAAAATCAGTCTAAGTGCTTTTTAATTCTAGCCACGTTAAAGTCTAAATGCTGCCAAAAAGCTGGTAATAAAATTTAATTCTTTCTGAGGACATGATGATCAGTCATCCAACCAAGAATCAAAGTCTCCTGGGAGTGTTTCTTCCATTGTGGAGCTTCAGTAGACTTGACCCTCTCAGCATTTCATATTTCATAATTGAACTCAGTGTCCCTCACACTTTTAACATCTTCCTGGATTAAAAGAGAGCATTAATCACTCTTGCCTCAAAGCAGTGCTGAAGAGAGAAGTAGGACACCAGGCAGGGTTTTGGAGTGGCCTAGGGGATTAAGGTGATCAGTGTCTCAGTGCATATATTGGTATGTGTTTGTGTTTGTGTCAAAAACAAACAAAAACCTCCCTGCAGGCTCGTTACAGACCCTACTATATTGCTCCAATATATATGATCTCTACCACCACCACAATTGTTTGGCTTTGGAGACAGTGGCACACAATTGAACACTATGCTTCTGCAGCTTATCTCTGGAGAAGGAAGAGAAAAAAACCACAACAAAAAGCAAGCCCTTTTTAACTGGGTGCTTTGTTATGATTTATACATTTCTTTTTTGAATAGCTGGAGTTTATCTCCTTCAGCTGCAGGAACTTAGAGCAAATGATAAACGAAAACATCAACTCCGAGCCTCCACTAATGCCTGACACAAACATGTCACTTGATATTTAAGTATTTATTTATTCATTTATGTTTTTGTAGTCTCTTCTTAGGCACAGAACCTTTGTATTTATTGGAATAACGGTGACAAAATGTGGGAACAGGGCGGGAGAGGGGGAGAGAACAAACATAAATGCAAGCACAAAAAAAAAGCGGCGACACCAGAGAGGGAGGAACAGTCCCTGCAGAAGTGGAGCAGTTACTCCTTCTCTTTGTTTTTGCTCTGAGGAAAGTGCATTTGGGGAACAGGCTGCCCCCCAAATCTGGGACTAGTGAGGCCCACAGGGCATTTTGGGGCTGAAGATGGGGGAGAGCAGGACCAGAGCTGCCTGAGAAGTGTGAGATTGAGCACCATAGGCTGTGGTGAGGCCAAGGCTCTGGCAGGACCGGGTCAGCCAAGGCTTTGCCCCAGACCCAGTAGCAGGGTGGTCCTGCCACCAGTATGGCTACAAATTGTCATGGCCTGTAGGCCCAGCAGAGAGAAAAGAGGTGTTGGGAGGAGGCTTCCCTTCCGCTTGGTCGATCTGCAGGGAGAGCGTGGGGCCGTGGGGATCGGTGGAGCGAGAAGGGGACAAAAGCTGGGGCTGGCTGCTGAAGAGCGGTGCCTGGCTGAAATCCTTCACAGCGCCAGGACACAAAACCTCCTAAATCTTCATTGGAAAGTCATTAGAAATCTGGCGGAGGGGCCAGGCACAGATTGCTGGGGAAGGGCACTCAAAGGGCCTCTGGGCTCCACAATACCTGAAATGAGCTGGAAGGGATGGGGTGGGGCTGGGAAGCAGGTTTCCTGCCATTGCTGAAGGCCCCTTTCAGCCTGCCTTCGCTACAGTTTTACGATGTGTTAGAATTTACATTCACGTGTTGTTAACCATTCTTGGGCGCAACGCAACGTTTTATCTGTCTGACCTCAACCTTTGCCATATGCTGGTGCAAACTGTTCAACTTAAGCCTGGGCCAGTAAGAAAAGGAGGACAAAAAAAAAAAGGGGGGGAGGGGAAGGATGGGGTGGGGAGAAGGAGGGTCCAAAAACCACTTTGCTGGGTAGGCTCTGTTGTTGCTCTTGATAGCTGCCTTCCTCTCTGTTTTCCATGGAAACGTGCTGAAAGCCAATTCCCCCCCCCCAAAAAAAAAACCCAAGAAAAAGAATAAGATCCATGCCAATAAATGACTAGTGGCTCAGAACATACCAGCTCTTGCTATTTGTCCACTTTACATATGATTCTTCATGTCTGCTGATTCCTTTTATATTGTGGAGAGACAGCAACGAAACTTCATTGTACTGCGTTGAGGAGAGGAGCATGGAATGCATTTGAAACTGTTTGGAATCAGTTTGATAAGGTTTTTATTTATTTTATCCTAATGTCCTGCTTGTTTTCTCAGCCCAGGTCGTTTGAAAGAATAAGAGATGCAGATTATGGAAGGGGAGTGATAATTTTGTGAGACAGCCTGGTAATTCATAATGAAAGACCCCATTTTGTGCTTGTGTACATGTGCCTGGTTGACTTGCAAATTCCACCCTGTTTCTCTGAAGGACCTGAACTGTGGCATTGCCCCAATCTTGCTATTTGATTCCTCTGGAACTGTGGTTATGGACCTATCTCTGCCTTTTGCCTCCCCTGTCTAGATGTGGTTAGATGTTTCTCACCTTGTGTTCTGGGTGGACCAAGCAATCCACAGTATCTCATATGATGGATTATCATGGCACTGTGGTTATTTCTGTACTGAGAAACATCAGTTTTCCCTCATCTCACCTCTGGAGTGTAGAATAACTGGTGGCACTGGCTTTAACTCAGCCTCCTGAATGGTCTTGGACTAACCTCTAAGGAGGATGTCCCCAAAAATGCTGCAATGTTGTCATGTTCAGAAGCAGAGGAGTTTGGGATCCAAAAAACTTGAGTTGCCCTTATTCAGCTGTGAAGCCCATACCTGAAGGTGCTTTAACACATGCATGGGGTTATTTATGCAAAGGCTTTGAATACTTAAGGATATTAGATTTTAGGATATTTAAGGGTTAAGTAGTTCCTTGGTGATTTAACTGGAAGCACTTATGTTTCTGGAAGGCCTCCAACTCCTTTTGTAAATCTCACCATTGCTTTGTGAGCCTCCCTCTGTAAAGCAAGAGTGGCCTTGGGGGCATTCAGGTATGTCTAGATAAGGCTCATATACTCACTGTAATAATGAGTCCCCAAATGAAGAACCTAATTATGTGTATTAAGAGTTGTGAGCTGATACAACCCATCAGTAATCTCTATGCTGGACCAGTCACTGCTGTAGCCTCTTGCAGTATATTTTCCTGCATTTCATGGTATGTGGCATGTCTCTTGGGCAAATAAAAATCATAGTTGCTTTCTGCACAGTTGCATAGTGAGACTCTGCCAACCTATCTTGCATTTTTATAAGTAACTTCCATTCTTCCATGGTCTATTGCACATACTGGGGGTTTTTTTTTGAAAGAGTGGGAAAGAGTTAAGCAAAATGAAGACCATTATCAATATTTTATTTGTCACAGCTGAAAAACTACATTTATAGGTCAGTCTATTGCAGTCCATTCATTGATTCACACACTCAAAGCCCTTCAGAGAGTGTCTAAAATCTACTGATGTTTTGGAGAGCTAAATTTTGTGTTTGGGTTTCTGATGAAACTGAAAGATGTGTCAAACCCACATAACAGACTCTGGATCTGATTTGTCACTTCTAGCCTCTGCTGGTGTTAACTTCAGTGATTTCATTGGAGTGGAGCTGCTTGGTATTGATTTAATTCTTATGTTGATGTGACCCTCCAGAGACATACTTCCTTGCTCTTGTTCCCTCTGACTTGAGTTCAGGAACATAATCATGATCATAATTAGCAATGATGACCTGATTCAGTCAGGCATAGAAATACAAGCCAGTCTTGAAGTTTCTCAGTAATGCTATTCACTGTAGTGGAGCTACTTTCTTCCTTAAAGTCAAGCATCTGCTTACATCCTTTGCAGATGGTAACTTATGGATTTAGGTTCACTGTTGAATTCTGTGGAAGTGGAAGTCTTTTGAGTGGCTGGAACAAACTTTTGGATCAGATCCATAAATAGAAGACATTTGGTAAGAGATTTAAGGAGGATCAGGATCTAAACAGTGGCTGCTCCTCGATCCTTGTTTGTTTCAATCAACTTCTATGTTTGCAACTGAAACAGATGGAAGTTGGTCCAAGTCCCTTTCAAAGTACATTCATGGTGTTGTCTACAAACCTACTACTTTCAGAAAAGCAAGTAGGAGAGTGCACTTCTTTCTTCAGGTTATGTTGTCTGTTCTAGCTGCCATTGAAATGCCTGGTGCCTCCAAAAGCATACTCAGCAGGGTTCAAATGTTTTTGCTTATTTTTTCAGGCAAAAACTTGCCAGACTCCAATATTGGTTGTAGGCTTCTGAGGGGAGAACTTGGCTTGGAATTAAATACCTTGGAAATGGACTGGATCCAAGAATGAGTAAAATCTGTAGCTGAGGTGCAAACACCTAATTATAATCATTATCCAAAAATTGGATGTAAAAATAATGAGAAAATTACCCATTAAACTGTGACTTTTTCTTTTTCTGATGGCTTTAAAAGATTTTAAAACCAGCCAAAACATGAAAAATGGAGTAATCAGACTATCCAGGATCAATGTGTATATTCAGGACAAAGTGAGGAGAACTGTGACAGTGAAATTTAGAAATGCATGTGTTGTAATTTGATTTGAATAGTCAACATTGATGAAAACCCTAACTGTTGATTATAAGGTTACATTCTGACTGAGCATTACCACATAGGGTTACATCTGTTACTCTTTCATTGGAACCCAAAAATTACCTCTGATCTAATTAAAAACAGAATAAAAGCAAGAGTCTTGAAGTCTTTTGGAAGTCCTTAAACTTATTAAAGCTAAATGTAATTCATCAAATTTCAAGAATTAATTGAATTAATTAATCAGGGGCTAGATTCTGGCTAGTCAGCTGCAGCTGAAAAGGTAACTGTGAGGAATAAGAATTCTAATGCAACACCAACAGTGTTCTTATTGCTTACTGACATTTAATAAGTACCTGTGATATACCCAAGTTCCCTTTAAAACAGCTACTTTGACCTATGTTGCCTTTGAAACAGCTGATTTGAGTTGGGCTAGCTGATAGCTGCAGCAACACTGGGCTCAGTGTGGGTTGATTCATTGTTCTTATCCTGGAGGGGAATAACTTCTGCAGTGAGGCTACTGGCACTACAGGCTAGCTTAGATCTACAGACATTCTCTCTAAGGAGTTAGAGGGTAGGCAACAGGAAGAGAAGAGAATGCAAATTCAGGTAGGCTGATTTATCTCTTGTCTGGTCCTGCCTTCCTTCCCTTACAGATTTTTAAACTGTGACCTGAAAATAGTTTGCATCAGAATTTCCCCTCCAGCATACTCAAAGTATTATTTCTCTTAACTACAGTAGAATGCCTTTAAAAAATGAATCCAACATCCTAGCAATAGCCTGGTGGTATATATCTATATCTATTTGTTAAATAATCCTTTGCCTCACCTCCAGAAATGCAGTCTTGAAGTAGTTTTGGTCCTGAAAGCCTATGGAAACAGACACAGGCATCTGCCAGGGAATAGAGAGAGGATTTTTGAATGTTACATCTTATGATGTAACTAAGTAGGTAGAAAATCAGTAGTCTTAGCTGTTTCTGCTTTTATTAAAGGTCTCCATGTTCTATAAGAAAGGACATTGGTTTGTCTTTTTAATGTGGAGATAACTGATGACAGACTAACAAAATCCATATTTGTTTCTGGTCTTGTAGTAAATCTTGCTGAATTGCTTTGCACATTTCAGGTGGGATTCATCTGTGCATGTAGCTGCTCTGCAAACCTCTTCCACTTCAAAAATGTTGAGCAACTTGACACAATTCTCCAGATAAATTATTCATCATTAATATTAGATTGTCCTTTTTGAAAGAGTCAAAGCAGGCAGGTTTGCTATTACAGGGGCAGCTTTCAAAGAATTCAGGTTCTGTTGTTTAAATATATGGCATAGGATTGATCACACATGCCTCTAGAAGTCTGAGGTTTAAATGATGTCTATTTCTGAGCTAGTCATCTTTGGCTCCTGTTGTTGTCAGCAGAAAGAAGCCACCACTGCCAAAGGATATGTCTTAGACACCTGCTGTATGGGAGATTATTCACCCAACTGAAAAGTGCTTAACTTTTCCCACTGTCTAGGCTAGCCTGGAGCAATGAGCTCAGACTAGACACCTTGGGTTTAGACATTCAGCTTTAAGTGGGATGAATCCTGTTTTTGGCATGTGGGAAGTTAGCATGTAGTTGAGGTTGTTCAGCCTGGAGAAGGGAAGTCTCTGGAGAGACCTTATTGCAGCCTTTCAGTACTTAAAGGGAGCCTGCTGGAAAAATGTGGATGATTTTTTTTTTTAGCAGGGCCTGTTGAGACAGGACAAGGAGTAATGGTTTTAAACTAAAAAAAGGTAGATTTAGACTACCTACTAGGAAGGTATCTTTTACAATAAGGGTGGTGAAACACTTGCACAGGTTTCCCAGAGACATGGTAGATGTCCCATCCCTGGAAACATTCAAGGTCAGAATGGACAAGCCTCTGAGCAACTTGATCTGATTGAAGATGTCCCTGCTCACTGCAAGGGAGATGGACTAGATGACCTTTAAATGTCTCTTCCAACCCCAGCCCTTCTATGATTCTATGATACTTCTATTTAAAATTACAGATACTAATAGAAAAGTTGTTTTTGCTTTGCATGAGAAATGTGAGATTCCAGCCTCATGGGACTATTCATGTGAGTCAGAACCATGTGAATCTTTCCCTGCTCACGGGATCTCAGCCACACTTATTGTTGTTTAATGCAAAATAAAAGCCTCTACTGATTTTAACTAGTCATGTTAGGATCTCACTACAGCTCCTTCTTCAGTATAATCCCTTGTGTACCAGGATGAGTTTTCTGGTTTAACATTGTTGCTTCCCTGTCCAAGCTTGTACAGGAAGATCTGGAAGTTCAGGTGGTTGTCCTGCTCTTGTCATTTCATTCATGCAGAGTGGCAGAATACAACACAGAAAGGAAATTGTTCTGCCATTTTGTGATTTCAGGGTGTATGTCTCCCTTCTTTTACCTCCTGATGTCCTTCAGGGAGTGTAGGAAGATGAACAGCCTTCACAATGTGACTTCTTGCAATTAGATTTCTCATTCACTTTTAATAGCCACTGGTATCCATCAAAGGCCTGATTTCCACCTCTGTTGCATAGTGCAGTGAAGAGGAAAAGAGCTGAATGTGCTAAGCTTGTTGGCAGAACTTAAGTGGAATGGGGAGAGCTGCTGTGCTGACTCTGAGAGCAGGCTTGAGAAGTTCTAGCTATGCTTGGCATGCCCCAGGGTGCTGTGTGGTCTTAAAAAGCTGGTCAGAGAAGTAAGTGACTGGGGCTTTTAAAAGCATTTTATTGGACACTAGGGGCAGGCCAGGAATAGGTCTATAATCTGCTGTCATGGTTCAGCTGACAGATGGCAACTGGTGACCAGTGGTATCTTGAATGCCTTGTGGTATTGAACTCTGTGCTTGCTACTATAACCTGATGGTAAGCTGATGAGTGTCCCTGTGCAGAGAAGCTGTCGTAGCTAAAGGCTGAATCAATCTGAAACCCAGTTTTAATTCTATTAGTGCAAATTTCATGAGCAAGCACACAATCTCCTTGGCAGTAAGGAGAGAGATGCCATTAGTGGTGTGTAAGACTGAGCTGTGCTCTCTGGATCAGGCTAGCATATCCTGAAAAGAGTATCAGAGACAAGGTAATTGCCCTAACACAAAGGCAAAAAGTCCCTTTATATTATGATGGCACACATTAATCTCTCCCTTCTTAATGGGATCTGATTGATAATCAAGCTGTAATTCAGAGCTCAAAAACTGGGAAAACCCCACACAATAGTGCTCTATAAAGTAGAGGAAGAGTGGATTAACAGGGTACAAGGAAGCCTGCCAGATTTGGGCAGTATCTTAAGGTGCATCACCCTGTTTGGCAACCTTCTGTGTCACAAGCTGGCTGCACGCTGACACCTTTGGATCTGTGACCTCGTGTGGTGGCTTAACTGTCCCCCCTCCCCGCAGCCAGGGATCAGATGGAAAGCCATTAGGGGTGATTCCTCACCAGCACAACGTCCAGACTCATGTCACTGCTGCTTCCAGTCATCCTGGGAGCAATCATCCATGCCTTGATTTTATGGCAGTGCTGACACTTGCCTTCATTCTTTCAGAGCCAGAGAGAATTGCTCTTAACCATGCCCCCTGCTGCCTCGGGATATAATCTCAGGAGCACAGTTTAGGGGCACAGCCAGCTTCAAGAAGCATTACTTTGCTTCAGTGCATTTTTATGTGTTTTCTTTTCCCTGCAGGCCTTTTTGTGCTAAGGGGGATATTTGGACCAGTGAATGCACTTATTTTGCTTTATTTCTTTTTGGGTTTTTTCTTCTTCTTAGTAGAACATCAGTCAAAAAGTCTATGTTTTTGTACTCTTCTCCAAGATACAAACAGCAGCTCAGTTTGTTCCTGGTTAGCACCCTGGGCTTATGTCTTAGTTTCCAGCTTGGTGATAATATTCTTTCTTCACAAAGGACTTTACAAACAAATGCACATATCAAAATCAGTTCTTCTATACAACTGCAGCTCAAAGCCCACATTTGCCAAATCTGCAATCCTGGGAATATGTTTTAAGGATAAAGCTTCAGTAAAATTATTTATACCAACTAAAGGGCTGGGTTTTTTTAGCATCAAGACCAAAAATAAGTTTGGGGTTTTTCTCCATAGGTCAGGAATCCTTTGAAGTACTTTCACTATTTGTTTTCCTGTAATTCTCATTAGCTTAATTAATTATTGCTCTCTTTTGAAATTAAGGAGAACAAATTGTTCTCCTGGCACCGAAGGGCACAAGAAAATAATTGCAACCAGTCTGTTTGTACCTGAGTTTTTATTGTATTTCTCTTGAATGGAATCTCAGGGAAGAGGGAGGCAAATTGTTCACAGGGAAAAAAGAAAATGTATGGTGATTTCTTGTGGATGCATATAGCATTGCAATGTTCTGATAATGGAAACAATTTATTTTAGAAACAGCATAAAGGTTGCTAATTTCCAAGTAATGGGAAATGGTCTGCTTGACAGGTTTTTCCTTTTTGGTGTTTATATTGCATATATATATATATATAGCAGGAAAATAGCAGGAGCAGAGGCAGACCTGGGCAGGCAGGAAAGGCTCTGCAACAGCTTCAGTGGACCCCTGCTGTACTGCTACCAAAGCCAGTGACAAGGACATGGGCTTTTGGGGGTCCTGTGATCAGTCCTATCACTTTGGGGTGGAAAAGGAAAGGACTTTATTTATTTTATTTATTTATTTATTTGTTTTGGGGTTTTTTTTTAGGAAAATGGGCTGAAGTGGGTACATTTTCCATATTTTTCTAGTCCATGAACAAATGTCTGTGAAAAACAAGCTTGATTTGGGAAGGTAACCTGGCTGGGTTGAGCTTGCAGAGCTATGTTTCTGCCAAACTGTTTTTCATTCTCCTGTTACATTTCATGCATGTGAAGCATGGGTAGTGAGCTTGTGCTTGCATTCTGCTGCTCTCTAAGGCAAATGGGGTTGGAACTTTGTGGATTAATAGTATGGGAGATGGTTTCCTGCCTTCTGTAGGTGGGAGATAAAGATGCCTTCTCACCTCACAGGTCTTTTTGAAACAATCCATCAAGTTATGTATAAGAAAAAAGAGTTGGTGAAGTGGGTGGAGAGAAGAGTGCCTGGAGCAGAGTGCATAAATCATACTTAGTGATGTTACAAGCATATTGGTCATATTGCTCTGGCATATTTGGGATGAAGAGCAATGATGGACTGCTTAGGCAGATGGAGCTGATTTTTGGGAAGAGTGGTTAGCCTGGATCCTATTTAGCTGAAGAATGATTTAGATTTGAGATGGGAAAGCATGAAGACAACCACCCATGCATAGCCTCTTTACAAAATATGAAGGTTGAAGAAAGGCTGTTGTATCTGCTGCCTTTGCCAGCTCATTTCTTCCCCTGTCTCCATGGGAAAGCAGTTAGGAGGCAAAGAAGAACTGTTTCCCTGTTGATATCTAGTAAGAATATGTAGTGCTTGATACATAGTAAGAATATGTGATGACAGTGGAAGTCACAGAAAACCTCAGATTTTAATAGATGAACCATCTCTGTAGAGATAAGGTCATGTTTCCAGTCTTTTGAGTTTTCTACTGAATTCCTTAGCAGTGACATGTTTTTCCAAAATCTTTTAGAAAGGTTAGCACAGCCCCTTAAGAGTCCTATAAACTTCTAGGCTGATAATAATAGATCTTCAAACCTACAGTCTTTTGGGATTTTATACCCACTAAATTCTAGAAGACTTCACATGGCACCAAAAGTGCAAATATAGAGAAAATAAAGAGTGGGACTTGCAAGCCCAAAGAAAGAGGATAGCAGGAGGAACATGCAAAACTTTCCCTCAGTGGGCTAGTTGAATACCATCTGCTCAAGGAAGGATAGAAAGCTGGATGGTCAAGGAAAGCTTCAAAGGACTGAAGAACAATAAAAGATTGTTAAAGGAGTGTTACAAAATGCCCATGATTAAAGGAGGAGAACAGAGACTCCTATGAAGTGCTGCACAGCTTCATTTCTCTTTTGGTTTCTGCATGATATCAGATATGGGCTTTTAGGCTCTGTGGAACAAGGGCCACCCATCTCCCACTCTGTTTACAACATGTAAGTATCTCACAATGATTCACTGCCTTGTACAGGCAAATACACATAACACATCTTATAATCATTCCCAAAATGATTATTTTGGTTATTCAGTGTGTCATGGATGGGAATGAGTAATTAAAATAATATTAAAATGTAGATTTTATTTGCACAGATACTGAAAAGTATCTCTCTTCAGCAAAGCCTTTTGCTATTGCTCTTTGTACCCTGGGGAGACTTCAGATGCCTGATCATTTCCCTTGGCTCCCCAGCTCTGGGGAAATCATATCTTTCTGTTGGCTCCCTTGGCTTCCCAGGCAATGCAAAGAGCTGGCTCAACATGGGACCTAAATGACAATTCACTGCCAGGAGGGAAGTAATTTTCAAGCCTCCTCCCCTTCTTCTTGCCATGAATATAATAATACACTTTGGAAACATTACTAGGGTAATCTGAAAACAGCAATGCTGTCAGAAATCAAACCCTGCCTGATAGAACTGGTTGTTCACACAGCTTAGCTATGATGTTTGGAATCACTGTTACATCATATTTCACTCTTCACTGACATCCTCCTGAATTTTTCCCCAGTGGCAAGTCATTTTTGCACTAACTCACCATAAGAGCACTAGAGGTTGGACACTGGGATGTTTCTTCTCCTTGCTCCCTGTCCCCTCCCTCCAATTTTGCTTCTTTTTTTAAAGAACAAACAAACAAGGCTACTTCATGTTGCAAAGATCCTCAGATGAAATGAATACAGCCCAGCTGGGATTTGCTGGAAATGTGTTCAGCTTGGCAACACCTCTCACAGAGTGGCTGGGTCCCTAAAAGCTTTGTTTAAAAAGATGAAATGAAAACAAAGGAGACATAATGAGCTGGTGTGTAATAATAGGAAAGGCTTGTATCCAGCTACTGTAAAAGTCATTTAATGAAGGGTAATCTGGACATAAGCCTGCACACTATAGCTGTAAAATATTTAGGCTTTTTAATGAGAGGGAAAATGGAGAGAAGGGTTTGCTAACATGATTAGGAAAAATGCCTTTCATAACCATTTTTACAGAGGCTTGCAATCCCTAAACTGAGCTTTGTAGCTTTCTTGAAGCCAAAGCAGCAATAAAACTTTTATACAGCACCAACACTTAAAAGCTACATACATCACATTGGTTTTATATGTCTGAGTGGGAACATCAGTGTACTGCTTTTTATGTCTGCAAAGGGCTACACTGGCTATTGAGTAACATCTTTTTTTTTTCACTTACCTCAGAGTGTAGAGTGCTTGTGGATGAGGAATCATTAATCTAAAGCTGCAGTAAAACTTGCTGTCACTGTGTTCTTCTTTCTCATCTTCCCCTGCTTGTGCTGGTTTTCCTCTCTATCTTCTCTCTCTCTCCTCTCTTTCTTTCTCCTTCCTGAAAAACTCCTATTTTCTCATACTGCCTGTACCTGCTGCTGTTGGAACCAAAACAGGTGCTGCTTGGTCTGAGGTGGACCAACTGCTCTGATGTGATGAAGACATTTTTAGTCCTTTCACAGGTTACTAGGCAAAATGCAAGAATCAGCTGAGAATTTTCCATGATAGGACCATCATAAATGGTGTAATAAAACATTATTATACCCCTGTGAAATATTTAGAGGTGGGATCCAGTATGATTATGGTATTTACCTAGCTTGAGTGCAGACATGGCACAGTTTTTGTTACCTATGCCTGGGAAGGAGGGATAGTCTTGTCCTCATGTAGGGAACACCTTTTCCCTAACCAATGGAGAAAGATGGACTGCTGACAAAGGTGGACAGCTCTGAAAACCTTGTAGCTTTTGTGTCTTCATCCAAGGAAATGAATGTAGTCTCCCAGTGATACACCATATTTCCCAGTCTTCTGTAAGATACAGGCACAGCTGAGAAGAGCCACAGGATGCTGAGACAGTATGTATGGTTATGTATGGGCTCTCTGAGATCTAAGAGAGGAACAACGGAGACAGACTGAATTCCACCCTAAACCTCTCTGTGGAAAGTCTGATTTACAGAATAGCCACTGGCAGAGCCATCCCTGAGGTCCTCTGGGCCAGTGACTGAGGGGAAGGAGGGCTTGGGGATGGGAAGGAGCTGCTGGGCATTGGTTGGGAGTTTTGCCCCTGAAAGTTTTCAGGGTGAAAGGAGGAAAGTCCTGGGAGTTGATGTGTCCCCCTCTTGCCAAAACATTGCCAAAGCAATGCTTGCCTGACTGGCTCATGTGCTCTGCTATTGTTCAGTTGGCTTCAGCTCTCCTCTTTCCCTTGTTTCCTAACTGCCTGTTTTCAAGGGCTCTGTGGATTGCAGTCATTGTCAATACAGCCAATTAGGGTAATTGTTGCCATTATTTTAGTGATAGCTCACAGAACTGACATGCTCATAGACAAGGCTTTCTCACTCCTTCAAAGTCATCACTGCACCATCAGAATTTCAGCTCAAAGGTTTTGCTTAAGCATATAAAGAGTGTTTGCAGGTCTGTCCCTCACATTCTTGCAAATGCTTTGTTTAAGCTTCTATATAGGAATGGAGATAATAAATATTCATGTATTTCTTCCTACCTTGATATGGTAATTCTGATGTGAATGGTAATCAAGAAGCAGCTGAAAAAGATAACTTGATTCTGGTCTTATTTATGAATCTTGCACTGAAGTATTGGGCTAAGGGGTGCATGACAATGCCAGTTAAGAGTGATTTAACATGAAATGCTCACTGGAGATATCTTCTTAGCTTTATTCTTTGTATAAAATCATTGAACATTACTCAGTTTGCTATTTGTTACCTCAGTGAGTTGTCTCCTATTAGGTGAAAGGGGTTCTTTGTTTCCCACCTCTTTCCCAGCCTTCTACATAAGGTGCTGAACTCAAGTGCTTGGAGCTATGCACCTAATAGTCCAGTTAGCTTCAGTGAGTTAGTTAAAGCCTATATATTTGTAAGAATGGGGAATCTTTTTTGGTTACCAGACTTATAGAATAAACTGAAGAGTTCCTTTCCCAGCAAGCTGGGTGGAAGATCAAGCTGACTCATGGAGTGTTTGAAGCACAGTCACAAAAATGCTTTCATAATACCGGAGGACTGAAGACATGCCCAAAATGAACCTCAGGCATTCATCTAAGACTTTGTTTCAGAAAGCTTCATGTTTGAAGAAGCTGGACAGAAACCTGGATTTTGCCACTCATCTTGAGCAGAGATTTTCCCTTTGGGGGAAGAAATTCTTCCTAATATCCAATCTGAACCTCCCCTGGTGAAACTTGAAGCTATTTCCTCTTGCCCTATCAAAGCAAGATGCCCTGTACCTGATATTGGTGAAATGGATTTAAGTTTGGGTTCACATTTTCCATTGGCATTCTGAGAAGTATCTGTACAGAATATTAGTGTGAAAATGTGAAGTCACAACTGTTTCTCAGCCAATTATTTGTACAGGCTGAAGATCTCAGGACTCTGCTCTTAACCTCAATGGCAGCAGGGACCTGTTTTCATCAGCACCAGAACCTAACCAAGTTAGAAGAGTGGCTGTGGCTCAAACCAAAGCAGTTACACCAAACTAACCTCCATGATAAATGCTTGAAGAAAAGAAAAAAGCTTGAGCTACCTGTAGACTGGGAACTGTCCTCAGAGTATGCCAACTCTGTCATGCACTATATTGCATGTCTGGTGGGGAAGGTGTCATACCAAAGGTCAGAACTGTTTGAAATGTTTTTAATTATTAGCATTTCAATAGAATTGTAAATAACACAAAGGATCTGAAAAACATTTAATCCACTTTAGCAAACTGCCCATGTCATGAGCTGTTCTCCATTCTTAATAAGTATGAAATGATGTGTGTCATAGTGACAAATTTTGACTGCTGAAAGATCAAATGACCTTTGAATGTAAGGGGTTAAAAAGACCAGATGTTCAGAATGGAGTTAATTGTAGATTCAAAGTGCTTAAAGCTAGAAGCTGAAAGACTGAGCTTTGTATTTTCTCATTTGATGTTGCAGGTCACTGAGGTTATGTGCTGTATGTGAAGGATCTATGAATATGAAGCCTTCTTCCTTTTCATCTAGCAGCTTGGTAACAAAAGAACTCATTATGATCATAAATGTCAATTTTCTTTCCAAATGGCTAGAAAGACAAGAAGGGCTAAATTCAAAACCCTGCTTCAAATATGCCCAGTTTCAAGCTCTTTAACATGGGAACTGTAAGGATTATATTTAACTGATGGTAGATGGCATTCAGTTAAATAATAGCAATTTGGCTCAGGAGCTGCAGCATTGCCAGGTGTACCCATAAACTGCAAACATCATCTTTGTTCTCTTTCCCCATCAGTGCTGAGTAGGTTAAGGAATAATATTTGCCTTTGTAAGTGGTCAAAAATTGCCAGTCCATAAAATGAGGAAAGTTAGTATAAATGGTGTAAAACATATATTTTTCTCTATGCTTTCCTTAATAGGCTTACCCTAAACATATCATTACAGCTTTCAGTATTTTCCTCTTTGTGAACTCAGTTATTTACCTGATTGATTTTATCATGGGGAGGGGGTGGTTTGCCAAATTTGACTCATGATGCTCTTTCAGAGCCTAGATTAGCTGGCCCCAAATCATGAGGACGATGGAGGCTGCAGGATGCAAACCTGCTATGAGGCAGTCCTAAGGAAAGTGATATTCACTGCATCAGAGATTTATTCAGTCTCATTATTGCTATTTCACCCTGCTACAAGGAGAGAGCCTGAGTGGGGAGGACTCTGAGAATGGGAGAGTTTAATATTTCTCCTTAAGGATGTGCAGAGACAATAGAAGGAAGAGTGGGACCTCTGCCAGAGGTGTCAGGGGGAGAAAATGGGTCATTGATGCCTTCTATCAAAATGACAAGTCCCAGTAGGAGTTCCTCTTCAAGGACTGCTTGGGAGCAGTGGAAAGGTAGTCAATTTTGTTGGTGACAGGGGTGATCAGAAGCTGGCATTGTGTCCATCTCACCCTCCCACCCCCAACTGTACTGCTGTATGACCTGCTGGTGGGAAATGCACTGTACAAAGACAGAGGCACTGCTGGCATGGTAGGATTCCTGCAGAAGTTGAGAGATGTCAGGAAAGCACTGAGAGCCTGTGCTTTGCAGGTTTGGTAACCAGCTGATGGATGGCTTGTTTAGCTGGGCTGTGCCTTTACAAGTTGTTTTGTGGTGGGGAAGCTGGTTAAAGATATGCTTCTCATATATTGGTTTGCCTCAGTAATGCTGCAGTTTGCATGTGTTTTTGTTACTCCTCCTGTTTCAGGCAGCAGGTTGTAAGAATTGCTTCTCTTTCAGCTAAACAAACCTCTCCAAAAGATTCTTTTTGCCCTGGCTAGCCCTCAGATCCATGTGAAAATCATGTATGTCCCTGATTCACTACCATTTGGGGATCCTGCTCTGTTCTCATGGACAAGGGTGAAGGGCAGTTATTATTAAGGTGTTCCTGTGAATGTCTCAGCTATCATGGATTTTCTTTTGCATTTCAACTTGCTCAGTAGCTCTTCATTAATGTTATTAGACCCTTAGGAAGAGAAATGCATTATACTAACTGGCTGGGATGCCAGATACAGACCTGGCAGAGACTGAACCTCAGATGGTCACTATCTGCTTACACACAGCCTGCCAGGAGTGGGATTCAGCAGGAATAGAGGAGTTGTTTAACATATCCTGGAAAAGCAGCACATCATTTCTTGCTGCTCATACCTGTTCCCCTCTGTTTCAATGGAAACTTGCTTTTCCCTTTGTCAAGAGTGTGACTGCTCCCTTTGTAAAAGTTTGTAAAGTTTCTGCTGAAATAGCTGCTTCTTGGGCATGAGGAGTCACGTATTCTTATAGAAAGCCATGGGATTTTTGGGTGCTGAATGTTCTTAGATTTCAGCATCTGTCAAAGTGCTTAAATCCAAAAGAAATATGGATACACAGCTTTGATATAGGCATCAAGAATAGGATTATTTCACCTCTAAGAGTTAAATGTGCAGTTGAAATGTTGGCTTTCTTCCTCTGTAATTAACAGAAAGTCATACCACAGATCTTTCCAAGACACCTTAGTGTCATGTAAGCTGCTCTTTGAAATTACCTGTCTCTCTACTGATGTAAGAGATGAATCTCACTCCTGCTCCCCATTGTTTTCCCCTTGATGTCAGTGGGAAGTTAAATGTTGACATAGAAATCAAGCATCTAAACATCTTTATGTATATAGGTCTAAGCTGGAAAATTTTGTTTGATGCTGCTTCTGTCCAAGCCCACAAGTATCATCTTACCTTTTATTTTCACAGGGCAGAGAAGAAATATCTCTCCATAAATCCTTCCCTTAGCAAAATACAACAGTCAGCTGAACACCAGTAATTGTGTTCTAAATCTTTACAGCCTCACTTCTAGTCTTTAAAGTATATTTAGAATAGCATATTTAGCTGTATTTTTTTTTTAACTCTTGCCTTTAGAATGCCAGGCACACCAATAGAACTATATGAATAATAAATTATAATACTGTTTATCATCTAAATTGTTATCATTTAGAGGTTTTCTCTCAAGTGTTTCTGCTAGAGATCTATTCAGCCCTCCCTGATGACACATTTGGATGCACATTTTTCAACTGTGATTGCCTAAAGTTAGTCATATAGATCTATATTTAGGCACAAAAAATGAATGACCTGATTTCCAGAGTTGCTGATTACTTATTTTGATGCATTAATATGAATTTAATAGCTTAGCTGTAGGTGCCAAAGTCTTAAGAATGTTTTTGTGGGGTGGGTTTTGTTTTCCTGTGCCCAACTTGTCTATCAAACAGCAGAACACATGCAGAATGAAGTTACTAATGAATGATGACAATGTGCCATATAAAAACAATGTTCCACTGATTCCTTTATTTGTTCACATGCTTGGGCAGGCTAATTTTATGCACAGAGTCCACGATGAAAGCTGATTTATAGTGATTTGAACAGAAAAGCATATCTTTCTCCCATTTCCTAACAGGACAATGGTGAATTCTCTGTGAAGAAAGCACATCCTCTGGTTGTCCTTTGTCACATGCCAAAGAGAGATCTGAAGATATTTTGCTCATTCTATCAGAAAAGCCAACTTAGCTTTGCCTGACATCTTTCCTGATGTTAAAATGGAGAAAAACTGAATACTGCACAATAAATGGATGCATATTGTAAATCAAAAGCATTTCAAGAGCCATATGTTCATTTTGGAGATGCCTGTGCCACTTTGAAATGTGGCTTCCTTCTGGTTTAAAGACCCAATTCAACACAGCAATTGGCTACTTACATGAAGAGGTCACAAGCATTTGCTCATGAGGGGCTTAATAGCCTGATTTGTTACACCTTGTCTAACTGAGTTTGGGAAGGTCCCTAAACTACTTTGAGGATGCCCAGGACTACTTAGAGAATTAAGACTGTTGAACTGCTGTGTGAATGGTGGGATCTAGACTTGAAAGATAAGGGTAGTAAAACCCCACTGTTTAATGTCACTTGGAATTGTTCTTGAGACACACAAGTGTTTTTCTGCAAAGAGAGAGGAAATGAGGATCAGCTGCCAGGTTTCTTCTTTAAAAGTGGCTCTCTGGGCCCTGATCCAACACTGAGGAGATTCCTTCAGCCCACAGGGGCAGTGGGTGCAGGATCCCACTTACTGCACTTCATTTGCTTGCAAAAACCCTAGGGAACAGGGCTTGGGATAAAAGTCATCTGAGTGAGAACTGCACAGCTCCACCTGACTTTATATTGACAGCAGGTGGTAAATGTGGATGGAAGTGTCTGACTGTGGCAGAGCAAAGCACACAGTCCCTTCAGCATCAGCAGCTGTGTGATCACTGGGGACTTGTTTGGTTACATGTGGGGTTTTTTTTTCCACATCTGTCATTTTAACTAAATTGGTGGTCTAAATGAATAGTGTCTTGCACAGGAACATTACATGGATTTATGACAGCTGAAATGTATAGCACCTAGAGGATTTGGGGTCTGTGAAGCAGTGAATGGGTTTCAGAAACACATGGTTTTCATCTGTGGTAGATAGAAGCTTGATCCATTATTCATCATGCTATGCAAAAGAGAATTGCACACTGGGTTCACAGGGCAGTCTTCTGGCATTTTAGAATGAAGAAAGGAATTGAAGAGAGAGATTTATACATTTACATTGCCTCTGTTTATGATGTGAGCAGAAGAAGTCCAATTTCCTCCTAATTAGATTATAACAGGTGCAAGCAAATCCAACAGAAGGGAAGCTGTTTGTATAATATCCATACAGCATTTGGTGTGAGTGTAGTAGAGAAATAGGAAGCATCTCTCAGGTGTGCTTTTCATGGTCCAACACCTGCCATGAGCTCTGTGGTTGGATGGCAACCATACTAAGTTGGATGAGGTGGCTTCTTCCTGGCTCAGGTAGTGCAGCTGAGTTAGTTGAACCAGCTGGGGAAGCAAGTCCCCTGTTGAGACTCATTTCACACTGCACCTTGTTCTTCTGAGAGCTATGTTACCTCAGGTGCTTCTGTTTCCTCTCTTGCACTCTCTGTTTCACACAGGCTTGGATCCATTGCTGTCACCCATGTGGGAGGCATTCAGTCCATGCCCCTTCTCCACTGCTGATCCTGCCACATTGTTCTGCTTCTCCCACCCAACCAAAGAGGCAGCAAGCAAAGGGGAGCACATCCTGCATGCAGACATTTAAGCTGCAATACTGAGATGTCAGCAGAGAAGGCTTGAGGGATGTCACACATAGTATGACCAGCAGAGTGATGCAGTGGACAGTTGGAGGTAAAAACCTCTGCAAGTATCATGCCAAGAACCACCAGAACTTGTCTATCAGGTTGTCTTGGCATGGACAGATGGTGAAGGTTATTCTCCTTTCTCAGGTTTGCACTGGGGAAGCTCTACTGACATTCTGGTATGCTTTGGATAATGAGAATAAAGTCCAGATAGGGATGTAAAAAGATGGATGTTTTGCCTTTGTTTCTAGGGAGCCCAGAGGGCAATGGTATTTCAATTAAAATAATAATACCAATAATAAAGTGTTGGGAAACTTTCACTGCATTTTAGAAGAGGGGCAGAACTCCTACTTTCATTTTGAGTTCATAACCTAATATGTAAGAAGGAGGAAGATCTACTTTTTAATTAAGCATCTGAAGAGATCAGAAGTGAGATTCTGTTTGACTAGGATGTTAATGCTGTTCTTTAAAAACTGCTACTGAAACAGAAAATCTAGAGGATTAATTTATGTTTTTTATGGAGAGATGCACAGAATCATTCATGAGGGTGGACTTCATTTTCTGGTGGGCAAAATGAACTATTCTGACATCATCTAGTGTATTTATGAGGAAAGAAAGTATATTTCTCTGTTAAGTGTATTTTACTACTGCTTCAGACTCCTAGTGAGATCATAATGATAAATACTGTCACCAACTGGCAGAAACCAGCCTGTCAGGAAATTCCAAACCCAATGGCAAACTTCCACAGGCTATTGGAAATGAGCTGCTGTTCCTCTTAAGCAGTGATTGGGAGTATGTCCTATGGGAAGAGGACTGAGTTTTTAATATGTAGATGTGCAGATGGGTCCTTGCCAAGTTTATGGTGTGATAATCCTTTACCTTCAGGGAGAAGCTGAAACCCAAACTGTAAAGAAAAAAACAGGTTCCACAGGCAGGATCTGTGAAAGAAAACATATTTTATTTGATTTTTTTTTTTCAAATACTACTCTTGACTAGTCAGAAAGGCACATGAAGAAGTGCATTTACAGCAATTAATGGCTAGATAAATGAACAGTATAATTCTGGAGTTTTCTACAACTTGGATTTGCTCTCTGCTTCTCTTTCTCACTGGTGTTACATTCTTACCTGGTTTTGATATGTGTTTTGATGAATTGTTCTTGACTTGTCTACATAGAGCTCTAGTAATAGCTTGTCATTCTCTGGGCAGACATCCTGATTCCATCAGTAGTGGGGTTTTTTTTGGAATTAGCTTAGCTTAAGTCAGAGTGGACTTAAACTAAATCAGACTAAGTCACTCCTACTTTGAAACAAAAGACCTTATCCAAAAATTGATTGAGGAACGACTTCTTTTCCTTTAAAGTTGACACTATCTGAGTCTAAATACACTTTGTGGTGTAAACAAGCCCTGGGGAGCATGCTATGTGTTCTGAATGACATTTGCAAGCTTTTGTGAGTACTCCAACTCCTGTTCCTGTGCAATTCAACCTACAGCAATTCAAGATGTTATCACTTTGCCACCTTCTCTGCTATTTACCACAACCATTCTGTCAGAAGTTCCTGCCAGGGTGGCAGATGACAGACTGGAGCACCAGCTCATTGAAGTCTTACTGCTCCAGTTCTAAGGCTACCATCCTTACACAAACTCAATTTTACTCAGGAGTTCCACTGGACTCTGAATGGGAATGTGATTGAAGATTCATGTTCTGCTCCTTTGACTCTGTTTTGGGGGTGCTACCCTGTCTTGAGGGGGCAGCTGGATGTGGCATCATCTGCTGCTGCTGCAGTGAGATGAAGCAGGTGCAGAGGTTTGTCAGAAGGTGCCTGAGAGGTGGTGTGGCTCAGTAGCTCACCCTGGGGTCTGGACATTATAGACTGGTGTTCTTATCCCCACCATTTCAGGACTGACCTTGCATAGTGTCTTCAATGCTTTCCCATAAAAGGAAAATTAATAATTTGGACAAATTGGACCTGATTTTTCTTGAGATCAACAAGAGAGCTTTCTAAGCTTCTGCACTATGTTCATTTGAATGTCAGGTTCTTCTGAAAGCCAGTGAGGCTGCTCAAAATGCTGCCAAAAATTGCATTCAGGAGAACTGTCTGTTCTCCTTTAACCTTGTTCTCAAAGCAACAGCAACCAAAAAAAAATTGTTCTGGTCCTCCTGAGTTTTAAAAAAAACATAAAAGCAATCACTGAGCTCAGATGCTTGAAATTTGGCTGTATTAGAAAGGACTGAAAATGAGATGTTTGCCCTGGTAAATGCTTTAATAGAGGGGTCACTACCTGTGCTTTCTCTCTGACTGGAGTAAACCTGCTGCAGCTGAGGATGGATTGGACTAATAAAGTCTGGAGCCTGTAAAAAGCCTGCAGTAGTCAACAGTGGGGAAAGCAATCAGTGTGCATGCTACAGTGTCAGCAGCATTGTAGGAAAGCTTTCCTTGCTGAAGGGTCCCCAGGGCAGGGACAGGGTGAGTTGCTTGGGCCACTCTATTTTCTTCAGACTCTTTTGCTTCAGTTGTCTCAGAAGTTGACAGTGGGTATGTTAATTTGTTCTCAGAAGCAGTCTGAGTTGCATAATAGCAACTGCAGGTGATGCAGAGCCTATCCTGTCCTGAGATTTGTAGAAACCTGGCTTGCCACTACAGTTAGAGTTCAGGTCAGTCAGCTGCAGAGAACATCTCTGAGCATGACTCTCCTTTGTGCTGCCCAATATGCACATTCTCCTGTGGTCCATCTGTTTATTTCCAGGAGATCAGGGCTGCTTTGGCATTGCTTAGAGTTACCATTATGCAGAGCATGTATCTGGTCAGAATGGATTATTGTGTCCATTGCCAAGCCCAAAGGACATGTGTCCATGCCTACAGGTACAGCAAAATACAACATAATACAACATTTGCATAGTTTATAAAACCAAATGACAGCTTTGTTTTCTTTCTTAGGGTCAAGTGTTACCTGGGTGTGAGCTTTCTTTTCACTGACCCCCCAGAGGTGAATGAGGCTTGAAGAGAAAGGACTGCTCATCTAGTCTGTCTGATCATGGTCTAGTCCCTGTATAGCCTAGCTCCCAGCTGAATGCAGCTTGTCTGTGTCTCACAAGTTGGGCTGTTTGAAGACAAAATGGCCACACTATGATCCTGGGTATATTAATGCTCTGATGAGGCAGTGTTCCAAGGGGACTGAGTAGGTGCAGGGCTGGTTTGGCTCTGTGTGCCTGCCACAGGAAAGGCAGGAGAATATTCCCCTTACCTGGAAGCAGTGAGGCTTTTGAAATACATGTTACAGGCCTCCTTAGGGATATCTAATATTAATGTGAAAATATTCACAATGCTAATGGCTAAATAAAGCTGCAGCTGAATTCAGCTGATAGTCTCTACATTTCCTTATCTCTTATTCCAGCTCAGATGTTTTCCAAATCCTCTTCATTGTGATATCTGTCTGAAGATGAAGACCTGAAGGGGGACCTTTTTGTTACCATGCCAAGCTCAGAAGATTTTGTCTTTTGAAGAGCAAGTGGTCATTAATGTTTTTTAGTGTGAATGAACATCTTGCACTTTAC
Organism: Galbula dea; assembly: GCA_013399015.1. Lineage (NCBI taxonomy): Eukaryota > Metazoa > Chordata > Aves > Piciformes > Galbulidae > Galbula > Galbula dea. The sequence goes on along the minus strand of VWZX01005355.1, from coordinate 3,700,296 downwards.
ATGACTTGGCCCACGTGGGGGAAAGAGATCCTCTTTGTATCTGGGATAAGGAAAGTATTAGACCTGTGTCTCTTATCACCCCCTTAAGCTGGTCAAGGCACTCCTGGGCTGAGATTCAAAAGAGGTAGAAAGAACAAGAAGTAGAGAACCACCTTATTCAGATATAGGTTTATTTTGGGGGAGAAGGTAAGATTTTTTCCTTTTCCAACCCTTAACTCTGCAGAGCATTGTGTGTGCATGTTTAATTAAGTGGTCACTAAATGCTTGCCACCTCCTGGCTGAGCTAGCCACGTTTCTTGTTCATGAAGCAGCTGGGGCTGCATGAGTTGGTGCATGAGGCTTGTGCTGCTCCAAAAACGGAGAGAGGCAGCAGTTGGCCTGGAATGTGCAGAACCATAAAAGGATTTGAAAGCCTTTTCCCTCTGGCCAAGTGGCTGCATTTATATTCACCAACCAGAGGCATGTGCAGTCATCAGAGAAATGGCTTTTGTTTTGTTTTAAGAAAGGTTTCATTGTTAGGACCTGTGATATAGTGCTATGTGAAGCAGATGTTTCAAGGACCTTTCTGAATTAAATCTTTATTATCTAGGTGGCTGTAAGGGTTGGGACTGGTATTAATGACCATCTCCAGACCTGTTCCCTGGGACTGGGGACAGTATGTATGGAGGGCAAGTCTTCCTTAGGAAGGAGCAGATATTCTCAGTTATTTAGAGGAAGGGACAGGAACTAAATGCAAGACTCTGAGGGTTTCAGCTGGTGTGTATTGAAGTGCAAAGCAAATAGCTGCTCAGATGAGAAGACAACCCTTATTAGGTTGGGGTCTTTCCTAATTGTGTGTCAACTTTTACTTTTGAAAACTGATTTATCTGCAACATAACACCAGAGTAAATAACTCCTTTCAGTGTCCTGCTGGCTCCATTTCCCAGATGCCTTTTGAAGGAGCAGGTATCTGTTGTCAGCAATAACATCCTCCCTTCCTTGTCATTGCCCCAGGTTATTGTTGATCAATTATTCTTTCTTCTTTAAAAACATTTGCATGCAGGTTTCTCCTGCCTTTATGCATGTGGGTAACTATCCATGCTAATCTATCATAATCCCAGTACAACAATGCACCTCTTTCCTAACTCAACTGTCCTCTGACCCTCCTTCTCCCAGATGTTTTTTCTGCCTTTCTTTGCCATGCTGTATTAATATTCCCTACTCTCTGTTTTTCTCCTTGTTTCTTTTAATGAAGCAGTTACTGCTTTTCCTTAAGTGTCCTTGGAATGAGATTTCATCCTTCATCACCACCCCAGCATATTTTTGATACTAGTGTCTGTGTTTAGTGTATCCACATCTACTTCTCTTCTAGATTTTGCTTTTTATGCATTTTGATGTTCTCTAACAAAATGCACCACTTTTCATCTATGCTCTCTCCTTTTTGCCACCCTCTCTCTCTTCCACCTGTTGCCTTCCCCTTCTTACAGACCAGGACTATATTTCCTTGGTTTCTTTTGGCTTTGAATTCACAGGCAGATTATGGCTAGACACAATTAATTTATCCAGGAGTCTGTAGCTTGCTTTGTTTCAGGATAGCAAACTCTTCTGCCAAGCCACAGAATCTGTGGCAAATCATTTCTCATCCTTCCACCTGGTGTGTACCTCACCTGCTGTCTCCTTCCTCTTATATCTATCTTAGTGAAGGTCTTTTTTTTCTTGACAGTACAGATATTTTTTTTCTTTCCCTTTTGACAGCTCAATTTGTGTCAGTGACATTTTTAAAGGTGTAAAGGAAATTTTGCCTTCTCTGCAAATAGTACTTAGTTTCTCCTTCTGCTGCAGGAAGATGCCCCTTTCCTACAGCCTCAGAAAACTGAGGCTCACCCTTGCTAACACCATTTTTTCAACTAGGAGTTAATATTTCTCATATGCTTTCTTATTTTGGACATGGCCCAGGGGGATGATTTTTAAAACACTAACCTGACATTCTACTGATAAAGGGATTAAATGAAAGTATTTGCATAATGTCTTCCAGAAAGATGGGCTTTTATGATGGATGACACCAAATACATTGCATAAGAATGTGAATCACTTGGAGAGGGAAAAAGTGCAAGTAATTTGGAGAGAGATTAGCAGAGTAAAACAGACCTCCATTGGACATTGATATTGGGAAACAGTAGGACTGCATCATGTCAGTTGTTGCTTAGCATCTTACTGAAAAGAGCTGCCCACCCTAACATCCTTGTTCCTGGATACTTGCAGGATGACCTGCAGTATATATGTATTTATATATAGATATATATGTATAACCAAATAAGGCCAAAAAAAGGCATATTGGCTCTTAGGTTCTTGTATCAAAGGATGAATTTGAATTAATATTTTCCCCATCTTTTTGGCTTTACTTCAGAAATACAGAGTTTGGTGGGAGGGGGGAGGGATTTAACAAGCTTTAGGCAAGCTTTGCTAAATCCACAGCATATAGGGTACTGGCCAACATGGACTGGAATGCTGATTCCAGGAGGCTGGGAGTCTTATCACGTCTGCAGGCAAAGAGGAGAAATGTTTTTACATTAGACTTGCAAAATGTAATGTGCAGTGCAGTACTTTCTGTCTGAACCATTCTGTCAAGTTAGCACAATCAGATGCTGCACCCCATTTTGGATCTGCTGCTTCTTATTTTGTTGCTGTTAAGGAAATGTAAATCATATGCCTGACCTGGGAATATCCTGAAGTGTTCAGGGAGCATTTGAAATTGTCATGTCAGCTAGAATAAATATATTAGTTGATGGTTATTTGATGGATAGGTCTAAGATACCTAACCTACATCCAGTCCTTCATCCTGATGTTGGCCTACTGAGTTGAGATAAGTTATAGCCTTTCTTATGCCTTTGTTTTTGCATGTTTAGTGTGGTCTTATTTCCTGTAATAGTGGAGTGCCTCTTGTACTTGTTAAAGTATCTCATCTCAAGGCATGGCTTTGAGGCAGGCAAATACTATCTTTTCCAAATGTAGATTGGAAACTGAGATCTAGGGAGTTCTGCTCATACCACCAAGCATGATCAAGCAATATTTGACTCCAATGTCTTTGGACTGAACCAGCAGCTTTAGAGAGCAGATGGTCTGAATCACAGAATCATTAAGGTTGGAAGAGACCTCTACAATCCCCAAGTCCAACTATCAACCTAACCCCACCATGCCACTAAACCATGGCCCTAAGGACCACATCTAGATGGTTTTTAGACACCTCTGTTCAGTAATAATCACATTATTATCTCTGCTGTGATAAAGGCAACGCTTCCGTTAGGCTGTGTTTGAGAAGGTCTCTGCTGAGCAGGGCTCTGAGACACAAAAGCTTGGGTTTTTTTTTTTTGGCAAAGACATTTTAATCTATAACTCCCACTGACATCAAAGAGAAGGTGTGGGCCCCAGGGACTTTGCCCTGAATTGCCCACTAGGAAGGTCTGTTGCACAACAAGGAAGAACTGGTGGGTGCAGGTCTACAAAGATAAAATCCTTGTATTTTGCTCTTTTCCCAAGTGGAAATTCCTAAATAAGGTTCCTGGATGACATAGAAGTTTCTCTCCTTTAAAATGCAAACAGTGAGTCTGATTTATTTTTCAGATGAAAGGCTCTACATAGATCCAAAGGAGATATTGTTATTTGTAATAATTATGTTCTGGCTAGGAATAAAAATGTAAGTCTCCATTGTCTCTTTGAAGCCATGTGCAAACAGAAATACAGGAGAAATTGCCAGAGCCACTGATTAACTATCATTGCTTAGCTAATATTTGCTTCCTACCTCGGAACTGGCTTTTAAGCATAAAAGAAAATCTGGTGAGAAACTATTGTGCTTTGTGTGCTTTGTGATGACCAGCCTCTGGAAGGAACAGAGACTTACTGTTGTGCTCAGAAAACTGTTTTTTTTTCCTGATTTAGTGATCCAGACTCCAAACTCATAGACTAGCTATTCTGACTGTAAAAAGCTGCCTTCAAAACTGCACTTGCTTGCTACACGCTGGATGGAGCCTGCAAGTGTGGCTGTGTGTGGCTGTGTGTGCTGCCAGGCTGCCTTCTTTCTAGCTGACAGGACTCAAGGTGCCCTGGCAAGGCCAGTGGGCTTGTAGGTGCCAGCTGCCTTCAGGCAGTTTGCTTCAGGCAAACTTCAGGCAGTTACCAGCTGCCTTCAGGCAGTTTGCAGGCTGTCAAGGTGTTGCTGCATGGATGGGGCATGGAGCATCCATCTGGGGTCTGCATACATCCAGATGCATCTGTTCTGTCAGGTTGATTTCCTTATTCCTCTGTGTTAGACTTTCCCTTGAGGCCAAATCTATCCTGGGAATGATGCCTGCTCCAAAGGAAAAGTGAATTGTTTTCACTTTGCTCAGAGCTGGTTCCTTTACAGCAGCCTGGTGGTTTTCTTTGTATTCACATGCTGAAGCACTTGTCCTTTTGGGTCTTTTCTGGGCTCTTTGGCTCTAAGGTGTGGTTGTTGCTTCTATGTGTGGGGTGTTTTTTATTGTTGCTGATTTGTTTTGGTTTATTTTTTGTTTAGTTAGTTTGTTTCTCATTTGGAGCATCAAAAATAACCTGAGGTGTGGGTTACAGCCCACCAGACTGATATTTCCATAGCAAGGGATATGCCTGGAGGGCTTCTGGCAGGAATATGTCAGACCTAGTGGGATATTGTTGGAGGGCTGCTTAGGACCAGGCAGGTTTGGTAAAGAACAAACCCTCATCAGTGCTACCTTTTGGGAGCCATCTGTCTCCAGGACTTCCCTCAGTTTTGTATGGGGAAGGTCAGCTGGTTCAATCCAATAAAGAAGCTGGGAAGGAAGTGGTTATTAGGGGATATGGAGATATCACAACCTGAGAGTAAACTGGGAGTTAACTTGGTGGGCAGCCTAGGCTTTCTGGCTATCTGCAATACATATGTATTGATTTATGCCTGAGCTCTGCTTTGGAGTGGGCAAAGTGTTTTTCTTATGGTGCAGAGGATAGTTTGTAGCTATAGCTGCTCTCATGTGGGTCAGCCTGCTCCTTTTGGACTGGAGTTTAGAGCTTGAGCTCTTACAAAGACACTGTAATTGCAGCTTCAGTTTCTCCATACTTTGAAAGTACTGTGATTTACTCCAGGAAAGCAGACCACTATAACCTGGGAGGAAGAGGACTGGGTTCCTACCACCATAGGTCTGGTTCTTTTTTGCCTAGGCATGATCACATACCTTCCAGGTCTTGTCTATCTTACATTGAATTATTAGCCATGAAATCTTCCTGTTGGGAAAAAAAAATGTTTTTGCAAGAACATGTTATATCCATTCCCTACAAAATGAAATACTCCTCAGAAAAAGATGCCTCTGCAGCCTTGTGAATCTGTCAGGAGGCTTTTGCTTATGTGAAGCTGTGGTAAAAACATGTTACCCAAAGGGACTTGACTGCTCTGGAGAGTTTTCTATTATGGATCTGCCATAAACCTCAGCTTTCCTATTTGCCACCTAGAGCTGTGGTAACACAGGAAAGCATTCTGAGTTCCTCACCTAGGAGATGGGTTTTAGCTGAGGCAACACTGCTGCTCACAGGTACCACTACTGCTGCTCTAACTTCTGCTCTCCAAGACTGGAAGAGGGAATAAGAGTGTCCTCACCACTTTCTCCACTTACACACAACTGAAGCTTTTTGTTGCTGACCCAGTGGAAGAACTAAGCCTGACAAAATGAAGAGGGAAAGGGCAAATGCTGCACTGACAAAATATAGGCAGAGGAAGGGACAAGAGATGACATGTTTTGGTCAAGGGGCATCTTGACATCTTTTACAAGTGCACAGGCATGGCCATCTCATTACTCCCAACTAGAAACTTCCTTCCAGACAGCAAGTTCATTCTCCTAGTGATCCACAGAACCCTGGAGGGAAATTTTACTTTCTCTTGCAGCAGGTGGAGGCTTGAAGCTGGCTCCACCAAGGTGGTAGCTTGTTGGAAGAGTGGAGTTCCCATGGTGGGCTGGATAACTTGGGAACAGCAGGCAGCTCAATGCTCATCATAAGGTAGTGTGGTACTGTCTGGGGAATGTGGTGGCCACACTAGATGTTGCCTGTGGCCTTTTCTTATCTCTCTGGATCAATGTTCTAGAAGCAGGACAGTGAATCATTGTGGTCAAGTGGCATGCAGCTCCATGGAAAGAGAACAAGGGAGTAAACATTGATGAGTACATAGTGTTAATGCACAAGTAGGCATCAATGGGTACATAGTGTACAAGACTAAGCACACACAGGTGCCTGTGCTGCTCCTCATGCAATGCATGATTGCTCTAGCTGGAACAATGGCAACAAGAAGTTGGGGATCTCATGACCTGAGCTTTGGTGCCATCTTGTCTTCTGATGTACAAGACATAACCTACCAGAAAGGAAATGGGAGGAGATGATAGTCTGTGTCCCACTCAAGGCTATGCCATTCTGGCTGTGCCAGAATTAAGAAAACAGAAAAGCTCTAGAGACCCCTGTGGAACATACTTATTTTCAAATGTCTGTTGGCCTTTGAAAGAAGGGGAGGATTCTTCTGCTGTGAGAACAGTTTAGCTTGACATGTTCTTCTCTCTTCCTATAAGAAGTAATAAATACCACCCAGACCTGTATTGTCTGCATAACTTAGGAGGAACATAGAAAAATTCTTGTGGTTGAGTCACAATAAGAGGAAACAACTACTTACCTGTCCTAGCAAATAAACATCCCATGTTCTGCACAACCAAGATTAAGATTAGATACTGCACCAGGTGGGAAAGCTTGCCTGTTAGGAAATTGGATACAGTTAATTTCTGATGGTAATTCACCTGTTCCTTGTACGTTAGTAATTTGGCACCTGCTATTTCATGAACTCATGACATCACTCATCCAAAAACTGCAAAAAATATCATGCAAGTTCCTCAAGGTTTGGCTGGGGAAATCCCCAGACTCTACTATAAAAGACCTCCTTTGTCCCATTGCTGTCACATCTGCTGGCTGAGAAGATGAAGCACACACAGGTGCCTGTGCTGCTCCTCATGCAATGCATGGCTGCTCTGGCTGGAACAATGGCAACAACAGAAGCGGTAAGATGGGGATCTCACAGCCTGAGTTTTGCTGCCTTCTGGTCTTTTCCTGTCACTTAGATTGCTGGAAATTCTCTTCAGATTACTGGCAAATGATTAGGCAGACATTGAGATCTCTGCATGGAGGAAGTTTGAAGTATTCCTCCATCCTCCCCCCAACTCATGTATAGGGACTGGGTAATAAATGTAGAAGTGAGGCACAGGTTTAAAATCAGAGTCAAATTCTGCCTTTAGTTAGATGAGTGCAACTCCCAGGGAGGATCTGAGTGGATATTAAATGCTCTGTGTAGCTTCTAATTAATTAGCAAGAAGTTATAGCAAGAAAGGATCCACCTCTTTGATGTGGAAGGAGTTGGGAGGTAGAGGTTTTCCCAGTTGCATGACTGCTGTCTACTCTATGACCAGGTCCATGAAGGCCATACTGAGTGGTTTTTGTGGGGTGCTCTCCCTCTTCCCTGCAGAACTATATCTGGCTGGACAAGAGAGAAGTTCAAATCAAAGCCATCAGTCAGAAAAACAAACACCAAAAGAAACAATAAATACAGGGAAGAAAGGAGAAAATTTGGAAAAAATCCAAAAATAAAAAAAATATATATATATTAATGAAAGATTTATTTTGGGTTTGTACTGCCTTTTTTTATTAATTTAAAAGTGAGTTAAATTACCAGAAGGAAAGGTTTGTGAAGAGCTTAAAAGCTCTTCCAAGTGAAACAAAACCAATTTGGTTCTGTTTGACCCCCTATGACTGCCTTTTGGTATTTCTTAGTGGAAGAAAAAAGCCAAAGCCAAACCCAAACCATTTTAGCTCCCAGTGACTCTGATTTATGTGGTTTAGTCACCATCCAGAAAAAGTCTGTGTACTTCTAGTTACCTTTGGTTTGAAGTTTGGGAGCACTGTGGGTGCAAGTGAATTCAACATCTCCTGGGAAGTTGTTTTTATCTGCTCAAGGAAAGGAGAGTTGCAAAAGTCAAGGTGGAGGTATAATATGTTGTTAAGTTGAGGCTAGAAAGCTTAATATGGGAGACATTCCTCCTCAGTCTGCTTAGCTTTAAGCTAGTTCCCAGTTGGTGTAATTCCCACCATTTGTGATGCTCTCTGTCCTACGTCTGTTAATTGCTACTAGCTGCCCTGTGCTTGTTCAGTGTAATCATAGGAGCACACAAATGCTTCTTCAAATGGGTTTAATTGACAAACTGTCCCACAAAAACTTGTTTATGCTGTACCCTTTAATAGACCTACCCTTTGCTGGCCATTTGGATTTCCTCACCATTCCCTGGCTCAGGAATGGGGCTTAGGCTGGGATTTGGGAAATGCAGAAAGATCCAGGGGGGAGTGTCCTGTTGTGAGGGAAGCCCATTTGATGCTCTGCCTGTCACACCATTTGACATTGGATGTCTTCCTGCAGTTCCCAGTTTGTCACACATTTTGGTGAGACCTCACTATGGGTGACAGCATGCTTCAGCAAGGTGATGCACCATGCTCTGCACACTGGGAATGTGGCAGACCTTTAGGGACACACAGGACAGTGCCAGGGTGACAGCCACTCTCCTTGCAGTGCCAGGAAGACAGGCACCAGCCACAGATGCAAGTTAAAGAGGATGTATATAGTCTTACTACATAAAAGACTCCCAGGGTGGACCTGGCTGTATCCTTGGCAGTGTGGTGGCTTCCTTCAGCTCTCACTTCCCCACAGTAGGATGCTATCTCCTCCATAGTGCTAGTAGCAGAGCAGGACACAAGCCCCAGCCATCACAGCTTGCAGCCTGACAACTTGGCATGAAAGTGGCAGCAAGTCCTGAGCTGAGAGGCTGGAGCATGAGCTGGGTGGTGAGAAGCAGACATCCTGGAGAGTAAGCTCCAGATTTAGGGCAGAAGGGCACAGTGCTGTCATTTTAGGCTGCCATGCAATCTCCTCCTGGGCAGGCTGAGTGTCCTCTGCCTTGCACTGGTCACACAGAGCCTTTCTTCAAGATGAGGTGTCTCCGAAGTGATACACTGCCCAGGGAAATGTTAACTTCAGCAGCAGAGCAGAAAAACCTCATTTTAGGGTTGCTGGGGATGGCTCCCATAACCTCCCAGAACAAAACCAAAGTGCTTTGGAGCTGCAGGATGGGGGCTGGCAGGTGGGGAAGGGATGGATATGCAGGAATTCATACTGAAAAAGACTCTTCCTTTGCTTTTTAGACCTTTCCTCTCAACGTGACGCTGCCATTTCTGCCTAGCGAGACGACTGGCACCCTGCACACTGCCCCAAAGGTATAACCATTGCTGCTCTCCAGTAAAGTCCAGGCAAGAGCAAACTTAGGGACTTGTGCCCCACTCTTCAAATGCTGTAGTCACTCATACCCTGAGAGAGGAACATCAGATAGGCAGCCCATGAAAAACATTTAGACATTCAGCATTTTAGGCAGTAGGAGACTCCGCAGATCATCAGTGGTGCTGCCATGCCATTTAATACCTTAAATTGCATCCAAATCTGTGACTGCTGAACTGGACCCCAAGCATGAAACATCTGGGGCTGTGGGGGTTTGATGGCAAAGTACCAAACAGTTTGGTGGTTACACCTCCCAGGAGGATGGGAAGACTTCTTTTCAGCTCTGTTTTCTCATGTAAAACACAACAGGGCCTTGAAACTATCTTCTGAAATGTTCCCTCTTGTGGTTGCTGGGGATGAGAAAATCTTGATTCTCCATGTTCTACCTAGCTCAAATTTTATTCCACTATGTGCTGACAGAGGGACTTTGATCTGATTTCTGTGCTTTCTGGTACATGGTCTGCAGGTTTCAGGCTTTGGTTTCTCTCCCTCTCTCTGTCAGTGGCTGCTTAATAACATATTTGTTTTGGAGCAGATTCAATGGGACACACTTGCTCTGAATGGTCATATAACCTAGTACCAACAACAGAGCTTGTCCAAAGCACAGCTCCAGATCATCTCTGGAGATACCCAAAACCCACCTGGACATGGTCCTGTGCAACCTGCTGCAGGTGAACCTACTTTAGCAAGGGAGTTGGAGTAGGTATCTACAGAGGTCCCTACCAACCCTACCATTCTATGATTGTATGATTCTGTGATCAGACTGGAGATAGTAGGCAGCTTTATGGCATGTCTTCATTGGCCAGACTAACTCACTGTGGCACCTGGGATGTGTGGAGGGACCTCTTCTGAGAGAGAGATGAGTCCCTGGCTCCAGTAGAGTATTTAGAATGTTAAATGGAGCCAGAAGTCTCTCTTTGAATCTCAGTAGCAGGACTCACCTCAGTAGCAGGACCCAAACCTCATCCATCTCCTTGCTCAGCTGAGATGGCCTCTGTGCCTGCTGCATCCTCTGTCCCTGCTGCATCCTCTGTCCCTGCTGTGTGGTCTCTGTAGATGCCATTCTTTGTATTGGGATGAGTGAGTAGCTAATTTAAAGCTGTGACTCCCACTGGGCTACAGTGTAGCTGGAAATTAAGGACTGAAACAGTTAGGTGCTTTGAGGATTTAACCTTATGTCCACAGTTAGGCAGCAAAAAGAATTTCCTGGTTTTCAGAAAATTGAGTAACTGCTGCCTCCTACTCCCTCTCTTGACTTGAAGGGATGTGGAAAAGGAACATTTCTCATAGCTTCAAATATGTATATGTAACAGCTTAATTTTGCAGAGTGAAATGTTGCTGTCAAGTCCTTGCTGTAAGCTAGGACAGTTTGCTCTCCTTTAAGCACTCTGTGTAAATTATTAAACTTTAAAAACCATACAACTCCATCCAAAGTTAACAGCCTGTCTTGTGCATTTTTCTGCAGGACAAAGTAAGACACTTTTGTTATATGGTTGTCATTTGACTAGTATTATAGTTGGATTGAAGCACTTATTGACCCCAGGGGCTTTTAACTAGAAAATGCTTCTTGGTCTTGTCAACATCATGATCCCAGTGTTTGTAATGTCAGTGGGAGGATGGAAGCAGTTCTATCTGCCCAGGCTTTCTACTCTTTTGGGTAAAACTGTTTCTTGGCTTGGATGCAAGCTGCATTTACTGCAGTAAAGCTCTGCCTTCAACTCAAGGCTCTGTCCTAGCACAAATGTTCAACTGTAAGGATTGGTTTTCATAAGCACTTGACAGATCATCTGAATACCTTTATGAGTGGGTTGTTCAGCACATGAATCAAACATGGTGCCTCTTGATACACTGAGGACTATGTACAGTAAAGACTGTAGCTGATAGCAGTGTGTACAATGTATAGTTCACACTATAGTAAGGATGGAAACATACATATGGATGCAATACTATATATATTGTATACTCTCTTGGGATACATATACACATATATTTGTTTCATACACAAAAGGGACAGAATACAACACCTTCCACACAAAAATTAGCATGCCAGTGCACAACACTCTTACAGAAGGTCTCCTATAACCACTAAGCCTCATTTCTTTCTTCCCTTGTTCCCCTCCATCTGTTACTTTTGTTATTGCTGAGCAGTTTGCCATCCCAGTCATGCCCATATATGCAGAGGACTCAGAGGTGCATCTAAGTGACTTAGGAATCTATTTGTCACTGTAATTTAGGTACTGATAGTCATATAGAATGGTTTAAGTTGGAAAAGACCTTGAAGATCATCAAGCCCAACCATTAACCTGGCACTGCCAAGTCCACCACTAGACTATGTCCTTAAGCACCACATCTACATGTCTTTTAAATACCTCCAGAGATGGTGACTCCACTACTGTCCTGGGAAACAACCCTTTTGATGAAGACATTTTTCCTAATACCCAATCTAAACCTCCCCTGGGGCAACTTGAGGCCATTTCCTCCTGTCCTATCACTAGTTACTTGGGACAAAAGACCAACACCCACCTCTCTACCACCTCCTTTCAGGTAGTTGTGAGTGAGAAGACCTCCCCTCAACCCCAGAAACTTAGAAATAGTTTGCAGTGTATTCTCTGTGGGATTTTCAGAAGTGCTTTGGTTAACCTACCTGGCAGGAAATCAATGGAATTTATGTTCTGGGACATTCTGGAATGCCATGAGTACTTCTCTGCTTTCTTTCATGTTAAAGGTCTACAGCAGCCTGTCTATGAGTTTTATGGCCCATGATGTTTGAATAGCACAGATAAAAAGGTCTTTTCATGCTTTCTTTCAAAATGAGACACACATTTTTCTTTATGGCTGCAGTAAAGAGGTTGCCAGGAGTGTGAACTGGGATCATTCCTACTTGCTGCTCCTCTCGAGCTCACAGATCAAGACAGTTTTGCTGCTGGCCATCACTGCATGATCTGGACTGGTTTGGCAGTGAGGATGCTAGTTGAAATCACTGTGAAAAAACAAGTGAAGAAGTGGTGAAATGCCAGTTTTGTTGTTTGCTTGTTTATTTTTAAGATGGAGAGAGAAAGAGAAAACAGATGAATAACACTGGCATTTCTGCAAGGCAGGAGGAGAGGTTGTAGGAAGAAGTGGCCAAGAGCAAGCCTGTGGCTTTAAAATATGCAGCTGCATTGAAGTGTGTGGCAGAATATTTTAAAGTAACATCAAATATCTTTATTAATAAATTCATGATAGGTTTATGAACCAGGAAACATTTTGTGTACAAACAAAAAGAGAACTGCTCCAAACTTACTCAGTATTCAGCCCAGTGTTTATGGGAAATGATGTGCTTTGGCTGTAAATTATGGCAAGATCATGAATTGCCAGCCCTGACCTTTCCATACACCATGCCCATTGCTCCAGTAGTGATGCTTTAAGCATGCAGATAACCAGGGCAGGGTGATTCATGCTAATGGCATAGGCAATAGCTTTGCAAACTATCCAGAGAGGGCTGGGATGGGCAGACTGTGATGTGTGGCTGTCAGGTGCAATATTTTGTAGCAAAATAAGTATCTCTTCATTTACTCAATCACCTTTCAGTGGCATATAATTAAATGCATGTGCCTGTTTGCTGGGGCTGGCTGAGAAACTTCAAATCAAGCAATTTTCTTTTCAAAACTTTCCCTGTTATTGGTTCTATTTTGATGCTTTCCTCTCTTTGGATGGAAATGACTAGATAATCTGATCTATTCAGGCTAACAGAACAGTAACTCTAAGACCTAGCTCACTAAGTTATTATTTTCCTGCTGTTGTGTGCTTTTCTATCTGCTGGAAATGTTTCAAAGTCTTAGGAACATTGTCCACAAAATTGGCAAAGGAAGGACTGTTACATGCCTCTGTTTTTCCAAGGGTAAAATCTTTACAGCAATATTTAACTAATCCCAGAAAGATTTGTAAGGCTGACTCATAGAAATTACTAGATGTTTTCAGTTCTCTGGGAAGAAAAAGGTGAAAGATGTCTAATAAAGTTGTTAATTCCATAATTGTTGCAGCCCATGTTACTGTCAGGGATGAGCTTCTGATTCCAAAGAAGAATGTTAACACTTTTGTTTTCCTTACTGGTTTGTCTTGCAGTTCTTTGCCAGTGTGCCAGGCTCTGTGGATGAGGAGGGGACCTGCCAGTGCTCTGTGTACCTGCCTGACACCACCTTTCCAGTGCTGAAGGCTGAGCAATTGGAAATTATAGCCTTAAACCTCTCCAAGAAATTTGAGCTGGAGCTTTCTCAAGTAAGGTGTTTTTTCCTCATCAGCACCAAAACAAAAATGTGTACCTTTGCTGGAAAATGGTAGAAAAAATGGTGAAAAAGTACAGCAGGCAGCTTTTCTGGGATGTGTGTTTCAAACAGCTCTGTAAGAAGAAGGAGAAGGGCAATTAAATCTTGAGTCTTTGACCTTGTAGGATGTCATCCATTTAAATATCCTTAGGTCTCTTTTCTAGGCCTTTGCAGCTAGAGGCATATGGGATTTTTGGAAGAATAGTTATGTTTTTCCTCTTTTGGCTCAGTTTTATTGGTTTGTGATTGCTACACAGAGTTAGAGGAAGCCAAGCCTCCTGCTCTTTCATGTGTTGTTATTTGTATCAAGCCAGCCAGATTGTAAAAGGGGAATGAAGGGAAAGAGGAGAAAGGTCACCCCAGCCTGGAGTGAAGAAGTAGGTGAATATTTGCCCCTTCACTTCTTCTGCTCTCACAGATTAAAAAAATCAAATCTCTTCCTTGTCAACATCTGAAGCTGTGGCAGTGAGCCTGCTGAATTATGCATTGCTGCTGAAGACAAACACACCTTACACTGATTTGGCTTCTTGCTGCATGAATTCAGATCCAGTTTTGTTGTAAGGAACTTGGGCAAAACTATCCATGCTGCAGTGCACTGGGTGAAGCTGCCTGTGAAGACAGAATTCTGTCTTTGGCTTTTGATAGTGGGTAAATATTCAGGATTGAGATTAGGTGTCCAGCAGAAAGTGTTTTCTTCAGGAGCCAAGCATCTTAAGAAATGCAGCATCCTTGAATTAATCAGCAGAAAAGGCATAGCATTAAATTATAAATTGTAACCATAAATATTCATAACTCTTCTCTGGTATAATCAAGAACAGATAAGAAGTTGTGCATTAAAACCACATCACCAGGCAGAGGATGCTGTAGTAAGATCTTTCTGTTCAAATGAGTTGTGTTCAGAGAGCTAGAGCTAACAATGCAACACATTCAGCTGTCAGCAGGGATATGAAGGACAAGCTGACAGAAGTTCAATTGCCTCCAAGTACAGGAGTTACCTGATCCCTTGCAGCATGGAGGTGTAGCTCAGAGTTAATGATCCATGAAAATTACTGAGATTTCAGGTCCTCATCCTGTTCCCACTCTGGTCACTACCAGCATTTTAAGCTTATTGTACTGGAACAGGATCAGAGGTATGATTCCCAGCCAGAATGTTGGCATTATTCTTCAAGGTGTTTGTGTAGCACATTTCCCAGTCTCTTGTCCTGGTGTAGCCAATCTCTTCCCAATACTTTCCTCAGAATGGTGCATGTTTCCTTCAGGATCTGTGACTTACCTGCTAGTACCATGCTGATCTGCAGAGTATGACCTCTCTGTGTGGGCAACATCAGATCTCCATTAAATTCAGACATCTTGCTCATTGTAAAGACACAAGTTACTAGAAATGCCTCAAATTAGGTGTTCAGGTTTGTATTTGAAACTCACTTTTATATTCAGGGCAAGCTGGATCTCCACTGTGGACTTCAATGTCTAGGTTGCCAGGTGGTGTCAACTGGTGTAACTGTGTTGTCATCCTCAGATGCCCAGCAGTGAACTGCAGTGTAGACACTGACCTTGACTTTCAATTCTCACTGCAGACAGGGACAATTCTTGACCTAACTCAGGCTTCATGAAATTTCATCCTGCTGAGACCAATCGTCCAAGCACTGTTACAAGGCACCTAGTTTATAGATAATGTGTGACATATACTTTGTTGTGATATAGGCAAAGAGAGACTTGGGGAGAGGAATGAAAATGAGCAGATTGCATTTTGGTGTAACTCTCAGATTTCTCAGTAAAGATGTTTTTCTCTAGAAAGAAGAAAGGTGTCAAGCATTGCCCTATTGATATCTGAACATAAGTAATCTGAGATCCAGTGATGCATGAATCTCCATGTTTAAAAAGACTTCACCTTTCCAACTGTGGAAAAAATCCTCCTTACACAATCCTGTATATGACTTTAGTCATGATAATACTAAGAGAAAGAAGGAAATAATGAAATGCAGAAAAGCCATTTTTGATCACTATTAGAAATGATCCTCAGCAAATTCCTAGGGAATCACACTCAAATATGACCTAATCTCACCACAGGTGTGGGAATTTCTACTGAATGCTTCCTTCTAGGCTCTGAGAGTCCAGGCTTTAATCACTCTTCCAAAACACCTTTGAAGCTTGCAGGGGCTTTTCCTAGGTAAAAGCTGCAGGATTGGACCCTCTTAAGGATGCTTTCTATGTGCTAGAAGTTCCAGATAAACAACCTGATTGAATTGTTAACCTTTTGCCTGATTGTAGGCTAATTCAAAAAGCAAGGGGGTCCTTTTATAGAATCAGCAGGCAAGGAAGCTCACAGATAAAGAGATGCTCTCATGTGCCAAATGAGTACAAACTGTAAGCTGAAAATACCATACTAATTTTTCCTCTGTCACATCAATCTTTGCCAGAATAATTATGATTACAGGAGAAAATTAACCTTTCAAAGCTGCTCTTCTCAATAGGGAAGGGGAGAGGACACCTCTGGAACAGGGATAGATCAGCACATGATTGCAAGGAGGGAAAGTGTCTCCCAGAACTTGACTTACACTGGCCACAACATCCTCACATTATGAAAACTGGAGGAAAAAAAAGCATGCCTGCCCTCTGCCAGGAACAGCTGCTTTCAAAACAGGTTAACCTGCAGTGGAATTCTTCTCAGTGGCAGATTGCTTGCTAACCTTGCACCTTACAGATCTGTAGAGGCCAGCCCTGCCAGAAGCCACTGTCCTGGGCCAAGTGACTTCAGAGAGCTGCTGGTTTTGTCACTTCTTTCTTCTCTTCCCTCAGTCCTACTGCTTTTTTCTTTCACATCTTCATCTTGAACCTTTGTTCCCTCTTCTGTACTCACCCAATATGTGCTGGAGAAGTGTCTATTTGCATGCTGCAAGACCTGCTTTGATAAATACCAATTGCAAGTAAATGACACAGGAAATGAGCATTGCAGATTTTTCCTGCCCTTTTCATTCCAGCAGGATGACAATGCTTGGAAAGGAGGCAGAACTGAAACTGAGGACTTTTCTTTCCTACAAATGCCTCACATGGCTTCATTCTCTTCCTATAAAAGGCTAATACAGGCCCTATACACTCAACACTTTAGGCTATTTAATTGGTCTGTGTCCCTAAATATGGGGTATGCACAGAATTCCTGTGCCAGCCTGTCAGCAGACAACAGCCAATCCCTTGCTGATAGATGCAGTAGAAGAGCAGGGATTACAAGCTGCTTAAATCTATCTGCCAAGCAACAGAGCAACATCATGTTCCTTTTTTTCAACTGAGATTTCTAAACTACAGAAACCAGATCTGAGCTGATAGCAATGTCCACACAGGGCATTGCAATGTTGAAAATATGTGCTGGATTGGTCTGCAAAAGCTCTGTTAAAGCAGCACTGCAGAGAAAATTATATTTGTCCAATAATTCACCAGTGGAGCTATTAGCTTAAGTTCATGCTGATGCTGGTGTGGCTGTACAGAGCACTGCAGAATGCTAGGGCTAGTTCAGGCTTAATGTGTGTGGATCTCTCTCAGCTATACATCACTGGAGGGTGTTGACATGTCCTTAAATGACCTAGATGGTTGACTGAGTGAAAACCCTCTGAGGTGGGAGGAGAACTTCAGGTCTGTGGCCTGCAGCCCACTCTAATCAGGGCTGAAATAACTACGTATGCCTTATTCCAGCCCTCAGCATTTTGTCCAGGCTTTGAGGACCCTGGAGAAAAGTCCAGATTCACAGATTTCTCACTAATGAGTAGCTATCACTGATTCCAGCAGTCTATTTATTTCAGTGGTTTGCAGATTTGGTCTGTATTTGCATTAGTGTTAGTATTAGCATTAGTATTGCTATTGCTATTACTATCACTATCACCATTGCTATCACTATTACTATACTATTACTATCACTATTACTATTACTATGAGAAAGCTTATTAGTACCCAGGTAGATTTCCTAATATCTCCATGATATACAGAGCTCCACACAGCAGAGAAATTTTATTCAGACATGGACTTGCTTCATATTTCTCAGGCTGTACTAATATATGTTTCTGTTTTCTGGGTTTTCTTTCTGTTTGAGTTTTGGTTTCTTTTTGGGCAGACTCTATAGACATAACAGTTTAAATATTGCCCTTAGAAGATTTTTTTCAGGAGACTTTCTTTGAGGATAACTTCCAGCTCCAAGCTGATTTTGATGATGAGTGAAAGTGTAAGGTCCAACTACATCTGGCTTTTCCAAGAACACTGTCAAGTTCTTCCTATTATTCTTTCCTGAACAGATGATGGTGATAAATAGGACAAAGGATTTTAGCTATCTCTCTTGCTAACCAGTTACAAGAAACTGGGTCTAGATCTTCATATTCTATTATTTTCTGATTCATTGTCATAAATAGCTTAACTTGCAGTTACCCTCTCTTGACCTAAGAGATCTTGAGCATCCAGTGTTATGAGTCAGGGAGCTTCTGATGCAGCTTATGGAAATTTGCCAGTTTCTATCAGAGCAGCTCAAGGGTCTGGCTGCACACATTTAGAACAGAAGATCTGTTTCAAACTCTGATTTAAATGTGTGGGATTGAGCAGCCTGGTTTTGGTATATACATTATGTATGTGCATGCAGAGGTTTGGGAGTGAGTTCTTTCAGATTTATACTGTAGTTGTGCCACTGTTGAAAGATCTACTTTTGAAAAGAGGATCTTCTCTCTTATGATTCTCCTTCTTAAGCCACATTACTGAATACTTTGTGATCTTAAAGGATCCTTTCTGCCCTTCATGAATTTCCACATCATGAATTCCTGCACCTCCTCTTTGATACACAAGGCATTCCATCAGAATTGGGAAGAATTGTTTTGGTAAGTGTGAGTTTTGAGGTCCCTGTCCCAGGGGCTTCTGCCAAAACAGGAAACAATGGTCCATGATCTTCACACCATGACAGGATTTTAGGTCATAGAATCATAGAAGGGTTAGAACTGGAAGAGACCTTTAGGGGTGATCTAGTCCAAACCCCCTGCTGTGAGCAGAGACACCTCTAACCAGATCAGGTTGCCCAGAGCCCCAGACAACTTGACCTGGAATGTTTCCAGGGGTGAGGCCTCTACCATCTCTCTGGGCAACCTGTTCCTGTGCTTCATCATTGAATTTTAGAATGAATATGGGAGAGAAATGATGTATCTTTCCCAAACTGTTCCATTTCAAGGAATTAACATTTTCCAAGGAACGCCCAAATCTATGCAATGTTCTTAACATTCTGCATCACAGTGCTTGTGCTCTGACCTTTATCTCAGCAGATACCTGCATGAAAATATATTTATCCTGACAGCTGTTTAATGGTTTAAAGGCTGAAAAAGGCTGCTGTATAAATTACTTCCACTAAAACCTGCAACATATTTTACACTTTCATTTAAACCATATTTGCTTTTTAACACTGGATTTAAACTTTTCTCCCCTGTCCAAAAACAAACCTCAAACCATTTCTGCCAGCATTTGACACAATTCACATGTACACAGGATAAAATCCTATTTGGATTCAGAGTTAATAGGAAATGAAGTTGAAAAACTTGGGAATTCTTTGTTTCATGTTTCATCTTCCTTGGGTTGCTTACCTGAGATAATTCACTGCAGATCTTCTAATAACATCTTTACCAATGTAAGTTCTTGGCATACTGAGGATAAAATTAGCTCACAGAGACAATACTGGCAAAGAAGTAAAACCATGGAAGCCTGTGAGTAAAATTCTGCCTTCAGTTATCCCCAGGCATTCCTGGAGGGATTTTATGGAACTGCCAACAATAAGTGAGGGTTAAATTTCACATTTTTTATGTATGTGATGAGAATTTCATTTGTGGAGTTTATGTGAAGAATATATATGTCAGTTATGTGGAATTTATGTATGGGGTCCTCAGAAATACAATAAAGATGCTGAAAAGGCTTCTCTTACTTGCTAACCTGGACTTGACTATGTACCTTTTTCTTGTGCTTTCTTTAAGGTTAGAGAGTACACAAAAGTGATTGAAGTGTACCAGAAGAAAATCCTTAATCTAACCATCAGAGTGGAGCATATGGAGAAGCACAGTATATCTTACACAGAGCTGGACTTCCAGTTACTGAAAGTGGAAATCAGTGACCTAGACAGATTGGTCACACAGCTGAAATCCAGCCTGGTTGGAAGCAATGTCGTTGTTGAACAAATATTTTTGGAGGTATTGCCAAAGTCTAAATTAGCCACAGAGGGTTCAAATGTACAGAAAGTCTATTCCCTCTTTAGTGTTTAAGTTGAGGCAATGTAGCCTGTCTTTAGTGCAGCCAGTGGGGTTCTTTTAGTGTTTCATCAGCATAAATGAAAAGAAAGTTTGACCTTAAATGTGTTAACATCTTTTTCCTTGATATGGAGCACAGAAAAGCAAAGAAACCCCCAAACAAATGGAGACCACTTTGTTTTTGCCAGATATCTGCCTGAAATTTAACAGCTTCTGCACAGTTTTAAGGACACAAGCTGATTAAATTATTACAATAAATATTAATTTATAGACCACCATGCTTGAAAGCCTCTGTGCTTTAACTTAGATAATTAAAAAATTAGCTCCTGGTTGCTAGGGCTGTGGCCCAATCAATAGGAAATCAAGAAGTGGGAAAGACTATCACCTTCCCAGCAGACTATAAATCACTGTTTCCAAATTGTAGTTAATCACTCACCTAGAGAGAATAATTACTTCAGATGGAAAGTGAAATATCATTTTCTCCGTTGTCCTCTAGGTCATCAAGTAGGCAACTGAGAACTTTATTTACCTGTAGGAGTAAAACTTCTAGGTATATGTACTTTTTATATAGAATAGTTAAGATGTGCCCAAGACTTAGCAGATATTTTTGTACTCCATATAAAATAGCACTATATTTTTGTATGATGTTCTAAAAGTGAGTGTTGAAGCATTCCCTAGTAGTCACATACCTCTGCTGGAAAAGAAAAGTTCCAGCTAGCAGAAGGAGACCTATCCCTAGGAGCATTCCTTTAACCCTCTCCTGTAGCAGCCTCTGTGGTATGATCAACCCTGCCTGCACATATCTAGGAAAGAAAGCTGACAGAATTTGAAGCTTGTTCTCCTTCTTTTTCCCTCTAGATCAGGAATCTGACTATACTGGTAGATGAACTGGAATCACTGGACAAAAACAACATCCTTGCCATTCGCCGACAGATTGCGTCTCTGCAGAGTCGATTGAAAGAGTGTGAGGAGAGCAGAAACAACACTACAGTACCCCCTTCTTTCCCACCAGGTAAGCATTTCTGTTGTATAGCAGATAAGAAACAACATCCTACATGGGTAGAACAGTAAATGCAGAGATTTCCCTTTGTTAATATTAAATACAATTGTAATGATACAACTTACCTCTTGAAAAACTGAGCAGACAGCTCCTAATGTTTCATCAAGGGGTTCAAAAGGAAAACGAGGGCAGGAAACAAACTCTTCCAGACAGAGTAGCTGTTTTAAACTGGAAAAAGTTGTAATATTCCTCTCACTTGCTGTGCAAAACCCTTGTCTTTTTTCAAAACAATTGCCTTTTTATTTTTTTTGTGTGTGTGGAAAATGCTTTCTTTTTTTTTTCTGATCATCTCTGATATTTAATGGTTCCTGTGAAAGTGACCTGTGTCCTGGCCATTCTGCTTTAGTGCTGCTTGGGAAGTGGATGAGCAACAGTTGAGGCACTAAAGCTGTTGATGTGCAAGCTCTGGAAGGTAGCTTTGCATGAAGATTCCTTTTGCTTCATAGGCAAAAGATTCTTCTAAATCAGAAGGTCAAGAACCTTGGGGGAAAATTCTGGTCTCAGGGAAATAAGTGGGAACTTTATTACTGAAGTCAGGGAACTAGGATTTTATCATTTTCTGAACAAGGAATGACTCTGTTTTGGGGCTTAGATCAGTGGTTCCCAGAGTGCAGTTCATATACAAGTAGCAACTGACACAGGGCATGTGGTAATTAGTTTACAGCTGGAATGATTTTTGTCTTGCCAAAACATTCAGTTTGAAAAAACAAGCTGTTAGTCAGTCATAGTCTGAGAAATTTTGAGAGTCAGGTATGATACCTTGGAGCAAACCACTTAGGAAACACTAGTTTAGGTTTGGCAGGTCAAGCATTCCACTCATTACCAGACAGGAGGATTTCTTGAGCTGTGATGATCCCCTAAATGTTTTACATACAGGGTGTTCCTTTTGACAGAGTACTGTGAGAGAGAAAGTGCTCTGTTGTATACAGTACCCAGGGGAAAGATCCTGATTTTTCATGTAAGCTGGTTAGCCATCAGCCAGAGGAGCCCATAAAAAAGGAGAAGTGGTGACCAGCTGGCAAGGAGCACAGATTTGCACCTACCAGCATTTACCTCTCATCACCTGGGAGTCAGCTCTTTCAAATGTCTGGTTGGAAAAGTGAAAGGCAGAAATCCAGATTTCCCTTAAGGTCAAGAGCCTTCCCTTTTGAGATCTCCTCAGGGCTTCATAGCAATGCAGGCAGATGCTGCACTTCTCTTGACAGGCTGCCTGAGTAACATCCTGCCAAGGGATCAGGCAGGAGAGAAAGCTGAAACTAAAACCTGCCCTGCAACATCTCAAGGCCCTTCTCTGCTCCTTAAGCAGCAATGAAAAAGGAAAAAAAAACCAACCCAACAAAAAAAGCAATGCTTGAAAGTATTGGGAGGACATCTCCTTGATTTATTGAGGGTGATGGTGTGTGGAAAGAAACAGCTCCTTTCTCTTCAAGCCTACAGCAAGCCTTTGTTTTGGTGAGAAGTACTGAGCTCTGGAACAAGAATACTGTGTTCTTCCATGAGTGATGGAGGGAGGTGCTGCTTTCATGCCTGGGTGGTTGGCATGGGTGTCTGTGGGGTATAGGAGCTTTCACAGAGTGGGAACAGGAGGTCTATGCATCACATTGCAGCTCCATGCAGGGATGGAAGAGTCACACCTAGAGCAGGGTGATAGCTCTGGGATGGGTAAAGGCAACCACATAGGATTGTGACTGTAATAGAGTTATTCAGCATTGCTTCTTAGGACAGGGTGGGGAGATGGATAGAAATTTTCTGGGACAAAATGGTATTGTTTTAGCATTGCCTTATTCCTGAACAGTGTGCCAGCTAGCTCAGGCACTTCATTGTGTAGGAACCACAGAGCAGAAAATAGCCTAGAAAGCCAAAACCACAGGTGGTGTGAACAATAAAAGCTCCATTGGTTACCAGGGAATTAACACCACTGACATCTGATGAGGACACCCTCTGGTTTTATCTGTGAGTTTATCTCCTGCCCATGGCAATAGGAATGCCAGAGGGGTCAGAAGATGTGTGTGGGTGTATTTTCATGGCCACCTTTAGAGTGATGGTGGTGTCTGAGGCTGGCTCAAAGAAATGACAGCACAAGTGCAAAGGGCTGGCAAGTTTTCTGCCTGTTGGGATATGCCAGCCATTCAGATAACCAAGGTGTTGTGTGAGTTCAGATCCTTGCTCATCCATGAAGGGCTGGTGTATCCTGACTTTGTGTGCCTGGCAGGGAGCAAACATTCTCTAGCCAGAAAACTTTGTAGTGCAATTACATGTCCTGCAGACTGTACCTGAAAACAAGTGGAAGTAGTAAGATGTTACTGCTTAGGGAGATGGAATGGGTATGTGACAGAGCTGCATTTTCTAGATGGTCAGTTTGGAGGCTTTGCATGGATGCTCACACCTAAGCCTCTGAAGTTCCCTAGCACTCATTTACATGTATGAACACAATTTCCATAAGTTCTCCCTGCAAGCTTGAATGCCTTGAATTCTTGCCAAACCATTTGGCCTTGCCCTGCTTTTAGTTCATATTATATTTATAATGTTTATATTAAACTGACTCTTTGTCCTGTTTCCAGGCTGAATTTTCTTCCCCCCTTCATCCTCTCTCCTGCATATTTTGGGTAGGCAACATGAACTAGAAAGAGCTTGGCTAATCCCCAAGCTGTCTAAGACCATGAGTCTAAAGGCAAGTTTAATTAAGGCTTCTTGCTTCTCAGTGTTGTAGTACACAGCCCCTCTGACTCTGCCTCCCAAGGCTTTTGCTACTGGATTTCTCAGAGTGAGCAGGCCTGTTCTCAACCAACCTTGCAGAAAGAAACCAGTGATGTCCATTTGCCTTTCTTCCTGGCTGGAGAGGTGTGTGTCTGAGAGTCTGAGCTAGGGGCAGTAAACACATAGTTAACTGTCACTATCATTGGCTTTCCTAGCTGCAGCAGTTCCTGGCATCTCTCTCCTCACCATTCCAGTGGGAAGAAATAGGTATCCATTTGTTTTTCTTTTGTGCTGGTCTCATCTGGCTGCATTAGAGCAGCAGGTATAGAGAGAAAAGACCCCAGGATGATTCTCTGAGGACTCTGCAGCAGATTCTTTGTCACATCTCACTGAAATGGTTGAAGAAAGGCAGCAGGGAGAAGTGAGTCAGATGAAAGTCTCAGAGGGGAAAAAAAAAAAGAAAGAAAGGGAAAAAAGGAGCAAAGCTGTTTCCTTCTGGCTTTTATACATTTAGCAATTAAGGATTGCAAGTTACTGGTGAATAGGTCTCAGCAGGAGGAAGATATGGTGTAGCTCAGGCAATCCTGTTTGAGGCTTAGAGTGATTTCACTTTTACCATATATTCTGCCTCCTATGTACCCAAGAAGTCTGTACTTCTTAAGAGTTTTGGTTTGTGTTTTGAGATGAATACTTCCATACACAAAGAGAGAGAGACATGCTTACAGACAGTCAAAAAGAGCTGGCCAGTGCCTTCTCTTCAAGACTGCCTGAACTGCCCCTAGAGATGTGCATTTCTCCATTGGCAATGGAGGAAGGAAGCTTAGCTGAGACACCTGAATTTTTAGTTGCCTGAAGGTAGGCCAGATTAATTCCAGCCCTCCACCTCATCCCCTGTTAGATACTGACAACATAAGTCTTCTTCCATGCAGCTGTCAGCTTGTGTTTGTGCTCTGTGATACTGGTGACGACTGAGATGTTTGTGTGGGTCTTCTTGTGTCAG
This sequence comes from Galbula dea, assembly GCA_013399015.1. Classification (NCBI taxonomy): domain Eukaryota; kingdom Metazoa; phylum Chordata; class Aves; order Piciformes; family Galbulidae; genus Galbula; species Galbula dea. The sequence goes on along the minus strand of VWZX01005355.1, from coordinate 3,675,611 downwards.
TGAGAGACTAGAAGGCAAGATGAGCCTTTCCCTGAGCAGCTCTGTCTCCTGTCTCAAGCTGGTAACAGCTAACACATCTGGATACAGTGGTTAGTGTGATGGGAGAGAAGGATGCACGTCTGGTGCTCAGGAACGTGTGTGTGTGGCACCAGCTCACTCCTAGTCTGTGCCCCTCATGGGAGTTCCTTTAAATGTGGGTCCCACCTTGTCTCATGATCTTCAGCTGTGTAGGTGAAATGTGGTCCCTCCTCCAATCAGATGCAGATGTTTGATGAAGGGAGGCTGTTGGAATTTTTGGGGCACCAGTTATTTTTGGCTGATGTGCTCTGTGAGTGCTTTGAAGGGAAGTGGGTGAAGCGAGAACCCATGGGATGTATCTGATGCTCGGTGCTGCAGCCTCTTAGCCCAGCAAGGCAACCTCCCTCCAGTCCTGACAACTAAGTGCTAGCTCCTCTTCTGATGAATCAGAAGGATTAGGACACAACTGAGCTGAGATACTTGGTTTTTATATAGGGACAAGGAGAAGTATGTGTGCATGTACCTATGTTAGTTCTGTTGCCTGTGTTCTCCATAAGCATGAAACAAATGAGGGCAAGAATAACCAGGATGTCATTTATCAGTGGCCCAAAACAGAGGAGAAAGGAGTTAAAAACTTGGAAGTTTGAATAATGCATATGGATTTATTTCAAGTACCTTCTAATATTTACAAAATTACATGACACTTTGTTTCCTTTGTGCATTTTTTTCCCCCCCAAGATCCAGACAAGGAGGCAAGTTTAGATTAAACAAACAACAATGAATTCTTCTGAACTTGTGCCGAAGACAGATCACTCCCTGACTACCACAGAGTTTCTTGGTTAAAAAAAAAAACAAACCCAAAGATAATAATAATTCTGGGAGAGTTTTCAAGGAAATCCAAACCAAGTACACACTCTATAGCAACCTCAGACAATTTTTGCTGTCATTAAAAGAGAACACGCTTCGAACTTTATTTTAATAATTCATTGTTTCATAAATAAAAACCAAACAAGTGTTCAGCAGAGAGCTCTCTTTAAGGGGAGAAATAATAATTTATTATTTCTTTTGTAAAAAAAGGTCCTCTCTGCTGAACACACGTTTGTTTTTTATTTATGAAACAATGTATGAATTATTAAAGGAAATCTGGAATTGTGTTCAGCTTAATGACATGAAAAATGATTTGAGGTCGCATATAGATGAGCTGAGCACCACTTCACTTCCTGCAAGCTTAGCTGCTATGTTTTTCTAAACAAATCAAGAGGTTTAGAGCATTTAATAACCATTTAATTCTGAAATAAGTTTATTGTGGTTTAAGCACAGTAATATATTCAATATGTCACCAGCTTGAAAAAAAGCCCTCGTGCTGGAGGTAACAATACATAATAGAGATATAAAAAACTAAAGCCCCAACAGTTCCATGTGATTGATGGAGTTGGCAGGCTGCAAGTCATTTTGCATGTCTGCCTTAGCTTTCTTCATTGCATGAGCTGAGGTGCAAGCACCTCCAAACGTTGGTATCTGTGCCAAGTGCTGGAGCCATGTTACTGGCCCTGCTACGTGCCATTTCCAGAGATCCAGCCTGGCTACTCATACAGCAGAGCTTTCCTCCTGTGCTATATTTGGAAATGAGGTTTCTGCTCCAGGGCCTCGTCCTTCATAAAGCACTTAAGTGCATGCTTAAATGCTCATCTGCTTCCAGCCAGGAATGCTGATTCGCATCGATTCTTGGTGGCACGGAGGGAAGTGGCGTTCAACCAGGGTCACCCCACTCTTCAGCTGCAAGAATTCTCAGGACACAAAAGGGGACTGGGGAGGAGACAGGATTATTCACAACTCATGTCACCCTCTCTGCCATGAGCTGGGCAATCAGTGATGCAGAGCTGCTCCCTTGGGGCAATACTGACCCCAAGGATGTTGCCAACGTGGCCTGGGAATACAGAGCTCAGCATGGTGGTTTCTATTTCAAATAAAGCTGCTCCTCATTTTCCTCACAGATGTTGAGAGGAGGCTGCAGGTGAATCACATGTCCCCCAGAGACAGCACAAAAGTGTGAGGGGTGAAGGTGTTATGTAGTGGAAGGAGAGACATCCTGCATTTTGAGAGAGGAGGAGACATGGAGAGCTTTGCTTCGCCCAAATCAACTTTACACCTTGGCATAGATGTTAGCCTCTTGCTTGGACATTTCTAACACAGGTTTCCTTGTCCCAGAGGCAGAGCACCTTCTCCCTGGCTAAAACAGATCAGAAGGAGATTTCTCTATGGTTGCAACAGTCCATTTTCCACCAGCTGTCTTATTTCTCAGTCTTTTTCTGAGTACTTCCAATTGGTCTGTCTCGACATGTTCTTCTACCTGTGGGATAGACTAGGATGCCTTTGAGAACAAGATCCCTCCTGGGCTTTTTCTGTCAGTGGCTTTAGGAGTTTTCAGTTCAGCTCTGTAAGTATTGGCTGTCCTTGCTTATCTTTGAGGGCAAAAGGTAAATTCTTTCTCTGTTATTTCTCTTTCTTCTTTGTGCTAAGATGTAGGCTATTTATATGCTAGACATCTCTCCATATGACTCAGCTTCTGAACAGCCACTCTTCTCACCCAGGCTGTTAGCAATCATGACACAATACCCAAGCAAAATATTAAAATCTCAAAAGATAAGTCTCTCATCACTGACAACATAGCTGGTGGTGCACAGAGTTCCTGTGCTAAGGGAGGTATTTTCAACATCAAAGGGTTGTGGCCATTAATTTGTCCATTAATTGACATGTGAGACTTGGGTCTGTTCAGATTATGACTCCACCTTAAATAAGGAAGGTTTTCTACTGGCTAGAGGCCCCATTGAACTGGGAAACACTGGAGAACCACTAAGCTTGTGAGCTAGTGTCAGTCTCTGTCTCCATTACCTCAGGTGAACATACAAAAAACCTGGGACACTTTTGTGGCAGTCATACAAAAAGCTAATGTTGACACTTGGGGGGAAAAAAAAGCTGTTTTTTCTGCCAGTGGCAGCTTTGGCCTCATCAGAAGCCCATGGATATTTCTGACTGGAGGATTTTTTCCACCAGTCACAATATTGAGAGTTTATCTGGAGACAGGAATGTCACTGCCATTCCCTATGAGTAAAAAGAAAGTAGTTCTTGTCTCTAAATTAATTTTTCCATCATCCTGGAAATGGCTTCATAGTTAATGTGTGGAAAACAGAGCTGTTGTGGTTCTGCTTGAAGTCATATTCTCTTTAGAGCTGCCTCACATGAAAACTCAAAGTAATATCTGTCTACATTTTCTAGGCTGTGATTGTTACTGTCTGCAGAGCTCTTGGAGGGCCTGGGGTGGAAGGTACCATGTGGCTGTGCCACAGTGTGATCCTGACAGCAGAATGCTAATCTGAAATGGGACTTTGGAATTACTGCTGCTGCTCCTTCCTTCCCCTCCACAGTGAAACACACAGAAATCAGATGCTCCCCTTCCTTTTTTTTTTTCTTTCCCCATCTCCCATCCTTTCAGTTTCACTGAGGTAGAAAATAACCTAAAATGCTCCTGAAATTGTATTTTCCAAGGGATTTCCTAGTGCATCAGGCTGGCTTGTATCAAATGGGCAGAGGCAGAAATCTGTCCCTTGCCTGGAATGGTGCAGTGAGCACTGATTTGCTGTGAATTAATCCTGACTGAAGATAGATGTCCCTATCCTTTCATCACCCCCCAACCCTGAACAGCTGTAATAATATATACTCTCTTTTGTTTTACTAACTTTCTGAGTCAGCCTGGAACACTTAGTGCCATCCTGTCCCTGACCTTGGCTCAAAATGAGGCTTTTACACATGAAGCTATTCTTTTATGTCTGTTCTTTGCCACAAAGGTAATCCCTGGTAAGCACATTCTAGAGGCTACAGTGTGCAAAACCTCTCTCTTAATGATGATGTTTGGAAAACCTGTTGGTTTTTTTTTCCTCTCTTTAATTGCAGGTAGCTGTATTCACCGTGGACTGCTGAATGTAAGCCAACCCTACATTGTAAAGCTGAACTGGAGAGGATTTTCCTACAGATATGGTTCCTGGGGTAGAGATTACTCTCCCTCTAACCCAGAAAGGGAAGTCTATTGGGTGGCACCGTTAAACACAGATGGGAGATACTTGGAATACTACAGAATTTATAGCTCCTTTGATGATTTGCTGTTGTTTAAACCCACATATGAAAGCAGAATAACATATGGGGAAGGAAGTGGTGCTGCCCTTTATGATAACTATCTGTACTATCACTCTTATAGTTCAAGATACATGGTGAAGCATGATTTGAGAAGAAACAGCATGGTTTTGAGGAAAGAGCTTCCAGGTGCCGCTATCGGTAACCGTTTCTCTTACGCAGGGGTATCATGGCAAGACATAGACTTTGCTGTGGATGAAAGTGGCTTATGGGTAATATATTCAACAGAACATAACATGGGCAACATTGTGATTAGCAAACTCAATGAAACCACACTTGATGTGCAGAATACTTGGCAGACAAGGCAGTACAAGCCATCTGTTTCCAATGCTTTCATGCTATGTGGTGTTCTGTACGCCACGAGGCCACTGAACACGAGGAAAGAGGAGATCTTCTACATGTATGACACAAGTACTGGCCAAGAAGGTAGAGTTAGTGTTGTTATAGATAAGAAGTTAGATACAATCCAGAGTATTAATTATAACCCTGCAGATCAGAAACTGTATGTTTACAATGATGGTTACCTTCTGAGGTATGATATAACCTTTCAGTCTTAGTAGCTCAGCACCACAAGCATGTGACAAAACTGGCAGCAACGAAAATGAGAGCTCTGATATGACTTTAGACAACACCTATTGCCAGTTTAGAGTTCACCTGGTCTGAGATACTTTATCTGTGGATGTTTTATATATATCTATATATGTTACTTACACTCTTTAAAGGGATTGCCTACTCTGGTCAGTAGTAGTGCTGGCAGCAGTGTTTGGCAGAACTGGGTTCTTTAGGTTTTGATTGGTGTTTATTGGTGTTGGTGCTCTACAATTGCCCTGTCTCTAAAGGCAGATTCAGTGCATAGATTTAGTGCATTTTGTTCACAGAAATGGATGGGCACAGCCTATCTGCAGACTGAGAAGCTAATTACTCACTGGTGTGCATTTATCAGTGTAACACAGGCAGCTCACCCAGAAACTGAGAATAAATTTCTACTGATCTTCATCAGAGTGAATTGAGGCCTCAGAGAAGTTAACTGAAGGATTGCAATTGTTATTAGGAGGTAGACTTGGTCAAAACACAGCAACCCATTTGTTAGGTGGAAGCAATAGTATCTGGCTCAAGGCTTCAGGAGAGAGGGTAGAAATGCACTTTGCTGTTTGAAGTCCTATCACAAGGAGGGAAGAGGAGGCACCTGTGCAGAGGCAGAATTCACTGGTCTTCCCATCACTGAGGCAGTGGAACAGCCTCCCCTGTGGCCCTACCTGCAGCTGCCTCCTAGCAGCTCAACCCTCTCCCAAGCTGCCACAGCTCCAAGCTGTCTTCTCAGAGGGATTGTTGAGGCAAACCTGGCAGCATGGCTTTCATCAGCTTTCCCTCTGTCCCACTCTGCTGCCTTCAGCAATGCTGTGTGCCTAAATCTGACCTTAGGAACAGTCTTATTGCAATCTAGCCATGTTTTGTAGTCACCAATGGCTCCATTGTCCTGGCAGTACACTGCAAGAAACACTGTTTTCCTTTCCTTCATGGCTGTTGTAAGCTGATGCAAATCCTCCTGTTAACTTGATTGGCCATGAGTAGCTCTTAGGTGTATATCATGCATTACCATAGAATGACAGCTGTGTTATTCAGTGTGCCTCTACTCAGCATTTTTGCCATTCTGTAATTAGATTCCTGAGAACCTTGTTAGTGTAGGGTTCAATTTGTTCCCTGGGTAATTCTGTCTTACAGAAGCTTAAGAGGTCTTGGAGAAGAGAGAAGTCTGGTCAAACTAGTTGGGTATATGATGTGTTGTCTTTTGCTTTTTTTAATGGGTATTGTGTGATAGTTTCTGGGTGTGTGCACTGTAACAATGTCCTACCTTCATCATGTGAGAAAGCAGGCAAAAAATACTGGAATTCAGAGCTCTACAATGACAAAGACAGCAGTTTATGTGGTTCTTTTTCTTCTGTTACTTATGCAATCAAGTCTGTGTCCTCTGATAATCCATATGTATGCAAATGATTGGTTTTGTTTTAATAAAAAAACACTTCAAAGAATCTCAGCTGTGCTGTAAAACCATGTAATGCTACTTGTGACAAATAGGTAACCTCTGAGATGCAACAAGAAGCCAGGGCACCAAATGTCTGAAACAGCATCAATGCACTCACCTGGGCTTTGTGTGCTTAAACAGCTCTGAGAACAATGCAAAGGTGTGAATCAGTAGGTCAACAAGTACATAAGAGGAGCTTTATTTCCCCACACAGAACTATGTTAGCTGGTTAAGCTTTCTCCACCCAGCTGTGATGTTACTCTGAGACATTGGAGGCTGCTGAACTGATGACACATTCTGAAGCCAGGTGCTGCCACTTATCAGGTATCAGCATCTGTTTCTTGGAGACCTGTGAAATGACTTTAAAAGCCATGGAGGCATCGGTGCAGTAATCTGATCAGTCAGCACAGGCAGGGCTGCTGTGTGAACAATCCATAACAGCCCAAGTAAGGATTTGGCTGAGAGAGGAAGAAGAAAATGCTGCAGGAAATATTTTTTCCCCTCTGCAACTGTGTGCATGTCACAGAAGGTGAGCAGCAACCCAGTTATTACCAAGAAATGCCATCAGTGTGGGCCTTGAGACTCCTCAGCTCACCACCCCTTAGGGAAGGAGTTGATGTTAGTATGTGACTGATTTTGTTAGACATTGGCACAGGCTGCCCAGGGAGGTGGTGGAGTCACAGTCCCTGGAGGTGTTTAAAAAGTCTCTAGATGTAGTAGTTAAGGACTTGGTTTAATCTTAGGGACATGGTTTTAGATGACAGTGACAGGTTGATGGTTGGACTTGATGATCTTGGAGGCCTCTTCCAACCTTGATAATTCTATGATTCTGGTGAATTGACTGTGATTTTCCAGTTCCTAGGAACAAACCCTTGGGAATTAGGCTTCTCCCCTTTGGAAACAGCACTCAGCTTGGACTGGAGGCTTCCATGCCGGTGGTGGAGGTAGGGTTGCTGTGGCTGCCCACCACACTCAGTTGCAGTGTGGCCCAGACCCTAGGCTTCAGCTGGACCTCACAGAGATGGCACAGGTGGAAATATAGTGGCAGCAGCCACTTCAGGGTACCATGAGGGTCACTGCAGAGAAGATAAACCACAGTTGAGTTAGACTTCAGAAGCTCAGCACCAGGAGGAAAGCAGACACATCCCTGCACTTAGAAAAACTTAAAATGTGGAGGGTGTGGGTCAGGATGTTTCAGTTCTGGTGAAGCTGAGTTTGTCCTTTGATTTTTGTCCTTTCTTAGGCAGCCATTGCCAGGGTGCAGTGGGAGCTCCCCTTGAGTCTATCAGGGCAGAGCCTGGCAGCCAGGTTCCATCCCACCACCCCTGCCAGGAACAGGGCAACTTGGGGGTCATGGTTCTTGGCATTGGGCACCTCCCTGGGACCAGGCTGGGACAGGGGCTCACTGGCTTTGCAGTACCCATGGCTGAGCAAGGCAGGGCTGGGGGGAGCTGGAGACCATCCCTGTTGTGACATCTCTGGGGCATCCCCAGGGGAGATGACATGGGGTCCTGGGCAGTGTGAGGGGGAGTTCTGGAGAGTGGGCAGTGAAACACAGAAGTGCCCCATGGGCCCTGGCAGCTGGCAGTGTTCCTGTTACTAAGAGGCTCTCCAGAGCTGTAGAAAGATCATTGTGCTTTTAAAACCAGAAAAATAAAGGCATGAAATGACTGTATTCCAGCTCTTGGCCTATTGATTTTTGCATCTCCCCGTGGAGATTTTGGGGTGTATAAACAATATTGAACATAAATAGTACTTGCCACAGAGCCTGAAGGAGAGGACATCTGTCTGTGTAGTGACACAGGGAACTGCAGTACAGGAGCTTTGATGTAATTTCGTTGATGAGTGGTTTTCACACTGCTTAACTCCAGGCACCTAAGGCAGGAGGCTCAGCTCCGATCCGTGCAATGACTGCACAAGGAGAGAGAAGGACCTTCTGCAAAGGAGCACTTCTAGAAGATGGAGTAATACATCCTGTAACTTCTTTTGTTAGGCTTGTCTTTGCAGGCCTTGGATGAAGGTGGTTCAGTGTCACTGGCTGATAAAATCAAAGCATGTTCTTGAGCTGGCCACTGCACGAAACCTTGGGCAGAGTTCACTTGCTGTCCCTGTTAGCTCCTGTACTGTAGCTGGTGCTACCTTGGCTTTGTTTAGGGGATGGTTCCTCCTCTCCTTCCTCCGCAGGCATGGAGAAGTCCATACTGCTTTGGTGGATCCACATCATTTTCTAGACAGTCTGCTGTGGCTTTAAGTGTCACTCTGACCTCTTTGACCCAGGCTTTCCTGACATCCACTGACCTTTTCCCACTCAGTTCATTCAAAATGCAGTGACAAAATTTATCCTCTTTTGTCTTTTGCTGTCTTCTTGGTCCCATCTCTCTTTAACAAGTTAGATACAAGCTTTTTATTCTTTGGTCCAGGACTTTCATATCCTTCCCTCTCAGCAACCCTGTTACCTGTTGCCTATGCAGTCAGCCTCCTTCACCCTCCTGTTCCCTTGTCACACACCCTCCCTTTTATCCCACACTGACACTTTTCTCTGGGATGCCCTCTCCAAACAGACCTATCAGCTTCCTTGGGCTTCTCCAAATTTCTCCTGAATTGATGTGTGAAGCTTCTGATGAATTGCCAAGTGACTACAGCTAACTTGTTGCCTTCAGTGGGAGACTGGTATTTATTTGCATCATGTATTCAGTTAGCTGGCATAAGAGAGCACAAAGCTGGCACATATAAACTCTTTTCTTATTCATGCCCGTATGTCACTCCCCCACTCTCTGTAACATTCACTTGTTGTATCTTGTCTTGGTCTTAAATGGAGATTGTATGTCCCTCAAGGGACCTGTCTTTTAATTTGGGGTAGTGCAGCACCTAACACGATGGGCTGCCACCTTCCTCCTCTCTCCTAGGTACTTCTCAGCAACAAAGAGCAGCAAGAGCTGGCCAGGGATTGTTGCATGCATCTGTGTTTTTGTCTGAATTTTCATGCATGCTGCTACGTGTGCTGCATCTGAATTGCCTTTGAAAAGTAGGCAAACAATATGCTTGCAGACAACTGTGTAAACATTCTGGTTGGAAACTGTTTCAGTAGCTAGGTGCACATAATGCAGCTACAATGCATCCCTAAATTTGTACCATGTGGGCTATAGGATCACTTTTCCTCCTGTAAATATTTGACTGCTTTCCTTCCTTTCTTTGCAGTTTTGTGATGGCACAACAGTTGCTCCCTGAAAGCCAGAGACCAATGGCACAATTGTGCAGCATGCACAGAGCCTGCAGCCATCATCTTTTTCTGCCAAACCATGCCCCACAGCTCCACCCCAAACACTGCCAAACAACCTGTGATTTTGCAGGTAACAAGAGAAAATGCTCACTTTGTAGCTGAGGTGAACGTGGAGAGATGACAATTAAGGAATCACAGCATTAGGGTTTATAAAACCAATCCTGTCTGAGGGTGAATGTTTGTGTCTAGCAGGAATCCTCTCTTCCCCTCTGCTTGCTGGGTTGTTGCCAGTTTGCAAGCTGTTAGCCATGCATGGGGAAGCAAATAAAGTGAAGGAAGCTGCATGGGCAACAGTTCTGTTGAGTCTTCTGAGAATGGCTCCTGCCACTGGCCTATATTCTGCAGGCCAGTTGGGTTGTATTTGGCTTTGGGCCATGGGTGAAGGCAAATCTGCCTTTAAAATATTGATTTTCCTCAGGAATGAGGCTGGAAACTGATGGCCAAGTCTCCAACTCAGCAGCTCCCAAACTTCTGCTGTGTGACTCCTAGGGAGTGGTGGGACACAGCCATATGCTGCATACTTCTCTCTGCCTTCAGCACATGTATTATGCTGGGGAGGGAAAGAGATGGACAATAGTAATATAGAGCCAGTGGATCCACCAAAGGCAGAAGGGGTCATTGGAAGAAGACATCTGAGTGCTCTGCTTTTGGCTGGAGCTGTGCAGAACCCTAGACAGAGATCCCAGGAGGTCTCCTTCTGCTTGAAGGCATCATCAAGTAGGTCTAAGCTGCCCTTGACAGCTGCCTCTATAATCTGTTCTTTAAAGCCTCTAATGATGGAGATTTCACATTTTCCCTAGGTGGCCTCTTTGGGCACTTAAATACCCTCACAACCACATAAACCTTCTCTGCTGCAGATTTACTGGATTTAAGAAGTTAAGCATGACTTTGTTGCAGAGTCTGTCGTGTTATGGGCAAGATCCCAGTGTCTGCCTGTCTCAGAGCCCTGGGACTCTTACTGAAACTGTTTGGCAAAATTAACATTTGCTTCTTTCATTGCCCCAAAAAGGACTTTCCAAAAGTTCAAATATACATAGGCTCAGTTTATGGAAGCAACAGATACAACAGATTGAGAATTGCCATTGATAAATGCACTACCTGTGAACAATGAAGCTTGAGTTAGTAATTCCCAGGTAACATTCAGCAAAGTTGGAGACATAATTCTTTACAATATCACTAATATATAGCAGTGATGCTAGCACAAGTTAAGCTGTATTGAAGGTAGAGTTCTTGACAAGAAGGCTTCCCTGTTTTGGCTGGAGGAAGAGGAGTACTGCCCATCCCCATCTCTGCTTAAATCATCAGTCTTTCCCCTCAGAGCAGTGTTCCCCTCATGGTTTTTGGTATCCTAACCCCAGCTGACCCTGCATTCTGTGTGATGTTTGGTATGATTTGGGTGGAGAGTGGAGTAACATAGTCATATATGATTAGCATGTACTTTTCTTGGCTAATTACCATACTTAGGGGTATAAAGTTTAATATTCATATTGCAGTTAATTAGGCAAAGGTCTTTGCTTGGTCACTATAGCATTTGAAATCTATTTTGAAGCTGCTTGGATTTGTTGTTTTAGCATTGCCTTCTTAGTTTTAGGCAAACAGGGCTGTCTTATCTTCACAAGACTCCCACTTGGGAGGCCAGATCTGTGGATATCCATTCCCAGGAGTAACATAAACAGCTTTTGGCTGTAAACATCTCATCCCTTCTCTTGAAACACACTGAATCTGCATTCCTGTCACATGGCAAGCTGGGCAGTTGTCCCACATGGGGCCAAAGGCTCAGCTTCTCCAGTGTCCTCTACAAAACAGTGGTCAGTAGCAGAGGCTTCAGAGAAGTGTACAGGGGGAGGACAATGATGCTGTGATAACCCTGACACTGGGCTTCCTTAACCTGAAGTTTGGTAATGTTATCTTGGTCTGTTTGGAACAGATTCAAAATGCAATTAACTCTCATCTGTGTAAGAAGCATTTAGATAGCAGAAAGTACTTTTCATGTATCTATATCTTCTCTTTTCTAGATAAAGAAAGCCTCTCTTCCTCCTAGGCCATGTCTTCTAAATCTTATAAAATCTGTGTTGATCTCTCCTTTCAGTTGAGCTGCAACTCTTTTCACCATCACTGAGGAGATTGGATTGATTACCTATAAATCTCATGTATAAGACTTTGAACTGGTACCATCTTTTCTATTGCTGATGGATTTGGTCCCCCATCTGGTTTGAAAATAAAGCACTAAGGAGCCAGGAAGAGAAGAAACAACATGAGGGCTAACACCTTAGCCCAAGCAATTTCTCTGAACAGGGAGAGTCTCATGGCTTGCCTGTCTCTAATGTTCATGAATGATGTGCATGGGATATACAGAAGCTGCCTAAGGTATAGGAGCCTGCCCTGAGACTGTTTCATCAGAGGGACACAGAAGAGCTAGGCTGCTCTTATCCCTCAGGCTCCAGGGATATTGCATTTCTGTCTTCATGGTAATAAAGTTTTTAGAGGAGGGATGGAGAAATGCCCCCAGACCCACACCCAGCCCCTGTATTACTCCCTGCTGGTGCTGTAATGAGAGTTAAGGGCTTTGTGAATTTGTATGGGGTTTGACTCTGACTCCTAGTGATGCAGTGACAACTAACTAGGAGATTTCAGTCTTTGGCTTTTCCTTCTGGCTGTCTCAGTAAGTCCTGAGCATCCTCCTCTGAGAAGCTCAGGTCTCTCACTGTTTTGGATGGGGAAGTGAGGACATGTCTGTGCCCTGCAGTGCAGATCCTTGCAGTGACACTTGAGTCACTAAGCCAAGATGATGTAAAGCTGCCAGTGTCTGTTGGACCAAAGACAGAAATCTCTTTGCCATCTTTTGTTTGGCAGTAGAGACAGCTTCTTCAAGCTGAAAAACAGGATAGCTGTTTTAGCAGGATGCTAACATGAGCACTTGGCTAGCAGGTTATGCTAATGGGACTAACCTCTTCCAGATCACAAGCACTGTGCCACAGACATGACTCAGCTTCTTTAGAACTACCTGCCAAATCCCTCTGTGCAGTGTGGTGTGGGCACACTGACAGGCAATTTCCTCAGTGCTGGGCACTCTGCAACTGGATGTGGGAATGTCTTTTGTGCTTTTACCTACTGAGCCATAGCTTCGTTAACCTACTGGCTTCTTGGCTAATTTTACATGCATCTGTGGAACTCAATTAATTAGCTCCTAATCTGTAATCAGGGTGGGCCAAAGAAGACTGGAAAGACTGAGGTGATGGAGGATTGCTGCCATTGCCCATGCAGTGGAAGATCAGTGTTTGAAGAACTGTGTCATAAAAGAACTGAGGTTCTTGATGTTTGTGTGGGAAGCACATACATAAGCTGCACAAATCATTACCATCTGTATTATGAACAGACCCCAGAGCATTAACCTGTGCTATTAGTTGCCTGTGCTGGAAATACTGTTTGTGTTAGCAAAGCTGAGGTACAAATCCTTCTTATGCATAATGCAGGGTCTTTTAGATATTTGACAGGAAAGCAATTTGAAACATTTTGAATGGAAACATTCTGTGCTGAATCGTTTTATTGTGATGAAAAATACCCCCAAGAAACAGTGACGTGAAAGATGCTGCCTCTTTGGAACTCAGGAAAGTTTGGAGTGATCAAATGCACCTTGATTTAACATTTTCTGCATCTCCCTCTTTGGTGTGTTTTAAGGAGGGGGAAGAGATTAGTTTGGCTTTTTAAATGGGAATAATAATGGCTAACTCTTCCTATAGTGTCTTTTATCTGTGGGCCACGGAGGCTTTCACCGACAGTAATTTAGCACGGAAACCTCAATGTGAAGAAGGGGAAGATATAATAATGCTCCTCATATTCATGCTAAATTATGTGCCTTTACAAATGAGGAAGGAGAAAAAGTCAGCTGGAAGTAGTGAAAGATCTCTTTATCTGCAAAGCATTCCTTTAATAGCTTCCCTCTCCTTAAACTGCAGCTTTGTGGGGTGGGGAACAGTCAGGTTTCTGTAGGTCAGATGAAGTGCACACATCTGGGCTTTTGTCTCTGTGCTGACTACTGGGGTCTTTTCCTTTTGAGCAACCTGAGTCTCTTAGAAGCTTCTGGGTGTAGTCTGTGCAGCTTCACACTGCACCCTGCCATGCAGGACAGGAATTGGGCTGGGGTTTGGAACTGCTTCTGGCATCTCCAGCTCCTGCAGGGATTTCTTAGTGCAAATCTTTGGGAACCAGATTATGTTTCGGAAATGATTCTTTGATGTCTTCTTGAGGGCCTGAGGGCTTTAACTGTGTGCCTGTTCTCTGTGGGAGATGGGAAGTATTTTCTCTTTTCCCAACCTCAGACTAATTTCTGCTTTTCCCCTTGTATTGGCAGTCAGAGAAATGGCCCAGAGAGATTCAGATGTGTGTCTGCGGGCACAGAATCAGGCTCAAGGAGGATGGCAATTATTTTTCTTTTTCTGGTCTTCTAATGTCCAGAATCTGAGGTGATGGTCACAGAATAAGAACCTGAAGACATAAGAATGGTCTTCTGTTCATTTTCAGTTTTATCCAGTGTTAACTCTTCATGTTTCCATATGGAGAAATATGAGCAAGGAACTTATGCTTTCTGTTGCATAGCAGCTTTCCTAAAAGCATTTTAATACAGTTAGATTCATAAATCAATGGCTTTTTAAGTGCAGATGTTCACCTCCAGGAAAGGAATTGTGGATTCACAAGCAGATCACAAAAATCCATTTCTGTGACCCAGAAAACTGACTGGCACTGTCTATATTGCAAAGGAAATGGAGTTGAGTCCAAGTGTCACAGAATGACACTAAAGTGTACTGGTGAGTGCTCCCCAAACTTTCATAGCTAAGCCTTGAAGAAACCTAGTTAGAGAGGTTCAGAGCAGAGCCAGGGAGGGAGGAAACACCATGTGGATGATCATCAGTCCAGCATGGGTCCTCATCCTCCATGATTTAGTAGTGTAGATCTTTTCTTAGCACATACCTTCAGCTTCCAGCATGGAGATCTCTATAACCCATAAGCAGGTCATTAAATACTTTTTGACAGCTTTTTTAACAAGGATGTTACCAAAACAGAAAGAAGGGTTTTGAATGGCTTGGCTTTGAAAGCAATTGGAAGTGAACAAATAAGGAGGACAGACTACAAGGTTTCTGGACTTACACTCTTCAAGAGAAATAGTTCTTGACCAAAATTTCCTGGCACTTAAGTGCTTTATTAAGTCAGCTTTTAGCACCTTTTCCCTTTAAATAAACAGGGTGTGTTTTTACAGCTTGTAAAATATGTTCACAATGTACTTTTGGCCAAGAGTTATTTTGTACCTATAAATCAAACAAGTTTATTTCACACAGTGAAAAATGCTGTTAATGGAACAATGCACAGAACAGGGTTTAGCAGTAGCACCTGTGGAGGATTCCCAGGAGTTAAAATCCTTCATGTATCTTGGTGAGGAATGATTAGTCATCTGCAACAGGGTGAAAACGTTGTAAAAGAGCTTCTGCTTTTGGGAACAAAACAGAAGGTGGGTGTTACCATAGGTACTAGTAGCTGTATCAACAAAGTCTCAGTTTTACTGCTGAAACCAGGGTGCTCCAAAAAGCACTGCTTAGTTTTAGACATTGCAGGCATGATCAGCAGAAAAGTGTTAATGTGCTGAGAGCTGGAAAAGAGATGATGGCTAAATGGAGCAAAAATTGCCATTTTGTACCTGACTTTTCACAAGCCTGTCTTCATTTGCAGCTGTATAGTGTCATCAAACCATGTGCAATCCATGGGGTTTCAGCTGCACGAGTCCCCATTAAGTTTAATCAGAGTCAGGAGAATAAACTGCTGAGCAAAGCACTCTGAAAATATACCTCTCCATTCTTAACAATTATATTACTCTGCTTCTTCTGGTGGGGAATCTTGAGGAGGTAGAGCTGAATTCTCCATCCTTCAATACCTGCTCTTTGTACATAATGAAATCAGCATTGTTTGCAACCTGCTCCTTGCTTTGGTTGACAACAGACTTCCCCCCACTGATGACCAACTGATTGACTTCAGCATTTTTCTCCATGAAACAGTTCCAAATCTTTCAGGGAGATATCAGCCCTGTTGCCTGCATGGATGTGAGGTTTTACAGGATGGAAAGGCTGCTTAGGTAAATTCAGTGCTGTCATCCTCTAATGAAGACTGTTGCCAGGATACTGTCAAGTTATAAAGGAGAACTGCAATGGTGGCAGTTCAGGTGCTGAAGAGATGAACACATAACAGCAGTCAGAACGAGTGCCACCTGTTTAAGGCTAGAGCAGAGGTCCAGGTTTAAGGAGAGCTCCAGGTTTAAGGTGATATAACCCCACTGCTGTATTTCCAGGAACTATGGCAAGCATGCAAACCCCAGGATGGTCCAGGGCAACAGCCCTGCAGCTGTCAGAGCCTGTGAGGTGCAGAAAACCTTCATCCTTCCTTAGTGGCCCTGACTGAGAGATCCAGCTGCTCAGAAACCCAGATAGGCAGCAAACACATAGAGCTGGCATCTAGCCCTCTCACTGTATATGTGCTTCCTGGCTTTTATGCCCAGGCTCAATTGTTCTGAGTAAATAATCGCTCTCGTTTACAGATCTGCATTCTGAATCATTTCTTCAGCCTTCAAACACGCCCCAACCTTTTACAAGACCCTCAAAGTGCAGATAAAACCCCTGAGATTTCCTGTGGGAACTTTAAAAAAACAATAACTGCAAACTCCTCTGAAGGACAGGGAAAAAGGTGGTGAAAGTTTCATTAGCAACAAACTCAGGCTCTTTTACTTGGACTAGCAGCCATATTTTTTTTGTTCAGCAGGACAGTTTTTGCACAGATGTCAAGTTTTGCTACTTGAGGAATGTGAAAATGAGAAGGGAGTTTTCAATGCATTGGGATCAGGAGGCATAATCAGGTCTCAAGACTACCCTTCCTTATCCAGATAAACAGTAATTCTTTACAAGGATTTCTGAAGTGTACCATGTTCCCATTTACTTAGACACGCAGTGTTTATAGTGGGAACCATTGAAAAGGGTTGTCCTGCATTATCTGAGGGATTTTGAAGGAAATGAAGCAAATCTGCTTTACAATACATTGTTCCTGCAAGGAAGGATCTCACAGAATCTAATAGTTTTTTTTTTTCATTCATTTTTTTTTTCAGTGTAGCCTGCAAAACAGAGGCAGCTCTTCAGCATCATTTGTATGATAATAGCATTATTTTGTCCCAAATATGGTGCACATCTCAAGGACCTCCATAGTCACATCAGGGGGATTGTTCAATCCAGACAAGGGGGAGGCAGTTGTGGGGGGAACAAGTCCAAGCACAGTGAAGGGAAGTGAATTTCAAATATTACCGTTAAATTGTCACATTACCTTTTTCAGCTGCCACCAAAAAAGCCTTTTCAGCAAGAGAGATGTTTGGCTTCCCATGGAATTTCTGCCAGCCCAGAATAAACTAGGCTTTTCCAAGAGACTTAGCCTCCTGAACGTCACCTGTCTGCCTAATCCTGGCTTGCAATAGAGCTTTAAGCAGTCAGTAAATGCTCAGCCTCCAAACAGAGCTCCTTTTCAGTGGGCATGGGGAATTCAGCTTCTGGGAATTTGGAGGTGAAGTAGGAAGACACTTAGACCTTAAGGTAGTTTAGATCTAGAGCTGCCTGGTCCCCAGAGCCATTACACAGGGAACTGTTCTTCCTATCTGACACCCATCATTACCCCACAGTATCTCACAGGGTCCTAAATACCCATGTGAGAGCAATCAAAACCTAATTTATTTATGATTGCAAACATCTATAGGGCTGAGAGGGCTCTGAATTTTGCAGAATAGATGGTGGTGGTTTGAGATTGAGGTAGCATTTGGGGAGTTTGGTTCCTTTGGCTATTTCTCTGTGGATTATGCAAGAAGCCCAGGGAAATTTACTCTCCTAATTTAGGACCTTCATTGGGATGCCTAATGCTGGCAATATGAATCCCCCAAGTGCCAGTTAGTTTCACTTAGGGAAGCCCAAGAAGTGTTCTAAGTGCTTTCTATGACACTGTAACAAATAGTTTTATTTTAACAACACAAATTATTTGACATGGATGTTTTAATTATGGAACTGAACCCACTTCTCCTAGCAAATAGCTCTTGAAGTACTTGTTGGGACTAGCTGTGCTTGACTCATGGTCCTTTTTGTTTGTTGGGAATATCTGAAGTTCACACTTGCTGCATTACACTGCAAAGCCATATGAATCAGATGGAATGGAATTTATTTGTTGCATCTTTATCAATTTACCAGATGTATTTACCCTAAGATAGTTGTGTAGGATCTAGCCATGGAGTTAGGCACTGTCCAACTCTGATTCAACTACTCCTTAAGGAAAAACATGAAATAATAAAACCAGGTAGGCTACAGAACTGTTGTCACATGTTAAGAGGATTGATTAAAGATGTGGAGTTTAATTCTGTTGCCCACCTTGATATTTTTAGGGCTATTTGAAGTCCTTTAGGGTACACTGCCTTACCTCTATCTAGTCTAGTGAGGGCCCTGTGCCATAGGTCCATCTTCTAGAGCATCTCAAATGGTCCTGGGTGCTTACAGTGTGTTGCAGCTGAACCCCTGAACATGTACCCCTCAGATATCACAGTCAATGAAACTAGATTTCTTTATCTGATCAGCTGCATATTGTTTACTCTAGGTTGTGCTCAATACCTTCCTAGACTCTGTGTTGACTTTGCCTCTTGGAGGAAGCCCACCTCATGTGTGGACATCTGCATCCTGAATACCTGCAACCTGGACATCTACATGTAAGTAGCTGAATTCCACTACTGCATTTGGGGGAATTAAGTTGGATGAGATGAATATGACCCAGAGCTTTTGTTTCTGATGAGAAAATAACAAATCATAAAGTTTACAATTTGAAGGCTGAGACAAAACATGGTGAGAAAAAAAACCTAACTCAACTCAGATCATACTGGAGTATCTCTCCTTTTTGGGGGGGAAGATGCAAGGACCCAAAAATAATATGATTTGCTCCATACTGGCATAACTAAAATGTGTAGTCAACTAAAACCACATGTTCTATATATGGTTGAATCCCCTTATTTCTAAATGAGGTCAATTTTGATCTGAAAAAGGCATTTCAAAATAAAAAATGCAAAAGATTCCTTTTGAAAATGTTGAAATGAAATGTTATGCCATTTGGAAAGTTTCACTCCTGTTTTTTCCAACTGAAATGTCAAATAAAGGCAAATCAAATGTACATGCTTTCTGCCAGGTGAAAACAACATAATTTATCAAATCTGTTATTCACCTATATTTTCAGGGTAGTTCTGTGTCTGATGTGGGAGCAGGCAACTTATAAAACTAGCACAGTGTGAATTCAGTTGTAAGAAGATGACAATTCATTTGCTGTGACTCTCAACATTGTAAAAGAATAACTGAGAGTTTAGCTTCCACCATATTTGTGTTAAAAAGGTTAGCTGTATAATGATTTTTACTGAATAGACTATGAATGGAAACTGATTTTCACTTTTAAAGAAATCATTGTGATTTTGCTTGAATTAAAAATCCCTGAGCTTGGCACACAGGATAAAGAGGTGGTATAGTCCTCCTTTATGTATTTAAATTCAGCTTAATTTTTGAGCTGCTTTTTAAATGGTCCTTCTACAGTAGTTAAATATATGATTGCCCTCTATGTAGATATTTGGAAATCACAGAATCACTGAATTACAGTGGTTGGCAAAGCCCTCTGAGCTCATGGAGTCCAACCAGTCACCCAACACTACTATGCTCACCACTAAACCATGGCCCCAAGCATCACATCTACCCATTTTTGAACTCTTCCATGGGTGGTGATCCCACCACCTCCCTGGGCAGCCTGTTCCTGAAAAAACCTCTAAAAAGTGATGTAGTTTATCTCTGTTTGGTCACTTCAACTGAATACATAATCTCCCTATCAAAGCCTTCACTTTTCTATATTTGCTGTATAGGGATTGAAATTTAATTTAGAAGGACTACCTCATGATAAGACCAATATTTAAAGCTTAAATTAGATGCTAGGATGAGCAAGATGGATTTTATTCTAATAACCTAACAACATTGTTTCTAGCCAACTGGGGAGAGTCAGGGCTAGAAAGACTATAGACATCTAGAGGAAGAAAAGAAATGGAAATGAAAAGTTTCTGTTGATGTGCACATCACTTTGGTAACGGTGCTCTAAAACTTCAAGTAGGGACCTGTGCAAGTATTGGGTTCTAATTTTGGCAGTGTTATCTTAAATGATGATATCATAACACTTCTGGGCCATTCCTTCAAAAGCAGCCCTGCAGCCTAAGAGATCAGACTTTGTGGGCAGTGGCTCTGCAAGATTGGAGACTCAATCTGGAGATGAGAAGGCTCTGAGGAGACCTTCTTGTGGCCTTCCAGGATATAAAGGGGGCTACAAGAAAGCTGGGGAGAGACTTTTTAGGATGGCAGGTAGTGATAGGACTAGGGGGAATGGATTTAAACTAGAGGAGGGTAGATTTAGACTGGGTATTAGGAGGAAGCTCTTTGCTATGAGGGTGGTGAAACACTAGAACAGGTTGCCCAGAGAGACTGTGGAAGCCTCATCCCTGGAAGCATTTAAGGCCAGGCTGGATGGGGCTCTGGGCAACCTGATCTAGCAGAAGGTGTCCCTGCCAGGCAGGGGGGTTGGAACTAGCTGATCTTTAAGGTCCCTTCCAACTCTGACAATTCTAGGATTCTAAGTTTCTCTGACTCAGATGGAGAGAATCCACACCTCCTGCTCAGAGAGCTGGTTTCACTGAATGTTCAGTGTGTCTATGCTGCACAT
Source organism: Galbula dea (assembly GCA_013399015.1). Lineage (NCBI taxonomy): Eukaryota > Metazoa > Chordata > Aves > Piciformes > Galbulidae > Galbula > Galbula dea. The sequence goes on along the minus strand of VWZX01005355.1, from coordinate 3,655,305 downwards.
GCTCACAGTTCCCATGGCCTCCAGCATCCTTAAGACACAACTGATTTCTGGAGTGAGTTTCCTATATGACTTTGGACAAGTCACGCTTTAGTTGCCTCATCTGTAGGCTGGGGATTATATTGCTGGAATGAATGGAGGCTAAAATCACTGATGTTTGTAATTTGTGTTGATATTCTCTGAGGGGAGGCAGGCACAATAGAAGTGCAAATAAATTGTTGTGACTGTTTAGTATTTCAGTAAATGGAAAAGCTCTTCAAAGTGGAGTTCAGAGCAAGCACAATAGAGTGGAAAATTACTTGTGCAGAGCTAAGAAAGACAACGGAAAGATGTGAGGAAGCAATTTCATTGCAGCCATTCTAGTAATCAATGAGATGTGTACATTTATTTATCAGTGTGGATTATAATATTAGCAATGAGTCTCTCCAGAAGAACAATATTGGATTTGGGCAAATTTAGAACATCAAAAAAAGTGCAGGCCCAAGCTTGGTCACAGAAGTCCAAACTAGTTTCCTCTTCCTCCTTCATACATGTTGTTATAGTTGAAGTGGAGCTACATATTTCTCTGGGGAGGGAAAGCTGAGCAGGCTCATGGCTTTAAGAGGGTCCCACACTTTCCTCATGAACCTGCCTACAGTGGGACCAGGTATATGACACCTTACAGCAAGAGGGGATGGTAGGACTTTGGTGCTGGCTAAGCATAGGGTGGACATGTTGAGCTGAGGCCACCTCTCAGTGTGGGTGAAGGGCATGTGGGTCATGGAACTTGGCATGACTGTTTCAGGTTTCTCTACCTGAAGAGGCTAAGCATGGGCTTTGTAGACACTGGAAGGGTGAGTAAAGCTCTGCTGAGTGGGAAAGGTGAGACAGCTCTTGCTTTAGGCCATGACTATGGAAGTCATTGCCACTTTGTGAGGTGGGTCTGGTCTGGTGGCAATGCAGGAGAGTGAATAATGAGAACCAGTTCTTTGTAGGCAGGTTATTTGCATCTGTTGTTATTGTTATTCCTCTCCTTAAAACAAGGAGAGTATCCAGAATTTCCTGGCAGGGATGAGCAGGATGTTTGCAAGTGCATTTTGAACATGAAGACCTCCATGTACATGCCACGGACTGTGACTGTGGAAATGACCATTTGGCAGCTTAGAAGAAATGAATTCTTTTTTAGCCTGGCTCTTAGAGAAATGGTTATCCCCCCACATCAGTGTTATCACCATAATCCTCTGCACTGTTGGTCACATCACCAGATGTGTCAGGGCAGAATGAATGTGCATCATTCCTATGGGCATGTTTCCTCAAACTCAGCACTGACATGAACAAGCAAATCAAGTCCTTGTCATGTTCCTACTTATCCTATGTCATTTCTGTCCCTGAGCAAGTCTCCCAAATTCCCAGATTGTCATTCTCACACTTACAGTAAGATGTTAAACCCCTTACAGAGAGAGATGGCATCTATTCAGCCTCCAGATGTAGACTATCCTCCATTCTGGGAGGCGGGTAAGAATGTAAGTGAACATGAACTTGCAGCTGGATCTCTAGGACCAGAAAACTCCCCTTCCTCAGTTCAAATGCTCCTGAACTTTGATGTATGAGGTCAGACTGGATCTGCTGATCAATAAGCAAAAGTTTAAGTCTCTCTTATATAAAATGCATCCCTGTAGGACAATGTTCTGGACTTTGGATATCAGTTGTAGTGCAGTGGGAGGATGATGGTATGCAGCAGCTCATAGTGTGCATTAATTTTTAATGTTTCTGTATCACACAAATGGTAGGAGAGAAAGAAACACTGGTAGGAGAAAAGATGTGAAGAAGTAACATATGGAAAGAACAAAGTGAATCCTAAACCTCTAAAGGGTTCATACCTGAGAACTCCATGAAGTGGGAGAGGAGGTTAGCTAAGCTGAAGAATGAGGACAGAAATAAGCTGGGCTGTGATAATACAATATTACTTTATTTGAATAATCTCTCAAACTCTTTTTCACTTTGTGGGATCTTTTTCTTGGAAACCAGGGTCCTTTTGACACTGAAAAGAGGGTTAGCCCTCCTTAAAAAAGCTGACCCTGCTACAAAAGGGACTGCTAGGAGAAAAGTGAAAACAGCCCCTTAACAATGGGTGCTTCAGTTAGACTGCCCAAGTGCTGGAAAAGCATGCCTCAGGCCTTCCAGAGGGCTGCTGCATAGAGCTGAAAAGCGATTAAGGCTGGCAAATCACTGTATAGTTGAGCACTGCCAGTCTTGAGGCTGCCTCCGTAATAGTGTGACTTACTCAATTCAATCTAGCCTTGAAAAGGGACCTCTTGAGCTCAGCCCTGCTGTTGTGTAGACCACTCATTTGCCTCGAGGGGATTGTCACCACATTTCCATGGCAATTGCTCTTGTAAGCTGAGACACGTTCAGGAGGCTGCCATCATATAGACACTGTATAGCATGTACTGACTTGTGTGTGTGTGTATATGTATGGGGGGGAGAAAGAATGGCTAATGGAAGATCTACCTGACCTGCTAGTGGAGCTGAACTAGCTGAGGTGTTTCTCTCAGTGCTGGAAAGATCTGTTTTTAGACCCATTTCTGAGCTTCAAGTGGATACATTTGCAGAAATCAGGATTGTTTTGTGAATTACTTTGTCAGCAGAAAAAAGAGGTCTAAATGCATGAGGATAATGTATTCATAATGCATAATTTGACTATTTTAGAAGCAATTATGCTTTTGAAACCATCAGCATAAGCTTAATGCAGACAAAATGGAGCTCTTAGCACTCCCCCTGAAGCCCTCTTCCATTCCTCTGCCAGTGGGCATTATACAACCTAATTTTTTTCTCACCTGAATCCTTCCTCCAAATCCCAATATCCAGGTCATGTTAAAATCTTCCTGTTTCTTCCTATAAAATATCAATAATAAACCTTCTTTCTCCCTCCCTCTACCCCCATTTATTCCCCATCTAGGCCCTTATCACCCCTGACTTCACAAGCAGTCATTGTGTTTAACAACCCCAGGAAGATTTCTGAAAACTTAGTGTAAAATAGAAGCTGGGTTGAATTCTGGGGCTAATTTTTGAGCAAAACCTTAGCCACACTTCCAGCCTGCAGCTGTGCAGGTCAAACAGCAGCATTACTGGAATGCCTTAGGACTTGGTTTCTGCTCTCCAGTTGACCTTAACTGGAACAACCAATAGCTTGTGGCTGCAGGGAGATGAGACAACATGGACATTGCTGCATTTTGAAGACATCAACAAGGTCCTTAGAGCAGTACAGATGGAGCTTGGTCTAGCCTGTGTCTGTGGTTTAGCTAAACAGGCAGGGGAAAGAATGAAGTCTTATCTGGTGGTGCTGTTTGTTTGTGTGTGTGCAATGTATTTGTCACCTTATTGATGGCATTACCATGTGCAGAGACTACTTTCACCTGGCTATGGTTTGTGGCATATCACCTGCATCTGCTTTTGGTCTGATGACCTGTTAGATGTTTGGCAAGGTACAAATAGCTGAGGTGTTTGGTTATCTTGGAGAAACTTCTGTTATTTTCTTAGCTTTTTATGTTCTTCTTTCTGCTTCACCATGCACAAGTGTTACTCACCCTGGACCACGTGGCTAAATTCAGCATGTTTCAACTGAGGAAGGGATGAAAACACTCCAATTCTATCAGTGCCTTATCCTTTCTGGTGATGGATGATGAGGAGACCACTGAGGGGAGAAATAAATAGGCAAAGGGCTGCAAACAGCTGGGAAAGGAATGAGCTGCTTTCCATGTTTGCAGGACACAGGACAAGGAGGGACAAACTTAAGTTACAGCAAGAGAGCAGTATGGTCAAGAATTGAAAAGAATTTCTAACTGGAAGGACAGTCAAGCATGGAAGAGACTGACTGAGGATGTTAAACTGTCTTGAAGGCTTTTAAGACAGGACAAATACCTGTGAATAACAACTCAGACTTGATCATTCAAGTCTGAACAGCCTCTTGTGATGCTAGAGGTCCTGTCCAGGTCTTGTTTGTGAGTCCACCACCTGTCTGGTGGCTCAGAAAGGATTTTCCCTATTCTGACTTAAAGTTCTGACTTCAAATTCTGGAATTAGTCTTGGTAGTGATCTCCAGCTTCACTCCTGAGTTTTGCTTGTGGCCACTTACTGTCTTGCTAGCTGTGTTTATGAGGCTTCTTGCTTTGTTTTTACATCAGTTTATACCTCTCAGGGATCTGAACAGTAGCAGCCTGACTAGTTAGAATGTTTTTTCACAGTGACCTACCTTGATTTTCTCTATTTCTAACCTTGAGTCTGCCCCAATTAGCTTTGTATATGGTTTCCCAAGGCTTTGGAGAACATTTCAGCATTGACCCAAGCAATCAGATGTGTCATGTAGAGCTCAGATTGTTAACAGCACATTGACAGTCGAAAGGTATTTCATCTCTCCTTGATGACTGCAAAGGAAATTCTTCAGAAAAGGAGTTGTGAAGTATTTGTAAAACTCTTTAGGAAAGCAGTGTGATTTGTTATTTAATGAATTGCTGGCAGATGACCTGTTATCCTGGATCAGAGAGCAGGAGAGAATTTCTGCCTCCTCTGCTGACATTTGCAGAAGCTCATCAAAGGCAGTTCGTTTTCACATCTGCTTTCTCTGCTGTGATCACAAGAAAATCTTCTCATATCTAATCTCTCAGTCCAACTAGCCTGGATTTACATGTTGTTTCAGGGTGTATTGACTCTTCACTGTGACATCCAAACCACCTTCTGAGTCAACAGCTGATTTATTTTCTTTTAGTGGCTCAGACAGAGTCCTCCTGGTTGAACCCTGAACCTCACTTGAACATACAGAGTGTTTTCATTTGAAGCATCTTTTGAACTTCCTGAGTGAAAGATGCAGTCTGCCAGTCCTGATGTTTCTCAGCAGTTTTTCTGAGGTCTGTTATTGTGTTCTTTTCATATTCTTTGTGGGGACTACAGTCACTATGACCACTGAAAGAATCACTTCATGTACTTTCTGTATTCCCCTACAGCTTTAAGAAGTGTGCACATCTTTTGTATGTGTCTGTGTTTGAATATATATATATATATTTATTTCTTGTGGAATCAAGACAGTATGAGACATGAAAATCTTTATGGCAAGCCCTCAATTCCCAGTAATGAACACAGAATACAAAAGCAAATGAAAAACCTGTATGCTAGAACACAACATTAGGAACAATTTGACATTTGTTGAACAACAGATGGTGATTAAAAACATAAAACCTTGATTGTCTTGCTAAAAGCCAAACCTCATAGTTCTGTCTAAAGAATGTCTAACATTTCAAACAAACCACTCAAGGCATCAATGAAAGCATAGGAAGATCAATCTCAAAGGGGTTCCTATATATGTTCGTATCAGAAAGGCAGCTAAAATCTCCCCTTTAAAAGTATCAAGTTTTTAGCTTGGCAGTTTTCTGCAAATGAATCTACAGACAGTAAACACTTGAGAAAGAGAGCATGCACATATTCCAGTCCAATACCAGACCCAGGAAGGTTCAAGGGGATCTCAAGAGTGAAATTAAGACTGAAACATGGTTAAATGCTGTTAAGAGATCAAATTGTAGTCAAACTGCAAGAGAGAGAGAAAGTTGCAGTGATACAACAGGAGGACAAAGAGAAGAAAATCCAGCAAGCAATAGGGGATAGAGTAGCAGAATAGTCACCACCATATGGGTCCAGCAGTGTCCCATTGGTCTGTAGTCTTCTTCTCCAGCAGTAGGTAGACACAGAGGCATTGTAGTCTTCTTGGGTGGTGGGTGGACACACAAGCATTTTAGTCTTCTCCAGCATTGGGTGCACACACAGATATTGTGTTCTTCTCCAGTGGTGGGTGGACACACAGTTGTTGCCCCATAGTCCTTCTATGGGGGGGAGGGAATCCCATAATACCCCCAAAGTGGGATGATCATCTTAGAGAGGCTACACATAAAGTCAGTGGCAAGTTCACACCCCAATATTTCTCTTAGAGATACATGGGTAAGGGCCTTCCAGAAGCTTCTGCCAAATGCCCCCTGTGACCTTGATGCTGTCCTTGTGACACAGCAGAATTTTCATGGTGGTTACCAGTTCTGCCCCACCCTGGGCTCACATCACAACTCTCTGGTCAACTGTCAACTGTCTCAGTGCTTTCTTCCTTGCAACAGCTCTGCTTTTGGTTAAACATTATACAAGCAAGCTCTCAGCCATGCTTTTGAGACAGTTTGTCAAAAGCACAGTCCCTCACAGCACTTCCAACTCATCTGATTAAAGAAGGGGGGAACTGAAGATTCCTTTTCCCTTCTGCCCTGTTCTTTCAGTAAGTTGCATAAGAAGGCAACATGCAGTCCTACCCTTCACAGTGTGACCCTCCTGGCAGTGGGGAGGTGCCCTTGTCAATCACTTTGGAGTGAATTTGGGGGCAAAGAGAGCCTCCAAAATTAGTTTGTAGTCTATCCTGTCCTATTTCTCTTGCACCATGCATTTAGATGCTGCTCTCCACAGGGTGCCTGTGAGCAACCTGGTAAAGGTGTTCTCTCTTTAATCAGTAGCTTTGTGTCACAGGTTCCTAAATGTCTGTATTGTGCCTGTAAAGGAGTTTATGAAAGAGAAGGAATCTATTGCCAGCAGATTTATATTCACTCTCTTGTGGAAAGAAGGTGGATGCACATCCTACCAGGCAGTGGTCTCAGACAGGTGGTCCCATTTTTATCTCCAGCCTGTGCATCTTGCCTGGCTGACTGCACTCAGAGACTGTCTGCTCTGAACATGCCTTCTGGCTGAGTTTGTTGGTGGACACAGATTGAGATATGCTGAGTTTATATTTATAGGATCATTTTTGCTTCATCTTTTTCCCTTTCTGCTAAACAATTTATCACATCTTTGTGTGTAACCACAGTGGTGCCCTTAGGAGTGACACACTGATAATTAGCAATAATTGATAGACATATTCAGCTTTATTGTTTCATTGTTCTCACTACCCATCCTCCTCTCTCTGTGCAGTTGTCATGTCATCCATCCATGGATGAGTTTTGTTTTATTCTCTGTACCTAAAAACACTATGCATGCTTCAGACTTGTTTTCCCATCATGTCCTTCTTTACTCAGACCATACTTCCCATCAGCCAGACTACTTTTTCTCCTTCAGCATTTTCAGCTTTCCTTTCCCTCCTGTTTTGTCCTTGCTTCTGTCTTCTCTATGTCTCACTGACTGCACATAATGAATTTTCAGTCTTCATTCATACATATTTGCCTTGTCAAGCCAGTTTCACAGATTGCATTCGCTGTGTATAGGTACAACAGCCAACAGCATGGTCCTAGAGACTTGATGATATGAGATATTTCCTGACAGAAATATCCTCTAAAGCTCCTTGACAGTGAATAACTATAAAGCTCAAAGTGCAGAGGCAGATAGTAGGATATTAAAGAGGATGGAGATTCCCATGTCTGGAGACAGGGACAGAAGCATATGCAGTAGGTAGTTCATCCTATCTTGGGATAGGAATCATGGTAAGATGGCTGAATCTCTCTTTTATACCCTTCTGCTATTAAGGCTGGCTAAATCAGTGTCTTAAAGTAGACATTTAGCTAATGGGCAACAGAGTATGGTCATGAACTGGAGCATGAGACATATGATTTTTAACTTCTGTGTCAGCATCACTCTGCTTCAGCAACACATTTACTTTTCTGGTTAATACTATTCAAATTTTGATATATTTTTTTGGTCAGAATGTTGGGGTTGTTTTTCATATCACTGTGAGCATTTTAAGTTGAGATCTGGTTGCAAATAGAATGCAACTTTGAGAATAAGGAAGATCAATATGAATATGTGGTAGCTTAACACCAGAAGAGAACTCTAATGGAAAATACATCTGAGGCATTAGAAAGATAAAATACAGGTATTGCAACTTTGATTTAAATGATATGAGAGGTGTCCAAAAAAATTACTTTAAGTTAAGGAAATTGCAATTAGTATTTACTTACTAAAGATACAGATAGCAAGAGGCAAGCCAAGGACTCTGATGAGAGAAGGGAAATTTGGAAGTGTTTGCAATAGAAATATCTGAAGATCCTGGACACTGAAGACTAGAGCTCTGGGTCTGCTGCAGAAGGTGCAGAATAGCTAGTGAAAGCTATCAAAGGGAGAGAGAGAGAAAATACACAGAGATAAGATAAGAAGGTGATGTTCCTGCAGTGCTCTATGGGACCCTGAGGATGCTTTGTGTTCAAATTTCAAGTAGATAAAGCCCTGAGCAGCATGAGCTAAGCTGGCCCTGCTTTTAACAATCTCAGATGAGATGGTTCCAGTGTTGCCTTCCAACCTCAGCTGCTCTGTCATTTTGTGCCTCTTTTCCAAACATCAATCATTGAAAGAGGGTATTTTTCTTTAGTTTGCACATCAATAAATGATGTCATTTCATTGCTATTAAGTGGACAAAGGCCTTCTGCTATTACCCTGTAAAATTTCATGCAGAAGACATGGACTAAGGCAATCCTCTTCTCTACCATAAGGTTAACATTATTGCACCAGTAGAAAGGAGAAAAAGAAAGAAAAGAGTAAAAAAGAAAAGGAAAACATTTTATTTTGCTGATGCTTGCAGTAGGTAATGACAGTATCAGCAGTAAGAACCTATTAAGCTACTTCAAATTAGGATCTGATCTGCTTTGAAAAGACACTCATTATCAGTTAATTTATTAAGGGTATTTGTTGAAGTTTAAGACATATGAAACAAAAATACCTCATTTGCAAGTAATTAATACAGAGTTACTTAAGCAATACAGTCTCACAAATGAAATACTTATATTTGAATTCCTTTTAATCCACTTGAAAGAGATACTTAGATCTTTAATCATCAGATAAATTAGATATGTTTTGTTAATTACCTATCAATCAATATTCCAGTTCAGCATCTGCATTGCTCCAGAGAAGGGCACACAGTTGAGACAGGAGCTTTATTTTTTTTTTTTTTTCATTAAACATTCTTCCTTATTTATTTTCTTTGTGCAGCTGGCACTGAGGCTATTAACCAATGCAATTGTTCAATAATTCAAGGGAGAATTACCAAGTTTATTTATTTATTTCTCACTGTGTTGTAAGTAAAGCTCTCAGGAGATTTGATCATGTATTCCTATGCAACCTAAACTTACACTAAGTTAAACTGTGTGGTGCTTTGTTTAGTTATTTATTTATTTTTGTTTGGTCAAGACTTCAAGAGGAAGTGTAGATTTACTTAAAAATATTATCACAAAGACTCCATTGCATTACACCTCTGATTTCAAGCCTGAATTGAATGGACTATGTTGGCAGTTGTGTGGGTTTATTGATTTTGGAGAGCCAGCTCCCTATCCGAGGAGAGGCACACTCTCATGTTGAAGTGATCCACTGGGGTCCTCAGGTTGTGTAAGGTGGAAGCACTCAGCACCTGCAGAGGTTACCTTTCACCATTCACTCATCTTCTGTCATCTTTTGGAGGAGGAGTAGGAAGGGATGAGAATTGTGTTGAAGTCTGATTTGAAAAACACTGAACAAACCATGTTAATAATGAAATGCTGACACAACTTTATTATCTCTAGCCCTTCTAGCAGAGTGGTTATAATATGAAAAAGGAAGGTTCAATAAAATGCAAGGCAGAAATAGCAAATTATATTAGATGTGACATATTAGCCATAAGGCCTTTTCTAAACTACACTGGAAAAAATTAGGACAAGGGTAGAGTAGTATATTTCTCCCCAAAGCCTGAGAAAGGCCTAGCCCCCACAGCATTCCCTCTGAACTTGTCTTCTATTTCTAGCATGTGTTTTATTAACTTTTATTTTTGTTTTTGCAGGCTAGAAACACAGCACCAACCTTAATGTCAAATTAGATAATGAAAAGCTATAGTCATCTTAAGAAAAATCATTCCAATAACTGTCATGTTGCATTACAGTTTTTGCTGCTAGCAAAAGCCTTAATTAAGTCTGCAGAATGGTTTCTTTTCTCATCTTCTGATTGCAGATGCTCTGAACTTCCTAAGCAATTTTTCTGTTAGAGCTGCATCTTTAGGTTCTTATAGGAATCATTGTTTGCATGGAATAGAGTAGTATCTTAAAGAAAAATAGATGTGGGAGGGGAGAGTTTCAGCTAGAATTGTGCCATTTATCAAGTTGTAGGGAAAAAATGAAAGGTAGAGCTTTGAGTGTTGCCCAGATTTCATCTGGGATGATCAACACAAGGCTAACATTTGTTGCTGATGTATAGTGAATGACAGAATAGCAGCAAGTGAGATATTAGTATGATAACCTGGAAATATGTTCTAGAACAGAACCTGTCCTCCTCATGCTGCAGTGAGCTTGCCCAAGCTGAGAGTAAGCTCTGGCTGGTGCAGAACCAAGCTTACCCCAAACTAAATTTTCCTAAAGGAAAGAGCATTGGTAGAATCATTGCTGCCTTGAGCAATCTCTGAGTGAAGCAGTAATTCCCAACAGGGAATCTAATTATGCCAGGGGCTGAAATGATAAGTACAAGGAGCAGAAAATACAAGAAAAATTAAACCTCACTTGGGTGCTGAATCAAGCAGAGCACAGGCAGATCTGGAGGAATGGGCCTAATGAATGCATGCATAATAAATTGCAATTAATACTGCTGAAGGAGTCACTGGTGTGATAGGCATTACCTACTGTCACTGCATTATTGGAATTAGTAAATTGGATCTGTTTCTACTGCTTATGAACCTCCAATAATTCTCTTCTACCTTAGGAACAGACTCTTCCCCACTTGCTGTGCTTTGATTTGTATCGTGATGCGGTTTCAGCATTCATGAACTAGAGTTTTTTGGGTTGAAACTAAACTGGAGGCAGTGGCTGAGGAGGTCACCTACTACACTTGAGCCACAGATGGACATTCAGTCCATAGAACCAGCCTAGAACTATCACAAAGTGAAATACTTCAGACATCTGTTTACTAGGATGCCAGAACCTTTGCATCTACTCCTGATGTCTGTAGATCTAGTTCTAGTGTTTCAAACTTCTTCAAACTGCTTGCTAAAGCAGTTGGAGAGATTCTTAGGTCCCAAACACGTACTTTGGCCATGAGGGAACTACAGTCTCCTCTGTCTGGCAGAGGGGCCATTCAGTCCATCTTTTTGGGTCATGTTCACCAAGGAAATCTCCTCCTCCTGGGAATACATCCCGAGTTTGGCAGGGTTCTTGACTACCTTAGTACTTCAAGAGGAAAGACAACTTGCAAGGAAAGGCAGAAACTTTCCACAGGAAATGAAGAGCTCAAATGAAGAAGGAAAGAAGAAAAGTCAAAAAAGCAAATAAAATGTTTTTCACAGTTGTTCAAGATCTCTTTTAAACTTGGATGCTATCAAAATTTGCCTACATTTTGACCAGCGCTACAAAGTCACAGTAGAGCTGGCAGAAGGAAGAGAGGGTCACAACATGCCAAACTGTGACAGAAGCATACATCCCCTAAATATACTCATGTTTGCTGCATCCAATAAATGGTTTTTTGATCCAGACCTTCAGCTAATGTTGTTTAGTTCTTCTTCAGATTTACGAGCTCTCTGCACGGCAAGAATAAGCTAGATTTAAACCCTTTTGAGACATGCAGGCATGTTTGCAAATTCCTCCCTTCTTTCCTTCCTTCCTTCCTTCCTCTGCTAAATCAAAACCCAAATGACTCCCTTTACATGAATATGTTATAGCTTTCTCTGCCAACCTAAACAGCAATAAAAGACTTGGTCACTTATCACTTCATATATGCAATAAGTGACTAGGCCACCTCCATGTTTTATGGTGCTGTTTAAGAAACATTTTTTCTCTGGAATGTAGGCTTTTTTATCCTGGAAATGAGGTACTAAGAAAAAGAGAAAGTATGAGGAACTGAAACAAAATAAGTTGTTTATCAGAATTTTATGTTTTGTTTTGTTTTGATTTTTCATTTAGTTTTATTTATAGGTTCTGGAAAATCCATCAGATCAAAATACCTCAGAAAATCCCCAGGAACCAGGCTAAAAGTGGACAAGAATTTAATCTTTCTTCATCACTGTCAACTGAAATTCTTTCCTCCTGATAAATGTAAGTAGGTGCTGTTTCTGCTTCTTTATTGATGCTGGTGATCTCAATCCAATAGTGCAGAGGAAAGTGGAAGATTGAGATGTATAGTGAAGCAGCATTACAAGATCACTGCAACAAAATGGAAAAACTGTCAGTCACATATTGCCTTAAGATGGAATTTTACAATGCTTTTGTGGTTAGGAAAGGTTAAAACTCTTCCAAGAATATCTTTCTTAGTGATAAACTCTCCCTGGAGAAGACCTTGCTGTAGTCATTTAAGTCCTTAGTGACCTGGCTATAAATCTGGTAATATCAAAAGCAGAAAACTAAACTGACATGCTTAAGGGTCTTCAGCTGTTGAAATTATACTTGCTGTTAAGTTGCATAAAAGAAGAAATGAGAGTCTAGGTAAAAATCAGAATCTGTGGTGTTTTCTGGGCTAAACCCAGCATTTCAGTAATATACAATGAACTAAATGTTGAGAGTTACTGAAGAACAGAATGTGTTAACCCAGGAAGCCAGCTGGGGCTGAGATGAACAGTAACTAAATCCAGTTTGCCAAGGAGAAGCCACTGAAACCTGACCAAGGTTATTGAACTAATCATCATTGTTCCTGAGGTTTTAGCAAGGCCCCAAAAGTGTCTGGAAACTGCTCCTTGGAAAATTCAGTTTTAAAATGATGAAGACAAAAGGAGTATACAAAGAGCCTGGGTTCTTGCTAGCACTCATATTGTCACCTGAAGAAGACAGAACAGCAAAGGGTTTTGTGCAGGGGAAATCTGTGTTATCTGGTGAAGGCATGAAGTTGCCTTTACAGAGGGACAGAAAACGTGCTGCATGCAAAGGCAGATCTTACCACCACAGGAGAATTTAAGCAGAGCCCTTTCCCAGCACAGGATGCCAACACTGAAGCCTTACAATAACATCAGGAATCTCCATGCTGTTGGGTTGGTTTTTTTTTCACACAGCCTCTGCTTGGATGATTTGTATTGTGAAAAGGACTGGGCAGAGTATCACTCCTATTCTAGCATCCTTTGAACTGAAAATATTTAAGCCTGCAGGGAGATTGGTGAATGAGCCTTTTGAATATGTTTTCATCTAAATAATTAGGCACATGGGTAGTGAGGAGAAGCAGCCCTGACAACGTTGCATGGCATATGTCTTAACATTTCTGAACTACAGAGAAAGAAGTGACCAAAGAAAAAGTTGGTCTAAGGGCCTAGTGTATGTCAAAGCATTTCCAAAATGCTTGTGCTCCCTATTGCCACCCCTTTATTTGCATGTGAAAGGCCTGTATTTGTAGATGTCAAGATTTCACTAAGGGTCAGACTGAGCTGAAGCCCTGAGACTCAAACATTTCAGAAGGCCTGAGAAGGCTTGTTTTCACAGCTCTGGTTTATGTCATTCCTGGAGATAAGAAAGTGAGGTGATTCAGTGCAGAAATAAATCCCTCCAGGGTTGCTCTGTACTTTGCTTTTGGACACTTCTGTCAGATGGCACTGTCTGGTTGTCTTTCTTGGCTGGTAAAGCTTCATACTTACACACTTAGCCCTCATTTGAAATGGAGCTTACTCTATTCTTGATCAAGGTCCTTCAGTTTGCTAAAGAGCTGTTTCACACATCTGCTCTGGGGCACTTCCAGAGTGACCAGCCAAGTCCAGGAATGGGATGGCAGCTGAAAAATCACACTAACAAAGCACAGGGAAGCATAAGAAGTATGTTCTTGGTGTTACAATGACTATTACACTTCTGAACTTGGCTTATAGTGGCTCACTCAAGGCAGGGCAAATTGCTTCTCTTGGTAAGGTTCTTCCTGAGCAACTAGGGGTGCTGGGACTGCTGGATCTCCATGTTCCCACCAGTGGGTTACCTTGATCTCACTGCCTGCATGGCCATCCCTTCTATCAACCCTCCACCTTTCCAGCTCCTTTACATCCTCAGCAACTGGCTGTGGAAGGGTGAAGTGTCAGTGCTACTGCAAACCTGTATTACCTTATCCAGCAGTGAGACTAGAATTTGTCCTCGTTCACGGGACAGCAAAATTTGATTTTGCCTATGCTGCTGTGAATGCTTGATCTTCCCCTGAGAGCTCTTTTTACAGAGCTCAGAATGAGACCATTATTACATTACCAGAGCAGGCTTGCCAATGTAATTATTTCCTATTAGAAGTGCCTGCATCATTGCATCTTCAGAGTATTAAATTTGAATTACACAAAACTACAGGTGGAGATCTTAGCTGATGCAACCCTTATAACTTTGCTGAATGTAACATGTATGAATCTGGCTATATGTGTGCACATACATTTATAGGTATATCCAATACAGAAATGTTATGGAATGCATGATGCTAGTAGGAAAAACCCTGCTTTATATTCAGTTAGATGCTTCTATGGTAGACCTTGTGCACAGAGAACAAGTTTGATTTTCCAGATAAAGAAAGGAAATTGGTCAATTTTGCCTCTTAGTAGAATTAAACCTTGAATTATGTACCATAAATCTTCAAACAAAACACTGCAATTACCTATCTATTCCCTCTTCTGTTGAGAGACTTTGTGTCAGGGAGTATGTACACAGAATGGATAGGAAAATAATGATCAGATTTAAACAAAACTAAAAGGCATTTTCTCAGCTGGAGGTTAGAAAAAAGTGATTCCATAAATGCAGGATTTTGTGAGAAGTCCTTGATGATATCTGGGATGCAGCATAACAGACTAATGAAAAGAGAAAATGGAGAACAAAAAAAGCAGCCTCTCCTTTAAACTTAAAGTTGTTTCAATGCATGTACATTTTTCATGTTGGTATTGTTTATGTTCTACACCAAAGGGATTTTAAAGATGACTTAGATGTTTAACTGCATTAAGATCATGCATTATACTCTTTGTCCTTTACAAAAGAGAGCATACCTGCCAGGAGCACATAATTTAATAAAGAAAATATCATTATAACTAGATTTTGGTGACACTATAATCAGGAAACACAGGCGAGGGGTCAGCCAGCCGGATTGTTTCTACTGGGTATTTGAGAACTGTGGCCTGCTGTTATTTTCAGCTACACTGTAATTTTATTTTATTGGGGAGAATAAATCAAAGTTTTAAAGGGAGGCTATATTTTTTATTCATATCTAAAAGCTGCAGACGTTGGCATGAGAATTGCTTGTTGCCAAAACTAGCTGTAAGTATATTCAGTCGGAGAGAAAACGATCAGGTTGATAGCTGAGAGGTCGAAAAAAACCCCACCCTTATGACAGTTATGCTCCATTTAGCATCAGCATAGGTTCTTCTATGCCATCCTGTCTTCATTCCTTCATTCTCCCTTATATTATTTTCTTATTATTGTGTCCTTTAGGGAAAGAGCTTTAGGGGCTGTTCGGTTTCTGAATGGGTTCAACCCTTCGCTTCCGTGGAGACTGCTGAGAAGAGTGTCACTTGTGAAGGCATTTTTGTGAGGAGACAACTTCCTACTAAGACTCCTAGTCAGACAACCAGCCTGCTCTGTGCAGGCCTCCCAGCAGCTATCAGAAGCTAATTGTAATGCTTATTAAAGGCAGCTTAGCAGGGATGTGAAAATGGCAGGCAGGGCTTTGCTATTATCTGCACTAGCTCTTAGCCCTGTTACTCTGCAGTCTTTGGGTCTATTCAGGGACAGAGATGCTGCTTTTCTAAAAAAGAAAAGAAACAAAACCAAAAGCAAACCCCAAACCATTAAGCAACAAACCACCACCACCAAAAGATCCCAAACCAATATCACTTGGTAGTTCTGAACAATCATCCCAGCCTGGGAAGGCTGGTGGAGGCTCTTTAGGTTGCATTTGCATCACATGCCAGTTTTTGGATGGAAAGCTGTTTGGAGAACCACTAAACAGATTGGACCTTCTTCAGAGTCAGCAGGTGAGTATGACATAGGCATATCTGAGGAAAACTGAGATGCAGAGATGTGCCTAGGATCCTTTATTAGTAGTGATAATAAAGAAGAAAGAGACCCAGAGAAGTACAGCTTGGCTTAAATATCCCAGTTTAAGCTTTTCAGTGTCATCTCTTATCATTTGCAATGTCTCCTTCCCACCTCCTCCCACCTCCCTCAGTTTTCCCCTTGAAAACTAAGAAAGTACACTATGGAAATCAGGGACACAACACATGTCAAACTCAGCATGCCATATCCTTAAACTCCCTGTCAGAGTAAAAATACAATTTGAGGCTTTGCATCCTGTTATTCCTCATGCAAACTGCCACTGCAGACAAGCACTTTGCCTGTGGTAAATGCTCTTGTTCAGAGCAGATGTTTCCCTCAATTAGCATTTATTCAACAATTTAGCAAGTACATTCTATTAAAATATTTTAATTTATGCAGAAATTATGTTATTAAATTTACAAATTCTTTTTATGAGACACATCCTATACTTTCAAGCTAATAATTTTCTGTCACTAACAGTTATCATGGGCCAGAGAGTATTCCTCTAAAAAGAAAGTTTTTGCATTATTTTCTCCAACAGTGAGACATTTGCTTCTTTCATGTATTCCTCATAGCATAATGATTGCATTTTTTATATCCTCCACATAAAGATACTTAATGTTTGAGATGCTTGACAGGTTTTTAAAAACATGGAGAGACAGCTTTGAGTTTTGAAAGTTCTGCACATATGTAACAACTCTTTTGTTCTTATTCTATTAACTTCCCTTCTTCCCAAAGCCAAACAGACAAGACAGTCTTTTTCTCCTTATCTTTCCATCTGTTCAGACCATTTTCACACCTCCTGCCAAAGCAATCCTGCCCTAATGTTACTTTTGCCTTGGATATTGACTTCAATGAACACTGGCTTTGGGGGGAGGTGGCTGCGTGGTGCTTGGTTGCTGGCTGAGGTTAAACCACAACAAAAGGCTAATACAGTTTTCTCCTGGGAGGCTGAATAACTCCTGCGGTTGATAACGAAACACAGAGGTCTTTTACATCTAGGTTGTGGGCAGGAATCCAGCTCAGGTTACTAGTGACCGACAGTTGCTACCATCTACTGGCTGTTTGCAATCCTCTGTGAAACAACAGGGCACCTCCATTCCTTCTCATTGCAGGAACTGCCTTCTGTCTCCTTGGCAGTCTGATCTTAAGCTTGTTGGGTTTGGCAGCTAAAAAGTGGGGTAGCACTTTCCCAAGTCCTTTTAGCAGGTCTTTGGCTCCAGTGGAATTTCATGTTTTGTTCTCCTGCTATACATTGTAGTGCTGGTTATTTACTGTCGTGTTTAGGAGTGTGCCAGTGAGTTGCTGCTGAACTGTGATTTTATGCAAAGCAGTCCTTGTCTACCTTGGATGTTGACATTCAGTGTCCCTTTAGTTCACCTGCATTTATCTGTACATTTCTAATGGCCTTTCTCAGTGTTAGCAAACCCACAATGCTTTGTGGGTAAATAAGATATCATCTTCTAGCAAGGTTAGACCTGAAAGTAAGTTAGCTGTGAAGATCCAAAAGTGCCTAGGCACTAAGGCAGATAACTTCCTTATTCCATAAATACCAAATATATATTAATTTCCTAATGAACACAGAGTAAAAATGATTTACTGCCACAACAGTATCAGTCTCAGGTTTTCCAGAATCAATGCAATTTAATTTTTTGTGGTTCCTTTGTAGCAATATGCACAGCTCAGCTACATTTAAGAAAATTGGTCTAATCTGGATATATGCATGTTTTTTCATCATGCTGATGATTTTGGGGATAAATACTGCTTGTTAATAAGAACAACACAAATGGATATTGCACTAACTCCAACTCATCCTTCTTTCTTGCTTTCCTTGGTCTCCTAGCTCTGTTAATACCAGAGTTCAACACAGTTTGGCTTTTCCTTTCATGTCTCCTAGGCATAGACTTCCTGGTCCCCAAATGGGAACAGCTTTGACTAGTTGCCCAGTCCTTGTCAGCTGCTGTTGAAAGCAAAGTTTCTAAAGTAGACTAGCAAGTGACAGTACACTGGCAGTGTATTTGCAGAACATAATAGATTATAGATCCACCCATCACCTAAAGGGAAAGCACAGAGGCAGCAATGACAGAATGACAGCAGTTTACAGAACCAAATTTCCTGCAGCAGTAAAACATTTAATATTCCCAAAAGCAGTGAACTCCAGCAAGATGGAAAGTCACCTCAGATTTCTTCTAAATTTTTAGGTCACAGATAAGAACAACCTGAGACTTCTGAATAACCAGAGTGTAATTGTTAATTTGATGCTATGAATGATGGTATTTCCCTGTATCTACCTGGCCATGAGCAGTTATGTTAATGATAGAGGAACTCCAGTGCAACCATACTGCTCTCCTACACAAAACACTGGAAGTAATAATCTCTTCTTGACAAAAAGTATGAGGTGCAATTCTCTGACTTCTCCTCTTTAAGGGGTCAGAATAATTATTTGAGGTATTTTTATGTGACCTGAATCTCTGGAAACTAACCAGACCTAATATCCTCCCTGATTAGTCTGTTTCATCTCTTCAACCTTGAATGAACACATACAGGTCATGGTGTGAACTGTTGTAGAGTTGAGATATTTGTTACTCATCTGGTGACTTTCAGTCTATGCAGATTAATAGTAAAATAAGAAGAGGAAGGGAAATGATGTCCTTAGGATCCATAGGTCATAAACTGATTTTGTTTTCAGCAGTTCAGAAAAATTGTAGTGAACCACTCATTTTTTACTGATCTTTGGGGTGATTTGCTGTATTAGTTTCTCTTAACTGTGTGGTCAGCTGAGGTAAGTGGTGCAGTCACCACATAAGTGGTTAGCACTGTGCAGTCACTAGGATGATCTTCATTGCTAGCTCTGTGTAGAGCTATTTAGGTGACTGGAACTTCAGTGTCTGTACCCATACCACTCTGACAGAGCTGGCTCTGGAAGCATATCATCCTATTTCCCCCTTTACAAGGACACATTATAGTCTAGCTCTCCAAGTGTGCTGAGCAGTGTAGTAACCCAGAGTTTCTCCTGCCATGCAGACCTGAAGCTAGCCGACTTGCTGTTAAATACAGGACAGGTTTGATCCTTTGTCTGCTCTGACTGTTTCAGTCTGATCAGTGAGATGGGTTTCAGCTCCAGGTAAAGATGAATATAGGTGTTTTAAGGCAGGTGTTTAAATGAAGGTATCTACTATGAGTTTACTAAAGCCCTAGTGCAGGTTTTCAACATTATCTGAGCCACTGAATGTATTGTCTGGCAACTTAATTCAGAAGCCCCCCACACATGGACTCAGTAATGTTTCAGATTCTCTGAAATAACCTCTTTGTTTTTCCCTTGCCTCTAAGGAAAGTTATTCCTCTGTGGCAAGTCCTCTGTCATATCTGCCATCTCTACTATAGGACATCTTAAATATAACTCCATGTGTATGTGGGTGCAGCCGAATTAAATCAAGATCTCCACTGAATATAATGGTTGTTTATATGTACAGATCACATCTAAACATCTGAGGTACCTAAACATCAGAGTCTCCTGCCATTAGAGACACCTAAAGATACTCCTCCTGACTGTCCTAGGTACAGGAGGCTGCCTGAAATGGCTCTGCCTGGTTTTGTTCAGCCAGCTAAATCCTGCTCCTAAATTTAGATGTCTTAGTCTCAGCTTGAGTCTTACCCCAAGGCAGTGATACAGGGGCCTGAAACACACTTTCTTCCATAAAGAACATATTTGTGAGGAAGAAAATGAAAGTTTCTGGGTTTCTTTTCCTTATGGGAATAGTTCTTGGTTGTGTAAGACAGGGATGTTTTCTTATGGAAACAGTTTTT
Organism: Galbula dea; assembly: GCA_013399015.1. Taxonomy (NCBI): domain Eukaryota; kingdom Metazoa; phylum Chordata; class Aves; order Piciformes; family Galbulidae; genus Galbula; species Galbula dea. The sequence goes on along the minus strand of VWZX01005355.1, from coordinate 3,635,551 downwards.
GTACCAATGGAGGCATCCTGCCTATGTGTAAATGCTAGGTCACCTTGATAATGGAGATTTGCACCTTCTGTGCCTGTTATTATGCTCAGTCTTCTACCCCTTCAGGTGGTGATGCCAGAGATGTATGCTCAGAAAGATGTGAATTCCTTTCCTCCATATATCTTGACTATGAATGATGCATTTGGAATGACTTTGACTGGAACATCTTTGGCAGAAATTATCCTCCCTTTGACACACATTATCTGCCCAGCCCAGGGTACTAAGCAAAAGATGTTTGTATATAATATTCCCTCTTTAAAGTACTGCTCTGGCAGTTGCCACTCTTCATATACTATTTGTATGCTTCTCCAAGGGAGCAATATTATGTTCAGGTAGTATGGTGCTGAGTGTCAAGTTAAAATATAGAAATAAGCAAGTTAATTATTCTTGCTGCTTATAAAATCTGCCTTTAGTTCTCCACTAGGGGGGAAAAAAAAGGGTTCACAGACTTCTTTACAGAGTGAAAAATTCCCATATATTTGATGAGAAAACATTTTCCACTTTGAAAACATTAAAAAAAAAGATAAACACTTGCATTAAACTTGACTTAGGCTTTATAGCATGTGACAGTCTTTAAAAGAGGAATATATCTGGAGGTTTTCATGACTTCATAAAAATACCTGAGTTACACATGCTGAAAGTGCTGCACATTAGATACTCTTGTCTTGGAATGTAATTGCCTTCAAGGTATAAAGGAGGCTGAGTCTAATAATTCCCCAAGCGTGTCTATTCTCCATTTCTGTTCCACAGAGGAAGCTAGAAGGTTGTGGTATCATCAAAGAAGCATGTGTTGGGAGAGGGAAGAGCTAATCCTTAGATAGTTGTGCCCTGCATCTCAACTAAGGAGTGAAAACCTTGCAAAAGGATTTCCTGCAATCTTACACACACTATATCCCTTAACCTATTAAATGCTATAATTGTTGCACTCAGATAAGAGATGTTTCCAAAGTAATCCATGCTGGGTGGCCCTAGGTAACAACCTGTTTATTAATATCCCAGAGTTGTGTCATGAAGTGATAGTGATGGAAATTTGGCAACCCAACTCTACTTCTGTCAGCTGAGTGAAGCAGCCACTTCACTCCAGACTGGATGACAGCTAGATGTATAGATCCTTGCACTCAGGAAATCTGAAGGGATAGCTTATGATTAGGATGGTGTTTGAGAGATGACAAGAAAAAGAGAAGAGGGCAGTGAGTACTTTCTCATCCAGACAGTTCTACAGACATAAATAAGTCTGAAACCTCTTTCCCTTACAATCCATAGTGCCAATAGGAATTGGCTGCAAAACTGTTGTTAATTTAAATTATTAACATTTGGCAGGGGTTTTGAGTTTCTGCAAATGATTTGGGGTGGTGGATTGGTTTCAAAGAATCTCTGCAGTCTGTTTTACACAGGCTAGTATGATTTTTTTCATGTTGTAGAAATGGGAAAAGTGTGAAACAGATCCGAAATCACTTGCTTAAATGGAATGAGTAGAAAACCTAAGTGATAACTGGCATTTATTTTGGTGACTAGTTAACTTCTTTGGAAAATATATCCTAAAACTAGTCATAAAGTTGGGTTAAGAGTGAAAACATGGCAGAATAACATAGGAGGCAGAATAATGTGGGAGATTTAATTCATGAAACAACTTTTTGATGACCATCCATACATTGAGCTGAGTCCCTAAGATGGGCAATTTACCAAAGGTGAAAATAACTGTGAATGAAGTTAGTGAGAGAAAACATTTAAACATAAAGATGCCTATGACAAGTGCATTTGCTTAAGGAATGTTTCTGTTTCCCTCCACCCCCTGAAATCAAGGTGTTCTGCCAGAAGGATAAAGAAGATATCCATATATTTTAGATATGATCAAAATGAACAAGAAATAGAGAAGTTCATTGACACATATATAAATTAGCAAAGGAACCATTCAGACAAATGACAAACTAAGTTAACCTTGTTTGTGAAAGATCTAGATGTACAGCAGCAAAGAAATAAACCCAGCAACATTACTCATCATGATTCAAAAAGGTAGACATATATGCTCATAGCTCTTTTTCATACTCTGTCTGGATGATGTGTTAGTGTCAGGTGGTGAGAGACTATAGCTTAAACAGGAGAAGCCAGATGCTACTAGATATGAAGTGTTTGGTCCTCATTTTGTACTCCACAATCCCCAGGTGGGCATGGAAGCTCCCTTGTCTTTGTGTGAGGGAAGCAAAATGCTTTGGGCTGGTAACCAAACCCACCCCTAGACTGACTGAGTGGGGGAAGACTGAGCAGAGAAATGAATGAACTCCTGCCCTTCTCCACCCAGATATCAGGGGATTACCCTGTGCTCCCTTTGAAGTGAACTGAGCTGGAATCCCTGCAGTTGTAAAAACCTTATTCTTCTGTTAGGAGAAAAAAAACCACACACAAAACCTCAGAGTCAACAGATGTACTACCTCTGCCAGTTTACTATGTAATAATGTAGTGGTTAGAGCACTCACCTTGCAGAAAGGGATTTTTTTTCCCTGAGTTCTCCTCACACCTTCCATCATTCTGGAGAGTGTAACCTAAGCTGCCAGTTCTGATGAATTGCCTCCCATAATGTTTGTGAATTCACAGTCAGTGAATAAACATCATTTAAACACACCCTGGGTGTAAATGAAGAGGGCAGTTGTCCTGAGAACAGGCTAGCATCTGAATGCAGGTGAACTAGCTGGGTTAGTTCACATCTCATTTTCTTCCCTCTTCTTCTCCTCCACTTTCCATAACAATTTCATTTCTTTCTGAACTCTGCAGAGTGAAGAGATCCTGTTCTCTGGAACACCTGCTCACCCTACTGACAAGTTCATTGTCTGGAGCTAGGACATTTTAAGGAAGGCAGGAGATGTAGCCTTGAAGTTAATGAATAAGTCCACACCAAATTCTTGCCCATATGAAATCCCTAGGAGGGCTGCTTCCAGGCAGGATTACACCAGAGCACAGTGGAAAAAACAAATGAAATGTGCTCCAAGAGTCAATCTTCTCCTTGCATCCATCCCAGAAATGGTATGGGTGCCACTAGAGATAAAATGAGGGTGGTGTGAGCAGACAACCAGCTTCTGAGAAGGATGGGAGACAAATCCTCACTGACAATTGCTTCTGCTGTGGCTACCTATGTAGAAGGTGAAGGGTTTTGTCTTTCCTCTCTCTTCCCATAGACTCATCTGTTCCTTGTTGTTGGTGAGTGAAGACCTGGCTGCCTTGTGGAGGAGGTGGTGAGGACTTCTGGAGCTGTGGAGGGAACAGCAGTGGTTGCTAGTGATGGAAGGAGGTGATGGAAAGAGTGAGGGCTCCCCACAAGCTGGATGCACTTCTTATCTGACTCCAGGCACTTGGTAAATGTAAATGGCAAATTTTGGTTATTTTTCTGATTGCAGTCTTCATGTAGCTACTCCAGATGTGCTTAAGCCATCATTTGTGCCCAGCCCATAAACAACTCAGGCTTTCTTGGGTAAATACTCTTACCCAGAGGCCACACTCACCTGCTCTGAGCTTAGTGTTTCCTGCAGATACTATGAGGACTCTGGCACAGCTTGACTTAGCCCTGGAAGGGTAATGAAGGTTCCTTTATTTAGGTCACAGGGCTGCTAGAAAGCATGGGATTGTCTCCTCCTGGTGAGGGAGCACACAGTGAATCCAATAGCACACATCCAGAGAGTCAGACATGATTCACCTTCCTATACAAATAATTTCATCATACATTTGTCATGTGTCCTCCTAATGTTCTTCTCTCATTCCTCTGCCAGGTAGTTAGTTCATCACTTTAGCCCTGAGCTCAGCATGCCCTCAAATGCCAACAATTTCCAGCACCATGTGTTCAGTTCAAACTCTTTACTTGCTATATTTGGCTGTTTTCAGGTCCCTCTGCACTATTTATACAATAGAACATATGTTTTGTGGAGCCCTCTGATGAAATGCAGACACACTGCTTGTTAGGCTATTGTCTAGCTGCTAATCAGTAGCAATTCTCAGATGCCCTTTAGAGGCTTCTTGCTTTTCAGGTCTGTGTAGTCTATGACTTTACTCTCCAGTGATGCTGACCCTTGGCCTGCTGAGGGAATCTGAGCCCATGAAGGAAAACTAGGAGGAGGTTGCAATAGACTGTTTAATGATTGTGATCTTCTATAAGGGTTTATGAACTGACTGGTGCTTCACCAGCACGCAGCCAGTGTCCTAATGAATTGAAACCAAATATTTATGGGAGAGAAGTGATTAGATGTGAGTGAATAAAAAGGCATCTTAAACCATCTGGACAGTTGAAAGAATTGGTAATTTCCAGAAAAAACATTAAAGGGTTGAGGACACCACTTAAAATCTGACCCTTGTTAATGGTGATTGCTGCTACCTGATTGCTACCTGGGAGACTGAGGTGAGATGAGTCAGGCATTGCTTTTGTCTTTAAGGCTCATTTTGGAGAAGAGATTTTTCAGATTCTTGTAATCTTTCCAATAGGTCCTCAGCAGAAAGATGCAATTTTAGATTATTTTTGTCTCCATCAGTGTTCATTTAAATTTAAATTGGGATGTGTTAGATGTGGGAAAGCTTCTGTTTCTATGACAAATTATATGAATGTTTTAAAGATTCAAAGAGAAGTTCAAATTCAAATTTAAGGAAAAGGGGGGAAAAAAACCCCATGAAAAAAGATCTGAAATCCACAAGCATGTTTTATATAGGGTGTAGACAGACATGGAAGGTTTAAAGAACAGACCACTAACTGCAACCTGCTTGGAAGAAACCATTGGCAGCAGAAGAAAATGGCTTGAAATAGTTGAACCCTCAGTAATTAAGAAACTAAGCCCTTGAACAAGTGAGTAACTGCAAAGGAGGCATTACACAATCAAGCTTTAGCTGAGTTAGAAATAAGTTAAATTACAGTGGGTGGAGGTTGACTCTCACTTTGCAAAATCTGATGTTTACTGCTGTCATAGCTGAGAAGAAATTTCAAAGTCAGAGACAGCTGCATTCAACTACAGTCAGTCTAACAAGCTGCTAGTATATCTCCCAGCTAAGAAGCTGCTTATGTTACTCAGTACTATGCTTTGCAGGAAGATACCTTAGCCAAGAGGATCTAAATGTTTTGGAGTGCTGTTATTCTCTCCTCCCTTAGAAACTGCTGTGGATTCAGCAGGGTTGTGATGAAGCCAAGGGGAAAGGTAGCACTGGGATGCTGAAGCCTCCTTTGGTTCCTTGCCTTATGAGAAGGGCAGCAGGTTTCAACTTCCAGCTTCTGTCCATGGTGTGAGACTATTTAACACTTTAAGCTCTTCTTTGTTAAATACATGATGAAGAAAGAGATGAGTGCTGAGCTTCTTGGAAGAGAGCCTTTGTGTCAAGTGCAGCAGTGTACCAGCATCTACACTCAGTACTTGGAAAGGTGAGGCTAAAGAAGGATTGGCTTGTCTTAGGCTTCTGATGGACTAGGATGTTCTTAGATCCTTCACCAGGACTGACCTTGGATTTGGTTTGGGCTTACAGTGTACCTTATGGGTACAGAGAAAACTAGATGCCCAAGAGAAGTCTGAAGAAGCCAGAAAGTTTTGTGAAGAACTGCCTGAGTGAGCCATGAGGAGTTGCCTCCAGCTGGAAGGAAGAAAGCCAGGTTTTCACTCCATCACATAGTGACAGGCCTCCTCCTGTAGTTAAGTGTCTTATCCACAATAGCCTTTCACTGGAAAAGCAAGCAGCAGTCTGATATGTGACATTTAACAACCTGAAGGCCTGGGGCCAGCTTCTGCCTGACTGGGAAGGTCTTCAAGCCAAGCTTCCCAGCTCTCTGATGGCTGCTACAACCAGGAATCTGCCAGTGCCAGCAGGTTAGTGTCTCCTCTTGAAGCTGTTCTCTTTGATACAGGGTATTTAAGTATTCATTGGAGCAGGTCTCCCAGGTGAGTCTTCCAACCACCAAACTACAACATTTTTCTCCCTCTTTCTCTGGCCTAATGAATATTTAAGGTGTGATAGTGATGACAGCCACAGAAAAAGCCCATGAGAGAAAGAATTCTGTCTTCCTAGCAGGGTTTGAATAGTGTGCTGTAAATAAAGCATTGGGGCCACACACTGCATGTGGAGGATAAAAGAAAATGTTGAATAGCTTACTCATTAAGTGAGCTCCATCCAGCATGAGGAGAGAAGGAAGCAAGAGCTGTGTGGAAAAAAAAAAATAGTATGTCATCAAGTAATTAAAGAGTGTGGCACAATGCATATGTATAAGGAACTGAATTAATGTTTTCAGGAAATCTTAATTTTGGCATTTACTAGCACTGGAGTGTTTGACTTTGCAATCTGAGCAATATTCTTTTAGTGTATCTTTTTGTGTAGATATGCTTGACATAAAAAGGAACTGAGGGAGCCTTACAAAGCCTTAAAAAGCCTATTCCTTTTTCCTCTCCCACAATTGACTCTGAATGAAAAATTATGGTAGCTGGCTGAGAATCATAATCAACCAGTGCAAACTTTGTGTAGTTGATAATTATTGCCATTGCCTTTCCTCTGGAGGAATTATCTTCCTCATTTTCATTCTCTACTTCATAACTTTGCAGGCTAACATGTAATGAATGCTACCAACAGGAGGTTTGTAGAAAAAAACCCACTCTTACTGCTATAGCTGAAGTTAAAGAGGGAGGGGGCAGGGCCATTTAAAGGGTGAGGTTTTGAAGAGACAGAAGAGATGGCTAAATAATAAAAAGTAATGAAGATGGCAGATTTTGCCTGCTGTTCTTCTGATGGATTTGCCCATGAACAGATTGGAATATTTTAAAAACATACTCCTTATTCAAAAATCATTTGTCAAGGGTCAGATTCTTTCCTGGTTACTCATATTGAAGCAAGAGAAACCTGCCTGGGGAACAAGCTGCTGCTTTGTGTGAATAGTCTTGAGGAAATCTGTTCCCAATTAATTTATGGAAATAATTCTCCATTTCATAAGCAACTCTGTGTGTGTGTTTGTCTTTCAGATTGTGAATGGTTTTGACTGATCTCACAAGCAATGTGGCATGTTGCAATGTGTCACAACACATTGAACTGGGTTTCTAGTGCAAATATTTGGCTGTATTCTGCTATCATTTTGTTTCTGTGATTGTTTTCTGATATTCATAAGTAGCTGCCCTTCTCAACAGCTCTCCTCCTTCCTTCTGGAAACATTTTCCTTAAAATAATCAGAAAAAGTAAACACAATGAGAGCTGAAGTGAATTAATTTGACCATCTACAAGAAGATGTGTGATATATATTTGGAGGGAGCAAGAGGGTGAGCAGTATTTGCCTAGTACTAGTGATTCATGGCCAAGGGAAGGCTTACATTTGATAAAACACATGAGAATGGTCAGAGAAGAAAACACACACATGATATTACTCAGTTCTCTGATGGTTTTTATAGTCAAAAGGTAATGGACATATAAAAACTATGTCTTGGAGATAGCTCTAGCAAATATTATGCTGTACAAAATACTTCTTAGAGTGATTTTTTGGTAGCTTTTAATATTTTGGTAGCCTGCCAAAGGATACTTGTGGCACAATATTTCTCTTAGGCTGCAATCTACATTTGTTTCCACTTCACCAAAAGCACTTTGATATGTGGCAGTTTGGGTTTGGTGGTTGTGTTGGCCACATGAAGACACTTTTCTTGTTGGGGTTTTCAGTAGTTTTGGAATTTTAGGCCAAATTATGCTGCATACTTTGTTTTACCACTGAAATGCCATAGTGTAAGCATCTTTCAGGGATTTATTTGCCTTAATTTTGTCTTTGTAATGGAAAGCTCTTCTTATGTATGTGTGTATATATCTATTAGTTGACTTGTTAAGCTTGATATAGTTGGAGTGGAAGACTGGGCATCTGAAAATGTCTTTTTTGTTCAGTTTTGGGCTCAACAGGTTTAATTTAGAGTATCCTCTGGGTCAAGTTTATGGCTGTTGTGTTTTAACTGGGCATGAAGGTGCCACTATCCTGGGCAGCCTGTTAGAATGGCTCAGGCTGGAAGGGACCTTAAAGATCATCTAGTTCCAACCCCCTTGCCAAAAAAAAAAACCCAAACCAAACCAATGTCTAACAAGTCTTCCAGTGAAGAAATTTTTCCTGATATCCAATCTAAACCTCCCCTGAGGCCATTTTACACAGGTAACCCAGGAGAAGAGACACACACCTATCTCACTACAACCTCCCTTCAGGTAGAGAGTGAGAAGCTCTCCCCTGAGCCTTCTCTTCTCCAGACTAACCAACCCTAGTTCCCTCAGCTGCTCCTCATAACACTTGTGCTCCAGACCCCCCAGCCAGACTGGCTGTGCCCAGCTCTCTTTTGGGAATGACCTCAGAGTGATGTTAATATCCTAATAGTGCTGTGAAAGGAAAACTGCTCTGAGCCAGCAGTATACCAAAGAAACCACTTCCAATTTAATATGCTTGGGCCCATGCCCTGCTCCTCTCTTTTCCTGGTATTGATATATCCATATAGATATATCCCCAGGGAAAAAGTTTCACAGAATTTGCTGCTACATGAAGTTGTCTTTTTTTTGCCTTTAGCTTTATAAAAGCACCTAGAACTTCCAGCCCAGTCAACCATCATTTCAAATCTTGGTGTCCCACTCCCCCCAAGTCTGTAAAAGCTGGAAGTAGGCCTGGCAATGGGGATTGATGATATTTTTCAAATAGAATAAGAACTGTACTTAATTTTTAATTTAGAGAAGAATCAACTGTTTACTCAAGATGGGATATGAAGCTTTTGTGCTTTTTCAAGATGTTTTTTCACTTTAGTTTAGATAAAGGCAAGCCAAGCTGTTGTTCTTCAGCACAGTAGTTTCAGAAGCAAGCTCTCACAGGAATGAAGAGTTACTCCCCAATGCTTAAGCATTATTCTGTATAATTATGGCTATTTTTTTTTCCTTCCAAAAATATATATATTTTTTTTGAGAAGCTGACATTTCAAAGGCTTTCAATTCTGTGTGTCACTATCAAATAATCTTTTTTGTACTTGGCTGTTTATTATTGGATTGCAACAACGACAAAGCTCTAGGGGTTTTGTCTCCTTTGGTATGTTAATTAGCTATTTTCCCTTTGATCTTTTTCTTACTGAAAAGAGTGAATAGCTATCTCGGTAGGGAATCTTACTGATGTACATTCATCCCCTCATCTCCATAATCTGAGGATCAGAGGGAGACAACAAATTTCACTGCTGAGTGAGGTTGCTATAGGCCTTAGTTATAATGTACTTGGTTTCTAAATAATCCCACCACCATTTAGATTTGGAATATTGAAGAGGAACCTCTGAGAAAAAGAGATGAAAAAAAAAATAATTAATTTTAAACTGTGAACTACCTTCATTAATTTAACTTTTTCTTGAAGTTATAAGCTCATGCATATGCCACAAGCCTTTTCTTTCTTTTATGCCTCTACACATTTTCTCTCTTTTTTTTTCCCCCCCCCCCCCCTGCTTTTTTGCTGTTGGTTTTTGAGACATTTTTGGTTCTCAGAGAAATAAAATATAGGCCAGGTCGGGAGTAACAAATGAACTTTTAAAGTATTGAGTGTTAAAACAGCTTTCCTATGGAAATTATGAAAGTCTTGTGACTTGGAACATCCTCCTATAGCACTTCTTAAAAAACCTGAAATAAAAGCACTTCAGTGGAAGGCAGAGGCAGAGGGATCTGTTTCATGGAGCAGTTCAGCAGTGACAGAAGTGTAGGTAAGATTATCTACTAGACACTTTCCAAACAGTGTTTCTCTGAGCCACTTTATCCCTTCCCACAGGAGATGGACAATGTTCTAGGCTGTTGGAGTTCTTAACTTGTGTCCTGCAGTGTGGGATTTGACCAGATTTTGATGTTCACAGTGGAGACATCTACATTTGAACTGGTCATGTGGGCTGCCTTGGCAGTCAGTGGAGGGAAGCTACCACTTAACAGAGGAAGAATGATGCCATCCTGTTAACTTACAATGAGTTCAACTCAGTTGTTAATATAGTGGTAGCTAGAGCAATCTGAGGTGCCCAAAGGAATCTGAGGCAGCCATGTGGGGCTGACTGGATGCATAATTTATGAGAGCCACACGTTTTTCTGGAGCAGCTGGAGCTCCTATGACATCTTTTGTGGCATTTAGGCAGCTGAATGCCATTTAATGCCATGTTCAGACACTAATGTGTCTGCAGGCAAGTGAGGTGTCAGAGTTTCCCTGACAGTTGATGGAGATCTAGTCAATGCAGTAGAGTCTAGAGAGCTAATTGTCTTGTTCTAAAAGAAACACCTACATATGATCACCTGATTTCAGATGTGTGATATGCTTCTAGACTCTGGACCTCAATTCCAGCCCTCCTATGTAAGAGTCCAATACATGTGCCTAGATTAATGTGGTACCTACTGCAGTTTGAGGTGCTCTTGGGTTCCCTCTTGGTTACTAGCTCTTATTCCAGGAGGGCATAGGGACTTTGTCATATCTGACAACCTCATGTAGATTCTAGTGGCACCTTGGGGCACCTGAAATGACAGTAGATGCTTGTAAGTGTGCAATTGACTTAAGCATTAAATGTCATCTTTCTCATGAGCTCAGAAGTTCCTCTGAAAACCTCTCTTTCTCTTCACTGATTACAAATGAAGCCTAGCTCAGATATTGAGACATCTGTGGTAGATCTCTAGATGTGACCAAGTGAATCTCATTTCTGGTTTTCTGGGCACACACATCTCAAATACTCCTGAGAATCCTGTTGTTCAAGAGGTGGAAGTACATGGTTTATTTCCCTAGAGCTGAGACATGATATAGTCTCTGTGCTGGTGCTTCTGACACAGAATCAAAAGTGAGTGAAGATCATCACTTTGGAGTGATTTCAATGCTTATGCCTTCCTACATACTTGTGACTGGTGCAGGTGGGTGCTATGATATGAAGAGCTAGAGACAATTTTTGGCCATGGCAAGATCTGTGGTGTTAATTTTCTAACTGTGCTGCTGGCACAACAACATCTCTCCTCAAGCTCTTCCCCACTGGCTCTAAGACTTAATCTTTAAAAAAGTGTCTGTCAACCAAAGGCAAGGAGAGAAAACAGACAAGAGAATTTAGTTCCTACTCTAGTCTTATGCAATAAAAATCTTGTTCCCACAAGGATCAGCAGTTCTGAGCCAGATTCAGGTGGGATCCTCAATGGTCTGTGTAATTGCAGGAGGAAGGATTACTGTTTTTTACCCTGACTTAGGCAACTAAGTCTGAGCTAGACACATGACCTTCCCTTCATTGAAATTGAAGAGACAAATGGAAGTCTCCAGAGGAGATTCAACATTTAAGAGTGCTCTAATAAATCACTCTTTCTGTTCACACTTCTTCTTTCTATCTACCTGACTGTAAAAGGAGCCTCAAATGATGAGCTCACCCAAACTTAGACATTTATAAAGTCAATGAAATAAAAATGGCTTGTAAGGATCTGGGACCAGTGGAGGATTTGCTTCTGGCAGCCTCTACATGAATTTGTATACACAAGACCATTATTTTTACATTTATAAACTTTATACTGTTATCCTGATCTTGTTCAGTGTTCAAAAGGTGATCTTCAACTGAAAGCCATCAATATTCTCAGGAAAACTGAGGAAATTCTGCTTGGCAATTACATCTATCCTTAAGTCATGGGGCTAGTCAAATATGCACTGAGGTAATGCTGACTGAGTCAGGTATGGTACAACCCCCCCTGGATATGGTAAACAGGTTTCTCTTTGTCCTGGCTGACTATCTCTTCAAACAGACATTCTGGTTCTTTCTGTCTGACTTCACTCTTACAACTGGCTGCTGTCCTTTCTCTGCTTTTTCCTTCTCCTGCCTTACTTTTCCCCTGTTTTTTTATCTTTGCCTGTCATTTGGATGTCAGTCAGTTCCACAATTCTCCAAGCTGGGAGTCACCTACAGGGGATGTTCAGAGCTCCTTGACCCATGATCTAACCTGGAACCTGACCTGTATAACACCTTGATCCATGACCTAGAGGAGCTCATTAAGTCTGCAGATGATACTAGAGTCCAGAACACCAATCAATACACTCAAGGGCAGAGCTGGAGGAATGGGCTCACAGGAACCTTATGAAAGGAGGACTTGATAGAGAGCAAGATGTGATGCAGCACAGAAGGGCAAAAGCCTCCAGGCTGTATGACCAGGAACACAGCCAGCAAACTGAGGGAAGTGGCCTTCTCCCTCTACTTGGCCCTCATTAGTCCACATTTAGATACAAACCCAACTTTTAGGACCCTAGTACAAGAAAGTCATTGACAAACTGCAGTGAGTTCAGCAGGGCCTCTGCAATGGTCAGATGTTGAAGCACTTGCTTTGTGAGGAGAGGCTGAGGGAGTGGAACTTGTTCAGCCTAGAGTTGAGAAGGTTGTAGGAGGATCTCACAGCAGCCCCCAGCATCTATGAGAAACACTGAGAAGACAGACCCAGGCCCTTCATTGTGATGTGTCAGGGCAGGATGAGAGACAACAGGCTTAGGATGAAATAAGATGAGTTCAGACTGGTTAGAAGGAGAAACTTTTCTCCCATAAGGACAGCCCAGCAGTAATAGAGGCTTCCTGGGAATTTCTACTGTTTCCATCCCTTCAAGATCTGACTGGGTGAAGTCCTAAGCAACCTGCTTTGACACCATAGCTGACATTGTTTTTAGGGCTCAAATCCTGAAATAGGATTGGTTCATATCAGCCTCTTTTAAGACCTATTTTTGCAGGAGAGGGAAGGATTCAATTTGTCTTCCTGCTGAGAAGGTATTCACACCCTCCATTTTCTCATATCTCCATTTCACAACTTCTCCTTGTTCTTTCATCTTCCTGGGACTAGTACCTAGATCAGTCTGTTACCACAGTGGGCTGAAGCACAGGCAGAAGCCAGTGCCAAAATGGTTGCAGTAGAATCCTATCTTTTTATTAATGACATCCTGGAAAGGATAGAGAAATTGCAGCCACACTTCTGGATATAGTAAAGCCATCATTATGTCTTTATGTGCTTTGAGGAAAAATAATTAGTCTACCTTGGGGCACTGTTGAAAAAATATGGGGATAGAGACATTCCTGAGGAATCACACAGTGAGAGGAGAGACTAAGAAGGTAGAGGGCATATGGGATTTGCAAGGAATGTGTAGGTATAAGTGGTAGGATAGTTGTAGAGAAGTAGTTTGGCTTCTGAGATAAGAAGGAAAAAAGGTCAGGGTTATTTACTCCTGTGGCTTATATAAACCATGATGCACAGCTATTAAATTTTAAATCCATTGTACACCTTGAAGACTGCAGGATTATCCAGCTTCTCATGCTACTGCTGGAGACAGGAGGCATATAGTCTCAGTATTCTCACCTTAGCCAGTGTCTGTGTAAGTACTAAAATATTCCAACATGCAATTTTCTTTGCTGTTCAGGATTAACATCCTAGCAAGTGTGCTCATCCTTGAGTGTGCAGTGCCAAACAAGATCAAGCACTTCTACACTCTGGTGATTGTAGGTGCTTATGCACCCCTTTAGAATCAGGAGTTGCAAGTTGGGTGGTGGTGGTAAGAAGTTTATGAGGGAGGTGGAGGCTTTCCATGTGACAAAATATTTTGGTATGGCTGTGCTGGATTTGTTCTGTGTGGAATTTGGGATACTGCTGTAGCATTGACTAATGAAAGTTAACAGAGGATTTTGTAATTGGGAAAGTTAACCCAAATTCTCATGCATGCAATGCTCAGTGACTAGCTGGCTAGCTGTAACTGTTTTACTGATTAACCCTCCAGTTCTCAAAGCATCATGGAAAAGCTGTCCCCATATGTTGTTCTTCAGCCTCCTGACAGCACAGACTTCTCACAAATTGCTCTGTCACAAACACATCTTGTTCCCTACTTGCTACTTTCTCCTGTCTGCTTATCCTTGTTAAGCAGATCTATCTGTTCTACTTCCCTGTAGAGCCATAGCCTCTCAGTTTTCTATGGCCTTGGAAGGAAAGTGGGCTCCTGTTGTTGTTTCTGACATTCCCTGAAGGTTTGGAGACAGGCATTAGGAATTTCTCCTCCTCACATTGATGTTGTGTAGGAGAGAGATGCTTTATTTTGATGGTGGCTTTCAATTGGGTTGCATTCTGTTCTCAAAGGGAGTGTGGAGCAAAGGGTGGGTGGTGTCACAGCTGAAACTTCATGCTAAATTCATCAGAATCAGGGAAACAGACAAGGCTCACACATAGGAAGATGATAAAATGATAGACCTGTTTGGCTGGAAAGGTCCTCAAAAGATTGCTTATTGCCACTCTCTGCAGTGAGGCAGGGTCAAGTGTGGCTAACCCTTCAGTGACAGAGAATTGGCTACTCAGCCATTCCAAACCCTCAAGTGCTCAGCAGTTATAAACCTTAGATTTCACAATAGTCCCACCCATCAAACTCCAATGTGCAACTCCTCTTTCACCTGCAAGGTCTTCTTAAATGTAAAATTAAATCATCTGTGCTACAAATGAAAAGTCTTTCATTTTATCCTCTCCTTGGTGAACAAGGAGAATATTTGTTTGCTGTAATAAGCAGCAGAAAGACTGGATCATGGACACAGGGCTCTCTGTCTCCAGAGGTTTGGATTGTATAGGGTTTATGGTACCTTTCTTTCTTTGCCTGAAGCACAACACTATATAGATCCCAGATCTCCTCATCCCATCTGTGATGGCTGACAAAAAAGTATCAGCAGAAGAGAGGATTAGGGAGATTACAAGATAGAGGGAGAGAGACTTTTCAGCTGGTCAGATTGCAAAAGGACAAGGGGGAATGGATATAAACTGAAGGAGGGGAGATTTAGACTGGAAATTAGAAGGAGTTTCTTTACCCAGAGGGTGGTGAGGCACTGGAACAGGTTGCCCAGAGAGGTTGTGGCTGCCCCATCCCTGGCAGGGTTCAAGACCAGGCTGCATGTGGCCCTGGGCAACCTGGTCTATTGCCTGGCATCCCTACTCTTGGCAGAGAGGCTGGAACTAGATGTTCTTTATGGTCCCTTCCAACCTGGGCCATTCTAGGATTCTACAATAAGAGAGGGAGTTTCCCCAGTATTACACTGAGCTTGAACCAATCTTTTCTGAGGGTCAGAAAGGGCAAACTTGTAAAATCAAACATCTAGTGTCACAAACAATATCCGGAGCACGGTAGTGTGGGAGACTGGAGAGTGCAGAGAGGAGCTTGTTCTGGCTGTCATGTTCACACAAATGTCTATATCTGCTCCAGTGTCAGCATGTAAACTTGAGCTGGTAGGGTGGAGAAAGGCAGCTTTGAGTTTTTGTGTGAAGGTGGTAACACAGACACCTCTCCCAGCTGCTCCCTGTCTGCTTCACTCACAGCAAACGCCCTGCCGTTTGCTCAAGAGGCAAACAGGAGGAAGAAGCCAAATGTTGCATGAGCTTCATGAGGTTGCTAATTATGATGGCTGCCTGGAGTCGAGGTGGTAAACAGAAACATCACAGCTGAGTCCAAATGGACATGCTGGGGTTTGTTTTTACTGAGCATGAAGGCTTGATCACATCTGATCCAAGCCCTCAGAACAGACCTCGGCATATGGTACCCTGAGTGATGAAGAGCATGTCAGATGGACCATGTGGATGAAGAAAGTGACCCAAACTCTGCCACAGACTTCATTTAGGAGGTTTTGAATCTATACATCAATAACTAACACAGCTGAAAAATGTTCTGTATTTATCCTAGGTATTTATCCTAGAGAAGTGGTTAAGTACATTTGTGTAAATACAGGAAATGATCCTGTTTATATTTAACAAGCACATTTAAAGAACAATAAGATTGCAAGGTCAGTATTTAGGAATAACTGGAGCTATTATTAAGCTTATTCATGTAATATCAATTCTGCCCCTGCCTGGTATTTATGGCTACATTTACCCCTAGTTATAATCTTTATTCTTCTGTGAGAAAAATCTAGCAATTTCTGCTGCAATGGAAGACTCTCTCCTAAAAGTGCTAGAAGGTCACAGAAGGAATTTTAGCACTGTCATTTTCTAAATTTACACAGTCATTTCTTCTCATAAGAGCTTATTTTCTGCTCATTTGTTTGTGTGTGCCTGAGATATATATGCAGTTTATTTTGTATATATTCATGTCTATATCCTCTTATTTTTTTATCTCTTTCCATTATAAAAAACATAATAAGGACTATACTTCATTTTTAGTATATCCATGCTACAGTGCAGGAAAATCAATTAGCTTTAGCCAGCTCAGTTCCTTTCCTGTAAAGCTGGGATTTACAAGTCAGGTCTTTGCAGTCTTCATCTGGAAAAAAATGTGTGGATGATCATCTGGGTGTTGTTATCATTGCTATGTACCTGCCATTATCTGTTGAAAGAGTTAATTGTTTTATTTGCCCAGGTATTTTTGAGCTGGGACCATGGAAGCCAGCTTAGATACAAAGGTTTATTGCCCTATGTGTAGCTCTGTGACTCTATTGCATGCAGGGCCCATGTGGGCTCTGGTATTTTCACCTCCACTGGTGAGCTCTCATGTGAAACAGAAGCACTGGGGGCACTTTAAGCAGGGAACTAACATTTATAGAAACATAGAATCATGATGTTTGGACAAGCCCTCTGAGATCATCAAGTCCATCCATCCACCCAACACTACCATGTTCATCATGGCCCCAGGCACTACATCTGCATATTTTTGAAACACTTCCAGGGATGGTGATTCCACCACCTCCCTGGGCAGCCTGGGCCTATGTCTGATAACCCTCTGGGGAAGAAATTCTTCCTAATATCTAATTTGAACCTCCCCTAGTGCAACTAGAAGCCATTTCCCCTTGTCCTATCACTCATTACTTGGTAGAAGAAACCCAGCCCCTCCTCACTACCACCACCTTCTCTAGTTATAGAGAGTGAGGTCTCTCCTGAGCCTCCTCCAGCCTAAAGAACCCCATTTGATATACCCCATGGCACTATGAGGTGCAGTATCATTGCTGGGACAGCAGTTAGCTGAGATGAGGACTATAGGCATGAGTACAGAGCTCTAACCCCTGATACAGTGCTGCAGTCTCCAGCTAATACTGCCCAGGGGTGTCTGTACTGTGTCAGGTGTATGTTGCTGGTCTAAAGTTGCAAACAGCAAAGCTGTAGCATGCCTTTTGCACTGCTCTTTTAATGAAGTGGAGCTGTGTGCATGCTGGGCTGAGTCATCTGAGCCTGCTTGTGTTGTGGTCAGTGCATGGGAACCATTTAATGTAGGTCACAATATGCTACACTGCAACTGAAGGAAAATCTGGAGTGACTGCACTCCAACAGATGCATCCTTACATGCTGTCCAAAGTCATGGCTCAGAGACTCTTGATTTGCAAAACTAATTTCCTCTCTGAGCATTTGCAAGAGAAACAGCTTCTATGCTAGTTCAGTGCTGTAGGACACACCAAAATGACAACCTCTCTTCCCTTTCTGACTTCACAGCCTCCACTTTTATTTGGGAACCCTACTGTGAAGTACATCCTACCTCATTCTGTTATAAACTTATCCCCTCCAGCATCCCCTCTCTGACCATCAAGCAAAACCCTTTTGTGACTACCTCACTGAAGTCTAGGTGTGGTTTCTTTCCTCCTTGCTTGTTTTTTGTGTGCCTGATGCTAAGCATTTTGCAAAGCAAGATGGAACCTGAATGCATAAACAAATCTGTTTTGGCATCTGCCTCTTGAAAGAGAAGAACAGGATAAGTGGCAGAGGCACTATGTGATTGCTGGAAACAGCTCTTTTCACATCAATGTTTTTTTAGATCAATCTTTTATTTTTCTAGTGGTAGCAGTCTTTTGTGTTTTTGTTGTTGTTGTTTGTGTCTTTTGTGTTTGGTTTCATTTGTGTTTGTGATTGGCTCTTTGGTTTGGGGTTTTTTGGTTGTTTTTTTTGGTTGGTTGTTTTCACTGCTGCCTTTCCAACATCTGCTTTTACAACTGGAAATAGGTAAACCTCGTGGCACTCATGTGAGATAAGTGATCTGGTATGGTCCAGTTTGTCCTTGCAGAGCTGTTTGTGTATAGAGCTACAGATGTGCCCACCAGTAAAATCTTTAAAGTCAGGTTGTGTGCCCAAAAAAGGGATGTAGAGAACTGTATGAGGTACACCCAAGAGACTGATAGCATAAATTGCATGAGCTTGCACCACTTCCTAAAGAGAAATCTTTCCCATCCTGTGGAATTTGCACTTGGTAAGGTATCTTATGGCATTTCTACCTTTCTTAGTTTCTCCTCCCCATCTGTGTTTGAGTAGCAATGAAAGGTGGGGGAGATCAGGAAGCTCCAGAGCAACCTAAATCCATTCCCATCAGATGATTCAGGCCCCTGGCAGATCTTCTGGGAGCCAAACAGCTGTTAGGTCTGTGATGGTGGAAAGCTGCCCATGTTGTTCTTCAGGGATGGGGAGGACAGCTCTGATGTGTTCCCTCAAAAGAATAATTGAAAGGAAACACCATGTCTGTCCTCTCCCATCTGTTCAATGGTCTTAGTTTTCCTGTGGGAACAGTTAAGCTTATTCATGACTATATGCTACCATGGCTGTTACTTCATAATGTTCATTATAACCTGGTCTAGGCTGAGTCTTGGAGTGCATGTAGAGCCAATATAGCCCTAACTGTCCTGCTGACTTGAGATTCAGTTCTAGCTCTGTGCTGTCATGGCAGCAATGTTCCACTCCTTAACAAAGGACACCAGCAACTTAAAGTGACACCATCTACTTCCCTACAATAAATGTATTTATTCCCTAAATACATTTAGATTTCTGTGACAAACAGCCACACCTAAATTCAATTCAATAAAGTCTTAACATTAGCAATAAAGAAAAGCACTGCACCCAGCTGAAACTGTAAGGAGAATTTAAATAGTGTGGCAATTATCTCATTTGTAAATGAAGCAGGATGCTGCTGGGAGCAAATTTCATTTAAAGTGTTGTTGGGGTTTTAAATGGCCAGAAGTAGTCAGGGCATTTGCTCTGAGTGTATTGTACAAGATGGAATAAGTGGTGGAATGATTTGGGCTTTTCAAGCCAGGCTGAATAAAATGCTACAAGATAGCCTGCATGGGTGGGCTCACTCTGACAGGCAGATGCATTCTGGAACATAACATGCCTTGTGTGGCTCTGATTTAGATGACTCTGTGAAGGTGCCTAGGGGCTGGTTTACACACCAGTTTGCCCTGTTTTAATTAAACCTGTTTTCAGTGTTGGATTTTCAGTTCAGAATAAAGTTGCTGTCATCAAGACAGCTAAAATATGTCAAACTGCTTTCTGCATCCTGCTGTAGGTGTCTAAAGTGAAGTGGCACAGCTGTGCAGGTATTGCACATATGGAAAATAAAGAGGCACTTCCAGAGCAAATGTCCTAAATTCCCTCAGGAAGGGGTTTTGATTCTCTCCCTTGACTCCAGGGCATGAGGAAATGAAGTCCATAGCTTAGACAACTGGAATGAGAGACCCAGAGTAGATCAGGTCATATCTCCTCTCATGTGTGCAATTTGCTTTTTTTCCCCTGTCTTTGATTGTCCTTTCAATGTTTATACCCAAACTGTCACTGTTGGGTAGAAATCAAACCCACAACTGGAAATGTTCTGGAAAAGGACATGAAGAATGGCCTGGGTAAGAAATAAGGAATAATATTAACTTTGTAAAATATCTGTAGAGAAATTGAAGAAAAAATGGGGGGAAAAAAGAGACAATTAAAGAAAAACAAAAAGCTGTTGATGATGACTTCAGGAAGAGGTAGCTGGAGGTCCTGTGAATGGCATATGGAGTGGGGTTTGACCATCTTTCTTGGCTAAGCCTTGAGTTTTCAGTTCAGAGAAGTCAAAAGGAGTGAGACAGGCAACTTAATGGGATTTTGGCACATAATTTTCCTTACATAATCTTACCTTAGATACTCAAGCATATGTTCTATTAATGCAAAGATACATTAATATATATATGCACATAATCTAAATGTATCTGTGGATACCCATTTATACTTGTCCACGTATACATACCACATGCACACAAATATACAATGAATATTCAGCCACTTTATCTGCATAGTAATTGGGAAATATATGGGAGTTTGTTTAGCTCTGGAAGATGTTGTGAGCTCTCCTGTTTTCCTAAATTGTTTAACTTCTGCTTGCACAGATGCCCAAGGCTCTGGGTGCCCATGTCCTGCCTCAGTCTGTCTAGGATTTGTAAATGAAGTTGCATCTCTGGGGGAACTGGGGTGGTTTAGGCTAGAGAAGAGGAACCTTCTTGTGATGGAGGTCCAGCAGTTACCACTGCTGGTTTACAGATGAACTGATGAACACTCAGCCACTCTGAGTGCCACAAGAGGAAGCCTGTTCCTCCTTGTCCCCCCCTCCAGTCAGGGCAAAGAGATTCCTCACTTCCCTGTACAAGCCCAGGCATTTCTGTGGCTGTACAGTCACTTGATCAGAAAGATGATAACTATATATGACTATTTGCTAATGAGCAGAAATGTGTGACACAGGATAAAATCTCTCTTTTGGGGAACAATGAGCCTTTATATTGGCTTAGACCAGTTGTGAAAACATGTCTACCATCTCTCATAAGAACAAATTACTAGGCTTGCTCAGTCCAAGATGAAGTTATTTGGATGACACTGATTATACTGAAAAACTTGTGGAGTTAATGATTATTTATATAGTACATACTGTGTGAACCACTTGGTCAGGAAGTGGAAATCCAAGGATTTAAATTGATGTTCACATTGTTCAGATTAAGTTGGGGGAATTGTACAGCTGAGAAGGATATCCTTGCTCTAAATCAGATATACCCTTAAGAAGATCCTCTCCATCCTTCCTGTTTAAAGCAGGTGTGAAAAATTTACAGAGTCAGAAGAAGTGAGACAAAGTGTGTTTCCAGGTTAGACATTAGGTGCCACAACACTGGATGGAAAAGCCTCTTTCTTTCCCCTGGGTGTGCTGATGTAGAGTAAGATGTGCACACAGTATCCTGTCATCACAATGGGATACAGAGTTCTCCCTATTCCCAGGTACAGAATTAGGCTCTTTTTCTGTTCTTCCTTTGGATGCCACGAATACTGCATGCCTGACTGCACAAAAATTCAGCTTGAACAGATGTGGAGGCACGTTCCTACCTAGGTGAGCCTACAGATGGCAGTTCATGCACCCTCCAGTACTTCTGGGAGGTATAAACTCAAACCCTGTTAGTCTGAGGAAGACACTGCACTCAGCTTTAACATTTCCTGCATAACATGTTGTGCAAAGGGGACCTACTGCTGAGGTCTCCTCCTGAAGGGAAATCCAAAAGCTTAAGGCAGGATCAGTTTTCAGGCTCTGAGTTGCTTGTGTCTGAGATAAGTGCTCTAGCTTAAGCAAGGGGAAATGTTTCATGTGCATCCTTCCCTTTGGCTTTGTCTGTCATGGCAGGCTGCAGAGGAACCATATCACCTCTTGTTTTACTTGAGGGGAACCTAAGCACCTGATGCATCTGGCTGGAGGAGGCACCTTAGACATGCCACCTCTGAACCTTGTGCTATGAAACTGCCTGAGCAGAACACACCCTGGGGCAGTCTGCCAACATGGGCCTGGTGCTCACACAGCAGTAGTGGAAGAAATTTAATTCACCAGGTTTCAGTTACTGCAACACCCAAATCCAGGATTTAATAGGGTCTTGAGTTTGTCTTCTGGAGTGCTTGAAGGCTACAGCTTGAAGCCCTGTGGCTCTCACTCCCATACCTTGACTGTATTAGTAGTACCTGCAGCAAACTTTCCCAGTAAATGAATGGGTTTGGGAGTAAGCTTCCAAAGACATTTAATGGCATGGAAGGCTACCTATTTACCCAGAAAATGAACAGAAAGGCAAAGAACTTTAAAAGGAGCTGTGTCTTTCTATGTGGGGAATAAAGCCAATTCAGCAGTGTAGTGAAGATATTCCTGCAACTCAAAAATAAAGGGATGTCTGTTTGGTGAATATTTATATTTTTTTAAATAATGGTAATTAAAACAGTAAGGAAAGAGGTGGTGGGAGGATATCATCTATCTCCTCCTATTCCTTGGATGAAAATCACAAGCTTCAAATACTATCACCAAAGATAAAAGGCTTGTTGTGTTGGCAACTTTACAGTTGCTTTTCAGGCCTGTCAGATAGTCATGCTGTGGCACCAGGCATTGTTCTTCTGGAGGCCTCCTTCTTCTCTGACTTGATGGGAAAGAATCTGTCATCATTTAAATGATATTCCTTTCCCAAATTAAAAGGAGGACAAGAACTGGCAGATCCTTCTTTAGGTAAGAGAAACCATCTATTATTTATGTAGCTCTTTTAACCCTGCCCCTGTTACTTCTGATTGAAAAGAAACCCAACAAGCTGCCACCCACAGCAAAATAAATAAATAACATTGAAAATGTTGCTTTGTATTCAATTAAAATATATTGGAAATGCAAAGCTCTACCTTGATGCTGGGATCAAGGGAGGTGCACTTCTGTTGCTTGCAATCATGAGACAGAAGCCATTCTTTTCCAAGTAATTGGCTGCCTGCTGTCAGGAGTCCTGTGGCAAGTTTGGCAGGTTTGTGCAGAGCTGCATTATCTTGCTGTATTTATAGGATGCTGCCTAGAGCTGGACCTCTTCAGTCAGAAGTAAAGGTCTAGCCACAACCCAGCTGCTGAGTTTTGACTATGTACATGTCTCCTTGTGCAATGTCTTTTTTCCTGCTTTTGGCCTTTAAGCTGTTTGGGAAGACAACTTAAAAAAACTCCTCTGTGAAGAGAGAGCAAACTGAATTCTGAGAGATTTCCACTTCAAAATGTATTACAGAGACTTCTGAAATCCTTGTTTAGAAGAGTTTTGGAGGAGAGAGGTGCCCTCAAAGCAGCTCAAATGCCTTGTCTCTGTCTCGAAGCTCCGAAACAAATCTCACACACCATCTGGCAGGGAAAAGTAGCAGATTTAGACTGTGGAGAGGAAAGGAGCCACTGACCAAATGTTTCCCACTTAAGTGTCATTCCATGGATATTTGCCCCTTTCTCACCCTGAGAGCTCAGATTGCTCAGTGAACCTCTTTGTGAGGTACAAAATGTGTGTGTATCCAAGAGGCAAGCTTTCAGGGAAAGCTCTTGATAGCTGATAGCTTAACAAACCACAAACATACACAAAAAACCCCACAGCAAACCAGCTGGTTAGTTCCAGTAAAACTTTCTATGATGAACAATATAGACCAGAGCTGAAGTTTTGCATGAAATCACAAAGCAATTATAATCAAAAGGACCTTGAAGAGGTAGGAGATGAAATCCTGGCATTCCCCTGGGATAAAAAAGTCCTGGAGGGCTCTTCCTGACTCAGGAGTCTGTACTGAATTGAAGGGGGAAAATAGGACATATCAGTTGATAAAACAGATAAAGAAGTAAGAAATTCTTAGATTATGAAGTAACCAACCTCCTGCTGTAAATGTGTTTCTTGTATTGAAGGAGCATATTCTGCCATCATCTCCACCCTGAATCATTGGATTTTTGAAATGTAGCCTGAAAGTAAAATGAAAATCAAAGGCTATGTCTAATATTATTAACATCCTACTAGCAGCCAGGCTTCTTTTTCATGGTGAGACAAGGAGAATGTCAGTATTACTAGGATTTGTGTATATGCAGTTCAAGTTGTTTCATATTATGAAAAGACTTTCTGAACTCTGGGCTCTAGAAATTCAGGGAAAAAGAATACAGATCCAACTTCTGCATATGACAAATCTTCCCTCATCAGCTGGTTACTCTGTATCTTTCCCTAACTCTAGATTTCTAAACATAAACAGTCTCATTCTGGGCTAATAATCTAGATACTTTATTTAATGGAGAGAAAAAGGCATCTCAAAAACATGACACATCTCAGATGATGCTAACAAACAAATCTAGGTGAGTCATTCCCTGCCATGCCCATCCCAGTACAGATACTTTCCAGGAGCTGGATTGAGACCACCAGGCACTGCAGGCTGTAGAGCAGCCATAATAATTTTGGTTCCAAATTCAGGTCAGTCCTATGAGCTTGGTCTAGATGCAATTAGTGCCCTGCTATAGAGGTGAAAGCCTGAGTAGCCCATTGGTAATTCCCTGAGTTATTTGGTCTCCCAAAGCAATTTCATTTAGCTTGAAGCCTGTTCTTCCAAACTACTGATTTATATTTTAGCTGATTGCAAGAAGGATTTTAATCATTAAATGTAATAACAACATTTGTTCTTATAGGGAGAAATCAGCCTGATCCATATCCAGTAAATAAGCCTGAGTAATTGAAATAGAAGCAAGCTACTCCATCCCTTCAGGCATGTAACAATAATAGCTAATAGTAAAAGATGATACATCTCATCCCCTTAGAGACACTTGAGTAATTTGTAGGCTGACAGAAAGATTATCCATAGCAGCTATTCAAAGTGGTCAAGATGATTTCTGTCTATTTGTGTCTCTTGGTTTACACTTTGGATTACACTAATCTCTGTGCTGAGGGTAGCTGTGCACAGGATATCTGGAACTACACAAATTACACATACTCACACACCCTCACTTGTGCCCACATTCACTCACTCACATAACTTTCCTCTCATAAAGACCATACTGTAAAATCCATTTTTGTGTTAATAATTTGAACTCCACAGAAAAGAAGATGTCAGAGAAAGGATGTTTATCTAAATGCCTGAATTTCAAGATGTCACATCACTTTTTCACCTTGATGATGGTAAATGTATCAAAGGAAATGTACTTGTCCTCAAAAAGGAAAAAAAAATACCCACCCTCACACACTTGGGAACTGCTGCTGTCAGAATCTAACTGCTGCTTCCATGGTGAACCTAATAGAACCAATGTATCAAGAGAAATAAATCACTACCTACTTAGATGGTTCCTTCTATATAAGAATAAGCCTTGTTGGACACAGCTGAAAAGTGGGGGACAGTTTGCTTCATTCACACAGAATCTTTAGGTGACTATT
Source organism: Galbula dea (assembly GCA_013399015.1). Classification (NCBI taxonomy): domain Eukaryota; kingdom Metazoa; phylum Chordata; class Aves; order Piciformes; family Galbulidae; genus Galbula; species Galbula dea. The sequence continues at coordinate 3,610,622 of VWZX01005355.1, read as the reverse complement.
TCAGTGGTGCTGCAGTATACTTCTGAAGAATGCTGTATACTCCAAGGGTAGAGGCAGATGATCCTGAAGACTTCAGGGGCAGAACAATTCCAGCAAACTGAGTTGTCTGTTCCTAGGAAGGCAGGTTTCCTCCTGAAGAGGTCATAACTGGCACCTACCTTTCTCCAGGGAACAGAGAAACTTCCCACAGAGAAACTGCTTCATCTGGCAGTTTAAATGAAGACAGAAGTGAGGCATCCAAGTTAGCTGGATTAGATCACTACTATAGAATGAAAATACTCAGGTGAGTTCTTGACTTGCTGTAGACCCTGGGCTATTCAGTGGATCTACACAAGCAAAAGTATTTCCTGTTGTCCAGTTAGATTTTGGAAGCTTTTGGAATTTTCCTTTATCTAATTCAGAGAGGTGCACTATATGTCCTTTGGTTCATTGCTGCCCATATTCTTATCTAAGAGCTTGATTAGTTTTCTAAGAGACTACACAAACAGCTTGTTTCCATAGTACTTTGTTATGCCAGGATAGGAAGGGAAGTGTGCTGAGGCTGCAGGTGGATAGAGGGAAAAAACAGTAAGTGAAAAGGCAGGCACATAGTCAAGAGAAAGATAAGACCTGAAAATAGAAAGGTGGAACACTTCTTTAGGTTGCATGGGAAAAAACAAGGCTGTGGCATGGAGAGAGCTGTGTCTCTGGGTGAGCTTCATGTCACTTAACTTTAGGAGTTGGGTACAGCTCCATATTAAGGCATCCAAAGTTAGGTTTGTAGTTGTATCTTCCACATGCAGGTGACTTTTCCTGAGATTCATTACAGGCCATGAAAATCTCTTCTAATCAGTTGTCCCCAGGCAGGTGTCTGCTACCACTTGAGAAGCCCTAAGACGCTGTGCTTGATCTCCAGCTCCTCGCCAACAAGCAATGGGTTCTCCACAGGCTCTATGTCTCATTTGCTGTTGCCATCTGAGAACCTCAGGTATCTTTGGGCATCTCAAATTGCCATTTTTTCCCACACAACATGTATTTAATACTAGTGGAAAAAAGCATCCTGAAAAAAGCAGGCAGGAGGACAGTCTGCATGAAGAAGTCCATCTACCACCTTATGACTATGAGAGAAAGATGGACTAGTGTAAGGAACAATGACTTAAGAAAGAGAAAATTATGACAAAACTTGCTAAAAAGGGAATGCTACTAGGATTTATGGGACAGTCTTGCTTGGGAAATTACATCAGCACCTGGCACTTTAAAATTTTGACAGCATAAAGCAACAGCAAAAGTGATTTTCAACTCATTTGCATTGCAGATCTTCACTTTACATAAAGGTCTTCTGCACCCCCCTCTGATAACTGTATTTGTCCAAACTATTTATTGCAAATGAAATATGAGATGAATTCAACTCTTTTTCCCTGTTTATAAATCATTTTCAAGCTCATCTTAATTTGTATGGGGGCATTCATTGCTCCTAAGTATTTGCCAACTAGTTTATGAGGACAAATTACAGATGACAACTTGTTCATGAACACTTATTTCAACTCTTTATTACTCCTGAGTTGTGATTAGTCATCCATATCACATGGTATTGAACTGACTGTTACTTTTTAATCAAGAAAACAATGATTAATGATGGCAATTAACTGATAATGGGAAACAAGAATAATCTGAAGTTCAGGATTCAAAAACATTTTTAAAGAAACCAGCAAGCACTAGGAGACACAGAGGCAACCAATAGCTTGGGTCCTATGAGCATGAACATGACTAGCTTAATATGTTCATTGATGAAATATGCATCTCCTCCAGGTATTATTCCTAAGAATTCATCCTGCCACTGCTACATCCAGAAGTAATTTTGGGATAGCACTCAAGTAGTTTGTTATTCCATGCTGTATTTGCTCACTTTCCAAGTGAGTGAGTTTATTAACATTGTATTTTCCCCTGTGGCCTGTAGGAGTTTTTGATGTAGTCTTCTGGGGTCTTTCTGAAGTCTGGTCCTGCACACTATGTATTAATGGCCACTTTTGATCCTGGCTGGAGCTATACCAAAAAGGGGAAAACATATCAACAGAAGAGGCAAGAAGCAGCTGTGTGGGTTACAAACAAATACTTGTTGTTTTGAGTTGGCTTGCTTGAAATAGCTACTGGGAAACCCTGAAGAACCTTGTTCTGGGCTATGAGGAGCAGAAGGTGTCACTGCTCAAAGAGTGACTGATGCTTCATGCTTGTGACAGGAGCAGCTCCAAGCACTGTCATTTGAGTACCACTGCACTAGCAAAAATGTGGTAGGAACAAACTTGCCTTGGCAGCAAAATGGATCATAGTACCTTGTGTATCTTTTAACAGCCCTTCTTCCTCTGATTTCAGAAAGAAACAATACATAACATCCTTCTCACAGATGTGAGATTTCTGTTACTGGTGTCTCTCTTGAAGACAGCTGTGACCTTTTTTATTTTCAGATTACTGGGGTAGGAAAGTGGAGCAGAATATTCATTTACAAACAGAGAATCTGCTTGAACAGCCAAGCTGTGAAGAAAACCCAACCTGATTACATTTGCTAGATGACAAAAATCCTGAAGAATATGGAACCACCAGAGAAGCACGGGGGAAATTAGCACTGGGGAAGCAGGATGAAGTCCTTCTCTCTCACTCCCTTACTGCCCACTATAGTGGGATCAAAACCCTGTGGGAACTGGCAGATGAGCTGACTAGATCATGACTAGATCATTGCAGCTGGTGGAGTTAAGCTAATTGATCATAACAGCTGAAGTGTAACTTGGCAAGCTGCAAAGGCAAACTTTTGATAGTTGTCTGGCAGCTTTGAAGAGTCATGGGCAATTTAGGCAACTTCATGAGCAGCAGAGTTCCCCATACCTGCTCTGTTTGGGTAGCAAGAGACTGTGTCAGTGAGTACACTGCCCCTGCCACCATCCAGTTCCAGCTCCCCTCCCTCTGTAGACCAGCCTTGGCTTTGCCCTTCCAATTTTGCCCTGTGTTTGTTTTTTGGACCCCTTGTATGTCAGTTTCCCCAGATGCTCTTTGGTCATTGTCTTGAAAGGAGAGTGATCAGCTGTTTCCTTTTCATCTTCACAGGATTGTACAGACTTTATTTCTCTTTGTGCCTTAGTTTCCCCACATACATATTAGGAATAAAGTCCTTACTTTCCTCTGTAAGATCATTTATGATCTAGAGGTCAAAAGAGTTATGTAGGAACTGCCTAGACTTGGACCTTGAGGCATCTTCCACTGAAACCAATAAGAGCAGACACCTATGCACCCATGTGGAACTGGCTCTTACTGGACCTCTGTTATTGTGATGGGCAGTTAATTTCCCCTAGCTTCAGTAGTCTAAATAATAGGCATTTAATATAAATTAGTCAACTGAGGTACATGAGTAGTTTCAGCCCACCTTATAATCCCCATGGTGTTCACAAAGAGAACCTAAATTAATTACTGAGATGGCCAGACCTAACTGGTTGTTTTATGCTAGGTGTCAGGAAGTTAATGGCTAATTTACTTGTGTCCAGACTGATGGATCCAGTATTAGCCTTTGCTAATAAGTAAAGTATTTGGTAATAAATCATTAGAATAGCAAATATTGTCCTGCTGCAGCCTTATAATGCTGCTGCTTTAGCAGCATTTTGTCTGAAAGGGTCCTTTGGGTAAAAAAAGGCTTAAAAGATCAGAAATAAGATGAAGGTGATGTAATTTAAGAAATCATCTTCTGCATGGAGTCCAGATATCAATTAATTCCATTTCTTCCTTAATTTCTACTAGATTAAAGAAAAGATGGTTTTGAATTGATAACATTGATTTGTTCCTACTCTGTTGCACTTTAGAAATCTCAACTATATTTTAACCTTCCATGAGGGTATTAAATATATGGCTTGTTAGCTCTGTGTGAACCTGAATTATCTTCTTGGAATACACTATATTAAAGAGCTGAGTATTTTTACTGACATCTTTCTTTTTTAGCAGGCTGAACCCTGGTCCTAATCACAAACCAATGCAATATTGAAGATTTTAATAAGAATATAAGATAATATGACATTGAGATATATCTCATTTGTATGCTTTTGGTTTAGATTTAACCCTGGTTCCGTTTCAAGGAATGATTATACAATTACAACAAAACCCCACAAACTCTACCCTTCAGATTTATTTCTCAAATATATCAGTTCCTTCTTAATGGTTTCAGTTCCTGGTGTTTAAATCTTGAAGCTATTGCACATGATAGCAGACTGCCATAAAACCTACAGAATGTGCAGACAGCTGAGAAATGCAAATTGTTTTCAGGTTTTACAGGAATCTGCACCAGGGATCAAATCAAACAGAAATTGTTTACCTCAGAGGGAAAACAAAGGAGTAGAAGAGCAGAAGTTTTCAAGGTCTTGCAGAAGTTTATGCTCCCATTAAACCCAGACTTCTCACTGCTCACTGCATTACATTTAGGGAGTTTGAAGTACTCTCCCTGTGGTGCAAGGCATGGTAATGATGGTTTCATGATTAGAGCTGGTGAATATGAAATGTGGAGAATGAGACTTAGAGATGACTGGAGGAGGCAACTAAATCTGGGGTTGTGGAACTCTGCATCTTTGGGCGACAAGGCTGGTGAGGGGTCTGGAGAATAAGTCTCATGAGGAGCAGCTGAGGGAACTGGGGCTGCTTAGTCTGAAGAAAAGGAAGAGCAGGGCAGACCTTATCTCTCTCTCCAGCTACCTGAAAGGAGGATGTTGTGAGGTGAGAGACGCGCTCTTCTTTGGTGGCTGCAGGGCAGGTGGTCCTGAGGTACCGAGCCCCCTCTGCAGGGTTCGATACCGAGCCCCCGAGGGGTACCGAAAGCCCCTGAGAGGTATCGAACCCTCTCCGTAGGGATCGGCACCCAACCCCAGAGCGGTACAAACCCCCCGAGCGGTACCGACCGCCCCGAGAGGTACCGAGCCCACTCCGCAGGGTTCTGTACCCAACCCCCGAGCGGTGCAAACCCCCCGAGCGGTACCGAGCCCACTCCGCAGGGAGCGGTATCCAGCTCCGCATCCTCCGCCCGCCTCTCCGCTCCCTCCAAAGCAGAGCCCCGGCTCCCTCTGTAGTCCAAACGCGGAATTCTAGACGCTTCCCGGAGCCGATTCTTCCTAAAAACCCAAAGAAGGTCAGGGGTCCGTGTGCGTGCGTGGGGCAAGGGGGTAACAAGCTAGGGGAAGGTGGATTTGGGGAGATCCCGGGACCACCCGGCATGGGGAGGCAGCAGGTTTGACTTCTCCAGGGCTGTTATGGGGAGATCCACCCTGGAGGCTTCCCACTAGGAAGCTATGGGGTGTGTGACCCCATTGATGCCTGATGCCCCAGGGGACATGTCTACAGTGTCTGCCCTCTCTTGCCTGTCACTTCGTGGGTGTAGCATTGATCTTGCCTCAGAAAATGTCTTTCTTGAAACTCCAGATGTCCTTCATGAGCTTTTTGATGGAGCTGGTGGGTCACACAGCACATGCAAGGAAATAACAGGATGACACTTGCACCTAGGGCAGTCAGCCTGAGGAGGCATGATGCCCAGAGCAAGTGTGATGCTAGAGAGAAGCAAAGAAAGTCCCAGAAGAGCTAACAGAAAACATTGCTACGTCAGCCTTGATTAAGAAAAAATGTAAGATAGAGAGATAAGTCATGTGCTGCTGGCCCCTAATTGCTGAAACATCATTGTCAAAAGCGTATCTTGGAATGCTACTGTAGTTGTCAGCCCTGGTGGGCTAAAAGATCCCTCCTGCCTTTATCAAGTGAAAAAGACATCTTGGAAAATCAAATCATTCACAGATGGGAGATTTTCTCTATAGAGCTTATAGGATAAAGAAACATTCACAATTCCTATAAAAAGGCTTTATTCAAAGAGAATTTTGCCACTGTTGCTAGGACCACAGACCCACAAGTAGAGCAAAGCAACTGCTTCCCAGTAAGTGCACTAGTGCATAAAATCAGGCTGCCTCAGAAATAGCCAAATACTGAAGGGCTGCACAACTCCTTTTGGCATCACTTCATAAAACTAATTTTCTCCACTTTCCAGCTGTGACCAATCTCTTCAGTCCCATTGGTCATTGGTCATTTGTGGTTCAGTACAAGCAGGAGAGTCCTCTCTGAAATCAGAGGAGACTAAAACTTCTCTGCAGTTTTTGTGCTCTTTCCAAGGACCTTATTTGTTGCTGCTTTCTAAAGAGAAGGTTAAACAGGGTGAATTTGCTGGTGGCCTCAGAAACAGGCCGCTGGGCACATGCTCTTTGGGTGAGTGAGAGAGCTCCTAGCTTTTAAAACCACCCTTGTATTTCTCCTTTTCTGGGATTTTAGAGAAATGCTGTTTGCATTACATTCTATGCAAATACTCTGCTGGCACAGTCTGCCCTGGTATGCCAGAAGTAACTAAGAGCAGCTCACAAGGGACTGCTCCTACCTGATTGATCCTGTCCCATGCTTCCCTCTCCCCTGTCTCATCACTGTCCTGAGCAGTTCTCAACAGCCCCTTCAGCATGAGAAGATGCAGAGCTGTGCCAACCTGATGCTGCTCCAGGAGCTGGACTGTGAGCACCAGCCCTCCTACAACCTGGAGCTGGTGGCTGAGGAAAGCAGCATAGCCACCATGCACATCCCCATCCTCAACATCAATGACAACAGCCTTGCCTTCACCCAGAGCTTGATCATGGTGAAGCTACCAGAGGATGCACTCCCAGCTCCCTGGTGCTTAACCTGGATGCTGTCAACCCTGAGAAGAGCCCCAACAATGAAGCTGCTGACTACCTAAATGACTGATTCCTCTGTGCTTCAGCTTCTCCAGCTATAAACTGACAAACTCAGATTTATTCATCCTGTAAACATGCAGGTTACACTGCAGCTAGGTATTATGCAGATGTTTGTCCCATATTTATGTTTACAACTGAACTTTTCTTTAGCTCTTGCACTTCAGTCTTTTCTTTAATCTGAAACTCTTGTTTGTGCCATGCTGATATTTAAATCAAAGATATTTTTCTCCTCCAGGAGAGTCAAGCTTTGTTTTTTTCTCCATCCTTCATCTCTTCAGCTGGAAGAAAAGTCTGCTTCCAACTTAAGGTAAATATGTCTGTTTCTCCAAATTAACAGTTGGAAAAATTGTCCTTCATATTCTTGTGGTGCCTCAAAAAGAAAGTTTTAATGGTTTCCTTTTGTTTTTAGTGTCCATTCAGCTTCAGATCAATTGAGTGTGAAGGACAGAGGGAGAGGAGACAGTGAATTTAATGACAGTCATTCTAATACCAAGGCTAAATAAGCCACCTGAAGAGAGAAATGAAAACCAGGTTGGAAAGTATAAAACTTAACATCTCAGTTTTAGAGTGCAAGACATAAATGGAAGCAATGAACCAAAACAAACCCTGTAATTCTCCTTTCCAAAGGATGAAAAAAGACAGGAATAGATTGACAAGTAGAGATGTCTGACCCAGTCACCAGTGTCCCTGACTCACCAGTGAAACATCTCAGTGATGTTACAGGGACAGTCATATGTTAAACACTGTCAAACCCCAATGCGTGTGGCTTCTGAGTGCTTCTTTTTTTTTGGATGCTCAGTGTGGCACCCTGGAGAGAGGCTTGAAAGTGAGCAAAGTGCTGAGAATTGCTTTGTGAAGGTTTTTTGAAGCTGAGCAGCAGAAAAAGCAGACATTAAAGTCATCGGGTACTCCTGAAATGTTTGGTCTGTGTCTGTCCATGTGTGTTGCAAAGTGCATGTCATATGTGTGTGCACTGTAAAGAAAAAAGAAGAAAACAGGAATAAAAAGGGATAAAAGAACAACTGAATTGCTTCATGTTGAATCACATGTATTACTTAGATATATGTTTATTGCAGCTGACTTCATACAGGTGCTTGTAGGATCCTATTGCAGTATCTAGGATATTAGCTTAATTTTAGGATTTATCTTATCTCTTGCAAAACCAGCTCAGAGAAATCTGTATCTACATATATATAATAAATTGCTTTTTTGGGGTAAAAAGACTGAAGGTCTTCCTATTGTAAATGTGACATTGCAGATCCAAACATAAAGTTGCTAAAAATCAGCCGTTGTTATGAGAATAGATTATTTGTAACTTAATAAAACATATCAGGTTGTCAAATGCTAGAAAATATGCCTCATATCAGTTGGAAGGACTACAAAATGTTGCTTTCTTTCCAGATACCATTTGCCCTGAAGAGGAAAAGACATAGGAGGATGCAGAGAGCTATCACAGTTCTTATGCCCAACAGCTACAAACAAGGAAAACACTTCCCCTGCATTATGAAAATGGTTACACAATTGCATATTCTACAGTGCCAATTTATCAGCACATACATCAGCTTGGAAAGTCTCATTTTCATCCTTAGCAGCCAAAGCTGAAAGAATGTTATTATCAGGTGAGTGTTTCTAAACCTGAAAGACTGCAAAGTGTGTCTGAAAGATTTCTAAGTGATCTGCAGACCAACTCAGCAACAAGCCTGTCAAGACAGCACAGAGGATTAAATCACCCTTCACAGAACACTTTACCCCTAAGTACCTCTGAAATAGGAACATCATTCTGAAAAAGCAATGAAAAGATATCACAGAGCATCATAAAAATGTTTATGACACATTTGTCCATGTTTATGAGAAAGTGTTGCCAACTCAGATGTGTAAATAAAATCCCAGCAAGATCAAATGTTACTTTAAATGATGGCAAGAAAAAAAATCAGTGTCTAGAGAAATCATCTTTTCAAACTCATCCTCTACACTTTGTCAATGAATCCAAGTGAAAACCATGTGAAAGCATGTAATTAGTGTTGTTAGGAATTAACAAGTAAATGAACCCAAGCCATGTCTTTATGCTGAAATGATTACATAAGTAAATAAAAAAGTCTAAGTGTACACCTCCAGTCCAACATGTCCTGAAGTACTTATTTGCTGATATATCAGATAGCCTGTCTTAAAAATGGCATTAAATTGGCCAAATTTGCCTCAGGTTTGCACTGGACAGAGTGCAGGTAGGTTTTTCTCCCCACATGGCTGGAGGAGTTCTTTGCCACTGCCTGAGCAAAGGCTCCTACATTAGGACTCCAAGAAAACCATAAAAAATAGCTGTGTTGGAAGGGAAAGGAATGCAGGTTATTTAGGAAACTATTGTACACAGATATATATATATATATATATATGTCTCTAGACATATAGACAAAAATGTCAGTGTTTCTGTTATTGATGGTAAGGGTCTGGCTGGGATGGAGGTAACATTCTTCCCAGCAGCCCTTCTGGTGCTGTCATCTGGTTTTGTGAAGGAAAGAGTGTTGATAATACAGCAATGTTTTATCTATTACTGACCAGTGCTTGCATGTTCTCAAATCTCTCCTTTTTTTTGCCACTTAGCCCCAAAGTGATTGAGACAGTGGTGAGCAAGAAGGTGGGAGAGGACACAGCCAGGATAAATGACTACAGCTCCTCAAAGGGAATCCCCAAAGGTATTTCCTATATCATATAACATCAGTCCTACCTGACAATGTTTGCTCACAGGAAACACTGAAAGGTTAATTTAGCACCTCTTGGTGGTCATTTCAGATAAGGTTAACTCATTTTCCAATGAAAAGCAAAATCTGAGAGCTGTTTAATAGAGGTTTTATTTAAAGAAGATCAATTAAAATTGGGTACTGAGGAACAAACTGCTGTTATTAGGCCAACTGACCTCAATGAAGATAATTTGAGGACAGGCTTAGGGACTTCTACAGTCAAGCTAACTACAGAAGGCATAGAGAAAAGATTTTCTGTTTGAAAATGCACATTTTCTCCTGGTAGTTTCTGGGATCATTTTACAAAGGTTTGCTTTTCACAGCAGAAACACATTATTCAAGCACTTCACCAAAAATAGAGAAAAATATCCAAAGTATAATATAAATGATCAATGATCTGGGACCAGTAAGTTATTTTAGTGGATGAGTTAGGATGCTCTTTATGCACCACTTGGAGAGCTTAAAGCACTCCAGGAGTGATGCATATTTGGGCTGCAGATTCTTCTAAATGATATTCTGTTTTAGCTTTTAGTTACATTATGTGTCCTTACTTAAAAAAAAGAAGCACTTTAGGTTTGCTTCTTTGACAATTGAGATGATTCTTGAGTTAAAACTCTGGAGTTAAATGCTGGCTTTTAACTTCAGCTGTGCTTAGTAGGGTGACCTGAGATTGAGCTCCTAACCCAAACTTCCCCAAACAAACACCAAGGCAGTTTGAAGTTTGTTTCTCAGGGAAAATATATACATACCTAAATCTTTGTATAGAGTCAGTCCCACACTAAACCTGGTTTGTTAAGGCACTGTGAAAATTAAATTGCTGTTAAATGGGCTATTTTTTAAAAGTGTTTCTAATCTTCTTCCAAGTGTGTATATATGAATCCTCTTTGAAAGGTTATTTGAATATTAGCTGTACAACAGAGACCAGAGAAAGGCTAATTGTGACTTGGTTGATATATGTGTTCTATCACAATATCAATATTAACTAAGATTTGATTGTCCCAAGTGTCAGCCTAGCTTATTAAGGGAAGCCAGTTTACCCAAACAAGCCTCTGAAGTATGACAGTTTAGTTGCTGCCTCATTTGCAGTTGCAATGTCCCAACTGAGACATTTATATGTTGAGAGAAGGGTGGGATGAATAACTAGGATTAAGAGCCACTCCCAGGGGAAGCAGCTGTCACTCTGGAACAGAAGCCTTGGCTTGTTTGAAGCATATATAGAACATTTACTTTAGGCTGCTGTGGTGATTTATCTTAGCTACAATTTAGAGACCAAAGGTAATAAGTAAGACTGGCAATTTCCAAGTACAGCCATTGACAAGAAGTAGGATCCTCCAGGGGGCAATTCAGAGCATGCAAGCTAGATGCTAAAGCAGCTGAAAATGGATGATATGGTTACCTCCTTCTCTACCTCATTTTCTTTATCCATTAAAAAGGAATAATAGTATTTCTTTACCTTCCTTTTCTCCTCTTCCCCTACTCTTCCCTTACAAAGGAATAGTTTTTCAGGTATCTCTTCCTCCATTGTCACAAAGGCATTTAAAATCCTGCATTTCCCATATGTCCTTTGTGTTCTAGGAGCCAACATATCCTGTGAGCAATGAATGCTGGGAAGGAATACTGCTCCAGGATCCATGTCTTTGTAGATCTTAGTATTGCTAACAGGGAAGAGAAAATAGTTTCCTACTGCCAATTGTATTGATATGCTACTACCCTCTTTTACCTGTGATGGTTGAACTGAATTGAATTGATCTCTCTTGAGGAGGAGCTCATTTTGACCATGCATACAAGACATAAAGACCTGAGAGGAGACTTTGTGGTTGAAATCCACTCCATCAAGCCACATCATTGGGCTCATCATAAAGGTGAAGGAATCCACCCTTAGCCAACATAACCAGTGCATGCAGGCTCGAAGTTGGCATGCTAGGTACTATGGCAACGATGTAATAAAAGCAGGCGATCAGCTGCAGCCTAGTCTGTCAGCTGCTTGGAATAAAAGACACTAATTGCTAAGTGTCTGTGCCTTCACCAGATGCTCAAGGGCTCATTAACCTCAATAGAATAGCAGACTCATTAGCAAACTTGTCTATGGATTAACCATTCAAGGCTGGGAGAGACCTGCATTTGTTGAGGGTAGGTTAAATTAACATCATACCTTCACATCAGTTTTATATTTTATAGAAGCTGAAGCATATTTGGAAATGTATTTCTGCAATTTTGTTCTATCACAGCTCAACAAGGTTTTAGAAGGCCAGGAAGGGGCTTTACTGAGGCTTATTCAGAGTGTCCAAATTGGCATTTGAGTGTTGGTTTTTTTTTTCCCTCTACAAAATATCAGAGATGTAATTATGGTTTGACAATGTTGCTGTTCTGTTCAACTTCCTTAAATACTGGTGGCAAATCCAATGGCAGTCTGGAAATGTATCTAAGATGATTGCTTTTCTGCCATTTCTCAGATCTAGAGTTGGATGCTGATAGTTGCTCTGCAGCTCACCCTGAGGCATCCTTGTCTTTCAGGCACTTCTAAAAGAAGCTAAAAATGGAGGCAAGGCTGAGAAGAAACTCAAACCAATTACTTCAAAATTGTAGTGATAACTCTACTTCACCACTAATTCAACCTCTCCTTCTGTCTTTCTTGATTCCTTTCCATCCCAGAGGATGCCAAGAGGATCCAAGAGTATCTTTCTCAGAGGTAAGGATAATTCTGTGCTTTGGAGGCTAAGAAAGGAAAGAGTGCTTTATTTGCAGATAGAGGTCTGGGGCTGAAATCTGTGCTAGGCTGTAGGAGGAAATTTTTGCCTGCAGATTTACTGGCAAATTACTTGATGCCAGAGTGTTTTCCTGGGCTTGGCACTTGACCATCATGGTCACAGTTAGTAGCAGACTCACATAATTCCTGGGCACAGTTTGATAACAAATAGAGGTCAGGGCTATTTCCAAGAGGCACACTGTGTGTGAACAGCCTGTTTGGGAGAGCAAGAGAGCTGAACTCCATGTAGATGCAGAGCCTTTCACACCTGCTGGCCTCATTGCCTGAAATCAGGCCCAGATAGTTATAGTTTACTGAGGTGGACACAGGCCCTTGGTGACTGCAGGTTTAGATCCTGAACTGTACAACTATAACTGAAATAATGCTCAGCTTTAGTGCAAAACACTGCACTGATCCTAAAGTGAGCCACAATCTTTTGCTATCAATTTCAGAGCCTTCAGATTTACCACTTGTTTTCTCCTGCACTGGTATGACAGCAGAAAGCATCAGCTGTGAAGTTCCCTGCTACTGTCCCCTGAACTGGGTAGGCATTTTCAGTAAAGATATCCCAAACTAAATAAAGCCACAGGTAGGAGTTTTGTATGGGACAAGAAGTAGTAGTTTTTTCAACTGTGATGTTCTGGGTCACTTGTGACAGGTTCTGGATGACACCACCCAAGGTTTGTCTTTCATAAAAGGCATGTATGCATTTGTTAGAGTTGGATATTTGTTTCCTGGTAGGAAAGCTGAACAAGCAGTTTCTTTCTCATTCTTGTGCCCAAGTAAAGATATGTTGGTAAGATTGTTCATGAATGATACCACCTTCATTCACTTAAGATAGGAGCAACCTCATGTCTTAGGAAATGCCTCTGAAGCCTTCTCAAAAATGTAAGCTCTACCTCTCTCAAGAGCTGGCTTCTGCCAAGCCATTGATTTTTCTCAGCCCTTTGAATGATGGCTTGAGAGTTTTTGCTCTGCTGTAATTAGCCAGGGAAGGAGCAATCACTTTTAAAGTTAGCCTATCCACACATTGGCTATTTGGGATATGCATGAAAATTAATTACAGTTTGAATTTCCTCAACACAAAGAGAAGCTAGTGAGTCACAATTTGCAGTTCATTGAATAAATGTCAGTTATTGATTTCTGTGGTTGAGCACTGGTGAGGTAATGCCATGTTTGCTACTCATTAGGGGTGGCAAGGCACAATCTATCATAAAATGTAATTAGGGGAACATCAATCATTTAAAATATGCAGCTAAGATGAAATATGTTGTCGTGCACGGAGGAATGAAAGGGCTCATTAACAGCACAGTGGAAGGCGACAGCCAGAGAGAGCTTGAGCCTCAAAAAAAGGCATCTTCCACTGTGCTGAAGATCATGACAAGCCTCTTCTTCAGATTTTAATTAAGATTTTAATCTGCTTTTGCTTCTGCTACTCCAACAGATGAACTTTCATGCATATCATTTTATCAGAAATATTGATGGTCGCGTTCGTTAGCTGTCGGTTAATAAAGCTTCTCATTAAGGCCCTTTGGAGACTGGGCAAGTGTCTTTTGGAATGGGGTTATTCAGTTCATCTTTGCCAAGATCTGAAGTTAAGGTGTTTGATCACAACTTGCTTCAACAAATCTTCAGGATTTTTTGAGGTCTCACTTGCAGAGAGAGGCAGTGAGTCAGGACGAAGAGAGGAAGCAGGGAGGAAGGGACAAATCAAAGCTTTATCTTGCTGTGAGGGAACTTCTTCAATGTGCTAGTGGGGAAAAAAAAACAAGCAGAGGAAAAGCTAGAATCCTAACAACCCTTCTGCTTCTTTCTTTAGCAATGCAAGTGATATTTCAGTCAGGGTGGTTCTTGCAGCTCCTCAAGGCCTGTGAGCTGATAAAAAGTTGAAGGCCTTTAAAGAAAGCCAATTTTAGCTCCCTGTGCAGCAGAGGGATCCAATTCTTGTGAATGGTGTGAAATTGGTCTTTTTACCCTCTCCTGCAGAGTCCCTCATCTGTTCTGTCCTAGGCTCTTCTTTCATCTGGGTTGCCAGGCTGGAGCAACAGCTGAGAAGTTTCCTAGGAGAAGAAACACTACCAAATAACTTTGCTAATGCTGCCACTTGAAAAGCTTTAACATTTCCTTTACCTGAGGGAGCAATGGATTTTATAAGTAATCTAGTTTTAGGAAGTGTGGCTCAGCCAGCAAGGGTCCCATTATGCCACATGCTGCACAGGAGGCAAGGATCTTCTCTAGCAGAGAATTGGTGTTTACTAATTTGTAGGTATTTAGATCCTAATTGTTATCCAAATGTGAAGCAAAGCATACTAGCATTTCTGTTCACACTGGAAGTTGTTAGAGTTCAGATATTTTTACTTGTGCTCTCCCTTTCTACTTTTTAACAATAAAAAGAGAACAAATCTGGCCACAATAGAAGAGTTAACCTGTGAATTTTAGTTGCATATATATTCCTTCTCTTTTTCTGTTTCTCTTCCCTTCTCTCAGGGCTACATCTGTGTTGGTAGCTTAATTCTTTAATGAACTCCAGTAAGTTCCTTAAAAAGGCTTAATCAATGTCCCAACTTCTACCTCCAGGGTCCTCTGCTCAGTTACAATTCAAAGCCAGAGCTAGGACTTATGGCAAGAAGCTTGTCAGAGTTCCAGGAGCACCTGGATGACTCTCTTGGTCATATGGATTAGTTTGGGGTGGTCCTATGAGGGACAGGGAGTTGGATTTGCTAATCATTATGAGTCCCTTCCAATGTGAGATATCCTATGATTCTCTGACTCTGTCCTTCTGGGAACACTTGGGTTGATGTTAAACCTGGAATCCAGGCCCCTGTTGGAGTTTTTCTCTGGACACAAAAGCACCCAGGACTTCAGTCCTAAACCAGCTCATCTGTAGATCATGTTTTGTTCACATGAAATTCAATCTTAGTAGCCATGGCTGGGCAAAAATGTTATTCTACCAGTATGACAATGCACTTTCTCCACCCTTTTGAATGAGCTGTGGTCCCACCTTTCTGTACCAGCTTCTCCAGGACTCTGCTGGTTCCTGTCAATGTGCCCATATCTCATATTACAAGTTGAGTTAGATGAGTTTTAATGTTAGAAAGTGTTGTGCAAGTCAAATAGGAAATGCCTCAAGCTCTGCCTTTAATGTATCTGTAATAGTATTTTGCATGCATAGGTAATGTTCATCTGTGGTGTATTGGTCAATAATGGTGCAGAAAGAACTCAGTAAATTGATTGCCTATATAATTCAGACCCAAGACAGTAATTGCATAATTAATGTGTATTACAAAGCTTTAGCTGAAAACTTACAAACCTCATCTACTTAGCAATATACATTTAAATAATGGCTCAGAATTCCAGGGAGACACTACAGCATCTGAATAAAATAGCATTAATCCATGCTTAGTTGATTTGCAAGCACAGCCAGAATATATGAATTTATTTCAAAACAATCCACAAATGTGTCTCAGTGCTTTCTTACAGAGTTAGCCATGTAGAGAACCTTTCTTAGTTTCCTTTTTATCTCTATTTTCAGAGGAAAGGAACAATTAAAGAAAGAACTGAGCTAAATAAAGAAGAAAAGACAAGGTAAAAAGAAAGTCAGCCAGGCTTTCTGTATCATTCAACAGGCAGCAGAGGGAAGTTGGCAGCAGGCCACCTTTCTCCACAGGTGAAGGCAACAGCCTGAGCTCCACTGAACAATGACTTTCCTAATGCATCAAAATTACAGTGACAAGTGTGCTGAATAACTTTCCCTTGGAAGCCTGTGGAAGCTTCAAATGAGTTATTACTTCTCACAATGGTTCCTTTGGTGAGGGAGTCTACTGGTTGTGTATTGAGCTGCAGTAGGGTGAGCATGAATGCAGTTTGGTCATGGACTTGAAAGGGAGTTTTGGAAGGTTTAGTAATTCTTAATGTCTCTCTCTGTATTGACAAGAAGATGAATTGGAAAGAATTCATTCCACTGATAGACATAGAACCAAAAAGGGAGAGGTGAAGTCCAGGTTATCTAATTTCTTGTTTACTAGTGGAGTATAACCAACTGCATAATCCTGACTTCCTTCAAAAATGCTCAGTGCTGTGCTGTGTTTGGAGGGAAAAACTAGGCATGTGAGAATTTGACAGGTATTGGGTAAGTTGTCTTAAGCATAGAGATTAACCTCAGGTAAAACTAACCACCTTATGAATAGCTTAATTTTATCTAGACACTCTTGTTCCCTCTTGAGGGAGTGGAGATTCTTCAAGGGAACAGTATATAAATATTAAAGACAGACTAGGTGAATCTTCCAGATCATCAACTGATCACAGAAATATTAAGGTTGGAAGAGACCCTGATGAAAGCTAAGTAGCTATCCAAGAGTAGAGACTTAACTTTTAGACAGCCCAAGTCAAGTGAAGTGAGTCCTGTGTGTGGTGTTAACCTTCAAGAGCATAAGGGAATGGACACTTTCTGTGTCAGCCTGTTTGGGTGGAATCAGATTAAGTAATAAATAAAATAGAAAATTATTTACATTAAGGTCAATAATGTTTGATTTTTGGGGTTTTTTTAGGGTCTGAAAACTAAACATCTTTTTCTTGTTCACAGTATGAAAGCTTTCTGGGGGCTGCTGTTCTACTGGGTATTCATTTGAAAATTACTTTTCTATAATGAACTAGATACTAACCTGTGCTACTCAGATGTAACTGTAGTTATTCCCATGTAGAGGCAGAGCCAAGAGTAGTCAGGCAGCTTAGTTTTAAGAGAAAAGAAAGGAAAAAAAGCATTTTCCTTGTCAGATTTTAGAACAGGGAGAGGAGATGAGAGACAAATCAATAAGTCTCACAATTGCAGTCTACACTTCCCTTCCTATTCTGTTCTTTGGAATGGATTTGGCACCAGATACACAAGCCTGATGTGTGCTAACAAAAGGCTGTGGTGCCTGGAAATGGTAATCTCTGCAATTTCTCCATTTTTAGGGCACCAGTGCAAGGAGATATTTCATCTGAGCTGGAACTGAAGATGTAAGCTTACAAGCTTACATGATCATGTGTCAGATTTGCTGAGTCCCATGCTGAGATGTGGACAGCTTTCTGTGTTGTGTGGTGGAACACAGAGGGCTAGCAGCAGAGAGAGTTTAGGTCTTCTCATTGATATTTTGCAATCTGAGCTCAGTGACAGCCAAGCAATGTTTTGCATAGCTTCCTTCTCAGCATGGGGATTTTCTTTTCTTTTCTTTCCTTTTTTTTTTTTTCCCCTTTGGTTTTATTTTTCTTTCCTGTTTCTCAACAGTTGGTGATAACATATTGCTTTATTTAAATTGAATGAGACTTTGCTGTTAGAGATGTGAGTTTTACCAGCCACAAAAATGAAAAAGAATAATTGGCAAGTCAGACTTCAAAACCCACACAAATTCATTAAGATAAAAGACTTCTATTGTATTTTGTTGCATTCTGTTATGTTCTTGTATTGACTTCTGATTTCTTTCTATTCTCAGAGAAGGAGTCTTCTTAATTTCTGGATAAAGGTGAATTTCCAGCTTCCAATTTGAGTTTGCTTACTCTCTCACACTCACATTTACATCTCCCACTCAGGGTGTTTCTGTCCTTGCATCCTCTGCCCCACACTCTGACTGGGAATCACATGCTCAGTTACCCACTTTGTTCAACCCCTCCCTTCTCAGCTGTCCCCCTGCCAGTGAATTCATTCTGCTCTCAGGATTGTACTTCCATTTCAAGCTCCACCTCTGACCCTGGGTTCTCTGATCATCCAGTCTGGGATTTCTCTAACCAACTGTAGACTTCTACAATGTGCATGTTGGTACTGGAGCTACTTGGCCTCTGTGGCCTTTTAAAACAATGGTGACAAATACAAACTGTGTCTCATCTTCAAGTTGACAGCAAAAATAGGTCAGAGGAATCTTGTCCTGTTAACAAAGTTTTCTTGTGATTGTCTGCTAAGAAAGCCCAGAGTGAGAGGCTCAGATGAATAGGTGACATGGATCCCACCTTTGTAACTCACAGGGCTTCTCAGTCACTGCTATTCTCTTTTGGCCTTGGATGTAGAGGGAAAGACATCAGACTTAATTCATTTTTTTTCTGAGGGAGGTAAGAAGAGTCAATAAAGACTTTGTGATGATGCTTCTGGGGGAAAAGTGTAAGAATTGGTTAAAGAGATTTCTCAACAGGTATAAGAATAAAGGACTGGCCCCCTGGAAACCAGAAAGGCAGGTAGGAAATACAGAGAAAACACAGATAGGAGTCTGGAGGCTGAGCTTGCTAAGAACATGACTTGTCTAGAAGTGATACATCTCAAAGAATTGATAGAATCAACCCAAAGGAAATTAGAAATGTCCTTGTCTTAGAGCAGAATCGATCAAGAAGATAAATGCTTGTGTCATGCTTGATGATTGGTCCCTGCTGAGAACTGGTCCTTGCTGAGAACTGGTCCAAGGACACCAGGAGTCTGTAGATGAGAAGCAGACTACCAGTGTTCTGGCTTGAGTGGCTTCCTTACTGATCTGCCTCAAAGACAAGAAGGCATGAATTTCACTGTAAGCAGTGAAGTAAGAGATTCTCACTTGCCAAAAATGAATTTTAAGAGCTGAAGGAGGAGGAAACACCACTGATTTTGTTTTTTATTATTAGTTTTTATAAACCACTTTTCTTTCCTTCTGATTAGCCACCAAACTCTAAGGGAATTTTATTTTTTCATGACCCCACATGTGCCCTTCATCCAGGGATCCACAAACATACATAAATGGATGTGCAACCCATCCATTAATAACATAATATATGTAATATGAGAGTATTATACCTGATATGTTATACCTGGTATAACAGATCATGATGAAGTCCAGTGATTGGCAGTATAAATCTTGGGAAACTCAAGAATAGAAGCCCTAGACTTTTATGTCCCTTTGCTCATAGCAGTAGTTAATTGGATAAATAGCTATGCTTATATTTGAGAGGCATCACAGAAACATTTAAAAGAATTAAAATCATTTATTGGACAGGCAAGGATGAGAAGGTGCATCTGAAGTGTCTCAACCATGCTGAAAATGCCAGAGCAATTAACTGTACTTTGAAAACCTGTGTCAGCTTCTTTTGGGGCTTGTTTGTCATGCATGCAATTATTTACATTGCTGTTTAGAATAACTGGGAAACTCAGAGATATGGATCCCAACAGGAACCTGGCAATTCCTCTCAGCAGCTGGGAGGGGGAATGTAAACCAGCATTTCCCCAAATCCCTAAATCATGTGAAATTTAAGTGCTAGGAAGAAAACCAGGAACCTGCTGATTAAAGGTAGAGAGTTGTCACTGCTGCATTATGTGAAAAGAACTTGCCTTTAGCAAAGCTCACACTATTTCTTCCTTTAATTCTGTCACATCCCAGGAGCCTGTTACTCCAGCTGGCTGCACCAGCAGCTTTGGAGCTATGTAGGATTTACAGTGAAGAAGGCACTTGCAGAAAGACTTCTTCTTGAACAGTGGGGGACCCATTAACCACTGAACAGCCACTGCCATCTACAAGTTATATTTTCCTGTGACTTAATGGAACTAGGCACAAGCAGAAACTTAAAGCAGAAATGGTCCTCAGATCCACTTTTAAGCCATAGCAAGGCTCCAGGCAAAATAGAACTTATTTATTTAAGGATTTCTGTCATTAATAAACAGATCAGAGACTTATTAATGCCTCAAGCCACAGCATTTTTAATGATGCCCAAAGCAGATAACTATTAAAGCTGTGAGCAGTGAATGAGGAGGAGAAGGAAGAGGAATGTCAATGGCAAAGCCTCTGACACTTGGAGAATGAACAGAGGTTTCTCATTAGAAACTTTGTCTCTCTGAAGCAAACTCCAGTGTCCTCCAATAGATCTCCATTAAGGCTGTGGGTTTTTTTCTTGAAGCTAGAGGCATATTCTCTTTCACTTGACCTCTGGGATTTCTCTTTACTCCACAAAGGGCAGCTTTAATGCATCTTTGTAAGAAGTGATTTTCCTGTCCTAGGAAATTTTGTGCCTTAAAGAGCAAACAGAATTCTCTTTCCTTTCCACAGTGACTTTTTTTGGATGTGTTTTTCACATCCCAGCTGTGTGACTGGATAAGGAAGCTATTAGGTAATTTGGAGATAACTATTACAAGCTTTATTTTTTTCCCCTATGTATGTGTGTCACATAGGCATTTCTCTTTCTTGTTTCCCCAGGGAAAGTGCTGATAAACAATGTAAAAAAGTTAGCTTTTTTTTTTTTGTTTTTAAGTAGACCAGAGAAGCTGATTCAGTTGCCAGGTTAACTTAGGGGTCAAGGGGATTCAAGGTTAAGACTCTCACCCATTGAATATTCAGTCTCTGTTCTGTGCTGTGGAGAGCAAGACAAGCACCTGCTGTGCAGACTCTCTCCTATTCCAGGGAATTCTTGCATCTCATCCTCAGAAAGAGCTTGCTCCCAGGCAGTAGTGTTCTACCTCTATCCTCTGCCCTTGTTTCCTGTTGAATTGGTGGGTGTACAAGAATCATGTCCCTCCTTCCAAGCATGCAGTTTTCCTTACAGCCTGGAGCTTGCTGAATGACTGTGAAAACTGTGCAGGTAAAATTCAGTCAAGGTAGAAATTATTTGCCTGCATTTTGAGGGCCTGTACATGCTTGATGTGTTAGTTGTGCTTCTGCAAGTGTTTGTCAAGTGGAGAGGCATGTCACAGTCATTGAAAGAGCTCTTCCTTTGGTGGCAGCTGTGAAATTAAGTGCTCTTAGGGGTCACCAGACTGGCTAAGGATAGACTACAGGTGGTAGTCAGAAGGGCAACAAGGCTGGGGAAGGCTCTGGAGAATAAGTCTTACAAGGAGCAACTGAGGGCAATGGGGTTGGTTATTCTGATGAAGAGGAGGCTCAGGGGAGACCTTACCTCTCCCTACAGCTACCTGAAGGGAGTTGAGTATGAGCCTGTGCCTAAATCCTGGGTAAATAGCCATCAGTTGAGGAGTTATGGGTGAGTGCCAGACAGGAGTGAATTGACAAGCTCCACCACTGCTGCTGAATGAAAGAAAGCAGTGAAAGGAGAGGGGGGGAAAGGAGGCATCCCAGAAAATGTTAAAGGATGGATACATTACTGCTTGTCTTAAAGCCAAGAGTATCTGTGAAATATATATGGTACTTCTCCTACATCTTGAAAAAATAATAACAGCTTGTGATTTTTCTTGTTACATTTGATCTCATTAGCTGTTTGAGAGTGTTGCAGTTATCTGCTGCAAACAAAACAGAACAGAACTGTGTCATTATACAGTACATGCTTTAGCCTGTGTCACATAACTTGTTAGGAGATGGCAGTGGTGGTTTGTAACTAATTAATGTGTCTGTGTTGTATCTCCTATAAAATCATATCCATCTGTGTAGATGATTTCAGTGAGTTTTAACAGGGCCTCTAGAAGATGTTATTACTTCTGTCATGCAGAGACAACTATATAACAATTTACATAATTAGAGATGGAGGGAAATGTTAGCCTGCACATTAAAAAAATGTTATAAGCATTTCCTCCTCATTAAAGAAAATCACTGGAACTAGGTAGTGTGCTCAGGTTGGAGATCAGGTGCCAACCTCTATAGATTCCATGATCTGATTGTCTAGTTCCAAGGAGTTCCAGCTGAAACCAAACCAATAGAACTGACCTTGCTTGCTGAAAAAGTTACAAAGGAAAACTCATTTAAGGGGTGCTTCTGTGAAAACACACATATCCCTCTCTGTCATTGTAACTCTAACCTTGGGGATCAGTCACTTTGGATGTGATAAAGAGATGCTTTCATGAATAAATGATGATAGGCTTTAATATAATTAAGGATCTTAATAGGCAGAGAAGGAGGAAGGTTACAGTAGTTGCAACATGAAAGCATAGGGACAGATTCACAGAGAGGACACATGCACTGGTATTTACACTTCAGATCTTTTCTTCCTCTGGTATGGTGTGAAATTTTGCTGGTGAGCATCTGGGGAGTTGCTGGAACCTTGACAGATGTCTCAGCACATATTACATGCCATGACTCCAGTAGGGCCCTTAAGGAGGCAGATTCTGCTGATCTTACACTTCAGGTCTAGCCCTGATCCTGTGAGTGCCTCAAAACCCCTTCTGAACATGGTCCTACATCTGAGAAAACACCATGTGCTTCCAGCAAGCTTATTCTAATTGAGTGAGTGGGAATACAGCTTGACCCTGAAATTAATTTGGGTAAGATACTTGTCCTTTCTCCAAATCTGCTTGATAAAAGCACAAGAACAACTTTAAGGGTGGGTCTAAGTTGGTAAAAAATGAGTGCCTGAGAACTATTTAAGGAAATGAACCTTCATTATCCACATTTATTAGCTTATCCCATCTCTGTCTTGGATTGTTCCAGCTGGTGCTCTGCAGGACTGATCTGTAAAAGGCTAATCCAAAGCAGTGTGAACTTCATCCTTCACATTGGGGTCAGGAATGCTTCCTGATCCTTTTTAGTTTGGCATTACAGGCATCATTTAGAGTTCTTAGCAAATTCTGCCAGAGCAAGGATTCTTACAAGGAGAAATGGGCTACTCCTCCTCCTAAAGTGGTGTTCAGGAGCTCCCTGCCAAAGAGCAGAGGCTGAGCTCTATGAAGTCCTACAGGACATCCCTAGCAATGTCCTGATGTAGACAGAATCAGCCAAATTCTGCAGGGAGCTTTTCTAGGTCTCTCCACAGTTGTAGCACTAAGTTAGGAAGATGCAAAACATGCTTAGAAGTAGACATCTCCAGGATAACTTCAAATGGCCTGGTGTGACTGAAGGCTGGGGATCAGTGCTGGGCAGAGGTAGACACTCAACTTGTGGTATGCCAGAGATCCTTCAGTGGCTTCTCTGTTGATTTTGCACTGAAATGTAAAACTATGGCAGGAATTCTATGCTTTTTGTTTATGAACTCTAAATTATAATCCAAATTTAAAAGAAACACACTTTGACTAACTGAGAATGTAAATTTGAATTAAGAAATATTCAAAAAAGGGTGGGTTTTTTTTGGCAGGGAAAGCAGCATTTACTACCCATTTAATATGTTCTGTGTGTGCATCACCCAGGTATTCTCTTATGTGCTAATATGTTTTCCAGGTTAAGAAAGCTGGAAAAGGAGAGTTTCCCAGTAACTATTGGCACAGGCAAAGCAGCAATAGTGCAACAGGTTGACACTGGTTGACCTGCTTGACACCAGGGAAACAGAAGATTAGGTTTACCCTGAATTAGCCATAGTCCTTTTTGTTTGCCAGTGCTACTTTCCCTGGTGATTTTGGCAGAGGTGTGTGAAAAAAATCCTAAGTCACTGCAAGTAGTAATCTTGTCACTGATTCAGTACTGTTATATTTTCTCCATCATACTTGTCATTAGATAAAAGCACTGAGAAGTGGCAGACTGATTGATCAAGGTCACTGTACAAGTATCTTTTGAAATGCAGACAGCAGTGTCCTAAAATGGGAAGCAAGTTCTAGTTCTGTCATTTAGATGCATGAGCAAAGCTTCACTAAACAGAAGGAACAAGGAACATTTATAAACCTCCTGCCCTGGGTCTGCTGGTGGTAGTCTCATTTGTCAATACAGGGCCCTGAAAACTCAATGCTAAGATACTTCAAATGAATTTTGATTTTACAAGGAGCTGCTCACCACAGGAATGATTTGTCTTTATTCTGACTCCTTTGGCTTTGTAATGTTTCACCTTCTTCTTTTGTAAGCTGGCCCCAAGCAAGGCTGTGTGGAGCCCATTGCTGATCCTCCTCATTGCATGCAAAACTACTCTGAAGACAGGAGAGATGATAACATCAATTTTTGGAAGAAGACTATCTGCATCTTTGGGTGTGTGCCAACCTTCTTTTCATTTCAGAGTATTCACAGATATGGATGAAGCTGGTGTTTCCATAATATCCAGAATGACAATTTTAGATCTACTGATTCATCAAAGGCTCCCCCCTCTTGGGAGCTCTGCTCAAGGACTTGGATTCACACATACTGCCTGCAATACAAACCCAGAGAAGAAGGGCAGCACTACCCAAACACTTTCCTATCTGAAAAAGAGAAAGGAAGCAGATAAAGTCAAGTGGGGACTCCAAGAGGGCAGTGTGATAAGCTTGAGGGGATCTTGCTGATGAACTGGAGAGAGGTCTTGATAAAGTTTATGGAGATCATTTCACAGTCACAAGGGAGACGTGGATGCAAGTGTGACAGCTGCTGCTTGAAAATGCAGTAGAACTGTGGTGGAAGCTCTGAGACTGAGCAGCAGACAGGATGGAGGCAGTAGCTGGTAGGAAAGGAAGTACTGGGGGGGTGAAAAGCTCTGTTTTACTCAGGCTATGTCCCCTCTCAGATGAGACTCAGGCTTCTCATTACTTGTTCTCCTTCTGGTCCAAAGACTTGCATTCTTTGTGCAGCTTCAGCAACTAGGGAGGCTCAGCTCTTGCTGCTGGGCCACCCACAGTACCTGACATGCCCTCCAGGGATGCAGGGTTTCAGATCTGCCAGGCTGAGGCTTTTTCCCCCCCAAAATTGTGCCAAGACCTGCTTCTGTTGGCACATTGGTTTTAAAAAAGTGCCAGTCTTAGAGGATCACTGAAGAGAGGGTAGAAGCTAGTTGTATTTCTTTGGTTATCTGAAGAGGTCTACAAGAAGCATGTCTTGTTGCACTGTTCAGAGCAGTGGGCAAGCATTTCAGAAGGGCTGGAGCTCCAGACAGATCTCCTTTATATTCCAGGGCTAAGCACAATATATTATTGGATGTAATAACCATAATAACCACAACTCACTCAGGTGTCTAACTTAGTGGGATGCATTTTGCACCACAACTTTCTGATAGAACATCATGTGACCACTTGAAGCATGCAGACCATGGGTTTTTCTTGCACATTTGTGGTTTTACTTACTATTACATAGACAAACATCCCTCCTCCACAAACTACAGAGTGCTGATGCAGTTCACCTCTCTTGTTTCTTGACCAGTATGTTCCACCAGTTCATTCTGGACAGATTTGACCAGGGGCTATACCTTTGTGAGACCACATGGCTCTTACATTCTTGTCACTGATGTTGACAAATGCATGACAAATGACAAGTGTCTATTGCTGAAAGCATTTCCTAGGATAGGACTCATGAGATGGACAAAAAGAGTCCTCACCCTCCCCTAACTGTAGCTTTGTTAGTCTGCCTGCCTGGTGTGAGCTCAGTGCAGAACTGGTTTCCACCAAGGTCACCTTTGGAAGGTTTCCTTTGCTGCCTTGAGGCAAAACAAACTCCTTTGCATATGCAGCTTGGATTCTGCAAGTGCTTGTGGGCTTTCCATGAGGATGGAAGCACATGGCCACAGAATCTCTTGTTATTTCCTGGCAACACTTAGGTCTATGCCTAGCTCTATCCAGAATGAGAGTTTCACCCAATTGGTTGTGACTGTCTAGAGATGTTTACCCCTGAGCTACTGCCTCTACACTCTCTTGTAGTTGATGGGAGGTAGTAAGCACTTTTGTGGCTCAATTCACTTCACCTTGAAGAAGAAGGTATCTAAATTCTAAAAGAAAAATACCTCAAACCTACATGTTTGTTTTCTTAACTAGTAGAAGAACCCTCAGGTGGTGGGATCAGATGTGAGCATCAGGCTCTTGGCAAGTTAAAGCTAAGGAAGATGAACTGAGTGAAGAAAGGTCTTCTCTTGTCTCAAATGTAGGCTGGAGCTCACACCCTCCTCTGATCAGAGGCTCTCTATGGAGTAATGTGAATCCTTCATGTGCCTCTAAATCAGTGCATGTAGAGAGGGCTGTCTTCAGATGAGATTCCAGGAGGAAGCATTACCAAAGCACATTTAAAAGACCTGTCTCACCAGACCTGAATCTGAATTTGTTTGCCCTTAAGCAAGATAGCCTAGGTGTTAAAAGCAAATTTGAAGGTGAGCATCTGAAAAATCCCAGGGACTGACTAGCTGATTCTTCAGGTACTTAGGCACTGAGTCCCAGGGGCAGTCCTTAACTACCACAATAGCTCTTTTCCCTGTTTCTAACAATGCAGCTGAGAGCTCGAGTCTTTGTGTAAATAACAATTACTCTCTTCACGTTTACTGAGCTCGACAGGGGGAATTTGTGGTTTGGAAGCAATACTCCTCAAATGGGGAAAGAAATATGAAATTGAGCAAAACCATAGCTACTTCTTGTGCCTTTTTGTTTGTTACTGTGGCATGCTACAAAGCACAGATCATTTGACTTCACAAATCATATTTGCTTTTGTAAGAAAGAGCTAGGTCTCCCTTCTAAAGCAAGCTTAAACCAATCAATATGGCTTTTTAGCCTTTCAGAATCCCTGAAAGTTGAGATGATCCAATAAGGGACAGATAAAAGCAGAAATAACCCAAAAGTATAAACCAAGGAAGAATAAAGGGTGCATTTAACCTGAAAAGCAATTTGCACCGTGTCTCATTGTTTTGTTTCTGTTCAGATAAACTACAAAGGAACATACAGGTTCCTATGTCACCTCTGAGGATAGCTGCAAAGATTTGTAGGGAGTTGCAGGACACTAAACCTATTGAATCCAGTCCAAATTGGCTAAGTAGCTTGTTGTGCAGCCAGCAGCAATAGCTATTTTGATAAATATTTGCCTTTTATCTGTTTTTTTTTCTTTTTCCCTGCCTGCCTGGCCTTGGAAACATCCAGTAGATGGCACTGGTTTTGCATAGCTGGAAAATAAGCAAGCTTTTTCCAGAGGAAAATCGAAATCTCTGGTTCCATTCAATTCTACTTTATATCAGTAGGTGGCAGATTTGGGTTATTTATGGGGGGAAAAACAAAAGGCTTTGATGCTCTGTGTTGCTTCTTGCAAAGCTATTTTCATTTCTTTTTTTTTTTTTTCCTTAATCCTTCTAAGTGTAAAATACAACACAAAACTAAAAATTATTATCTGACTAAAAAAGGATTTCTATTTAAAATCTGTGTTTCATCTTTTCAAATTACAAGCAGAAACAGACTAGAAAGAAAGACCCTATTAAAACCATTAAGAAACAGGGAATCAAAACAGAAATAAGAACACAGTCCTAGAAACATTTTCCAGACAGAGCTTCAACGGTAATAATAATAAAACCAATTCTAACATGTAAGAATACTTCAAAAATAGAAAAATATCTCTTGATTTAAAAAATATATGAGAGGAATAGTTTTCACTTCCCTGATGCTTTCAGTCTAAGATTACAAACCCATCAATAGTTTTTTTGTGTGTGTCTGTGAGCCCTTTTAAATCCATTTACAGAGGTGAGTAAAAAGGGGTGCAAAGAAAACAATCACCTTGTACCATTAATTTTGGTTTTGTCTGTTTGTGCTCTCTGTAGTGCAAGGAATCAGTCCCCTAATATCAATCAGAAGTCTTTTTCATGGAGCAACAGTTTTCAGCCCAGCTCTCTTGAAGGTTCCAACAATCACACCCCAGACTTACTTGCCAGGAAGGATTCTGTCTATGTGGTGCAGGTATGATTCCAGCTGGAGAGATCTGGGCTGGCTCTAAAGCAACAGCAGAGTGGCCACAGTTCATGTGATGCTTTGTCTGGGTAAATTAGCTTTCAAGGGATTGGGTGGGGATGGTGCTCCCAGCACCTGCACTATTATCTCTGCAAGCAGGGCACTGTGAACCAGCCAACAGAGACGATCAGAGGACAAGGAGCAATCTTCTCCCTGCTGTGGCATCAGGTGCTTCCATCCACTTGGAACCCAGAACTTGATATTTTGCTCTCAGACTGTTGTTACCTTTCTCTCCCAAAGTGCCATAAAGGTCTCAGTCTTTGGTTTTGGTGTTTAGTTTCTCTAATTTTTTAATCCAGATATGTTATTGAAACCATGTCACTCTCTCATGTAACAGCCTAGTGCAGTCACCCAAGAGGCAACAGCCCACACTCAGCTTCTGCTTTTCCCCAGGGAGACTGCAATCCACTTCTCAGTGCTCCTGGAGATATTGTAAACACCTGACTGCAAGATGCTTGGGTGTGGGAGCTCTGTCTTCAAACTGTTCTGTGGATGGTGCCTAGAAAAGACATGACTGGGGGCAGAGCAGAAACACAAATGCATCCCCTGAGGGATGTGGATTCTGGTGCTCCTTTAAGTGGGTGCATGCCAGGCTGCCTCTTTGCTCTCTCTTTCTTTCTTCTCCCAGCACCTAGGAAGTTAACTATTTCCCATGCAGTAGAAAACCTTCAGTAGGAGGTTGAGGACTATAAGCAGCCAATCACTTGAGTTTAAAAGCCTGGTTTTTTATAGAGTCTCCCTTAGGAGGCTCTTGTAGTCTTGAATCCCTTTGGGCCCTGGTGGAGATTGAATGCAGGTGTTCCCTGTGTGATCTAGGCCTGCTGTAAGTACTGTGCAAAGGCAGAGACAGAAACCTCCACTCCTGGCTGCCTTTTCAAAGCAAGTTGTAAAAACCATGGTGTTTGAAAAAGGCCCTGGTTGTGGAGGTGTGTTAGGTGAAATCTAACTGAATCTGAAGGGGAATTAGAGTGGGTTTCTGAATGCTAATTGGGCTTGGGTGTGAGAAGGAACTCATCAGTGCTGTCAGAATTGAAGGTTTATCTGACAGAATCATTAAGGTTGGGAGAGACCTTTAAGATCATGAAGTCCAACATCACCATGCCACTAAACCATGTCCTTCAGTGTCCTGTGCACACCCTGAAGATCTTAAGGTGCTGAGGGATGTTTGGTGTAAAAAAGGATGTGGGTACTTTTTGGACCAGGAGAATCTGAGCAAAGATTTTGTCTTTGCATCCAATAGTCCATGTTCTGCTTCTTGCAGACACACAACAGACCTTTTGGCTAGGTCCTAAATGGTCAGCATAAGAACTCAGAAGAAATTATGTGCTTAAACAAGTGTACAAACGTAGTTCTTTCCCTCCTATACCTCTGGAAGCTCATGTTGCTACAGAAGAGTCCAGTGAGGCCTGAGTTGCATGGTCTGGCAGAAGGATAGAAGAGATTAGACCTGCATATTACACCTAGAGGGGACAGATTTCCTAAGGGATGTGTGTGTGTCTGTTGGATGGATGGGGGAAACCTGGATGAGAAACACAGAGTGCATGACAACTCCAGGCACGTTACACTGATGCCTGCTGCTTGGGCAGGATAAACACAATTAGTTATACCTGCTGTGTTAATCCTGCAAATCCCATCCTAGCCAATTCACTGAAATTGCATTCTCTAGCTCTCCCTTCCCTTGTTGCATAGACATTCCCTTGCCTAATTCTGGGAGCTTAAGCAGGGTGTTGCTCTGTACATAGTGGCTGGAGGGGATCATAGCAAGAGTCATGGCCTCAGATGTTGTGCTTTTCAAACTTCTAGAGAACACCATCCTTGTCTCAGTGTGGCTCTGAGCTCCTGCAGTCCCTCCCAAAGCCAGTTCAGTGCCCTGATTACATGCAAGTATGAGATTAACCAGCATCTCCCTCAGATTTAGGATAGAGCTCATTTTTTTCAGCTTGAGCTGTGTAAAAGTTACATGCTCAAGTTTTTCATCTGAGCATCCTCTCTCTAGAAAAGAGACTTTGTCACCTCCAAAGCAATGGTGCATATCCATTCCCACATTTAGGATCCCTTTTTATGACAAGACTGATTTCCCATTCTTTCCCTTGGCTGTGGAGGGGGCTCACAGAGCTGTCTGAGGCTGGAAATCTACCTTTGAGGATCTCACTGCTAGTAGAGGTGAATCCCATGCCGTTTCTGTGAAGGAATCTGAAAAAAACCAACCCCTAGCTGATAGCTCTACTCTAGGGTTGTTAGCACTTCTGTGGTGTTGACCTCTGCTTCCTAAATCACCACAAGAGCAAACACTTTTGGAATTTTATGGGTAGGTTATAAAATCATTCAGCTTGGGATGGACCTCAGAAGGTCTTTAGTCCAATGTATTGCTCAAAGCAGGGCCAACTGTGGGGTCAGACTAGGTGGTACAGGGCTTTATGCAGCTGAAAACTTGCAGTGGGCAACTTGTTCTGCTGCTTAATCTGCCTGAGGGTGAAGAATATTTTCCTCATATCTGCTGAGAAATTCTTGCTCTCCTGCCATGCACTGCTGTGAATAGCCTATCTCCATCTTCTTGGTGACCCCCTCAAAGGTCCTGCTGTCTGCTGCATGCTCTCTCTGATGCTGTCTCTTTTCCAGGCAGCTGTAAAGACTACAGATCTCCCCCTTAGTCTCATGGAGGAGCTGTGCAAGAACAGCAGCTGACAGACTAATTATTAAGGTAAGTATCTCCATGTCTGCAAGAATTCTGTTTTTCCTCCCCAGACTTTTCAGACACAGAAACCAAGGTCAACTGCTCTCTCTGTTCCCCAGTTGTGAGGAACCACCACTTTGACCTTAAGCTAGACCAAGTGTTGGGAGTCTTCTAGTGTCAGGCCTCTAAAATGGTTAGGAAGCTAAAAAAGAGGATAGAAATGCACCTGGTGAGCTTTTCAAGGGATGTCAATGCCTAATCCACATCCACTGTAACACAGCTGACTCTTAACTGTTCTTCATCAAAGTGTCTACACCCATCTACAACCAGCTATATCCTCTTTGTTGTCTCTGGATAGCCTCATGTACTCAGAAACTCTTATTTCCAGCAGGGTTCAACATATATGGTGTTTCTCCTGTGTTCCAGCAAGGCTGATGTTTCTTCCAGCAACTGGTCTCATCACAGCAAACAAGAGGATTTTCTCTTTCTGTTCTTTCCTTTTGTATTCAGTACAAAGCAGCATGGTTCTGACATGACTGTGTTGAAAATGAAGCAAGCTCCAATATCTGCATTTATGAAGGAAGCTGCAGTTTGTTCTTGCCACTAGACATGGCTCTAAGAGCTGACTGTAGCCAGACTGCAAACAAGAAGCCTCTGCTGGTATTGTTTCAATTTAGAGGCTGCCTTGATTTTTCTAGGGATTGTAAAGACAGCTCATGTGTCACACCTGCTTCTGCAGCCTCTCTGGACAGAGTCACCAGGAGAAAGTCACAGTTGCATTGTCCTTTCTGTTCTGCTCCACCTTTGGTAACAAATTTGCAGAGTTGCTGGATATGGGAGGTATTTCTGTCTGCTGTGCATATCTGTCTGTGTCCTCTCCTAGGTGGGGCAAAAAGGCAATAAGGAATCTGGCTCCTCTGCTTATCTTCACAAGCCTCTTATTAGCAGAGGAAATTTTTTCCCCCTCCTCTCCTTCATTTGCTATTAAAGCAATCCCAGCCTAGGATGTTAACAAGGACTGGATTTCATCTCAGTTTTCTTCTTTGACAAATGTGGGATTCCACTACTGCCTTGGCATTAAGCACTTTTTAAAATGTAAATTTCTCAGCTGCAAGGAATCATATTTAAGGAAAAAAAAAAGATACTCAAAAAGCAACTGTCTAAATCAAAGACTAATTGGCTGCCAAATTATGGGTTTATGCAGCTCTCTCGTTGCAGCTTGTTTTGCTTTTTTACCAGAGGTAAGTAAAAAAGCATCAGAAAACACACAAAAAATATTTTTGTTTTCCTTTCATGATAAAACATGTGATGTCAACCCATTCACTGTCACAGCTCTTGCTGCCTACAGTGGAAATCCTGTCCAGGTGAGACTGCCTGTCCAGCCAAAGGTTGTTTCCACAGGGAAGTGGGAACCACTCCTACGATTCAATCCTAACTAAGGGGAAACTGAGGCAAGAAACATGCTCACCAACAAGCTGTTGGGTGAATCAGCAATGACACTAGGTTCTTCAAAGACCTGGACATCATGCCTTCCTGCAGAGGGTTGGAAGAAGCAGCACTGATATGATCTTCCTCTGACTGTATGGCAAGGGGCATGAAGATTCACAGTTGTCTTGTACCTGGGCTTCTTGTGGTGAGTGTCCTCTGGGAGTGAGGTCATCTGGGGACTGAATAGGCAACTGAAAACTCTAAAAATTCAAAGGGCAGCTGTTGATTAACTGTATTGCTCAGGTCTCCATGGTGGCCTCAATCTCACACTCAGGGATCTTCATGGTAAGAAGAAATTGCTTCCTTGACAGATGTTCATTGTCACATGGCTAAAATGCTCTGAACTGTGACCCATGAAGCACTGGCCTTAAGTTTAGACCTGATGCACATTGTTCTGAGTCAGTGTCTTGGTGGTTGAGCCAATCCTGATGTGGAATTTGGAGACAACCTTCCCAGCATGTAACAGAAGTCAGATCACATTTTCCTGTCTTCTTTCTTTCTTTCTCTGACAGTTCCTCATCCTGCCTCAAGCTCTGTTCTTGCTAGCCTCTCAAAACCATCATATGCAGCAGACTACCTGGATGCAGTGATCTTCTCTATATGACCTTGCAATGATATTATTCTTCCCAACTCCATGCCAGGAGCTTTATCTTAATCCTTTGTTTCAATCTCAAGATGTGAATTTACATTTTCAACCAAGAGCAAGGATTCCAGGCAAATTAGAGTGGGAGTTTCTAGTAAAGCATTTGCCTTATTTCTTCAGCTTTACTGCTTACCTTTTCCTCTAAGTTTTCCTAGTGATTTGTGTTTAACAGAGTAACAAATCCATGGCCTCTGGGGTACTGTATACCTGACACAATGCTGCAAACCAATTACTCAGGGATTCCCATAAATCTGATTTTCCTGCTTCAGCTACACATCACCTTATTAGAGGATTGGGGTGGTGGGGAATAGAGGATCTCTCTATTTGAACATATATGAAGCAGGGAGGATTTTATCTAGTAAAAGCCTTGTGGAGTGTCTGTACATACACTAACCAGGCTGGGAACTTACTTTCACCTTTGAAATATGTTCCTGTAAGCAACAACTTGGGAAGGGTACAAATACCATTCCAAGAGCTTTTCCAACTGCACTGCATCTTTGCTCTGTCAAAAACAAACTGCAAAATGAAACCATGAAGAATGAGCCTACCATTTTGCATCCTCACCTCTTAAAATAAAAGAGTAGTTTTAAACTGCATAAAAATGTTCTGCTGTGATGAATTACACATTTATAATCCTATTTAGTGAAGTATTTTACCTATGTAATTTTAAAACTGTCATTTTGACAAAAAATATAGATGAGCCAGTTGGCCTTTCACATTTAATGTTTTCCTTCTCATTTGCAATTCACCAGGTTCACCTTTGATTAAAGAAGTGGTATAAATGGAATGCATAATGGTCAGGACTTGAAGAACATATTACTCTGACACTGCAGGGTAAGACTTTTTTTCTTTGTATAAGCAGATTTGGTTTCTTCACCTGAGAAACTTCTGGAGCTCCAGCCTGCTGGCTTTATTGCATCTGAAATGCATCTTGCCTTAGACTCCACATTTGCATAGAAAAAGATGCTTGATTTAAAGAGGAAGAGACAAAAGTCAGTGGATAGGCAGATTTATAAATCTACTTCTTTTTTTTAGTATTTTTTTTTTTAAAGAGCCTTTCAGTGAATGAATCATCATGTGCAATCTGACTTTAAGCCTGAGATCAGCTGTGGCTGCTGCAGAAGATCTTAGGGCTAATGCTAAGTGGTGGTTCAAAAAGGTTCTGCTCTGGACACAGCACCTCCTGCTAATAAGGGGGTTTCTCCACAGCAGCTCAGCATAATGTAACCCTGAATTAGCTTAAAGGAAATGTTTCCCTCTCTGTACTACTTGCAAGAGAGAGAGTTTTAGGTTTACAACTTATTTTTTCAGGTAGTCTTGCTTCTTCTGATTTCTTCCTTGCAGACCATATTCTTATTTCTTCTTCTTCTTCTTCTTCTTCTTCTATTCTTATTCTTATTCTTATTCTTCTTACTCTTATTCTTACTCTTATCCTTATTCTATTCTTATTCTTATTCTTACTCCTTATCCTTATTCTTATTCTTATTCTTATTCTTATTCTTATTCTTATTCTTATTCTTATTCTTATTCTTATTCTTATTCTTTTATTCTTATTCTTATTTATTTACAGTTACTCAACTACATTAATATCTGCTGGTTTGGTACACATGTTAAACACAAATTCTCTCCCCTATGACTTTCTGTAGGTATCATACATTTCATTCCAGGTCCACACTCAAAATATTTTGTTGGCTTCCTGATGAAATCTCTCTGTATCAGGATTTAACAGTGGAGGACAGTAAATCCAAATGATCTTTCTGGAAAGATCTTAGCTATGCAGATACCTGGCCATTAAGGCAGGTACCTCAGGAGTGAATTAGGCAGCCATCTGATGGTTGATAATGATGTCACACAGTTATCTATGGGTCCATTACTACCTTGGCAATTTACTGATCTTACTCCAGGTTAGGTCTGTCTGATTAAACAGACATTCCCCCCCAACCCCCAAGGATCAGTGACAACAGAGCTTGCCTTAGGATCCAAGTTTGGATACCAAGAATCTAAATAAACAACTAAAGAAGAAGGCAGATGTGAGAAACAAGAGAGAGAACAGAATTCAATGGTGTTATCTGGAGATGGTCCTGACAGAAGGCATGAAACATCTCCATATCTAGGAAGGCTAATTTGAGGAAGGAGGGTAGTGGAACACTGAAGCATTCATTCTTCTTTTTTAATTTCCTTCTTTGGATGCTGGTCTGCAACAGACAACCCAGCAGCATCTTTGAGCCAGCAGAAGATCTGACACCTGGTTTCCAGCTCCTGTTCCAGGGAATTTCATCAGCAGTTTATGCAAAACTGAACAGTATCAAGAAGAGATTTTGAGCTCATAATTTTGGATAATTTATCCTGTGCTGTTTAGGAACCTTTCCTTAGACAGGAGCTGAGGGTTTGGGTTCATTTTAAAAAGAGCTTCACATTTTCTTTATCTGTGTTGGTGGCAAGTGGAGGAAAGAAGTGGCTCTTGCAGGTATTTTTTGATGCCAGTCTCAGTTTGAGAAAGTTTTCCCAGCTGAAACTATTTGTCAAATTAATGTTGGATTCCTAAATTGTTTTGGAATGGGTGAAATTGCTTTTTGGGGGGATATGAATAGTTCATTCACAGGAAGAAAAATGTACCTAGCTCCAGCAGATGATATTGGCAGAGATGGACCCAAATGTTGCTAGAAATGACTTCCAGGCTGAGGAAGGGTGACAAATCCCACCATTAACCTTAACCAGGTACTTAAAAGCTTTCTTGAATGCAGAGTATACTCTTGTTATTGGCAGTGCAGGGCCCAATTCTGCACTGCTTTCTGTGCTCATGTACATCCAGGCAGGTTAAATGCCAAAAAGATGCAATATGCAAAATGTTTGCAGAAGTGTTTGCCACATCCCCACCTTTTTGCAGAAATGTTGAAGCTGATGCAGGTTTCTTTGGCAGCAGAGAAGCAGGGCCAGTTTTCTAAAAGACCACATTTTTTAATATCACTCTCTCTCATTTGGTTTGCCTGCAGAGGTTGTTAAAGAGAAAGTCTCCAGTGAGGTAAATCAAATCTTTTGCTAACTGTCCCTTTTCACATCAGGCTAGTGAAGGTATTTAAGTCAAATATGACTCTTCCAGGCTGAATGTGACACATCTGCTGTACCTTTTCTTCCTTCATTGCCACTTATTCCCCCTTAATGGTGGCTTGATTAGCTGGCTAAGTGGCAATGCTGAACTGTAGCTGAAATTCTCTCCTTCCCTATCAGTTCTTGAAAGGCCAAAATGATAAATGGGATCCAGATCTCAGAGCCTCACTTGCATCACAAAATGTCAAACCAACCACTTTGGCTGGGTGCAGGTTTCTCCAAAGCTACTCCCTGCAGTGTCTGCATATGTGCATGTGACAGCTGAGGGTCTGTCTGTGGTTGTCTTGAGTTGTAGGCACAGGGAATGTGGCAGATTTTAATATACATCTTCAGCCTCTCCTGCTCCTCATCCAGCAATACAAAGATCTGATGCATGAAGGTAAGAAAAGGAAAGGAAGGAAATGGAAAGGAAAATACTTTGAAACCCCAGAACCAAGTATGCTAGAGATATGCAGAAGGGCCAACAGGACATCAAGTCCACTTGAATCTCCTGCTGACTCTAGCCAAAAAAAGCCATTTCCAGAACACAAAACCCCACCATAGCAAACTGTTAACCTATAATAAAAGAGAAAAAGATTGTAAATGTTGTAATATGTCTCTGGAGAAATCAAGAAGGATCATGGTCAAACATCCCACTCCTTGATCTGTATTTTTCTTCAGGCTGAATATGCAAACAAGATGCAGTTGCAATCAGTATTACAAGGAGCATAAATGTGTCCTGCCTTCTGTCTGTGGCTGCAAAATCTACTGTCCTGGATATTACAATGCCATTGTAGCTTACAATTGCAATTTTATCACCTTGTGTGTTGCACACCTGTGACTTTTTCAGGCTTTTAATTGTACAAAGCTCATTCTGGTGAAAGGATCATGAGCATTCTCAAGCAGTTTATAATGAGGATGTCATTGCCTTTCATAGTGTTAACAAGATTACCATCATGTGTTCATGAATACTTAAGCACATTCAATAAAAAGGATGGGATGTGAAGAGGATGAGCTATTGCAGTTCTGAGATTGTTAATCAAGGTTGTAAATTATCCATATCCTTTAAATTCATGGTGGGACTGCAACATCAAAGCACTGTTGCTCCAACTGGCTGCAGTTAGAAAACAAACTTCTTTTTCCTTTCTTTTTTTCATTTCAGGGTATAAAATTAGCTCAGAGTCCCAAAATGTATGTGGTCATGAGCTGTTTCTACATTTACTTGCTTCTGTCAGCTGATTACTCAGCTGAAGTAGTACTAGCTGGAGTACTCTAGCTGACTGAGCTAGAAGGAATGCTTTCTTCACTCCCCACTGGGGGAGGGTGTGATATACATTGGATGCTTTACAATGTAGGCCACCAAAAGTACAGTTTTGTTTCCATGCAGCTCCATTTATTTACTCACTGATTTTTGTATTGAACCTCCTTCTGCCACCTAATTCATTCTAGTCAGTTCTCTGGAGCCTACTCATTCATACTCCCTTCCCCACCTGGAAAGTTCCCACTAGTCCAGGGATGTAGGATCCTGCTGTCACAGTCACTGATGGGTACTTCTTGGGTGCACCAACAGACACAAAAGAGAGCCAGGGACTGAATTCTGGCCCAGAAGTCAAGTGTCACTGAGACTGAGATTCTTTTTAGGACTACAAAGGCTTCTAGTGAACTGTTCAGTTTTGAGGACCACTAAATTACCAAAATCCTCACATTCCTGACCTTTTCAGTTCATGAAATATATTTTGTCACCCTTAAAACTGAAGTGTATTGCTATGTAATAAACTATTACTGCTGTGATAAGTTCCAGAGGGCCAGTTAACTAGGGTGCTGGGATCTTGCCAGCACCTAAAAGCCTACTTGAATGTTCTGGTTACAGAGAAGGCGTCCTGAGTTGTTGTGAGCAAGGGAAAAGGTAACTGGTCCAAGACCTTCTCAGCCTGCTGTGTCACCTGGTGGTTAGGACACTCTTATAGAAGGTAGAAGGAAGAGGTGACTCAGAATCTCTTCTGGCAGAGCAGTGAGTTAAAACTAGACTCCTGTCTAAGCTAAAATGATCAGATTATTGACTAAAGGTTTGCCACAGAACTGGTGAGGTTTATTCAGTGTTGGCATGTTCTCTTTAAATATGCTTAATTTGCTTTTGAGCAGGGTGTTAGGAGGCACATTGACCTTATTGCCCCCTGATGTTCTGTGTTGAATATAAACCTATGCAAGACTCCATTAATGTAAGATTATTTGTAATGAACTGAGACAAGTCTTTGCTATGACACTCTGCTAGATGCAGGGGAATAGAATCTCTAAACCAAGTACCTGCTCTCCCAATCAGGTTAGTGTCAATGTCAAGTAGCCACATGAGGAAGACATGTCTCTTGAGCTTCTGGATGTGGTCTCTAAACTGATGCCTCCAATGTTTCAGCTGACACTAACTGTAATAAAAACATTGGAGTCTAGCAAGCTCCAATTTAGACTAGTTACTTTTAAGTGATGATGGCCAGGTGTTGGTTTAAAGAAAACAGCATGTCTACAAACTCCTGGTAGTAGAGGAGCCAGATTCTCCTTGTTTGCCTTTCCAGAGTAGTGTGAAACAATAGAGGAGGCAATCTTTGCAATTAATGTGATTGAGTTATGCAGTGTAAACCTTTGACAAATTAAAACAGACTCTGTTGCAAACAGGCTTTGTACATAATTTCTCTTAAAGCTGACATGAAAATACACTTTTAATCAGAAAGCTAGAGAACAAAACTCTTTCATGTTGTTATTGCACTATGGGGTTTTTTTATTCTCCTTTTTTTTTGCACTTTGCTGATCTTCCAGTGTCATAATTGAACTGAACAGATATTTTTCATTAAACACCAGGCATCTTTTCTGTGTCCTTCCTCAGATTCCTTTGAAATTCCCAGAAGTAACAATCTGATTTGCTTCATACTCAGAGCTTCCTTCTTGAGAGGACAGTAAAAACATGTATGATTGCTTTAAATCTTAGGTGAGGTAAATGCAATGTTCAATAACTTCATTGAATAAAGCTTGAATTTTATGGTGCAAATGCCAGTCTTCATGGCTCAGTGAACTTTTTCAAATAGTACACAGCCTCCTATATCAAATTTGTAGAAAGGGATTGATTTTATTGTTGTTGTTGGAAGAAGGCCATTTCAGCCTCCTTGCATGCTTTCCTGAAATAATAAGGCAGTATTAAAAGATAAATTATAAATAGATTACTGTTTTAAGGGTTATTCAGAATGTTAACAACAAATATGACAGGCTTTCTGCTGCAGACTTAAATGGCAAGTCTCAACCTGATTATTAAAAGTTCTGGTTTCCAGATTATAGGGCAAGCATTTTTGTCTGCTAGACAGAAGCATTATGCTTTCAACTACAACTGTAGAAGGTTGT
Organism: Galbula dea; assembly: GCA_013399015.1. NCBI lineage: Eukaryota > Metazoa > Chordata > Aves > Piciformes > Galbulidae > Galbula > Galbula dea. Next base: position 3,571,602 of record VWZX01005355.1, on the reverse strand, counting down.
GATTAGGGTTTTTTTCCTCCATCTATTTCCTTAGTTTTGCTGTGGTATTGATAAGATAGCAATGAGAGCCTTCCAAATGCTTCCTGTGCATAGCTAATGTTACCAACTGTGATAGTGGGAGAATATGTGATGAAAGCAGACACATTTAGACATTATCCATTTCCAGGCTGATAGCCAGTGACAGGACAAGTGGTAAGTGTTTAATGAATTATTTTGAAACCTGGCTAGAGCAGTGAATTCCCTCTGGATTCTTCTATCCATGTTTTCTAAGGCCATTTGTATGTAGCTGGGGTTTTTTTCCTCTATTAGCTTTTATCTGTAGTCAGATGATGAAAGGACTGCCTTCAGCATACACAGGCAGCAGCACATTTAAAAGCATCTAAAATGCAAATATATCTAAAATTTGGGTTAGGAAGTATGCAGTAGTAGCTCCTTAACTGGTGTCAATGAACATAACTCCATAAAAGCCACTGGCACAGTGCCAGTGTTCCCAAACTGAGCCCATATCTGTCCTGAGGTCCTATCAAAGCAATGCATGATCAAAGCTTGCTTTGTTCCTTCTCCCAAATAATTTGCAATCTAACATTCACTTCTGATTGGTTTATCTTAATTTCCTTTTGTCAGTGCTTGATTTTGGGGTGGGTTTTTTTTTTTTTTTTGTGGCACTGGCAGTTTTAAGTGACATGCATCTTGAGAGGCAAACAGGCAAAATTGATGCCAATAATAATTAGATCTCACTGAAGCCTAGTGCCTAAAAGAGGAAGAGGTTCCTCCAGTGAACTTCTAAGCATTGTCTGAATGCCAATGTCACAGTATCAGGTAGTCTTTGGCATGCAGTTGTCCAAGCAGTATGGTGAAAATTAAAGCTTACTTGGATTAGAAAAGGCCCAGATCAGAACCCCCTAATTTAGCTAAATTTGGAGGCCTTGGTCCTCACAAAAGTTGACTTTGATGGTACAGGGAACCAGCAAAGCAGAGTCAGATGAGAATGAGGAATTGTGCAACAACCATGAGAATAACTCAAGTTGCTGAACCCATGCTTCAAGATTGGGATCAGTTTTTGAACCTGGATGATATGAAAACCTAATACCCTTAAGCTACTTTGAAAAGTCTGGTTGTGGAGTATCCTGACTGTACTGAGAATGTGATTTGTTCAGTTCAGGTGTCCATTAAATCCTTGTAACCTTGTTAAGCTAGTCCTGACAGGTAATTGGTGCTGACCTGCTCAGAAAGTAACCTGAATGTGAAACCAAGTCAGCAGTAGAGGTGAGATGTCAAGAAATAGGGAGAGAAATATTAGGGAGTTTGAGAAAGCACTTCATTAAAAACACAGTATTCAGGCAAGGTTAGAAGGAAATTTTAGATTCAACCTGCCTCTAGGTTTGTTGAGAGTAAGGGCCTGTGTGTTGAAATCTCTTGGGTATGGTTGTCATCAGCTATAAAATAAAATGTATGACCAAGGCCTTATGTGGCTAGTATTTGACTGAACATGAAGGGTAGGGAAAAAAAAGAAGGTGGGAAATCTTAGAAAAAAAGAAAGCTTAATAAAATAAATAGAAAAAAAAGAAACAAATAGGTCAAGAAAGACTGGCAAATACTGCTTAAAGGAGTAGGAAACTGAACTTTGACCCACAGTGGAAGGTTGACAAGGTTAAGCTGGCCTTGCACATTAGAGTGTTTACCATATTGTTCTGTGCATCAATGTTTTGATTGATATTCATTTGATAAATAATGCAGTGAGAACAGGAAAAGGTATGTATCAGCCTCCTCTGACATTGCTTGGAACAGTGGAAAGGAATAGATTCTCAGTGTCTGGAATGTCAGCTGCCACACATACTAACAATTATACAGAAAAAAAACCCCTCAGACAGCAAAATGCAAAGTTACCCTCCTGCAAGTTGCCCTGCTTCTGTCCTGGCAGGACTGAAATAAACTTGCATCCCATTTGTCCATGCTGCAAAGTGAGGACTGTATCTCTAGGCTATTTACTTTGTGTGGCATTGGAATTGGGCATTTTCAAACCAAACACAAATGAAGGATGACCCTCAAACTGAGAGAGAATTTGGGTTCTTTATGTGTATATACACAGACACACATATTTATATATAGAGAGAGACATATATATATTTTGCAGCTGAATATCTGTAACTGATCCAAGTCCATGGGGAGAATCTCACTGGAGAGATGCAGTCTCATCTACCTGAACAAATTGAGAGCACCTACCCTGACCCCAAGTGATCCTCCTCTTTCCCAGTACCTTTATTCTTTCCTTTTGTCTGTGCTTTGCAGCTTGTTTCCTGAGTGAAAGCAGCCAGTATTGTGAGTCCAAAGAACTGCATGCACAAGCCATATAGTGATGAAGCCCTCTTTAAAGTAGGAAAGAAACACCCCACCCTTAGGAATAAGAAAGGAATAAGGTTAAGGTTAGGTTCAGTTTAATCAAAACCAGATTCACCATGTTGTTTTCATAATAGATGTTCATAATGGGAGTTAGAAATAGTTAATGGCATTTCCTCTTTTGGGAAGTAATGAGGCTTTTATTATGACAGGCAGTCTGATTCAATGAGCAATCATATATAATATGTGTATTTTTATTATTTATTGTTTTGTTCCCCACTCACTTTACAGTTTGGCTGTAGATAGCTATCATTTCAAATTATTCTGCTCAGTGCTGCAATTAGACATTCAATAGTCAGTTCTAAATAGTGCTTTCTTCCTGCACATGGTAATACCTGAAGGCTAATTCCATTCTCCCCATGGAGACAAAGCTGCTGAGAATTGTGCATTCAATTTTCTCCTACTCCAGCCTGGCTATTTGAGTTACTGCAGATCCTGAACACAGGCAGTTTCAGCTGCTTACTTACCTGTAATAAAACTGGTTCAACTAAGGAGGCTCTGAAAGCTCTTCTGATTAACAGGCTCAATGCCTTGTAGAATGCATTACTGTTGTGGTGAGACCTATATGGGAATAAAAAAGACTAGTAGCCTTGGTGCTCCAGCAATATGAAGGAGAGTAAAAAAAAAATTAAAAAATCAGTTAATTGGGTTCATTTGTGCTTGAATGGGATCTGGGATGACAAGTTGCTTTTTCTCCTGCAAATTGGCTCTATGAGGTTGCTCTGCTGTGGAACAGAGAATAAGTTCTGCTGGATAACTGTCCTGGTTTGGCCAGGAATAAAGTTAATTTTCTTTCTAGTAGCTGGTACAGTGTTGTGGTTTGGATTTAGAATGAGAATAGTGTTGATAACACACTGGTTTAGTTGTTGTTAAGCAGGGTTTATCCTAAGTCAAGGACTTTACAGCTTCTCATGCTGCCCTGGCAGCAGAGACTGGAAGTGCACAAGATGTTGGGAGGGGACACAGCCAGGAGAGCTGAGCCAAAGGGTTGTTCCATACCACAGGATATTATGCCCAGTACATAAAATGGGAGGAATTGACTGGGGGCATCATGGCTTGGGGATTGGCTGGCCATTGGTCAGTGGTTGGTGAGCAATTGTATTGTGCAGCACTTGTTTTGTATCTAGGTGTACTTATCATTACCAGTATTAATGAGTAGCTGTGAGGTGCTTAATTGTTGGCTAGAGTTAAACTACAACAATAACTAAGGATCCAGGCCACAAGGCAGAATGGCTATGAACCCAAAATTATTCAGATGAAGTTATCTGGCTGCCTGTTTCCATTTTTGTTCTAGTCTTTGACCCAAATCTGAGAAAAAAAAAACCAACAAAAAGTTGTCAGATTCTGTTTTTGTTACCATTTTTCCCCTCAATATTGAAATATCAACATCTTCATGGTTTGTACACAACATGAAATATAATATTTTGCTGGAATCCTTTGACCTTTTAAAAACCCTGTATTTTGATTGTCTGGTAATTCTACTATTTCCCTGCAGGTTAGAAAGGAAAACTATGTTTTGTGGAGGAGGTGAATTTACAATGGCAGTGCACTGAGCTCTGTGGCAGGTATTCAGAAGCAGACTGGATAGTCAATTGGATATAGGGGTTGTGGTGATTTGTAATGATTAATCCTGAAAAATGCAGTGACCTGGACAGATATCTTTTTTTTTTTCCCCCCTGAGTGTCATGGTAATAGGGTCTGCTCTGATGAAAAGGAAAAAAATCCAACAAACCAAACTTGCTCAGACAATGTCCAGTTACCCAAGATGAAACACAAGCCAGGCCTCCAGGAATGCTGCTCAATTCTGTCTTGCACCTGAAGCCATCTTCTTTTTACCCAACAAACCACTGATAAACATCACTTTTTGTCCCCAGCACAGAGGCTCCAGTCTGACAAACCTTCCCTGCATACTGTTCTGTGAAAAATGCCAGGGGTTTGAAAACTAACAGGTTTTTTTGTAGCAGAATGAAAACTGGACTTTTCAAAATATTTTATGAGAAAACAATCAATCCCTTATCTTCTACAGTGGTTTATATGCAAGACAGAGAGAAGCAGAAGTAAACCTGAGCCATGATTGCTTTCACACTCAGTGAAGATCCTAACAGCAGCTTAATGCTTAATGGTCTCACCTGACCAGAATCCCCCTTGGAGGTTAGGAGGTGGTTTTGATAGGCTGATACAATAACAGAAAAGGAAAGGTACTTCACTTTAAAAAGATTCTGCCCCACATTACCCACAGCTGGAGTGGTTTTTGGAGCACTAGCCCTGCTAGTTTGAAGCACTGCTATCTCTGAAGCTCTGTAGCTGCTGCTCCAGTCCACAGCAAAACCCTTTGTCACGATGGACAGTCCAATATTTTCATCTTCCTTTGCAGCTTCTTGCTTCCATCTATTTCAGTCCAGCCAAATGACACAACATAATTAGTTTTTGCTATCAGGTATTCCAGGCCCCTTATGCTGCTGCCTGCTTCTTCTCATCACTTTCCCCTACACTTTTTCCCTTTTCATCCTTCCTCACTCCAATTTGGTTTATGTCTTTTTCTGATCTGAAGCCCTTTCTCTTTGTGTGGCCAGTGTCCTCTTTTAAATTTCTTCATAACAGAAAAGTAATTTCTTTTCCTCTTCAGCTTTTTACCTATCAGGCACTCATGCTTCATGCTGCATAAAGTCCTGCTGCAAGCCCATGGACAATCTTCCTGGGTGTGGTGGCCTTTGACTGAAGCCCTGTGGGCTTTATTAGCCTTCAGGTAGGGCGTGATGCAAACAACTGCAAAAATGATATAATCACAGGCTTCTGGAAGGACAAATAATAGGCTTGTTTTTCAAGTGTCTCTAACTTACAGGAGTCAGGAAAATACTCTTAATAACTTTAGACATCTCAGCTCCACATGTGACACAGCTTTCAGACCTTTAATGCTAGTGGTGGCAACCTGGACACAACCTATTGAGGCTGAAATTCTTCTTAACTCCAGTGTGTGATTTAATCTGCCATCACCCAATTTTTGAATAATAATTTTCCTGCCTAGTTATTTTCACATTTGACATTCACTTAAACCTTTCTTATATTGTAAAGAAAATAACTTTGATTTAGGCAGTTATAGTGTAATTTAACATTTGCCTCTTCATTACTTGGGCATTTCAGTTGTATAACACATCTTGCTTATCCACCTGATCCCTTCTTCCCATCTCTCAGATCACAATAAAGCTATTGGTATGAGTGCAAGTTTCACTTATTATCCTAGTTATGGAAAGATAGAAAATTTGCAGAATAACATGCTGTCTTACCAAAAAAATCTCTTTTGATGACAGTATTAGATGTAAGAAAGTGACTGATCTTAGAGACTTTCTAACAAAAGTTTCCTTGGTTCCATGAGATCTTATGTTAGATTTAAGGAGATGGTTTAGTGGCATGGGGGTGATAGGTTGATGGTTGGACTTGATGATCTTAGAGGTCTCTTCCAACCTTAATGATTGTGGTTCTGTGAGTTGATAACATCATATGATGTTATTGCAGGGAGAAGAGACACTCTTTTGCACACACAGTTTTCTCTAGAAATGAGTGTGAGTGTGAAATTCAGTTCTGGACTCACTTAACTTTCTCCAAGGTAAAACTCAGTACTCTGAATGAGACCTGCCAGCAGATATTTATATGGCATAGAAATGACAATTTCTTAAGCAAAATATTCAAGATGCAGCTCAAATCTTGTACAGAGGCAGAACTGCACTAACCCAGTCCTGCACAGGCCAAGGGCACACTTTACAGTAGATACAGGCTAAGATTTAGCACATGTGGTTTTTCCATGAACCTCTTCTTGTACAAAAATGTATTATTGAATGTTGATCATGTAATGAACATTCTGGGTTTTCTTTCAGGGATTAATTATCAGATTAGATTACATGAGAATAATTGTTTCCCTTTCTCCCTCTGGGAAATAAAAGGGAATGCAGATTTTTCTTGCTAAGTCATGCTACATCAGAAACCAGTATCCACCTGAAACATCTTCCTCTAAGCTCTGCTCTTACTGCCTGTCCTCCTTCTAACACTTGTGGAAGTGCTGTAAAAGGGAAAAAAATGCAATAGGTGTAGTCAATAAAAAAGAAGTCAAGTCTGCCATGAGAAATTGCATGGCAAGCCTGTGCTTCCAGAGCTTGGGCTTAGATGCTGCTACATGGAGGAGGGCTAACAAGCTCCCTTCCTCTAGTAGCTTTCTGAAGCTTATCTGTACAACAAACCTATACACTGGTTTTAAAGGGAACAGAATAAATCCTTCCTTTTGTAACTTCCTTGTCTTTTGCAATTACCAGGGAAGTAATTGATCTAATATCTATAAGACTTTAAAACAAAAATAGAGGGAAAGGATAATGTTCTGTACACAATTCTATGGATTTTAAATTCCAGTTGTTAACTGGAATGGATTCATATGCAAGTTTTAACCTTGATTCTGTTTGGGGTTTCTGCAGATATAAGGATTTTTTTTTTCATAATATCAGATTTCTTGAATCCATAACCTGGCACAAATGAGTCTTTGGTTTACTAGATATTTCACAAATTAATTTCATTAATTTTCCCAGAGTCTCATTTTCAGGTCTTTACACACTGCAAACTCCTGTTACCTTTAATAGATGTTTTCCCTGTGCCACAACAGCTTGCATCTTTGAGATTTTACCCTCCATGGCTAGAGTCAAAATGCTGCAAGACTTGAAATACAGAAGTAGTTAAATGTCTCCCTTCCACTTTTATTTTTTATTTCTAGACCTTATTTTCTGCAAAACACTTGGGCAGTGCAACTCTGATCACATGTGAGGGACAGCTCAGGCTGGAGGGATGAGATAATAGAGAACAGCAACAACAGAAAATTCCCCTCCAGAACCTCCTCTGTCTGTTCAATTTCTGTGCTGTCCAGAGGAGCTATAAAACTGGAGAAAGGTGAATAATAGATTTGAGAGTCATCAGAAATATAAATTATAGCTAGACACTTTCTATCAGCACCCCATGTAGTTAATGATAAACAGTCAATGAGATCTATGCACTTCTAGCATTTTTATAATGAATCTGTTGCTTCTATGACAGCTTACTGTCAACCATCATGCTTGGGGATTTATAACTTTTGATACCATTTTAATAGATGGTCTAGATATGCTAAAATATTGTTTCCTTTATAGGAGCATGACAGTTTTCACCTAATGAGTGCACCTAATGAAGTCCAAATGGTTCTGCAAACACAAGGAGGATTTTCTTTCTCTCTTTCTTTCTCTCTTTCTTTTTCTCTCTTTCTTTCTTTCTCTTTCTTTTTCTCTCTTTCTTTCTTTCTCTTTCTTTTTCTCTCTTTCTTTTCTTTCTCTTTCCTTTCTCTTTCTTTTCTTTCTCTTTCTTTTTCTCTCTTTCTTTCTTTCTCTCTTTCTTTTACTCTCTTTCTTTTCTTTCTCTTTCTTTCCTTTCTCTTTCTTTTCTTTCCTTCCTTCCTTTTTCTTTCTTTTTCTCCATCTTTCCTCCTTTCCCTCTCTTCAAATGGCTGCCAATCAAAAGAGAACAAACAATATTCTTACAAATGAACTATTTCGTGGCTGAGAGGGATTAAAAAAATACAAATGGGTTTATTTAAAACCTGTAATTGCATGGAAAAGGATCACTTCTGTACTTACTGATTTAAGATTGATCTTCTTCCTAGTTCTCTGTGTATTTACAATACTACATGCTAGATCCCTTCAAACACATTGAAATGATGACTGCTCTGCAAGCCTGGGTCCTCTTTGCATCATTCCAGCCCAGGAGTCAGTGAAACAGATTCAAGAGGCAGAAAAATGCAGTCTTGGATCCCTGTTATCAGGAAAGCAGCTTTCACCTTTAAAATAATGCTCCAACATCAACCTTTTCACTCACTGGTGTTTGATTCTGGTTGTTTGCAGAGAAAATATTTACATTAAAACTTTCCTGCCCTTTGCACTCAGCCTAGCCCTAAGGAGGCTGTGATTTAACATGACAAGAAAGGTACCAGCTTTCAGCAGGTTGAACACAATTTTATTTCTGCTGCAAAACTTTGATTCTTCCCATGCTCCTTTTATGCCAGTTTAACTCTGTTGATTTTATTAGCTGCCAAGGTAGGTGAGCTGTTCATGAAACACACTTCTTTCTCCCTCTGCCTGCCAGGCAGCTGCAGTCTCCTTGCCCTCAGATTTCTCCACTTCTCCTCAGACTTCTTTAAAGGTGAGTCAGGCTCCTTTTTCCTGTCTTTATTGCTGGCCTGTTTCCTCCTTACAATCTTTCCTTCCTTTTTTTTTTACCATGGGAGTGATGATAGATAGCAGTGAATATCCAAAAATGATAGGCTAGACTTTGCTTATCTTTGTACCTTACAATTTGAATATTAATCTCATCATTTAGAGCAGGACCACATGCTCACTCATTTCTACAAATCCAGGGAAGGTATTTTTACATGCTGTCTTATAACACAAGTCTACTTTGTTGATGATAAGCCTAATGCTTTTTCAATAAACTTATGCAGAAGTTGAAAAACCCCATTTTTTTTGGTGTCTTCTAATAGAAAAGCCACCATTTGGCTGACATCTGATGGTGTGTGCAGGTTTCATGTATGTTCATGACCTAGAGTCTAGCAACTGCTGCATAACTGCTACCAGTTATAGAGGAACAGGTAGCTAGTAGAGCTAATGTCTAGGCCCTCAGATAGGTATGAGGGTTGCATATAAATGTGGCAGGGATATGTGTGGTTATCCTCCTTCTTAAAGTCAGGGTGGGAATAAATGCAAACATGAAGGGATTGCTCCACAGAAATGGGTACAAAACAATGTAATGGACAAGCTAAATGATAGAGGTTGTGGTGTGGCAACTTGTGGCAAGAGAGAGGGATGAGGAAGAGAAATTAGAATGAATGTTATGGACTCTATAAGCAGATTTTCAAATGTTTCATAGATTCATAGAATGGTCTGGGTTGGAAGGGACCTTAAAGATCATCTAGTTCCAAACCACCTGGCATGGGAAGGGATGCCACCTACTAGACCAGGTTGCCCAGGGCCACATCCAGCCTGGCCTTGAACACAGGCAGGGATGGGGCAGCCACAACCTCTCTGGGCAACCTGTTCCAGTGTCTCACCACCCTCTGGGTAAAGAATTTCTTCCTAACATCCAATCTAATTCTTCCTTCCTTCAGTTTTCTGTTTAACCATTCCCCCTTGCCCTATTTCTTTCTACCTGGGTAAAGAGTCTCTCTGCCCCCCTCCCCCATAGGTTTCCTTTAGGTATTGAAAGGCTGCTGTAAGGTCTCCCCCAAAGCCTTCTCTTTTCCAGGCTGAACAATCCCAACTCTGCTATAAAGCAGATGTTATAGAGCACTTGGAGCAGGGATGTGAACAATTAATAAGGGATGTGAGCAAATTAGAATGGAGATTCCACTGGGATAGAGGGGTTATGGTAAAGGTTGATTTTCCAGGAGATAAAGCTGTTGCTAGCAATCTTAGAGACTAATATAGGCAAGGTGGTTGTGAATGGATGGATGTATTGAAAAGGAAGCTGCTAAGGAAGCCACAAGTATGCATGAGAGAGAGCACAAAAGGGAGAGGAGAAGGAAATGGAGAAAGCTGTGGTAGCTGTTGTGGAGAGGAATGGGGAAGTGAGTGGAAGAGGCTGTGCAGCAGAACCCCACATTACTGGAAGAGAGCAGACCTCAGCCCAGCCCTGAGGAAAGGGTTTTTTTCTTTCCCATAACTCACTCACAGGGAAAACCACAAACCCTGAATTCTGTAATTCTGTCTTTTGCTATATTCTCCTGAAGCAAATTATTTTAAAGTCATCTTTCTGGTGAGTATCTGAACAGCTCATAACAAATCCTCCCTTCCAGGAGATCATTCATTATTAGACATATTGATGGCACATTTGAAACCCTAAAGTGGTAATTTATGCTATTAGCCAAGTTGTCTTGATGACCTTCACTACACTAGTATTTTACTCATTCTTTCATACTCTTGTACTTCATACATACCAGAGAATAATTCATATCCTTGGTAACCTTTGCAAATGATTTCCCCAGAGCTTTTTCTTCATCAATACCAGAGAAAACTAACCCATTGTCATCATCCTCTAAAAAGTAATTAGCCATGAATAATTGCTCCTTCCTGACATCTTTCTAACTTTGCACTGAATTGATTTTTTTTTTTTAAAGTAGATCTATTAATTGTGGAAGCATTAGACTGCCTTCACACTTTTATTCTCTCCATTCCTTATTCTATGCTTTTGTTACAAGTGCTCTGGATTACATTTGCCTTGTCTTGTTTAATGTTGCTTTCACAGTTCCCTAGCTTTATGATACTTTGAATTCCAGTCTGCTAGAATAGATTTTTCTATGCAGTATTACTAGATCTGATTTTGGAATACTTTCCCTCAGTGAGGTTTTGGTTTTTTGTGGAATTCTTATATTATTTTCATGGGCCATCTTTTCTTATTTTTGTGCAGCACAGTTCTCAGGTTTGTCTTTGCCAAGCAAGATCCAGGAAAGGAATATTCCTCAGAGCTCTGATCCTCTAGTTTTTTCATAACTGTGCCTTGTTTGATGTATCAAACACAGTTTATTATTCTTGGAGTATTCTGGAGTCAGCTAAACTAGTGCCCAGGGATTAGGAATGTTGCCCACTCATGATACACTTAGGTCTCACCCTAAAAACCTTTAAAAATATAAAAATATAAGAGAGGAAGTAAAATATACTTTCACATAGGTTCAGTCTCTGAAGGGAGAACCTCTTTTCATCCCACACAGAATCACAGAATGTTAGGAGCTGGAAGGGACCTGGAAAGATCATCCAGCCCAATCCCCCTGCCACAGCAGGATGCCCTAGACCAGGACACACAGAAGTTGTGACTGAGTTTCTCCCCTTTCCATGGAGGTCTTTTCATAAAGACTTCAATGGACTATGAAGGAGAAATGTGTTACCCTTCAACATAAAGGAAACCTTCAACCATACAGCTACACAGGGAGGAAAACTGTTGTTTTAAGCTGCTGCAGCTCCAGTGACTTTAATAGTCCCATGCTTTTTTTAATAAGCAGCAATGACACAGGTTATATACTGTTTTGTGTTCCACAGATCTACTCCTGTGCCTCTGCAGGAGAGTAGAAAATAATCCTATTTTTCCCTACTGGCCTATCTGAGACCTTCTTGCTATTGTCTGAGACCTGCTGCACCCTCACCTCTCTTTCATATAATGCAGCAATGTTCAGTGTATACCTCAGTCTTTGCATCCATTTTAATAATTAAAATAACTTTTTTATATCAATTTCTAAAGAAATATCTTCTTGGACATTTCTACACATTTATTGTTTGGCCTTCTGCATCTGTGGGTTTCTTTCTCTGCTGTATAGCTTCCTCTTCACTCAATTTATTTGTAAAGGTCTTTCTTATTTTTTCTGATCAATTCTGCTATTTGACTTCTCTGGTTTGTTCATTCTACACAATTATCTGACTAAATGACTATGTTTTTGTTGGTTTCCTTTCCCATCTCTTATACAATAGATTTTTTTAACCTCTTATAATTGTTTAATCCATATTCCTTCCTTTTAAATGTAAGTCGAAAGGATCTTAACCACAGTGCAGTTTGAAAATGTGGTGGATTTTCATACCCTTCTGTTTTTTCCTGGTAGCTTCTTGGTTTTGCAAGCCTTCTACATGCTAGGTTCTCCTTCATTGCCATTAAAGTTCTGCCTTTAGGACTGAACTCTTGTTTACTTCATATTCTAAATTTGCCTTTCCAATCCTGAAAACCTTTACATTGCTTTACTCCATGACATGAACTCATTCTTTACTCTGTTGTATACAAGCATCCAGTAGTCACTCTTTTCACTCTTTATAGGTCTTTTTCTTTCCTTTTTACTCTTTTCTTTTCTCTTTTCNCTTTTCTCTTTTCTTTTCTTTTCTCTTTTCTTTTCTTTTCTTTTTTCTTTTCTTTTCTTTTCTTTTTTCTTTTCCTTTCCTTTCCTTTCCTTTCCTTTCCTTTTTCCTTTCCTTTCCTTTTTCCTTTCCTTTCCTTTCCTTTCCTTTCCTTTCCTTTCCTTTCCTTTCCTTTCCTTTCCTTTCCTTTCCTTTTCCTTTTCCTTCCCACAGTCCAAATTCCCCTAGAAATATAGCAGTCTAACATGTTAGCCCAGGAATGTTTTATCCTTGTCCTTTTGCATGCTTTCCTCTTCTGTTCTTGGATTTCAGCTTGTATCTTCAGTGCAGAACTGTAGCTTGATGGGGTAGGGGATATTTCCCTGGACCATAACACCACATGGCTTATCCTTGTTTTTCTGCCTCAGCTTTGCAATGCAGCACTCAGGTGGGAATGGTGGCTGCTTAGAAGGGAGGTTACAGGACTGCCAGGGAGATAGCCAGTGACAGGGAATCTATGTTCTTATGGAGGGAAATTCTAGCTATAGTTACAGATTCTGGAGGTCTAGTTGCCACCCTAACATGATTTCTTCATATTCACTAGGGAAAATTTATCATGTTTATTGACATACCTATGCCTGAGCAGGACTAGCTGAAAGGGAGAGCATTCAGATGATATAAACTCTATCTCTGTGTACAGTAGGGAATGGAACTTGGCTCCAGGAATTTAAAAAAATTAAATATGTTTTTTTCACTTTTTATGGACTCAACTCTTATGAAAATAGACTGGGCTGCATTAATAATGGACTCAAGTATCACAGCAGCATTATCCTTGACTTATAACCCTCTGGCATAGCTCAATCTACAAGATGTCAACGAACAGCATGTAAATTCTCTCCTGAATGCATGATCCTTTCATGCCACCACAGCCTCTGAGAGACTCCTGATGATTACTTTTGATCTCTGTAGGTCTTGATAAGATGAACTCCTTCTGTAAACTCAGTTGCATGCACATTTCATCCTTACAGAAAACACTTAGGTTGACTTCACTTTTTTTTTTTTTCCACCTTCAAAAATCTTTGGTCCTGTCCATGCAAAGTTAAATTTCTCAGGGGAAGAGGGATTGAAGCCTCAGTAGAATAGGAAATTGGGAGGAAAATCCCTTATTGACTACTGGGCATTAAGAAAGATTCATAGGCATCACACTGGGAGTGTTATTTAACCTCAGATCCTTCTGTGCTGCCTTATATATAATCTGATAGTTTTCATCTGGAATCCAAGTACATCTAATTATTTTTACAGAAATGTAAAATAAATGTGCATATAAATGATAGATTAGGAAGGAGGATACCCTGGTAAGTAGTTCCATATAGTTCAGCTAATTTTTTTCTTTCTATTCCATTATTGATTGAAGTTTGAAGTGATATAATCCTTTTTTAAACAACTTCTAGAATTGCTTCTGTTATTCCTTATTTGCTCCTTCTCCAGCCTCCATCTCTGAAAGGTTATTTATTGTGGCACTAACACTTGCTAAAGCTTAATAGGAAAAATTCTCTTAAGTGTCACCATGGTATCTGTCACAGTTGCAAGTAATAATTTTGTTTCCACAATGTGTTGGCTCCTTTTTATTTTTCAGCCAAAATACCCTGCTCATATGAAAATTCCCTCTGCTCCACAGAGAAAATACACCCAGGGCCAAAGGTTTTTTCAGAGATGAGGCTGGTGACATTCCTTATCCAGGTGAATTTGCACCATATTCAGGCAAAACCACTTACATCAGCTCTTCAGCTGGGTTGTTCCAGAAGGCACTGCAAAAAGTTAACAATCTGAGTCTCACTGTACCTAGAAATTGTGCTGACTCTTCCATGTCACTTTGGGGTCACAGTGTTGTCAGCTCCTGCTTTTAATGGAGTCTCAGGATATTTGTTGCTGTGGGTTTGTTTTTTTTCTTGAAGTCCCAGATTCTGGGGGCAGAACTCATCTTTCATTTTCAAAAACACAGACTTCTAGTTCTGGTGGTACTTGACAAACCCTTGATAACTTGACCTGAGTGCACTTTATGGTCTCAGAAACTCAGAGTTCAAGAAAAGAAACAAGCATTCAGGAGACTGTTAAAAATTTCAGGGTGGGTTCTCTTTTTGGGCAAGTGTTATTTTTTTTGGGAAGTGCAGAGGCTTTAATAGGAAAGACTAACTTCCCTCCACTTGCAGCATGCCTCTGGTCTATGCCCAAAATTCAACAAAGCCCCAGTTACCTAGTTTGAGGAGCAGCTTTTCTGCAGAGAGGCATCCATCCAGGCATGGGCAAAGGACAGACTGATGTTCAAACCACAGATAACCCTCAAGTTGTCTCAGGAACTAAGGACAACCCATGTGTGACTTCATCTCTGCCACAACAAGATGGGGTTGACATGATTTTGCCCTTTGCTAGGCTGTTTTGAGCATGGACTCAATGTGTGATCAGTTAGTGGGAATGGAGGGGAGGTAGAGGTTGAAATTGGTGGGCAAGTATGTGATGAGGCAGAATGAAATATTTTCACTTGCCTTTTGTAAATCTGGGGGCAAATCTATCCTTGTTTTGAACCTTCCAGCTACACAGCTATATATTTACACAATATATAGATTTTATGTATTTAAATATACCCATATATGTTTCCAAAAGTATTTCTTTGTATTTAGCTGAATCTCTCATTCCTTTTCCTGCCCTGCACAGTGTATTGAGGGTCAATGCAAACTCTGCTCATGCCCCAGGGTGACTCAAATCTGGGAGATCTGGAGTGTGCTGCAACAGGGCAGTGATGAGGACCTGCTGGAAGCATCTGTGGAGACATGCATCCCACCTGCAGCTCTGGCACAGCTCCCACCACAAGGCTGTGAAGGTGTGTGGTGGGCAGCAGGACCATAGCTGGGTAAGGACTGATGGCTAACCCAGTCCTTGGCTGTGGGAGTATGTAAGTCAGTGAAGACTGAAGACAACATAAAGGGAAGAGTTTTTTTAAACCAACAAAGGCCAATTTGCAAGTCTATCTCACTTGGATTCTTGCCCAACTGCTGACAGAGCTACTAAATAGGCTTCCTGTTCCCTGTCAGCCCTAATGGCTGTGGTTAGAGCTGTAACCTCTGCCTCTCTCTCCCTGAGCTGCCTGAGAAGAACCTACCCCCTTCTGCAGAAAGAGAAGGGGTTTAGTGCAGAAGTCTTTTGTCTGCTGCCCTTCCTGCATTTGTAAATCCCCTCCATGCCTGTTGAGAGGTGTCCTGGCTGAGGTTATTTCTTGGCTCTCCCCCTGGTTTCCCAGTCTCTTGGTTTCACACTGCAGCTTTTTCTTGTAAGCCAGGGAGTAACTGCATCAAAACTTTTGGGTTTTTTTTCTGGGAATGAACCCAGAGATGCCTCTGTTCTGCCACAGCCTGTTTCAGTGTTACAAAGAGTCTCTGGGTTTTTGGTGACTCCATATTTTTAGTGACACAAAGAGCCACCTGAATAATCAAGGCATTATTTTATTCTATGTAAAATAGCATTTTGCAAAATGAAGGCAAGGCTGCTAAAAGCTTTGGAGCAGAATTTTTGCACCTTTCCAAACTCTGTGATCTCTTCTACCACAAAATATGTGGGCAAGGGTTTTACTGTAGCAATTCCCACATGGTTAGGTTTGTGAGGCTGTGATAGTGCAGGAATCAGAAGCAGGTATGACAGGGGAAATCCTAGTCCAGTTAGAGTGCTGCCATGGACTTAAATTAAGCCAGAGCTTTGCCTGAAGTTTCTGCACAGCAGAAAGCCTGCTATGGGCAGAAAGGAGAGGATTCTGATGTAGTCTCCTTTCAAGCAAGGCTGGAAGTCAGCTCATCTAACTTAAGCTGCCTGGAAGTCCAGTATCTAGTCTAAACCAGTTTTCCAGGCTAGCCTTATAATTAACAGGGGGAGATAAGCTCCAGAGGGCAATTGATGCTGTTTTCTGAGACACTTGCTTTCACTCTGGATCAGTTAGTCTCCTCAGTGTTTTTGTTTCTTTGCTCACTACAGGTGGGTGCCAGAAAACCAGCTCAGACCAGGTGTTTCCAGTTAGGGAGGTGAATAGGATGCTTGTTATCTGCATGGTGTCATGCCTGTGGAGCATAAGTACAAACTCCTGGAGGATTCCTGCTCTCTTGCTCCTTGTAGGGGAAAAGGGAATCAATGTTTGGAAGTGAATTTGTCCTTTACTGTTTGCAAAATAACTCTCCTTAGGTGTGTGACAGCAGGCTTGGTGTGAAATAGGACACAAAACAAAGGAAACTGAATCACAGAATATCCTGAGCTGGAAAGGGACCCACAAAGATCATGCAGTCCAACTCCTGTCTATGCACAGGACAACCCCAAAGTCACCCCATGTGTCTAGGAGCATTGTCCAAATGCTGCTGGAATCCTGTGAGAGTTGATGTCATGACTGCACCCCTGGGGATCCTGTTCCAGTGCTCCACCACTCTCTGGGTGAAGATCCTTTTCCTGCAGACATAAACCACAGACACAACAGCTTGTAACCAAGCAGGACCTCTTGTGGTGGTTACCACACTCCTCCCAGGCACTGTGACTATTAACAGCATGGAAATTCAGCCTGCAGACCAAACTGCCTCCAACCACTGGCAGTTAGGAAGGAGGAGACACTGACACAGCATCCATGGAAAGCACCATCTCTATAGAGTCCAGGTGAACCCAGGGGTGAGCAGGAGTGGCTGTAGTGTGCCTTGCCCATCAGATCCACAGGTACATAACAATGAGGAGTTTGTGAAGTAACTTGGCTCTTTTTAAGCTGTGCAGTCCTCATCCATTACTGCATTGTGTAATGGTAGCATTTGTGGGCATTCCTTGTTCCACACCTTGCTATTTATAGCAGAAGAACTAAAGGTGGGCTCAGAATAGCTGTCTAAACCCTTGTCAATGGCCAAGGGGCAGAGACAGAGTCTGCAACTGGCAGAGAGAGACAGTTCTTGAGTTTGACAGGCTAAAGCAAAGTTAAAAAACAACCAAAGAACCAAGCCTCTAAGTAGTGTTTGTCTAACTCTTTTCAAAGCTGGCATTTTGAGATTTATGTTGCTTTAGTCAGTGATGTGTTTTAGCAGAGAAACAACAGGAATCACATTGAGCTCATCTAAAACACACATAAAATATTTTAGTATCTTTTCTTTTATCTCCCCTTTCAGGTACAGCTCAGGAGAAATATGTTCCAAGTGACAGCATCTTTGACAACCTGTACTTTTTTTGTTCTACCTTTTGTTCTTCTGCCTGGGAAAAGCTGTGTGGTGAAGATTACTGGAGAACATTGATACCATCCCTACTTATGTGAAACAAAAACATGAAAAAAGGAGTAATAACCATATACTTCCCAAAGGGTCAGGCTGAGACTTTAACTGCAACATCAAGTGAAGGGCTCTGTACCCCAGAAGCTGCCTGGGGCAGGACTTACACTTGCCAGCATGTATCAAACCCATGCAGTGGAGCATTGAAACAGAATTCCTCACTCTAGTGTTAACAAAATTCCTCACAATAAGCTGAGGAATTGCTATAGGCTTGAGTGTTCTGAATGTGCTTTCTCCCTTGGTGCCAGCAAATGCTGCTGTGATGCCCAGAGAGAGGCAACTTCTGAAAATGCAGGCAATGTTTCTTAACCTGGAGTTATTGATTTCCTGAATTGGAACATCATCTTTTCATTTAAAGAATTTCAAACTTTGAATTTTTGGCTTAATTGCACCTGTCTTGACCTAGGTCTAAAGCCAGCAAGCACTTACAAATGTATTTAACTTTCCTCATGTGAACAATGATAAGCCCAAACACAACTAGTTTTTGAGAGGCTTTCCACAGCCTTTATCTCTGGTAGTAGAGGTTCTCACAAGAATAATGAATTTTCTTCACACAATCCCAGTGAGATAAAGCAGTGTTATTATTCCATTGTACAGCTGGAAGAAATGATGACACAGAAATTAAGTGTTTTTCTTAAAGTCCAATTTTCAGTTTAAAAAGAGGTTACAAGTCCAAAAAATGTCATTGTATTATTTGAAGTTAATTGATCTTACTGTCCCAAAGACTTTTTCTGTGTAGCCATGCACAGAGTATGTGGTGCTTTTAAGTTCTAGTCATCATTTATGACTTCTGCTGGAAAAAGAATAAAACCTCTTTTATAATGTGAGCCCTTGTGTCTGTGTGTGCCTGTTTGAGGACTTGTTTTGGAGTTTAGAGCTATTAAGGTTAGATCCAGCAGGGCAGAAGTCTCCAAGAACACTGGACACAGTAGAAATCAGCAGAGATCATAGAGAGGCAGTGAAGAAACACACAGTGCATTTTCAAAGCAAGGTGTCTGTTCAGTATCCTGGCTGTGGAGAGCTTAGCTAGACACTTAGATCTTCACAAGTTCTACTTATCAAACTGCTTGAGACTCCAAATCATTGCTTGCTTGTAGAGTGACATGACTAGTCATGCACTTACAGAGGGGGGAGAGCTGGCTGAGGACCTGCCCTCAGCTTGGTGGTCTTTTTCTTTTCAGAAGTAACATGACACTGAGGGTTGTGTCCCACTGAGAGCAAAAACTCAGGAGTGAG
The DNA here is from genome assembly GCA_013399015.1 of Galbula dea. NCBI lineage: Eukaryota > Metazoa > Chordata > Aves > Piciformes > Galbulidae > Galbula > Galbula dea. The sequence goes on along the minus strand of VWZX01005355.1, from coordinate 3,552,767 downwards.
CTGTTTGGAGCAGCTGGGGCAGAATTTTCTTGATTTTGATTGCAGACAACTGGAAAACAGGATGAGGAACACAGCATCCTCCTGACATCTGCTGTGTAAATCTACCCACTGTTATCAGGCTTGAAGTTCTCTCCAGATTATGAAGAAGTCTGTGGAGAAATGTCTTTTGACATAAAAGAAAGGTCAGGCCCAAATAAATTTCCAAACTCTTCTATCCTCACAGGCAGGAAAGGGAGAATGAGAAATGGAGATGGAGGTGGAAATTAGAAGCACATGGGGCCCTTAGGGAATGCAGAAGACAAAATGGTCTCTGAGGTATTGGAAGGAAAGAAATGAAGAGATCCATAAAGGCACTGGAATGGGGGAAGATGGAGGAGATGAGTGAGGACATTGGAGGAAAATGGAGAATCTTGGTGTAAAAGAGTGGATCTCATTACACAGTAGAGGGAAAGAATTACAGATCCTTAGTATAGAAGGAGGAGGAGGACTGCAACAAACCCTTAAAACAAAAGCTAGGAAGAAAACACCACACAGAAGCTTTCTGGTGAGGTGAAGAAATCAAAGACTGTTTAAAATGAGTCCTAGAAATGTCACAGGACTGAGGTAAAATACATGGGAAGCTCATGACAGATTTCAGTCTGCCACTGCACTCCCAGGCCTATGCTTCAGCTGCATGGTTGTGTTTGTCTTTGCCTACAGCCAAAGAGAGGTTTAAAATAATAGGCAAGTTGCTATAAAAGTATTTTAAATCCTTTCAAAGTGCATGTTATTATCTGTTGATGGGAAAATTCTACTTTGAAAGTTTTCATCTAGTTCATAGCCAAAAAGGGGATGATGGAATCCTAGAATCATGATGGTTGGCAAAGCCCTCTGAGATCATCCAGTCCAACCATCCACCCAACACTGCCATGCTCACCACTAAACCATGGCCCCAGGCACCACAGCTACATGGTTTCTGATATTTAGAGGCATGTTCTTAAGAGACAACATTGTGTAGCAGGGAACTTTGTTTTCTGTGTGTTAGAGTTATTGTAATCTCCATTACAAATACCTATGACAGTAGTTTGCTTTGGTAGCCCCAAAATTCTCATTTCTCTCTGTCTTTCTTGTTGCTATTCCATATCTCACTGATACTATGTTTCCCTAGCTTTTAATACAGGTAGATGGCACATGGATTAGGGGACTCTGGGCCAAAATTTACCCATGCTTAGAGCTGGACTGATTTTTGGCCTGAAGAACACCTTGACCACTTTTGAAAAGAAGAAATAATCAGAAGGACATGAAGCAGCTGCCTCAGGGCCAAGGGAAATTAAAATATTTCCCATAAGGAAACAAATGAGCAAAATACATATGTGGCTTGATTAGAATTTGCATTGTAACATCATTAATTACTAAAATGCCACAGGTGGGAATGACATGAGGCATGAAAATATGATTGTGGAGGAAGAAATGATGAGTCTCTGTCAAGAGCAGAGTCCTCACAAAAGGGACATCAGACTGGTGAATGGCTAAGGCTGTCAGAGCAGTATCATAGCAGATGAGGTATTTCATAAGAAACAAGGATGAAACAATAGAATGTTTGTAATGCTTAAGGATTGCAGTCCTTCTCACATACAATTTAATTCCTTTTTTTCTTCTCAATAGAAGTGTAAACACTACTACTGCCTTTCTGTAGACAATAACAAATCCTGACAGGTCATGATTTTACAGGTAGGGAAATGAAGGAGAGAGATGCTCAGGGTAAGGCAATGAGTTCACAGCAGAACTGAGGTTAGCAAAGCCTCTTTTGATTGACAGCACAGGGATGCTCTGGGCTCTCTTTGATTGTGATTTGCCTTGTGCTGCTTTACTCTCTTTCTGGTAATTCTGTATAGGTGCTTCTCTAGGACTCTGGCATATTTCAAGTTCTAAAATGTGGGTGCAAAATTTACAGAAGCTTCTGCAGCTTTCACATTTATTTTTTAATTGAAGTAGTAAATTGAAGCAATAAGGAAGAGCACCAGGAATAGATCCAACTCATGATGTTTACAATTATTTAACTGCACAAAATTTTACTGGACATGAGGCTACATAGGTAAAGCCAGTTTGGCTAACCATTATAAATGTTGGAGAAGCTGCCACTCAACAACTAATCTGTTCTTTTATCCTAACCTTTTCTTGCCACAAATGACAAAAGTAATGGAGCAATACTTGGGAAGGTGTTTTTTTTTTCCTAGGTTTCTGAACACAAAGAGCTGTCCCCTTTCAAAGAATTCAATAGTGGAATTGATAAATGAATTAATTCTTCCTTCCAATGCTGAGAAACAGGTATTGATGCCTGTGATGTTAGCAAAATGAGTAGTATTCAGAAAAAAAAAGAAGCCTTGCCCACCATGAGGCTGTATTGAAAATCTCCTCAAAGAACAGGTTTGACAGAGAGAATAATTTTAGATTGGGGACAAAAAGCTCAACAAAGGTTGGGCTGTGGCTGCCAGGCCAGAGCAGGATGATTATACAGTTCCCTCTCACTCCCATCCCTCACCTCCCTGCCACATATGAAGTGCAAAGCCAGGAATTTTGGGATAGGGCTATTTGGGTAGCTAATTCCTGTGAATAGACCACTGTGCTTTCTACTGCTGCTGGATGGCTTATATTAATTTTGTGATGGAACTCAGCCTAGTCTGTAACAGCTGTATATATATTTATGCAATTGATTTTGGAACACAAATTCTTACAGGAGATGAATCAACAGCAGGGACAGAAAGCAAAATGAGACTCAGCAGCAGCAGAACATGACTGTGCAGGAATACAAATCCTGACACATAAACAGCAGCATGGAGGCAGGGACAGCCTCTGAAAGCTGAATAAACAGTCAGTATGAACCTCAGCCTATCTGCAGGGCACTGAAGTCCTTTTTCCTTCCAAGTATAAGGCAAATTTTTTCTTCACCCTTTTTCCTGTTGTCTTTGAGGAGAGGCTCCCCCACTGTGCTCAAAAGGAAACTGTAAAAAAGGGAAACAAACAATCCAAAAGCAAAACCCCACAACTTTTGTTGTTATATGGTTGTTTTCTATCTCAAGTAAAGCAATAAAGATATTGATTGGTGGAGGAAAGCCTAAAAATCAAAATGATTTGTCTTGGCAGTAGTCCCTAGAAGAATGAGCTCCTCAGGTGCTGTAAATTGGCCTACTTCTAGGGGCTTGGATTTTAGTACAATTGTCCCATGTGTCTGAAATGTCACCAGAGCCATGAAGCATTGGTTATTAGATGGTAAAAATAAATGGAAACTAACAAGGTTTACCTTCCTACTCAAGCCCTTCAGTCATTCTCTGCCTTGCTTGTTCTAACCTAAATAAAACCAAAGGATTTCACTTTATTCCTGCTACCACAACTCAGGGATCACTTCTAGCCATGAGATGATTTTTGTCCATGAAGCTCCCCTCCATCAGCAGCTGAATTCAGATCAATCAACCCTGCACAGCATGAGCCTCACCATGTTATTATCAACAAAAGTTGATTTTCTCTGCCTGAGACTGTGCCTTAGAAATTCAGATTCCTTTTAAGTGAGACCAGGGGGTGGTCTGGAAGCCCCATCAGTGACATGTGTGCTGCTTGCAAGTTGTCATCCTCTCTGAAGAAAATGGAGATGCACAGAGATTCACTTTGCTGGGACAATTTGAGGAACCATGGCACTGCTGCCACACTTCTGTCTTCAAGGACTTGGGTTAGCAGAGGCCACTTGGGAGGGCTGAGTGGAATCCTGCCTTAGAAAGAACCATGTGGTGCTGCAGAAGAGCAGCTCCTCATTTCAATTCCTCATCCTCAGGTAAACTTGTCCTTCCTGGACTTTCTGTCCCATAACATTTTTCTCTTGCCTTGTTTTTCCCTTCTGCCTTCATAGATATCCTTCCATTATTTTTTGTGTTCTTTCTGTGTCCTGAGTCCTCTATTTTCCACTGTTGCTGCTTTAGCATTCTGAATCCAAACTCAGTAAGCTTTGCCTGTGGTCTAATCACTGTGCAAGCTATGTCTTGCTATTAGAATTTGCCCTCTGTCTTCTCATCTGTTTCAGTAATTGACCTCTTTATTTGTTAGTTTAACATTTTCATTCCTTGCTCCAGTTATTGTCATTATTCTAGTTATATAGACTCACTAGTGTTTGACTCCATGATCATTACATGGAGAGAAAAGCTGGGAGCAATTTGGAACAGTAAGTCCCCATAAAAAGAGAAATTGCTTTAGAACAATTTCCCCCCCTTCTCCAAAAAAACCCCCTGTTTTCCAAAGCTAATCCATTAATACACCAGAATAAAATAGAGTCAACACATGACCTTCTGTGCAGTAAAGAGAGATGAAACAGTACCCCATAAATACCTCAAAGAAAGTGAGGTTTTCTGCATCTTCCACATTCAGAGGACAGTGACAAAAATATTGACCCCTTGGAGTAACTAGAGAAGTTGTTTCAGCATAGATATGTTTCCTATTTGGGTTACTCCTGCAGTTTTAATTAGAGAAGTTAAGTTTTTCCTCCTTAAAACTTTGCAGCATGCTTTTAAAATAAATATGCTGTGTTTCACTTCAGAGGCAGCATCTTGGCTCATAAATCCAAGTTCAAATGGCCTGGACAGGCCATGGCAGCCATTCTTAGCCTTAAGGCAGAATCAACTATGAGTAAGCATTTCTCTCTTTCACACATCCCTTTTAAAAATACTGGTGGTGAAACTTCTCCACATACCTCACCCAATCCTCAACATTAGGAAGATTTTCCTCTTGTCTGGTCTAAATCATCCTTGAAGCAGTTTAAACTAATAACCTCTTGTCCTACCTCTAATGAATAGAGAGATAAATTTGTTCCTTTCCTTTTCTGCATCAAACTGATAGATATTCAGTAATGATGGCCCTTTAGTCCTTATAAGTAGCTGGACACAATTCTTTCCATCTTTCCTGCTGTGTTTTACACCTCTGGTCCTTTTATTTTCCTCTGGAAAGTTCATGTTAGCCAACTGTTATCTTGGACTATGAACATTCAGGGGCTGACATGCCATGACACTGATGTCTTCTTCACCAGGTGCTAAGCAGAGTCTGAGGTTTATCTCATGTGCTTTACATATCTCAGCTATGCTTAGGTTCCAGTATGATGCTTGCTTTTAATTTAAGATTGGTTCTACAGCATTCTTTTACAGCAGCATTAGCAAAGATGTGGGGCACCAGCTCAGCTACAAAAGAAGCTGTAAAATATTAGGAAATGTGGATTTTAATGCTCACCCTTCCCTACCCCCTGTACAGGTGCTGTAGAATCTCTGACTAGTGAAATACTTTGAGAGCTGTTTAATACAACTAAGGTTTTGAAAAAGAGGCAAGTAGCAGTGCTGATCCCTCTAAAATTTGCATTCCATGTACCAGATTACTGCTTCCTTTCCTCTGTCTCTCAGAGAGGGCTGGGTTGCTGCTTCCCTACCAATCCTAAAACCCTTCTGTGAAGACATGGCTGCCTTTGGAAGAAGCTAAAGCCTTGTGTAATGCTCATTAAAAATGTGCTTGATCTCCAAAGCTGGTGGGCTAATACAGTCTAAAGAAGGACAGTGCAGGGTGTTCCTGATCAATGGTATTTTTCTTAGCATACATCTTTCTTGTCCTCAAGCCACTTACTGAGTTACCCTGACCCTAATCTTTCTGTCCCTCTGCTCATTGATCTCGAGCTGAAGTTAATGGGAGAGCTGCATGCAAACTTCCAGGTTCAAGCCCTCTCTCACAAGCAATCTCTCTTACAGAGAGATTCTCTGATACCATGAAAGTGTTACTGTGCAGTTGCTTTCCTCTTGTAAACAGGATCAAAGACAGCATGTCACTTTTTTTCCCCCTTTATTTTATTTTATTTTATTTTGGTCTGCTGTCTGCTTGCTGTCATCTCTTTCTATTCTGGCTCATCCTGTATTGCACCTTGAACATTCTATTTCACAGTACTTCACAGTTGGGTTCCACCCTTTCTGTGTGGTACATGACACATTTGAGTACTTTTTCCTATCAGTGTGGCATTTTGTATGATATATGCTACTCTGCTAAGCTAATTGTGATAAGTCATGCTGCTAGATCCAGTACAAATGTCCCTTTTTCAAGGTTTCTCTTCTACTTACATATCCTTCCCTTTCTAAGCATGCAAGTTCTGTCTCCCTAATTGATCTATTTGTATGACAATTTGATAATGTAAACTCTCTTGCCATTTTCCTAGGACAGAAAAAAATACAGCCTTTTCTGGATGATACCTGAGAGCAGTCTTGAATATCTATCACCTGGATGATGTAAAGTGCCCAGGTTGTAAGAGCTCTAAATGTTTCAGCATTGCCACTGCCAGTATTCAAACAATATTTTTTCCCTCAGCCTTATTTCTAACCCTTTTGCAGCACTAAGCAGCTGAAGGGAAAGAAAATCTTGTGAAGTGAAGAACCTCTCACAAATTCCAAATTACACAAAGCAAGGTCATTCCTGCAGTTCTCAACAAGTCCAGGAAAGTGATTGCAATCTTTCAGTCAAATAGGACTCCTCAAAGCCATTTGCCTTGCTCCTTTCACATCTGGATTTAGCCTCCTGCCTTTCAGAGGGCAGGCAAAACCTATCAGATGAAACACAGGCTCCTGAGAAACAAATTACACTGGGAGTACACAAGCCTAAGTCATCAGAGATGGATCTAAGGGGTTACTCTGAATCAGCACAGAATTCTTGGCAATGCTGTAGGGAAAAAAACCCCATGGATCTGTGTCTGTAAAGAGGGATAACTGAGCAGAAGCAGCAAAGTGATCTTTCCTCTGTACACAGCATCCTTAAGGGTGCTATGAAAAGATGTCCTCAGCTCAAGGAGAATGTGGAAAATCTAACAGGGATAACAGCAGAACTTACCCTCTTCTGTTTATTGAAAAATAAACAGTTGAGAGTTGAGAGGCAATCACTGGATTATTTACTTTTCACTGGATGTATTTACTTCTTTACAGAAAGGACTTCTAATAGCTAGGGGGGAGTGATAGAGAAAGACTCAGTCTTGTTGACCCACACCAAAGGAAGTATTGCATCTGAATGCCAAAGCTAGAAGAGCTCATCCATAAATAACAAAATGTAACTTTGCACCAATGAGTTTTCAAAAAGATTAGGGCAATTTCTAAGTACACACAGGTAATGAAGACTCCTGGACTAGTTCCACAGACTGCTAGTGCTTGAAGACTTGAAGAACATCAAGCTAGACAAATACCACAAATCTTGGACAAATTCTCCAGTCATTCCATCTTTGCTGAGGCCACAGGTGGGGTGTCTAACATCTGTAGCTCTGTGCTAAGACAGGCATGACAAGCAAACAGATTTTTTGTCTTTAAGGTTAGGAAAACTTTCCTCCAGGGCAGAACTGGACACTGCTCCTATGTGGTACAGACAGCTCATGGTTTAGTCCTTGCCCACTATGCCAAATTCACACCTTCAGAGGCAGAAGTGGCTTCTCCCTGAGTTAGAGCACCATGGACTCTGGGTTTTTACTGCTATTCAAGAGTACTGCAACCACTTTGTCATCTAGCATTGCAAAGGCCTTGAGTGTTTGTGGTAGCTCTGTTTCAGCTGATCTCTGCCTGAAGCACTTAACAGTTAGGTCTCAAGGGGACTGAAATCTTTTAATTTGAGTAAAGTTCCTGGATTTACTTACAGAGGAGAAATATAATGGCCTGTGATATAAAGAGGTGACCTTCAGCTCTGATCTTAAATCCTGTTATAAATTCCTATGCAGAGATAGTGCTGAGGGAAGGTTTGGTCACAGGATATATTTAACTGGAAAGTCTTGTTTATTCCAAAGGTGCAGAGATGTTGAAATGTGTATGAAGAGTTAAATCCAGAGAAAGTCATTTTAACCCCAGATCAAGATGAAAAGCCAAGTTACATTATAAAAATACTTAAGCAAATGTACCATATTTAATCTACTCTCATTTGAAAGCAACTTCCAATTTTCACTTTCACTTACATTTCTAATGCAGTGGTATTTATTACCTATTACCTACCTTACCAAATGAGCAACAATCTCCAGAGAGATCTTCTCTCTGATTAGAAAACTCTCACAGAGAAATAAGAGATTTATGAAATATACATGAAGAAACTTTTATTAAAATTACATTAATAGCCAAATTCTGCACACAATTACACTTGGCCATTGTGAAATCAATGAATTGCACCAGGATAATAGAGAGCAGAATCTGCCCTGACCAAATAATTCCAGCTGATTAGAAACAATGAAATGGGATATTCTTAGTGACACTCCCTGTTGGAAACACCCTCCTTCTGTGGACCCAGGAGTGATGATTTAGGGCTCTGTGTGCATAGAACAAAGCCACTCAGCCAGCTAGCCCTGACAGCAAGACCATATATACTCAGACAAATGGTGTCATATATAACTCCAGTTCTGGGAGATAAAAAGGAGGAGAATCTTATTCTTTCTTCTTTTGCACCAGGTCACAATTAAGATAATAAATACTTCAGTATGTACCTCAGGTGTTGAGGGCAATGGAGGTCCAGCAGCATAGAGTTCAGCAGAGGCTAAGCACCCAAATATTTACTCAGTCTTTTCAGTCTTTAGCTAGCTTTGGTACCTTTCTTAGGTTAGTTACTGTGGTACCCTGGCAGAGAGGTATATTTTCTAGAGCCCACTCCAGGCATATGACACAGAGTGGCAGGAGGGGGCTGGGGAACAGGAACCCTGCATCTCCCTCATTGTGTATGCTGAAAGGAGCAGCTGGATTAAGATGCCTCCTTCCTTCTGCAACTCCTCTTATCCTCACTGAAATCACTGAGGCAATAATATGTTGGATGTCTGAGGACTTCAGAATGGATGCCCTATTGTTTCTCTCTTTTGTTTTGGTATAATACTTGTGACCTTCAACTGCTTTCACACACTTCTCCCTCTGTAGAGAAAATACCATGCTGAATGGCTTAGCTGTGATTTCAATACAAAGCCACCAACAACAAAGAGTGTTTGGGACAAAAGCAGTGATGTGGGCAACGACATTCAGAAGTGTTAGAAGTAAAACTAACTGCACCACAAAGCAGAGTTCAGCTAAGTGTCACTGCCAAAAGCCAGCTTCTCTTCTCTATGAAATGAAGTTGGAAAAGAGCTAAATTAAGTACTGAATCTCACTGGGTGGATTAAAAACAACCAAAACACCCCAAAACCCCCCCAAACCAAAAAGAAAACCCACCCCAAACCCTGGGAGAAAGGAGATGTACCTGTTCTGGAGGACTGCAGGGACCTCTTTTGCATCTATGCACGTTTGACAGGTGGAATGGAAAAGGACCAGACCTTCAGCTGGTGTAAAAGCATAGAGTAGAATCATAGAATCATAGAATTATCAGGATTGGAAGGGACCTTAGAGGTCATCTAGTCCAACCCCCTACAGTGAGTAGGCAATCTCCAACTAAATCAGGTTGCCAAGCACCCTGTCCAGCCTTGCCTTGAACACCTCCAGGGTCGGGGCCTCAACCACCTGCCTGGGCAACCTGTTCCAATGTTCCACCACCCTCATGGTAAGGAACTTTTTCCTAATATCCAATCTAAACCTGCTCTTCCCTAATTTAAACCCATTACCCCTTGTCCTATCACTACAAGCCTTTGTAAACAGGCCCTCCCCAGTCTTTCTATATGACCCCTTTAGGTACTGGAAGGTAATTTGCCTATGCAGAGGATCTGCTCCATGGTCTGTGTGTAGGAAGACTTCAGGAAGTAATCAGATAGTTCTTAATATCTGATAGAAGGAAAAATTTCTTCCCAGCAAGAGTTGCTAGGCATTGGCCCAGGCTGCCCAGGGCAGTGGTGGAGTTGTCATCCCAGGAGGGGTTTAAAAAACATCTAGATGTGGTACTTAGGGCCATAGTTTAGTGGCATGGTGGTGCTAGGTTGATGGTTGGACTTGATGATCTTAGAGGTCTCTTCCAGCCTTAATGGTTCTGTGATTCTATGTTTTTGAGTGTACACATGGAGGGAAACACTGTAATTCCTCCTTGTTGAAACACACATTGACAAAATAACCATTTATTTTCAGTTGCTTCCTTATCTTCACCTGCTTTTCTGTCTCAGTTTTACTGCCATTTGGATTAGGCTTTGTCCTACCCATCAGGGAGAAAAATATTGCCTGACTCTGTTGAAGGACTAGTGGAAGATGCCCCATTTTTCTTAATAAGGTTGTGCTGTGACACACACAAGTTGCTTTCAGATGCAAGGGGCAATGCATAAGCTGGAGCTTCATTTGCATGCTAAGGGAGGTCTGAAAGCCTGCTCATTCTCTGCTTGGATCACAGCAATATGCATGAGTGAGAAAGGAGGATAATAACCAGTAGAAGGAGTTGCTTTTATTAACATGTAAATCCTTTTGCCTTTCTTTTTTCTTCTAGATGAAAAATTGGGAGGCAAATATTTGTTTCCTTTGCTTAGGGGTAAGAAAACATGATTTTTATCTGCATTTAGCTATTAACAGTAGGAAGAAAAAGGGTTCAATTTTGATTTTTTAATTAGATAAAACCTGAAAATGTCCATGTGGAGATATAAAATGCTCCCACAGAAAATACCATTTTCTGGCCAGCTGCAGCAAACAGGGACCTTGATATTTACCTCCAGCTGATGCAGTGGCTTGTGCTTAGAGCTTAGCCTTATGCCTGGTTGCATGGCTTCTGCTGTCTCTTGCCTTTGAGCAGCTCAACCTCATTGACCTCTGCTGTATGTCCTATCAAGCATCAGTACTACCCTGGAGGTGAGATGTTTGGCAGTTGCCAGTCTCACCACCCTGCCCAGCTTACCCAAATCAACACTTCATGGAACTGGTCCTTGTCTGATGATGGCTTTTGTTTGTTTGCTTGTTGGCTTTTAGAAACTACAGGGATTCAAGAAGGATTTGAGGCTGGCAGGGAGAGAAACCATTCAAATGTCAGGTTCTCAGCAACCTTCATATATGGAGCACAGGAGAACAGTGGTGGCTGTTCTGGTCAGCTTCATCATTGCATATTTTACTTCTTTAAATCCAGGAAAGAGACAGTGAAGGAAATATTTTGCTTTATCCAGAAATGATGAGATCAAGGAGCAACAGACAGGTGAAGCATTCCAAAAATAGGTGCTCAGGAATCAGAAGGCATTAGAATACCTTGTTCAGCTCTAGTTTGCAGCAGGAAATGAATATTTATGTCCCAAATGTTGTGTTGAAACATTCTTCCTTAATATGTATTTATATACAACCTTCCACAAAAAAGTGTCTGCCTTCAAAAGCAGCAAGGCAGTGACATCCTGACTTGCCAAAAACACAACATCTCCTCAGATGCTCAGAAGGAATTTATAGGAGACTTTTTGTGAAGTGCCTAACAAATAGCAGGCATTCTACTGAAGAAAGCAGAGGCATTTCAAGATGAAGAAGTAAATCTGTTCAGTGCTTTAGGAGTTTGAAGTGACTTTAGGAGTTTTAAAGTGACTCCTTTAAAAAATGTAGACTCCCAGCTTAATGTTTCCCCTGGACCCCTCTGGCTAACAAATGACTTGTTTATAACGTTTCTAAATATAGATCCAGGTAACTCAGATTCAATCTCATTCAAAAGCCACTCTATTTCCAAGCAAAAATCATAAAGATCTTGCTGTTCTTTGTTACAGTCCTTTGCATGCAAAGGAAGCCTTTGAAAAATTCCTTCTTAATGTGAATGTACTCATCACTTCCATGTAATCTGAATGTATCATCTTCTTTCCAAATAAACCCCTGATTTTGGGGGGAATACTTTTGTCTTTTCTGCCTTATTATTGACAGCTCTACCTTATTCATTTAGGAAATCACTAGCATCTCTGGCAGGATTCCTTATATTTGGGGTTCTTCTTGTTTGCAACTGTAGCATCCCTTGCTTTTTACTTCATTCATTTTTTTGTCTCCTTAATCAGTTTCCCAAACTTTCTAGCTTCTAAATTTTTATCCCTTTCTCTCATGTTGCCCTTTTTTCTCATCACCCACCTCCTCACCCCCTGCCAACTGCTAGGCACTCACAGAGATCACAAATATATTGGAGCTTCTGTAGGTGCTTTTGTTCTCTCTGCTGAAGTCAAGTTGTTTTATAACTAACATCACCTAATTTTTTCAGCTGTGGGATGGTAGATTTTTGGCCATCAAATAAAATATTTAATCAGTTCTCCCAAATTATTCATACCTTTTTCCAGTTCTATCAGCCTATTTCCAGTTCTATCAGCCTATACTTGTTTTCAGCTTTATGAACCTGTCTTAAATCACCAACTATATTTATTACTGATCTGAGATTTTTTTTTTCCAGCCTGCACATAATGAATGCAATTAAGTCATGATGACTTGCTCCTAAAAAATCTTTGGTTTTAGTTCTTAGATCAGTGCCCTTTTATCTGCCAAGATGAAATCAAATTTATCTTTCCATGACACTATTTTTTAAGTCAGGAAATTGTCAGGATATATATATATTTTTATTTTATTTCTTTCTTTTTTTTTTTTCTGTATTCCAAGTTAGTTTTTATGCTGACAGATCTCTGATATATATCACTCACATCAAGATGTCAACTTCTCACCTTTTTTTTTCCCCTTTCTGTAGGACAGGCAGGTTTTTAAGGAGCTGTTGATGCTGTTCTGAAATGTGATACCATGGTGGGAGCTGCCGGTGGCTTGTGCCCCAACTTGCACTATATTGGCTTGAAAATTGATCCATAAACCTTCAAGATCACTTGCACAGGGCTTTGTCAGTGGCTGAGACAGGAGTATTTTGTGCAATTTGAGCAGGTATCTAAAATGGTACCCTTGTCACTTGTGCTGCAAACCCTGATCTGTCATATAGCCTGCTCCTTAGTGACGTCTCCCTGCTGCCTTGAATCATACAACCATAGAATGGACTGGGTTGGAAGGGACCTTAAACATCATCTAGTTCCAACCCCTCTGCCATGGGCAGGGATGCCACCCTAAGAGGATTTTCATATTCTGGAGTTTCCTGCAGATAAGGCTCTGGGCAGCTCTTTTGATCCTCAGGAGGTGTGTTTGGGTGTAGGTGTCTACCTGGGGAGTCTGTGGTCCTTCTCTCTGGGTTTTGTGTAGACACCATTTCTGAATCTGCAACAGTGGTGTTTTCCAGATGTGTTTTTTACCAAAATATCCCTCCTGTGTGCTATGTGAAGTCACTGTTTTTCTTTCCATTCTTCCTTCATCTTCCAAAGCACACCAGGCAAATGATTTAGATATAAATTCTTGCTGCAGAGTCTCATTCCCTCAGTAATCTGGGAGGGATTAACTACTTGATGATTTCAAGCACTGATTCTGATCAAAGACCTGCTAGTCATGACCAGATGGGTCTCACAGAAGCACCAACAGGCTGATCAGAAGGCCTGATAGGAGATGGAGAGACTATCCCCACAGCCTTCCCAAAGGACAAAAGGTGAGTAGATAACGCACACACGCACACGCATGCAAATGTGCTCCCAACCCACCTTCTGCATCTGCACTACCTCTGAGCACAAAGTCTGCAGCTCCCCCATCAGAAACTCCCCTGCTAGCTGCTCTGTTTGCTGGGCTCAGCTGTTTCATTCAGCTTTTTGATGCTGGGTAAAGTTATTTCAATGGCTAACCAGAAGGAACAAGGAGTGCAAAGCCCTTATGCCTTATCCCAAGTTATGAACTGGGAGCGATGGTGCAAACAGTAATATACCTGTATCGTGCCAGCCTGAAAGATGGTCCCAGTGATCACAACAGAGAGGCAGAGGATAAACAATTACCAGAAGTAACCTTGCTGGCTGACAGGAAAAGTCTGATTTCTACTAAAGCCCAAAGTACAAAAGAACATCTCCAAGTTTTCTGACAGACAGACGGAAATGTCTTCGGGAGCTTGACGCAAAGCAATTATGGATGCTCAAACACAACAAAGGTTTCCAACATGAAAAGAGAATACTAAAAGGATTTTTATGCTTGACACTTCATTTCATTGTATTCTCTTTTTGGATTAAATTATTAAAGAGAGAGATATCAATGTGTGTATTTTCAGGCCCTTTTTTGCCAGTTTAACTTATTGGAAAAGTTGAACATTTCCCAACAAAATAGCTTCAGAATATTTCACAAATGTTACAATTTGCCAAGGTTTTCCTGCAGTAAATGATTACCACTCCTAGCCTCTGATGGGCTCCTCTTCCTCTCTCAAATCACAGAATCACAGAATCACAGAATCACAGAATCATTACGGTTGGAAAGGACCCTCAAGATCATCTAGTCCAACCGATAGCCCTACACTACTCTTACCCCTAAATCATCCCCTGAAGAAACACATCTATCCTCTTCTTAAAAACCTCCATTGATGGTGACTCCACCACCTCCCTGGGCAGCCTATTCCAATATCTAACCATTCTTTCAGTAAAGAAATTCTTCCTAATATCTAATCTAAATGAAACTTCCTTCTTAGTTTAATAGAGTACTGACAGTGGGATACTGGTAAGAGAAGCTGCTAATCATCTTTGAAATGTCTTTGAACCCTCATCTGTATCAGATCATTGAACTCAACAACACCATGGTTTTCAGAAGGTTTAGGCCTCCAAGAGCTTTAATTGTGTGTTGGAATAAAATAGACATCTAATTCCAGTACCAATGATGTTTTCCTGCTGCTGAGGGTGGTTAGAAATGTGCTGGAACTTTGGGAGTTCAATTTTTACACTGCTTAATCATTACCATGTTTTTAAGTTCTTATGGATCACTTTAGTAATATAAAATGTAGATCCCAAGCCTCTGCTCAGAGCTACTCACACAGGCCACTGCTATCATGTATTTTCAGGGACCCCTTGAGAGAAAGCAAGTCATCCCAACTCCAGATAAGTTGTCTAAGTTAAGAACATCAACATTTACCTGGAAATACCCTCCTCTTTCCACTGAATGTAGAAGCAGCTTGGAGACTAGCTCAGCCAAAAGCCAAACATTTGGAGTACTAAAATTAGGTGAGATAAATCCCACTGCAGGAGCTCAGGCTTGCTGCACAGTCAGAGAAGAAGCAGGAGACTAAAGCCTGAGTTAGGAGGCAGTGTCTCTCCATCAGCTATGTAGAGACTTCACAAGTCTCCCTTAAGCATGCCATGGTGTAATTTACATGCCCAGAGTGAGATACTTGTGTAATCAAAACACTTAGGAAGTCCACCAGGACTCACAAAGAGGCTGACAATGGCACACTGTGCTGGAGTTCTCCAGTTCTCCAGGAATTTGGGCTTGCAACCTGCTTACAAGACAGCTTTGCTATCTCTATGTACACAGAGTTAAAATCAACTCAAGTTGTCATGTGATTCTATTGGGGGAACTGTTATCTGCTCTTCCTCTCTCTATGAGATATTAAATGCAGATTTTGTGCAGGAACCAGAACTTTAATTTGACTCAGAGGTGCCATGTACTTTCCTGGCACTATGATAACATGCAAGGACCTGCATGCAGCCAAAATATGTTGCTACTGCTAAGCAATATTTTAAACTCTCTGTAGGAAGTCTGCAAGTAGCTTCTTCTCACAGGCATTCCCATCCCTGTCACACAGATCTTCACTGTTAACATGGCTCTAAGCAAGAAGAAAAAACCCCAAGATCTTGTTTTAAATTTACATTTTCTTCTCCTAGCATCCTGGCCAACTGTAGCTTCTGTTTACTGCTTGACAAACCCTTGGAGTACTGGAGGAGCTGCTGAGCTATCAGCAAGAGCTGGAAAAGCTGGATGTTACTGTAAACTCACAATTTGATGTGTGGTCCCTGTGGGTTGCTGCTCACCAAAGAGATTTTGGGTGGGATGTGTGCTATTTGCAGTAAACATATCATCAGGGCAAAAAGGAAGTTTATAAGATGTGAGTGTCTTTCAAAAGGTGTTTGGTTAGTCTCACTAGGAAATAATTGCATGACTAAAGTAAGCAGGATCTGGTCTTTTTTGTTTCTTCTGAAGTAAATCATCTTCAAGTGACTACCACTTATGAGCGCTGCTTTTGCAGGGAAGAGGAATACTAAAGCAACAGAGATGAACCCATCTCACCTGTAAATGAACTTCCTTCAACACTGAATGAGGGTGTTAGAGGGGTGATATATGATGTACATTATAGCTGGTCTTGGATTCTGTCACCATTCTTTACCCAGAATAGTCTGAAGGACTGATGAGAATGAGGTGCAAGAGACTAGAGGGAGGTTAGTAAGTGACTACTCGTGGAGTGAGTCTTTCCTAAACAGATTTGAGTACCAGGGGCTACAAGCACAGACTTTTTACACACTGTTTGGTTTGTTAATCCATATTTACTATTATTATTGGATGAATTTTCAGCTCTGTAGTCGTGTCTCATTCAAATAAATCTTCAGCCAAAGTGACTAGAAGTTTAGCCTGTGTAACAAATGGGTAATAAATGAGGAAGACCTTCAGGATCTGGCATGCTAATGATTATAATTTAACACTACTATAGCTCTTTCCATCTTCCAAGTGCTTCAGGAACATTAACCATTCTAATTAATTTCATTTAGAGATGTTCCTACTGTATCTTTTCCTCTGCTGAACTCTGTAGTACACTCACTGCTGTGTTGTAATTCAAAGGTTGTTATGGTAAAGATTTTGACGAGAACAGAGGATCCCTTGTGAAAATTTGCAGTTGTGCTAATTATATCAGAGATGGGATGTCAAGATTCTCCTTGAAAAGGATTCTTGTACGTACCAGAGGTGTACCAAGTAGAAGAGCTAGGCTTGGTCAATCCACTGCTTCTCTGGTATGTGCCTACTGTAGGGATAAACAGTTTTAATAACTTGCAAAATTGATTGAACCCTATGTTCATGTTTAATCTCAGGCTGAGAAAAGGCAGATGAGGAAACAAAGAACCTATGTAACTATCCTACCACTACCAGTCAACTTGTCAAAGGCAGATAAAGTAGGACAGAAGAATGACATATGATTGTAAGACAGTGAGGCATCTGTGTTTCATCATTTTCCTATCCTGAGATGCATTATTCAAAGTGTTACCTTGTTAGTCTACCTTATTGGGAGTCACAGAAGACAGTTTAACAGATGCATATCAGTCATTTGACAGATTGGGCTAACTTCCTCACCATGGGGAACCAGCTGTCAGTTTTGGGTCATCTCTTTGCTGTAGGTCCTCAAAACAAGACCTGCTGTTTCCAACATGTTGCACAACTTGCCTGATGCCGCAGGACAAGAAAGGATAGAAAACAAACCTCAGGATTCATTCTGCAGTTGAGAAAGTACAGTACAAAGGGAGAAAAAGGTTCAAAAGGTTAAAATTCATCTTCATACTCTTGGGATCCCAAGATACTGGAGGGATTGGTGCTGTGGTACAAACCAGGGAGATGAGATTCCATGGTGTTGTGTAGAATGACTTTAAAGCAATGCATTTGACCTATGTTAGTATTTTCCACACCCTGCCCAATTTACTGACACCAAGAATTTATCCTCAGCTCCTTAAGGGTTGTTCTCAAAGCCTACAGAGCATCTTGAGTGAAGGAAGCATCATCCCTAGAGATCCAACAGTCCAGCTTTACTAGCACTAAGTACACTCCTCACCATTGCCCCTTCAGGAGCCCAAGATGATTGGCACATTGATGTTTACCTTGATTCCTCTGAAGCTGTGATTTACTGTGGGGAAAATATATGGGGTAAAACTGTGTTAAACCTGTAATAAACACTGTTTACAAATACTTAATTGTCATAAGTCATTCTTTTGCAATGGTGAGGAATATTAACAAAGAATATGATCATGTCATCATATAAATTTCATATACATTTTTTTAGCAGTTGTAAAATGTGTCATCATTATTTAATGGCTTTGCAACTGGTTGTGTTTGATAATTAACTGCAGGGGGTAAAGAACTCTGTTTTTCATTTAACTATTTAGAAAACACAGAAGAGATGCAATTTAACCTGAAAGTTACCCATGAAAATGATCAGGTGGTAAAAAAATAATCTTATTTTTTTTCTTCACAAGAGCTAACTCAAGGCAAAGGTAACTTGCATCTTCCAAATGTGCTTGCTTATTTTATCTCCACAAAGGCATGGATTAGATTACCAAAATGCTCTCTATTGTGGGACTGCACCTAAAAAAGCTCTCTTTCAAAAAGACCAGAAACAGGTTTTATATTCTTCATTACCTCCCAGTTAATTGCAAGCATTTTGTAGGAGAGAAGTGGGTGGAATAGTATTAGCCATCACCTATATGAATCACAGTTTTTAGAAGCAGTGAGACAGGTGCTTGGGTGTGAAGTCCCACCATGGGCAGTGAAGCTCCCTGCTTTTATATCCTGCAAATCAAAAGGACACTGGTAACTCCAAGAACTGGGAGTAATTCAGATATCAAAATGTGCAACCTGAAAATCCCAGCTCAGCTCTCATCCAAACCTTGAAGAGTCTCACAAGCTTCTTCTGGTGGTGTCTCAGTTTTTCACTTTTGAACTCCCTGAGAACCTCATGTTCTACTTCTGTGCTCATCCAGAAGTGCTCAGTCTGGAGAAGATGGATGAGAGGTGCTTAGTTCTCACCTAAGGCCACATAGTCTCCCCTGCCAAGGGTCTCTGTCTGACCAGGTGCTCCCAGACACTGTACATGGTATGCCTGAGAGAGATCTATGACAAAAATACAGCAGTGGCTGTTGCTTGCTTTGAAATGTGCACAGAATGGCCTCACATCTGATCATTCACCCAGCTCATGAAGACACAGATTCAACTCACTTCTCCAGCTAAAGCAGTTTAAGCCCACTTTCTTCCCTCCATCCCTGGAGGAATGACAGTTCTCAATATCATCTTACCTCTAGCACCCAAGTAAGACTGCAAGCCCATTTAAGATACCAAATTCTCATATTGGAGTGTAGGGTTGAAAGTTGAAATCAAGAATAAAGGTGGATAGATGCTTGATAATCACATGGGCTATTTACTTGCACTTTGGTGACCAATTGATTTTGACAGTCTATGGAAGATAATTGCTCTTGCTATGCCATCTTACTGCAAGCTACCCCCAGGAAAGGGGACTTGGAGATCTCTCTTCTGGGGAAAGGCTGAGAGAGCTGGGGCTGGGGAGCCTGGAGAAGAGCAGGCTGAGGACAGAGCTTCTCAATGCTTAGCAAGACTTCCTGAGTGGGGGGCAGGAGGCTGGGGCCAGGCTTTGCTCACTGGTGCCCTGGGACAGGACAAGAGGCAACAGGCACAGACTGGAGCAGAGGAAGTTCCAGCTAAACAGAAGGAGGAACTGCTTTCCTGGGAGGCTGGTGGAGCCCTGGGCCAGGCTCCAGTGGGAGGTGGTGGAGTCTCCACCTCTGGAGGCATTCCAAACCCACCTGGACACCATTCTGTGCAACCTATTCTGGGTGACCCTGCTCTACCAGGAGGGGTGGGACAAGATGATCTCCAGAGATCCCCTTCCAACCCCTAACATTCTGTGAAAGGCAGGGAGTTCAAGTCATCCTTCAGCCCCCATCATCAGGACATTCTTTGGCATGACACATTTTGGGTGACCATGTCTGTAGCTGCTCCTAGCATCTTCTCCTTCTTTGCCTGCCTGCCAGCTCAGCTGCGCTTCAGCCCTGTAAGCCAAAACTGAGACTGTAAAGCAGCTGAAAGAGCATGTTGTAACAGGAGAGGGAGCTCTCACAACACCGATGGAAACGTTTAGAGGGTGCTGTTTACCCAAGGCAAGCAGACAGAAGCCTGTCTTTGTTTTTCTCAACTGGGAAGAGGATGCAGACACACATTCCTATACCAGCTCATAAGAGGAACTCATAGTTTAGGTTGCCAACACCACAAAAAACCCCTTGGGATTTGAATATATTTAGGAACTCTAGATATCCACATAAACAAACCCTTCAGATTTGTTGGCCTCTGTCTATGTTGTAACTCATGGGAATGTGTCCACATAGGAAAGGAAAAATCCCATGCCTTTTCTCCTGGGGTTATTTGAGCTTCTCCACTGCTGCTGGGCAGCACAGCACATTGTGACACCCAGCACATGAGGTGAGGTCCAAGAGGACAGTGGGACACAAATGAACACTTAGCTCACTGGCCTTGTTTTTAGAAGAATTTACTGAGGGGATACCAGCAGGACTGTCACTTGCTTTCCCTCATCCCTTCATTTCCTCCAAAGCCCCCACCAAAAGGCTCACTTTGCCTTGCCAGGATTATGTCCTGTGTGCTTACATAGGTGGAGACAATCTAAAGAGTTAATTAAAGTTTTCAAGAAATGAATATTTTCTTCCTTTTTTTTAAAGAAAAATGAAGAGATAAGTCCTTTTATTTAGTAAAAAGATCTGAGGAGAACTTACCTTAATCTTCTCATCAATTTTCTTTCTAGAGATTTCCAAGAAAACCATTCCTGGCCCATGTTGTGCTTTCAGCCACTGACAGAACTTTTTCTGCAATCAGAAACCAAGGTGCATTTAAAATACAAGTCAGCTGTGAGCTAGCTTTGATCTGCAATTGCTGCAGTACCTTTTTTATTACTGTTTAGTATTTTTGAGTATAAAGCCTCCTTGGAGTCAACATTTAGCTCTTCTTAGACAATGTCTGTCATTCTGTAACATCTTTATTTATTTCAGGAGGTGTATGTTGAAGTCCTTAGGTGCCTTGGTAACCTGCAAGGAAACAGATGTGCACCTCCCCCCTGTTTTTTTGCCTCCATCCTTTCTACAGACATTTTCTTGCACAATAGAGACATTATTCCTTGTTTGCTTTTTATTGATGTGCTGGAATGAAAAACACAACAGTGACAAGACAGCTACAGGGAAAAGAAAACAGAAAAATGTGTAAAAACCTATCCTGCTCTCACTTGTGGTGATGTAAACACTGAGCTTCTCCTTTTGCTCCAGTGAGCAGACTGCTGACTTAGACCAGAAGCTTGCACCAAAATCAGTGCAAAGTGAAGACTGTGCCAAAGGGCATCATTAGTGTCCATGAAGCTGTCCTTGGATGCCAAGGCTTTTTCATGGGAAATCTTGGTATCATTTCCAGAGGCCATGGAATGTGTCACTAAAAAAATAATGAAGTTGGAAGACTCCAAATACTAACTCTTTCCACTTGTCTTTCTAGATGACAGGAAGAGCAGTGAGTCACCATCTGTCTTAAATCTGAGGAACATCAAGTGAAGCCAGAGGGATTCTTCAGATGGAGATGAAGAGCAGAAACTTTCTGTAGATTTACAAAGCACACAGAAACATGATGAAAATGGTATATGACCTGAAAAGACACAGAACCATACTTAAACAAGAATCTGAAGCAATAGAACCTCAATGTCATGAGTAATACTGTTGGAAGCACAAAAGAGTGGGGGAAAAAAATGACAAAGCTCTGTTTTGCTGTGGTTGCCAGAAGACACAGGTCTGTGGTGGCCAGAAGAGATAGGTCTGTGGTGGCCAGAAGAGACAGGTCTGTGGTGACCAGAATAGACATGGAGACTGGGTGGAAGCCAGTGGTTTATGTTGTCATGGCACTGGGGAAGGATGTGAAGAGATGTTTTGGCCACGTGGTCCCATTGTTCTTCTGCTTGTCACCTGCCACACTGCTGGCCAGAGGAGATTAACACCAAGATTAACAAATGCTTTGAGCAGCTGCTAAAGGAAAAGCACAAGAACAGCTGGCTTGATGACAGCCTCACTCCACACTTTGCACCATCATGGCTAAAAAGGTGTGAGTAGTACCCTGATGTTGTACCTAATTTGAGGGAGGAGAATTCAACAGCAAATTGCAGGGGCAGGGTGATGAGTTTGTTCTCCTCACCCCCTCAAAAAGGGATGTCTTTTGGTAAGATTGGTGACATTGGCTATGATGAGTGCTTCCCCAGGAAATCAATTGTGATTGCATTTTATAGCTGTAGGGTTTAGAGAGGAAGCCATAAGAAGAATAGCTAAAGTCACTTGGTTTGTTGAACCTGGAGAAGAGGAGACCTCATTGTGGGCTAGAACTCCCTCAGGAGGGGAAGTGGAGGGGCAGGAGCTGATCTCTTCTCTCTGGTGACCAGTGACAAGACCCAAGGGAATGGCATGAAGCTCTGCTAGAGTAGGTGTAGGTTAGATATTAGGAAAAAGTTCTTCCCCCAGAGGGTGGTGGAGCACTGGAACAGGCTACCTAGGGAAGTTATCAAGGCACCAAATGTGACAGAATTCAAGAAGCATTTGGACAACACCCTCAGGACCATTATGTGATTTTTGGGGTTACCCTGTGCTTAGAGAGGGCCTGGACTCAGTGATCTTTGTGGGTTCCTTCCAACTCAGGACATTCTATGATTCTATTCTGCAGTTTAGTGCATTTATCACTAGCAATCTTAAAGAATCTGTATCCTTTGCATATAAATAAACTGTGTTATTTGTGTTCTTATTGTCCTAATGACATAGATACCTTGTGGTACAGTTTTGGCTTAAGAAAAGGTTCCAAAACTACTAAAGAGTTCTTTTCATTCATCAGTAGTACAGGAGTTGGAGCAGTCAGATGAAACATGGAAGAAAGTCTTATCAGTTCCTTCTATCCAAAAGGTTTGAATCCTTATCAGAAGTTCCTAAATGCCACTCAACTAGAGATTTCCTGATGCAGTTTTATCTTGTGAAAATAATTATCTACAGGCTGGAGAAGGGATTGGATTCTTTCTTCTGTGCTGATGAGCTACTTTCTGGCAGCTATTTCTCTCAGTAGTTGTTTATATGTGGCATATGATGTAGAAGAGAGCCAAGAAGAGGGGAAGAGGAAACCTCATTTCAATGAGTGCTTCAGCCTACCAGCTGAGGACTTCCCTGTGGAAAAGCCTGTTTCAGATCTTGTCCCTTAAGGAAGAAGTTCTGAATCAGGGAGAGATCTTCATTGCTGGGTGTTGAAGATGTAACTCAACCCTCTAGAAAAAACATCTTCAGATAGCTGGTGTAACTGTCTGGCCAGGAGAGGAAGACACTAACCTGAGGGGAGTGAGGTTGCAGTCCCTACTCCAGGGTGTGCTTGCTTGGCTTTGCAAGGATAACAGAGCAACCCAGTATTAGTCCAGGCTCATGAATGGTAGATGATGGTGTTTCTAGTACACTCAGAAGGGAGCTGAGTCATTTGCACTCTTGACCTATGCTCACAGAACTTAAGTTTTGAGTAAAACAGAGCTGATGATCTTTTCTGACCATTTTCTAAATGCAGGTCAGCATCACCTTTGATTCTTACAAGCTCTTGGAGTGAGCTGCTTGGTGTCAATGAAATGACAATTAGTCAAGAAAACCCCAAACATTTTAAATCTGTTTCTTCTGGAATATTCTTTCCCATTCTTCTATCAATGATTCTTATGGCTTTAGTTTTGATTAGGTGTTATAATCCCTCCACACAGACTCTCTTAGAAAAGGGAGTTTAGCCTGTTACCTTGTCATAAAATTGATGTGTGATCTTAAAGCAGGGAACAGAGCAACAAAACTGATTGAGGAACTGTGAAAGTAAAATGTAGAGCAGGTGAAAGATTAGAATATATGTAGGCTTAAAACTGATTGTTAAGAGGGAATTTATTGAACCTTATAAAATCCTCAATTGCATGCATAATGTCCCTGTAGTTCACTGTTTCCTTTAATATAAACTAAAGAATTATAAATATGGAACAGATGGTAAGAAACACATTTTCCATACTAAGAATCATAAGTGCATCTTCCTTGCAGAAAGGTTGTTAGAACAATTTCTAGGGGGAGTAAAAAACTCTAACCTGTTTATTGTGTGTGTGGAAAATACAGGTGGGAAGTTTTGCCTGCTGAAGTTGGTGTTAATTTCTGAAAGGCAAAAGCCACCTCTGCCTACTTGGTCAGTTGGTGAGATAGAGGTGTTCATTTCTGGAAGAAATAAGCAATTATTCTAGATATCCTACAGAACTGGACTGTGGGGAATGCTGAGGCATGCCTTGGCCCTGGGAATCCCAGAGAAAGGGAGAAGATGCTTAACAAAATCCAAGGTGCAATCTTGTGCAAGATAATCTTTTTGGCTTCTCTTTGTATTTGTGTTTGTTTGTTTCTGTCTTTGTAATTTATCTTCTAGTGTGTCTGAGGTCCTTTTCTAGCTCTACCTTATCTGTAGCCCCATGGACAAAACCTTGCCAAAACCCCCCAAATCCTGAGGTCATTTCAGGTTTCAGGAATCATTTCAGATTTGTTATTGAAACCAAAAAGGGAAAATGTGATAATTAAAAATGTTTCCAAATGAAATTAAAATCCAATTGTGCTTCCTGTTATGTCAGGGTAAATCAGGAGGGTTTTGACAGTGATTTTGGTGACATTACTAATGGATTTCTAAGTGTTTAGTTGAGAGTAATTGGAGGCTGTATCTCAGAAACTGGTGTTGTATGTGGATTTTAAATAAAGATGAAGAAGTATATCTCAAAGTCATATCCATGTTGGGGATTGAATGACCATGTAATTATACTTAGATATCACATTTTCCTTCATTTAAGCCATTCTTTACTGACTAATTTCTTCTTTATTTTTACTAGCATTGGCTTATTTCCCAGAAGCTTGCTTTATAGACTGGTGTGCCCAGTGCTAGACACTCTACAAGCACAGAACAGAGCTGCTGCTGGGAAAAATACATGGCTTAAGACAAAAAAATTGGTACAATCAGTATGTCTGTAGATGTTAGTCATAAATAGACACAAATACATCTTTTCATCCTTTGAGCTGGTTTAAGGTAAGAGTGTCTCAGTCTAGAAATATGTAACAAAGTTAATCTGACACTGTTCCTGTGGGTGCATTGATGGAGCATTGTCCTTTGGACATGTTTCTATCTCTTATGGTGTGCTGCCAGTTTGGAGCATGGACAAAAGACACTGGATGTATATATCCATCAATAAAAGGCATCAACAATAAGGCAAAAACACTCAGCATAGAAGCCAAGAGCTCTCCACCTCTGTGAAATTCTGGAAAGAAGGGATCAGGCTGACAGAGAAGGAAGAATTGAGTGGTGTCATTATGGGACCATCTCAGACAGAATCTTCCATAAAGTGACATTAAAAAGCAAAATTCCTCATTTTTATCTGCTTCCTTCTACAGTAATTCCCTACTGTTCTCCCTTAGTGTAAGTGCCATTTGCTTCCATGATATATCCCTCTGTGTAGTCCCACTCCCTGTATTTATTAACCAGATAATCCATCTTTACCAAACAGTGAGTGCCATGATTGCAAATCCTACAGGTTTTCAAAATGCCTATAAAGTAAAACTCTTTTAAGAGCCTCAGGATAGTGACTGGTTGCATAAAGAAAATTATTCCTGTCTAGGGTTTCCAGGAAATTGTTGTATTCCACTTATTACCTGTCTTTGAAATGAAAACATCAAGATAGTTTATCTCTGAAATGCTACACTCCACAGTATACACAACCAAAAACTTAATAGCACCATGAATTTCATATAAAATAACAATACATTTGTCCAAGATAGCTTTCTCCCTATTCCACATCATGAAATGATAGTCAATAAACTTATACACCATTGCACCATAGAAAGGGATGGAAATCCTTGACTGACTGAGCTAATCTTCTTTACAAACCAGGCTGTAAATAAATGAGCATGGTGCAGGATGCAAACCTTGGCTCTCTGCCTTTCATGAAGAGCCAAGTCCAGGCAGGTTCTGACATTTAAGAGGAGTAGAAGTGGAATGTTAAAGGGCAGAAAGCACTCTTGAAGAACCCTGCAAAGCACAAGTAATCCAAGCAGTCCTTAATGGTCTTCATATCTATTGACTATCTTTTGCTGTCATTTAGTTCTCAGCCATTCCTTGGGCTACCAAGAGCTGTAGATTTAAATGTTTCATAGACACAGAGGCATGGATTCCTTCTACTCCATTTAGGTACCTTGCTGAGATGCTGGAATTAGGAATCTGGTCACCCTAAACTCCATAGTCAATGGAGAAAGAAACCTTCAGAGGGAAATTCAGCTTTGAAGTGGGCAGAATTATCCTCTGGAGGTCATTGTTCCTCTGTCTTTACTGTGGAGAGAGCCTTGGGTACTTCACTTAGGAGCCTCAGTTAGGGTGGATTAATCCAGAGACAGCATTCTTCTCAAGTACTGAAATAAAGAAGTTCACTGAAGTCTTTGAGTATGCACTGAGTTAAAAAACATATATGGGAGAGAAAGCAAGCTCCATCTGTTTTAGGAAGTAGACATAACCTCAAATAAGTTGTTCTTTTTATCTACTGGGGGCTGGACAGAAGGGAAAATCAGTGCATTCAGTGGACACAATACTTTGGATATTTCACTAATTAACAGCCAACTACTTCTTCATGCTCCTCTTCACATCCTTCCAAAAGTTCATGTCTGCCACAGCTTGATGTCTGTGACTCAAGTACCTTGATGTTCCACCTCCTTTCCCTGACCTGTAACTGAGCTGATGGTGCAATGGTCTCTGAAGAGAGACTTAAACCCCATGGATCTCCCCCCAGATCAGCAAGAAGAGGACTATCTGTAAAGCAAAACTAAGCAGCTAACTCCTGAACCTGTGGGCTCAACAGTAAAGTTCCTGTGGACTCCCCTGAGCCCAGGGTTTTTCTCAGTGACCCTGTGACAGAAATAATCCCTGCTGTCATTTTATCTCTCTCCCATCCTCGTTTGCCTTTAATGCTGTTTGTAATTTTCATGTTTTAGATTTTAAACATTTCATGTAGGGATCCTGCCTGAATATGTCTGTAAATCACCTATCACACACCTAGTGGAGTAATACAATAATAAGAATTAATTAATAATAGGCCTGTTCCTTAGATGTGTTGAGAACTGGCAAGTGACATTGATGTCAGCCCCTCTCAGAGGAATCAAGTCATTAATAATAAATAAGAGCAGGAAAATAATAATATCCCATTCTGTTTTTTCTCACTGCTGTGATGATCAAATCTTTCCTTCCATTTGCTAGCTACATGCATATAGATCCAGTTACATATAGGACAGGTACTTACAGTCATGCTACTTAACTGCCCTAGGTGGCTGAGGGAACTGGGATTGTTTAGTCTGAGCAAGAGGAGGCTGAGGGTAGACCTTATCTCTCTCTACAACTACCTGTGGTGGAGTCACTGTCCCTGAAGGGGTTCCAAAAACATCTAGATGTGGTACTTAGGGATATGGTTTAGTGGCATGGTGGGGATAGGCTGATGGTTGGACTTGATGACCTTAGAAGTCTCTTCCAACCTTCATCCTTCTGTGATGGACAAGCTTTGGGCTGTCTTCAGATATTTGGCAACTTAGTGAAATTTGCAGACTCTCCACAGCTTGAAAGCAATATATCTGAGGGCCCAGAACTCCAAGTGTCCTACAAAATAATGATCTAAAGGTTAATTAAGCACAGAAGGTCATTTTAAACTTGGTTCATTTAAACCCCAAATAAGCTAATATCCCTACCACCATTATCTTCTTGCTCTAGTTAGAATTTACCTATTTCACATGCCACTGGACTTTCTCCTGCAAACCTGTGTGTATCCAGCCTGCCTCCAGATAACCTTGTAGCCTAACTTAAGACACTAGTGATGCAGGGAGAGTATTTGTCTCAGTGCTGGCCACAATGAACTTTGCTGCTGCACAGAGGACTTCATTTGAGGCTGTCAATCAATCATCTTTCAAGTGTAAAAATCACTTCTGTAACAAAGGGGTTATTATGCACATAATTCTCTGCTTTTCTTAACTGCTGGTTTTCTGAGTCCCTCATGTTAAGTTACTCCATCAAAGTTGATTGAAAGCAGTTAAATGGTAATCACTTGATTTTGAACATTGCTGGCATCTCAAAGGGCTGTGTTATTTGTAATTACAGCATTTTTCTTGACTTCACTTTGAATCTTAGGAGACAAAACTTTCACCATGATTCCTGGTTCATCTGCCTTTAGAATAGCTTTGTTTCTTCAGCTCATCCATTTCTGGAATGCTAGCCAATGAAACACAAACCAGGGAAACTGCACAACAGCTCCTCTGCTATATAGCAAAAAATGAAAGAAAAACCCCAAATCCATATTTATTGCCAAGACTGACTAAAACCTTGGGGTATTTCTGCATCTGTGTTTACAAACACATGTGTGAATGAAGTCTCTGTTGCCTGAATTTAGAGAAGAACTGATATTCTTATAGCATGAAGTTAATGAGCACAATTATGAGAAGAACAAAGAAAGGGAGAACAAAAGAGTGCTGTATACATTAGAAAGAACAGATTACATTTATGGATATTGCATTAAATTTTGGGTTAGGATGTGTTTTACTCTGCTTTTGTTGTATCCTATTGTCTTGCAAAGCCCCTAAATTAATAACCCAGCATCCTGAGAGAATCAAGGCAGAGGCAACATCACCAAATCACACAAAGGAAGGAGAATATGGTGGGAGCCATGCTTCTTCTTGGTGGTAATACAGGTTTCAGTCCAAATGCATTTCCTTCAGAGCTGGTTTGCAGCATCTTTGAAAGTGAAGGGAAAAACAATTGAATTGTTTTAGGCAGCATGCTTGGTTTTTTGGTAGCTAGTCATGCAAGAGATTGAGGCACTGGAGCATGTTCAGAGAAGGGCAATGAGGCTGGTGAAGGGTCTGGAGAATAAGTTTTCAGAGGAACTAAGGGAACTGGGGTTGGTTAGTCTGGAGAAGAGGAGGCTCAGAGGAGACCTTCTCACTCTCTACAACTCCATGAAATCAGGTTGTAGTGAAGTGGGAGTTGGTCTGTTCTCCTGGGTTACCTGTGAGAGGACAAGAGGAAATGGCCTCAATTTCTGACCCAGTGAAGCCTGGATCACTCTTTAGGTCACCTACCTTTAACAGGCCTCAGCTAGGGCTTACTTCTGAGATAGAGATTTGAATTCTTGCCTTTGGAGTACTGCTTTTTATCACTGAGAAACAATTTTGTCCTTTGAATTTCTCCAAGAGAATTTTAGTATTGAAGTATACATTCAGAAATATATGTTCCTACACCTTTAGCTACACCACTAAAGAGAAAACCAATTTGTTTTGAAATTAGGTCTTTATAGTTCATATTATTACATGTATTTCAGTAGATTTTTAAGGGGCTATGACATTTAGTATCAGTGTAATGCAGAAGAGCATTGCTGGAGCTGGAGAAAGATTCTTTGGTGTGCTACAGCCAGTATGGTTGGGGGAAAAAGAGCAGACTTGTCACTGGTGTTAAGCTGGGCTTTGAGTATCTTGTAGACACATCAGAGGTGATCTGTGAAACCTGCATTGCTTTCCTGATTGTATTGGACATAGGATCTAAGTGCAGGCCAGTTGTAATAAGGGTGTCACAAAATTTATGACTCTTCCAGAAAATTTGCTATCCCTTGGCAAAAGTTGGCCTTTAAACCCCTGCCTCTGAAGCTGGGTATGAAGTGTGTGCCCATGAAATATTGCTGAATTGCATTTTTGTCTTGCTGAACTGCTTTATTCTCTTCCTCAAATGCAGTTCTTCTTGGAAAAGCAAAGGAGCTCTGATTGTGGGATGTTATGTGCTCTTTTGCTTCAAACATTTCTATGCAAAAAGCTATTTAATTGTTTTCTGATCCAGTACTTCAGTGAGAATTCTGGTGTGACTAAGGACAACTTGCATGAGTAAGAGCTCTTAGGATCAAAGGCTTAAAAATATTCTGTTCTTATTCAGTTGCTGGTGGAAGTCAGTGAGTAGCACACACACACACACACACACAAATGAGACAAAGAACTGCCTATGAGCAAGCCTCATTTGAAAGCAGGTGCTGTTGCAGTCATCCAGCAGAAGACTCCATTCACATCTTGTCCATAGACTATGGAAGAAAGAAGGCTTAATACAAAAGATTGCTTCATTGACCCAGCTTGATCTGTGTTTCAAAGGCAAAGCTGGAAGTGTACTACAATGAGCTTCACATATTGATCAGTACAAGGAAAGAATGACACAGCTCAGCCCATGCCATTGTCCTTCTTTCTTTTTACCTTTTCTCTCTTGCCCCTGTCACTTTTCAAGGTAAAAATGAAGAAGTTAAAATTGGTTGATCTTAGAGATTAGAGTTCCTACTCAAAATCTGCAAAAGGAGCTGAGAAATCATAGTTATGCTGGAGGGCTTCAGTTTTGCTTCAGGCATTTTGACTTCACACAACAAATAAATATTTCTAAATGAAGGGGAATCAAGAAAGAGAAGAAGTAGAAATATATTTTCCTTTCCTTTTCTCTCTCTCATGTACACACAGAGAGACACACACAAGTTTTGCAAACTGAAAAGAATGTGGACATCATTGCAAATAATCTCTCAGCTCCTCATTTGCCATTTTTGTGGGGATAATGAAATCAATTTTAAAAGACTAACAACAGACTGTTTTCCCTTGAGTCAAAACCCATTTTCTGATATGAATGAAGGAATTCTATACAGAAAGAACTGTGAAGTATTGGAAAAATTTTAATGACCTAGATTTGGGTGGTTATATTACTCACAAGTGGCAGTGTATGAGTTATATAGGTCAGACTCAGCAAAAACCAGATTTCTTAGTTACCAAAAGTCCCATTTGTAGAAAGCAGAAAGAGGAATTGTAGCTTCTAATTGGTTTGTAAATAATATCAGATGGAGCTGTTGCTTGTTATTAAAATGGCTGAGTGTTGACTCAACTAATCCTTACTTATTCATCCACCCAGTGGAATTTGCATCTCCCACATTAGGTCCCTTAGAGAATGCAGAGGAACATCCCATTAAGGAGGGGCTGCACCAAAGCCATCACTCTGACTGCTTGCTGTCAAAGACAGTTACTAGAAAACTCAGATAGTTAGTAACATTACATTGCCTACATCCATCAAAAAGGGATGTTTTAAGCCTTGTTTTCATTTAACAAGCTGCTCTGAGCCTCCCAGAGCTGCTTCCTACTGTGGAAGATGTCCAGTTCTTTATCTTCCCTGTGAGTTCTTTGGAGGACTAAGAGTAGTTCAGGCCTTTGTAACTGCAGTGCAGGAGAAGAAAGACATGCCATGACACCTTTATGTTCCCAAGGTCTAGTATGAAGTCACCATCCTATTCAGTTTTTAGAATAGGTCCAGGTTTTCTTAAGACAGGGGCAGAAATTGAATTAGAATCTCCTAAATCCAAAGGAATGTGCTTGGTAGAGCTGGTACAACCTCACAAAGCTGGGAAGGGAGGTAGGCAGAAAACTCTTCAGTATGGTCAAAGCTATATTGTGCTCAGCATATTCAAAAGCAGAACTTTGGGTGCCAAAGGATCTTTGTGTGTGAAACCATGGATGGGTCAAAAGCCTAAGTTGTCTGTGTAACTCCACCTAGGTAGCAACTAAGTTGGAGGCTGGAGGACTTGCATTTGGGCAGAAGGCATGCCAGTGGTCATAGGTGTTTATACCTTCTCTAAATCTCTTTGTGGAGCTCCTATCTGGTCAAAAGTGACCCCAGGACTCTATAGCAAGATGTCTGCATAGATGAAAATACTACCCTTTCCATTTCTATTTTTGTCTGGAGTGAATGTACCCATTTGTGTCAAAGAGCTTTTTTCCATGTATAAAAAAGTCTTTTCTTTGGAACCCAGAACTTGAATTCAAATAATTTTTCATCTGGGAGCTCAGGGCTCCCTTTATTTCCAGTGGCATATAACTTGGTTTCTAGGTCTGCAGGTCCACCAGACTTTAGACATGAAATCTGTTACATTTCCATTCATAATAGTTTTATTTGGCTTATTGCTTGCAGGAAAAACAAAGCTATGCAATTCAGTCATTATAAAAGGCCATTATTAATTTATTCCTGTTCTTCTATAACTTGATAGTCTGTCTGTGCACTTAAAATGCCTTTGTATCTTGTTCTTTGTTATCTCCTAGGCATGTAATTTAATTAAGACACATACACTGCTTTGAAGATGTAAAGTGATATATGAATGTTTAAAATGGCAAATTAAGGCTTTCACAGGTGAAACTCTAGGGCAGCAGGCAGGAAGTACAGCAGTGCTTGAAGGTTATTACTCCTGTAAAGGGCAAGAGTAAATATAATACCCTAGAACTGCTGTGGGATGCAAAAAAACTGTGTCAACCACTGAGAAAAAATCTGCTTTTTGCCACCATGCAGTGATGAAGAATCAGGTACCTGCTGCTATTCAGTTCTCTAGGTCCCCTTAGATATGATGGATGTTTTCTTGCCATGTCTTCACCATGCTATCCTGGGAATGAGGAAGGAAGGTACCAGAGGGAGCATAAGACCTAAGAGTTTAGGCCCATATTTTGCCAATGGTTAAAACAGTAAGAAAATGGATTCATTAAGTTCATGTGAATAAAGGTAACAGGTTCATGCATGTCAGTTATGAATTGGATACTAGGAAAAAATTTTGGATATTAGGAAAAATTCTGCATATTAGAAGAAATTTCTTCCCAGCAAGAGTTGTTAGGCATTGGCTCAGGCTGCCCAGGGCAGTGGTGGAGTCACCATCCCTGGGGGGGTTCCAAAAACAGCTAGATGTGGTCCTTAGGGACATGGTTTGGTGGCATGGGGGTGATAGGTTGCTGGTTGGACTTGATGATCTTAAAGGTCTCTTCCAACCTTCATGATTCTGTGAT
Organism: Galbula dea; assembly: GCA_013399015.1. NCBI lineage: Eukaryota > Metazoa > Chordata > Aves > Piciformes > Galbulidae > Galbula > Galbula dea. The sequence continues at coordinate 3,520,300 of VWZX01005355.1, read as the reverse complement.
TCTGGGACTAGTACTGAGTACTAGAAGGCCTACAAGATATCATCTTTCTTAGCCAGGGGTCCATCTCCTTGAAGTTATTTAACAATCAAAGGTCATACAGAGCAAAACTACTTCAGCTGGGTCAGTAGTATTAATCCCATAAAAGCACAGTAAAAAATAACACAATGTCTTACATATGGGCATGCAAAGAGCTCAGGTGAGAGGAATGAAATGGGTTGTTAAATTTGTGGATTTGGGAGCCAGTTTCAGACAGCAAAGATGGAGTTTGTTTCCTAAACACAACCATCTTGTGCCATTTGAAAAGCTCTATCTGAGTCTGGTCTAGCAGATATGGTGCAAGCCCTTTGAGAGATACATGCCTTTCCAGAGCAGCAGCTGAAGCTCAGGAGAGCATTGATCTGCCAGTCCTGCCTGCCAGCCCTGCATTGATGTTAGATGTTAGGATGCTTCAGATGGCATTGGCTGCCTATGTTTATGCAACTGAATCCCATCCATTCAGTCAAGTGCCACCATTTGGCATTAGAAAGAGTGATAAGTGTCATGGCTTCTGTTCAATTTCCATGCCATTAATCTCTGGTTCTTCTGGAACCTTTGCATGCAGCACACATCAACTGCATACCACAACTGTTATTTGCAGATTACATTTTAAAAGTTAGATTTCAACTGAAAGAAAATGAAATTGCTCCAGTGCATTGATTTATTTTTCAGGTAGAATCAGCTACCAAGGACTAGGTCCATCCCATTTAGGCTTTGCCAAGCACTTTTGCAGCAATCATGACTACTTCTGGCACCCCACCCCAAAGACCAGCCACCAACATTGACACCATGTTGTAGAGGAATACAGAAGAAGCACTTATTTTGTCTCAGCTGGAAACTGTTCTTTGTGCATTTCATTGTGATCTTAACATTTGCTACCTGGTGTGGGAGCATTTTCATTTTTCCCTATGTGCTGCATCCTGTTTTGGGTGGAGGAGTCAACAAATCAGCATATTTCTCCCTCTGACTGACACGTTTGCTTTGGATGGGTTTTATCTTGCACATGTTTATGCTATTATTCACAACAGGATCCCTATTATGAAGTGTATGAATGTTGCTATTCATGCCAAGCAGATGCACTTTAAGTGACAGTCACTGAGTCATTGCCTTTTATAAGTCAAGGAAATCAGCACAAAGTTGACTGGTGCTTGACACAATTACATCAGTCAGTCTGCAAAGGACAGCTCTCCTTCAGTACCAACAATACCATCTTCATTTCTACTGGATGGTTTGCTGTTGCCATGCTGTCCTACCCTGGTTTCATGGTTGCTGCTGTTATTTCTACAAGAGACACCAGATATGGTGAAGCAAAACTCATTATCATCTTCCTTAGGTTGCAGCTCTCTATCTCTCTCTATTTCCTTTACTGATAAACAGTGAACAGACAGAAGGGCTCATCTTTCACACAACTATGTAAAGCTCAGTTGCCACTAGTTTTGACTTTCATTCTAATTGCCCTGGAAAAACTATTTACAGATTTTAGCTTGCTTTATGTTTTTTTCCCTCTAGAGGTGTGTAAGTTTTCAAATTCAATCATTCTAATGATGAACACATGGTGAAGAAACATCCTGAAAGCAGCATATACCTGTCAGGGAAAGATTTTCTTTTCAGCATATTCAAGTAAAATCTATCCTAATCACTGTATCAATTTTTCAAAGGCAACAGAACAACAAGACATTTCTAGAATTGCAGTTAATGATGACAGCTGAAAGATATAACAGTGTGTGAAAAAGCCTATATGTAGAGTCACAGTTTTCTTTTTATTGCTACTTCCATGTATCTTGCATAGTCTCTTGATGAGCCTGTGTAATCTTGGTTTCTGTAGAGGCTTGAATGAAACTCAGGATGTGCTGTCATGTTGTTATCAGCAAAAGGTCTAGATTTGTCTTAAACAAAGTCCCCTCATGCCAACATAGCAGCTTTCCCAAAGCTCTGCTTTGCTGTCCTGTGCATGTGTGAAATTTGACTCTAGCAGTTCATAGAATGTCTTTTTTTTTGCTCCTGTAGAAATGAAAAGAACAAATGCATGTACAGGATCTAAAAGTAATCCATCTCCACTACCTACTGCCTGAATAGGTTGACTAATGATAACTGATGATTATCTGCTTGGAAAATAATGGGCAAATTTCCCTTGCTGTAACTTCACTGACTTCAGGCTGAGCTGTGTTTTAATTATAGTATGTTCAACCCAGACTCAACAAAGAACTAGTGGATGTGCTAAAGGGAAAAATCCTCCTTTTGTTGGGTGTCAGACTATTACTATTATTTATTTAAGTGCTCCTAACGTGACAGTCTTGACCTACTTGGTCTTTTCTTCTGTTAATGGCTGTGAAATTGAAACAATTCACTTGGCATTTTAGACTGTCATTAAAAAAAAATGCCCAAGAATGCCAGAATGGAGACATTTCTTGCCCATTTATGTCACTACAAGCTGCTTAAAAGAGTTACTTTGCTGCCCTGCTCACAGTGAAGAGGACATAAAACCCTCCTGCGACAAATTATTCAACTTGGAGTACAAACCCAAGGTAAATTCATTTCAGCCACTCCATGATTAGTCATTTTTGAAGATACCAGGCAAAAACTTTACCCTTATCATCAGCAGAAGGCTTCTTGTTCAGCAAGGTTGTACTTGAACTCATCATGCCCCCCCTCATGAATGTCAGTTCCTGCAATGGGAAATTTAACTGATGCAATCTGAATGTTGAAGAGCACTGGGATGTCTTCTTGTTGTGAAAGTTATGTAGTAGAGAAAGGAGCTGCAGGTCCTGACTCAGATATGGATTTCATTTGGGACCTTCTGTAGGTCATTTCTCCTGCCTCCATTTTCCTCTGGTTTTTTCCCTAAGTTTATTTATTTCTATGAATTAATGAACACTTTTAAATTTTTTCTTGTCAATGAAAGCAGCTACTACCAGTTCCCACTTTACTCTCAGCATCTCATCAGATCTCTCTGCCTTTATCCCCTTTCCTCATGCCTCATCCTACCCATTCACTAGCATCCCACTAACCAGTACAACTGAGTCTTTTTCAGGCTGCAGACTGGCAGCTGACACTGGCCCCTCCATAGCTCCCTGCTTCCTTTCCCAGCCTGGTTGCAAAGGCAGCCTGAAAAAGGTTTATGCTTGTGGTAAAAAAGCATGAAGAAGAGGGAGAGAGGTGTTACACTGCTGGAAAACAGATCAAGAGGCATCTCTTCACCCTTCCTTTCTAGTCCCTTCAGCAGTGGTGACAATTTAGCCTCCCTCCCTCCAGCTGCATATCCCAATGACTGGCTCCTCAGCTCTCCAGCACCCACCTCACTTTCTGTTGCAGCCCATGAGCAGGTGGAGGAGAAGTCCTGTTTGGTGCTCCCTATTTGCTCCTTGGATCTGTGGGTTAGCAGATGGACTTGGTGGTTCATTTCCTCACACATTCCCATGTCCAGCAGGTTTGGACACTTTAGCACAAGGTGCAGAGGACTGAGCATTATTCCTTTTTAACAACCTGGAATAATTTTTCAATTTATTCAAGCTGTCTGCTCTGCAAGTAAACTGAACAATTAAAGGGCATTCACTTATTTTTCATGCACTGAAAGTATGAATTTTTCATTACATTCCAATTCACATTTTTTTTTCCCCAGCTTCATTAGCTGTCTAGTCTGAACTTTATTGTCTACACATGCATACACTTTAACTAGCTGCTGTATTTGGGGGAATATTTTGCAGACTGTCTTCTCTTCCTCTCTGCACAAATCTTGTTATTCTCTGAAAGGGAAGAAAAAAAAAAGAAAGAAAAGGAAGAATAACTAATAATCAAAAAGCATGTTTCTTTTCAGGCAGCAGCACTCAGCTCTCTGTTGCAAGCCATGCTGTGTAGGATCTTGTAAAGCTTGATTAGAAACATATTATCATTTAAAAAATGTGTATATCTCTTCCTTCCCCCCACCTCCTCCCCACCCAAAATTAAGCAGAACATGAGTTTCAAGGGGATTTGGCTCATGCAAACAGCTGTGCTCTCCACTCAGATTACTCTTTCTATGGAGCCTTAAAGATGTGAGGTTTTAAGGCCTTATTAAAGGCAAAGGTGGAGCAAGTTGACTGGCAGCACTTGGGCCATTTCAGGTGGAAAAGACAGGACTTCACAGAGACTCCCCCAAGCTTTGGGAGATCTCCCCATGGTGAATGCCCAGCTGCCTAACTCAGATCTAGGGCAACAGTTGAGGGATGAAATAGAGACCTGACCCCATTAAACCTCCACAGTGCCCCTTTATCAACAACACACATGCCCTAAGGGCTGTCCCCCTTCACCAGCATGCCTGCACTCTGTTGGTGTCTTGGGCTGTGTTTACAAAGTCCTTGAAGTCAGTGTGATGTTGGGCAGTGGCAGGAACAGTCTAGTCCAACCTGATGCACAAAAAGGCTGTCACACAGGAGGAGAAAGGTTACATTTAGTTGCAGTGTAGCTGTGAAAGTGGACTAGTAGCTTCTAATTCAGCTTTTGTTTTACATTGTTTTTCACTTCTGGGAAGATACTGAGACATAGCATTAAAGCTGTGACTGCCAGAGAAAGAGCAAGCAGGGGCAGATTGGTGAGGTCTCAGGTCAGGTTGTTGTGTCATGAGTGAGACTCTTCCCTCTGGAGTCAGCAACTGCTGCCCTCCACCCTTCTCCACCTTTTGATGCTAGGGTACATACCCTGTTGAAAGCCTAGCCCTGCATGCTAGCAAGTGGGTAGGGAGAAAAAGAGAAGGTTTCTGAAATAAATCCAGGTGAGAGCATTGAGATTTTGGCACCAAGTGTTTTCCTTTTGGCAGTTTAGGATGGTGGCATCTGGCTAATGAGACAGCATCCATCCTACAAGGACTTGGACAGTGTAACAGTAGCATGGTCAGTCCAGGGCTGCTTCAGTCTTGTTCTGGGGGCTACTTACTCTCCTAATATGTGCCTGTCACAAACTGCATTTTAATCTTTGTGGCTTTGTGTTTTACTTAGGAACAACTTCTGAAATTTGATGAAAACCCAAAGAATTGAAAGGATTTGTTCCTCAAATGGTCCTTTTCTTTTTTTGTTTTCATTTCTTAGATGTTTCAGAGTACTGATTCAAGCTTTAATGCCTCTCAGCAGGGAGATGGAAGGAGTGTTTAACAACCAAAGCAAAGCCATCCTAAAAACACTGGATTTGTTTCGGACCACCTCATTCCAACAAGTTCAAACTTCATCAGACTTTAAGCACCTGTCTCTGGTGACACTTCAGAACAGCAATCTTCCACCACATGCCAAACCCTGAAGCCAGCTGAGCTCAGCTGGGGCATGCATTTTGAAAGACAAAATTTCCTAACAGCCTGAATCCAATTGTTCTAAATGCTATTTGAAAAGAGTGCAAAAGTTTGAAGAAATAAAAGAATTGTGATTCATTCTCCTGTCATCACAATGTTTTAGGAAGCTTCTGGCCCAAGCTCTCCTCCTAATCTAAGTTCCTCCAAGTAAGAGATGGCAGAAGGTGACAGTCACATAGCAAAGTTGCTGACTTCTGAGATATTTACACTGGCATTAGCTTCTCTTTCTTGCTTAAATATCACTTGCTGCTTTATATGGGGTCTGTGGAATTTAAAAGGTGCCTGTCATTTGCCAGGATTTAATCACATTTTATGAGGATCATGGTTCCAATGGAGAGAAATTGTACATTTTGGGGTAATTTGATGAAGATTTTGGGGCAGATCTATGGTAAAGTGTTTGCTTGTTACCTTTAATATTTATATTATCCCCTAGAGACACGAGCTGAGATGAGGATCTGCAGTGACAGCTCATCCATTTATCTGTTGGAAGAGACAGCTTTTAAACCTTGTTTTGATGAAAATGAAGTGTTATTGTTGTCATTTTATAGCAAAACACAAAGCCCATGGAAGTTAGAGGTAGGAATAGGCAGTCAGTCCAGACCATTTGAGTTGTGCTTTGCAGAAATGTTATTCCTGTTCAGAAGCATAAATAGACTCTTTCCACCCAATGTGGAAATTCCCTGAGAGCCCTAAACAAGGTGGTGTTCCAAAGTCTGATTCCACATTTCAGGGTGAATCTGTGATAAAGAGGGGGGGTTGGAGACTGAGAAAAAATAATGTCATTTTAATTGGAAGAGTTTGCCTCTGACTTTTGGGGATTGGACTAGATGATCTCCAGAGGTCCCTGCCAACCCCTAATATTCTGTGATTCTGTGATTTGTGGAACCTGTCTCTGACTCAAACACTGTCATGAATGAATGAATGTTTATGATTTAGGCAAGAGTTGGGAAGTCTGTTTGTGTCACAGTGTCTGGTGAAATGAGAAGTTTCCCATATGTGCTCAGGATGGGATAAGAAGGTGTTTGTAAGAGTTTCATTCCAGCCAGTGTTACTCAGCCATGACCCCTGCCTGCTGCAGGGCTGAGCACTTGCTCTCCCTCAGGATTGATCTCTACAACCATCACAGGGAAATTTCTTTTCTTTTCTTTTTGTTTTTTTTTTTTTTCAGTTGGGTTACTCAGATGTAACTAAGGGCAAAATTTGGGCTGCAGTGTATTCATGACTGGAAATGATGCATGTTGTAGAAAGAAGACAAGGGCTTTTTTTTTTTCCTAGCTCAGGGTGAATCTGCAGGCTGGCACTTGGAACAAAACCATCTTTGTGTGCAAAATGACTGAATTTCCCTTGGATGTCTCTGAGGGAAAATAAACACAGAGCCCTCTGAATCCTGGAGCTGCTTTTACAAAGTCAGTTTTAGAGCAGAAACACACTTTAACCCCACACTGCTAGAAAAGACCATGGCAAATTACACATACACTATCTGAATAGGGAAGTTGTACTCTAATTGTTGGATATAAGCTTGACTGCCTTTGAATTAACAGTTAAAGCTGTATTCATTAATCTGAACAGGGAAGAGTGGGCAGACTGTCACAACATACCTCAGTTCAGTAGCTATGCAGAGCAGGTGAGAGAATGCTAACCATTTACAGAGAGAAGCAGCTGATCTCCATCAGCCCCATCACTTAATGATGAAGAGTAAAAGGCAACCAACTGCAAGATCCAGAGAAAGATTTATGACAGAGCTGAAAGTCCAGAGTCCCAACAGGCAATGTACAACCTACAATTACCCAGAATGATTAGACTTAATGCTTTACCAACTCAAGAACTACTAAGGGCACAATTCATAAATGTATTATGGTTCATTTGCTGTACATAAAGCTTCTGGGAGGAAAAAAAAAGTCCTTTGAGAAATAAGCATAATGTTCAGTACTTTTGAAGAAAGCATTGGGAACAAGAATGCCAATGCAGAAAGTAAAGGACCTGACCCCAAACTAGGGATGAGGTAAGGTGAGAAACAAAATTTCTGTAAACAGGAGCTGACTAAGGGAACTACTTGGGTTCATAAAACTGAGTTGAACTCAGTTTCTGTGCCTACTGAAAATTTCCCTTTATCTTTTTCTCCCTGTTTAAAACACACAATAAAGGCTAACAGGTTAGCCACTGAGAAATCTGACTATTTAACTTCTAGAGACTGTTGTTGAATGGAAACTGTTATTGTATATGAACTGTGGCACAAAAACTCTGGCAAGTCTTTCTGGGATTACTTCAGAAGTTACTGTCTTCACTTGTCTGTCTTAGCTCTCTGACAGAGGGTACCACCACACTCATGGAAGTTGGTATAAAAGAATTGCCAGCACTCCACATACTCTGCTTCATATTGTGGTATTTTAGTTAAACCCACCTTCAGCAACAGTGTAAGCTAAACCCTGTAAAGCCAAGATATTTAAATTGTGCCCCATCCCCAAACTTTATTGCTGAAGTGATATCTGCCAGGAGAGAGGCAGAGGTTGGAGTTATTTGAGTCAGCATCATTTTAAACACAGCCAGACTTAAAAGAGCTAGCATATAAAAACTCTGAGATTTTGGGGAGTTTGTTTTTGCTTCACTCTTGCCTACTGACAATATTATGGAGTAGGACACAGCAGAGGCAGCAATTCCATAGATAATCGTTGTGAGAAGGAGCATTCATCTGAAAGAAATTAAATTGTTTCTGCAAGTGTATCTCAACTGGAAGTACAGTCACAATTGGAAACAGCTTGGAAATTGCTGATCATAACAGTCTTGTAAACACTGCCTTGGAGAGGTCTGTGCTGATGTGTGTTGCTTGTTCAAATCACCTGGGACAGGTCTTCAAGTGACCCTTTCATTGTGCTACCATTGATTCTCTGAGCTGAAGGAACACCTTTCAGGAGTGATACATACAGTGACCCCTAATAAAACACATAATTGTTTGCAAGTTTCCTGCCTGGATGTTCCTAGCTAACTAATCAGGGACTCTGAGCAGTACCAGCTGCACTGTGCCTCTCATTTTTCTGTGTGAAGCTCACCTGGGAAGAATTCAGAAATGCTGGTGGAAATTACGTGTGCTGGACCACAGCTCTTGGTGATGAGATGAGGAATGAGAGAGCTGACACCAGGCAAAGTCAGTGGGATCAGCCATGTGGAATCATCATTTCTTTAGGACAAATTAAATATTTTCTGCCTTCATTTTCCTTTACAAGAAAGGCCTTGCAAAATTTGCTTTCCCTGACAGAACTTGCTTTATAGCCTCTTGACTGTAGCTGGATCTGGATAGCCTGGAGATAGACATTGTATCAAAGAAGGTTTGCCAATCTATCTGAATAAAGCACTTGTGAAACTTTCATGAGAAACCCTCATAAGAAATTTGGATATATCTCAGAAAGACTGCCTGCTTCTGAATGTGGAAATGACACAAGTAATACACACTGTGCTATTTTCTGTTTGGAGATTAATAGCCTGTAGTCAACAAGTAGCCTAAGATCTATTTCCAAGCACAGAAAAAGACACCCTCTTGCATGAAGCAGGAGGCATGAATAATCTGGCTGAATATTTTAGCCTAGTGGCATAGAATTCCCTGCCCTGTCTGTAAAAAAAAAGAAATAATTGAGCTGTGAGGCAGATCTGTTGCTGATGTTGTGCCATAGTTAGTCTGGAATATCAATCCTGTAATATCAGATTTTGTGGGCATTGGATCCACTTAGTCACAGACTTGTTGGTATTTTCTCTCTGACTTTTCCCAAACATCCACTCAACCAGACTTCACTGCCCTTGTCAGGGAATGCAATTCTGTGGTGTGCAGAAGACTATGCCACCTGAACCACATTTCATTACAGCTGCTCCCTGGCTTCTTACATACTGCTGCCAATATTCAATATTCTTATTGAATTCTTCCTGAATGTTTATTGTGATACTCAGCCAAGCTGAGTGCTTTATTCCTTGAGATGCCTGTGAGAAAGGGAAGTTCATCCTTTAAATATGGTTCAGGAGCTCAGTATTCAAGCACTATCAATTCCTTCAGTTAAAATGAGTAATTTAACTTGTAAACATTCACACTAGAGTCAAAATAAAATGAAGGGTGAACAAAATGTTGTCTACTTGTTCAATTTGTCAATTTATTGGTTTTGTTGTCTTTTTCTCCAGAGTCAACCTGGAATTTCATAAATCTTTGTGCATTTTCTGACTTTTTCCCACTGACATTTTTTCCCTCAGGGCCTGTAAGGTGCCACCATATCCAAACTGTGCTGACTGATCAATATTCACACCATGAGGACAAGAATGGTGAACAAGTCAGGATCTAGATGCACACAGACTGATGAATATTTGCTAGTCTTGAAAGAGATGAGTTAATTTCTTAAGTCAAGGCCTCAATGCTCAGCTGTACATCATATATTATCCTCAGTAATCTACTGTAACAGAAAAGGAGCAGAGTGATGAAGTTCCTCAAACTTCAGATACACTTCTTGAGCATGAGGAGTGACCAGAGCACTTAGTGCTTCTATTTGTATTCCTGCCTGCTAGTTGGGAAGTAGGAAAAAGGGCTGGGCATGCTTACAGGCAGACAGATGTGTAAGCATCTGCATTGGGCATTCTGTGATTTAGAAGAGTGGTAAATGATGCCAGTGATATTAGTCAAGCCTTTAGATGCATTCCTATGTAATTTTTAGATATCTAGAAGCAACATGTTGGTATAGATTTTGATTTGCAGACTGAATGGTGAGTGGATGATGGATTCCATGCTGTGCTTGGACACAGTTCCCAGCTCCCTCCTACTTTGTGAGAAATGACTGCAATCATAAACCCACCACATAATGAAGACTTCAGTAGGAGCAGGAAACACTGCCACACCAGGAATTTGCAGGACATCTGGTAAATCAACAACATTATCACAAATATCATGGCCAACAGTCTGAGCTGCAACAACAGTAGATTCATTTTCCAAATGTTCCAACAGAGAAAGCTACCCAGACCATTCCCAGTATACACCAGATGGTTGATTGGTAAGCCAATATTTTCTTTATGCACAGAAGCTTACTCTTCCATCATTAGGAAACATTTTGCATAGGGACCAGGTATTTTAGTAGAGGCAGGATTTTCTCTGGCCCATGTTCTGCTGAAGAAATATATATATATTATACAGCATATACACCACAATATGGGCAACTGCAAGATACTGCAAGAAGGGTCTCATTCATTTATTCTGCTGCCATTCAGAGACATATGAAAAACCTCTGTGACAAACACCTCCCCTCTCATTTTGAGTGGTGGTAAACATAATTTTAAGTGACCTACAATGCACTAAATTGTATTAAATATGACACAATATCAAATTGATGTGAAAATGAATCAGTCTGTAATACAACAGTGTCAGAGAGCCACAAAACTAGTCTGCAGTAGCTCAGGCAATGATAATTTAAGCTCCAAGTAATTAGCAGAGCACAATTTCTAGTGCCTTAGTCAAGCAAAACTATCTGCACCATCAGTTGCCTTATTGAATGTGTACTTCAACTCAAACTTGAGACTAGAAAGCTGAATGGACTTTGTGTGTTGACTTTGCAAAGTGCTCTCCAAATTGGAATAGTGACTTTGCCTACAGACAGAGAGAAAAATCTTTGTATGGTTAAAACTTCCAGGCTTGCTATTAGTCTGATAATAAAGGTTTTGATGTAAACGTTCATCTTGCTTTTCTTTATCTGTGTTATAGCTCTGGTAGTAAATCACTGGATGGCTTCCTACCTCCATTAATCCAAACTCTGTGAAATGTCCTAGAAAAGGTAGAAATTTCCTTAAAGTTGTTCCAGTCTGATATCTGTTTCTTCTATGAAACCAAAGAGAAATGTAATATTTGTATGTGATGCAAGTGGTATGGCCTGCCATCATGGTTACCTGGCATACATTTTAAACCATGAGGATTATTGTTTTGCTTTGCAACTCCACCAAAATCCTCCTGTTTGACCTTAATATTTCTATCAAGATATACACAGGGTGAGTTGGAGTTTTCCTGAAACTACTCTTTCTAGCAGCTGGAAGAGGCAAGTTGGTCACTGAAGCTGGATAAGGTAGTGACATATTTCAGCCAACACTCCCACACTTCTGTGTACTCACTCAGTAAAATATTTGCAAGGATACCTCTGTGTATACATATTTTACTCCCATGTTTCCTTTCAGCTTCCTGAATTTGTCAACTTCTCCACTTCATGTCTTTAAACCCTGACTGTGCAAAGCCATATTCATTTGCTCAGCTGAAGGAGAGTAATGCCACTGAAGCCAACAGAACTCATTAATGTAAAATTTTAAGTATGTTTGCAGGATTTAGCATTAAACTTTAAATCTGGTAGCTCTGAATTTGGAAGTCTAAGAGCTTCATGACCTTTCAAGCACAGATTATCCTGCTTGTGCTTAGGAATAACAGGCTCTCTAGGGGAGGGCTGGCCTCCTTTGGGTGGAAATGTGGTATTATTGTGATTGCAAAAGGTGAAAAACTGAGACAGCACAGAAGACTTTCCAAGCTGGATCTGTCCAAACAAAGTAGTTCAAATCCTGGTCTCAATAAAGTAAATGGCAGTTCTGCCCTGTGACTTTAACTGTCAGTGAAGAGAAACGACTGTGTAATTGCTGAAATCTGATACTGAGCTGGTAGCAAGAAGACTGCATTTCACAGGAACAGAAAGGTTTGAGTTTGTAAAAGCAACAAACAAAACAAGAGAAAAAAGCCCAACCAATACACTAGAACAAGATTTAACTGAAAGAGTTAATTCTGGTTATAGTTTCCTTAAAAAAAAAAAAAAAAAAGAAAGAAAAAAAGAGATTTAATATACTTTTCAATCATGTCAACTGAAATGCAGCTTCCCTCAATGATAGACTTGCCTACATCTATCACAAGGTAAACAATCTGTGCTAAAAGCATAAAGACTTATTTTTCCTTTATTCTTATCTCAGTGAAACAGTCCACTGACAGAAGTGCCTTTTGTCTGGGAGAGATTTGGTCATGTTTCACCTTAAAGTAATGCAGAAATAGAAGCCTATCAGAGAAGTTTCAACTGCCCATGGCAGTGGAATTCATTGGCCATTATTTTGCTCTCTAGCAGAAAAACATAACTTACTGTTGCCAAATAACTAGATGCAGATTTGCAGTTCCTTAAAAGCAGCTTACTTATCAGCTTTGTCAAGAGTTAAAAAGTTATTAATGACAGTCAGGAAGAAAAGGGAAAAAAGGATAAAAAGGTATTAACCTAGGAGACTTCACTTTGACAAAACTGAGTGATAGGAAGCAGTATTCCTGGAGAAGATCATCCAGCTGCTGAAGCTCTTAAGGCAAGAAGTATTTAGGAGTTGGTAAAGTGTAACATCTGTCTGAAATGAGAAGGGTGGTGTTTTAAATTTTGGGGTGGGTTCTTGTGTTTTGCTTTAGTCTCTTGCAGAAATGAATCTCTTCATATCAGGCTTCCAACAGTTGCAGCAGGTGATGGGTAAGGAATATTCAAGGCAAAGCTGTAACATCTTGATGTCTGATAGTTGGAATCTGATGCCAGTGATTAAAGCCTGGAAGGACCAGGGTGGAGCTGAACAACTGAGTTCCTCTTGCAACCCCTTTCACAAGTGTGACTTGCTCATAATAGTACCTCCAGGGGCATCCTTACTTTACTGAACACATTTTATCTTTTTATGTCAGTCATCTGCAGACTGAAAATACATTTACATTATTCTTCAGGCCTTTTAAGGCCTCTTAAAAACATAGCTCATCTGTCCTTTGGAATCTCATTTTGGTACAAATGTCATGAATCTCTTCTGTTTTCCTTGTTGTTCACAACTCTCAATTGCACATGGTCACTTAGTGAAGCAACAGGAGTATAAATTCCAGTTTGGCAGGGTTTGTTGTATTCCATTTTATCAGCTATTACATGATTAAGCTGTAAGCATGTAAGCTATAGCATCACAATGATATGATTTTTTATCAGACTGGAGTATTAAGATATATACCTGACAGCTTCATTACATTTCTGACCACATTTTCCTTTTGTTCCATATTTTTTCCTTTTGTAGAGTATTTTGATTGTTCACTATTGGTTTTCCTGCTACTTCACTGGATTCTCTTTCATTATTTTTAGTGAAAATAAAATCTCTTCTCCTTTCCTTTGTTAGATGCTGGATTTTTTTAAGGGACTAGTATCTCTTTAAGACACCAGCTGAAGGCAAAATTTCATTTACTACTTTTATATCAATCACTCTCATATCAACATCTTCATTGTCATCTCTCCCTTCATCAAACTTTCCTGCCTTGTCTCCCTTAAGGCTTTCTCTATGTTCTGCCTCCCTTCAAGTGGAGTGAAAATAAAAGCAAATTCCTCATCCTTCTTCTGAAACCCTGTCAGCTGCCAGCTCCCTGCCAGTGCCAGTAACAAAGCCTGTTGCCATAGTTTGTAACTGTGGAGGTCACTTTAGACCTTCCTTCTCTCTTGCTTTGTGCATGAGAAAGCATCTGTGTGTCTGTGCTGCTACCACTGCTACTGCTGCTTCTAGAAAATGTCTTAGATCCTTCTCACCACTGTTGCTGCTGCTTCTAAAAGATGTCTGAACAGACACTGAAAATTTAAACAGTTTTGCTGCTTCTTATCTCTTCCTTGCTGTATTCTTTGGGAAGTATATCAGGGAGGGTTTTTTTGCTTTGTTTTGGGGTGGATTTTTTTGGTTTGTTGTGGTTTTGCTTCCTGCAGAACATTCAGTCAACATTTCCCTCAACAGCTGTTATCTATGTTTAGGTCATACTTACTCTGCTTCTCTCTCTGCTTCAGATTTTTGTTCTCCTAATCCTTCCTGAATCTAACCTCATCCTAATTTTTAGGTGAATAATGAAGGATGAGTAAACACCTTGGTTGGTGATAGGAGTACTAGGTTTGTCCATGTAGCTGAGATCCTAGCACCTTAGGTCTCACTGGTGCTGTAAACACCCGATGAAAGAAAAGTAAATGCTGAGAGAATAAAATATACTTTGAACATTATTTTTGCAGAGGTGTTGTTCCTCAATTCAAATAGTTAACTAAAGGGGGGAAATCTGATGTAAATGAAAGTTTGCTAACTGTTTTTGTTCTCAACTGGACAGGTAAATTTTCCCTATTTTATGTATTCCATCCCTGGGCTTCTAATTTAACTTTGTGTTACACTGCCAGAACAAGATGTCTAAATCATTCTGCTTAAATGTTTAAGTTAATCACACTAGATCTGTGTTCTTAACCTTATGACCTTTAGAAATAAACATTTGAACACTTAAAGCACTGTCCTGAAAGCTAGCCTTACAGTCTAGCTTTTAGAGTTGTGCTACCAGACTGCTTTCATTGTCTTCTTGCTCATCTTCCCAGAACAATTTCTTTTCCCATGTCTCTTCCCATTTCACCTACTTTTAATTGTCTAGAAGTGGAATTTGAGACAGTGGCCAGAGATAGACACAGACAGAGAATCCTAGAATTGTCAGAGTTGGAAGGGACCTTAAGCATCAATCATCTAGTTCCAACCCCTCTGACTGGCAGGGACAGCTTCCACTAGAAGGGTGGGCCTCAACCACCTCCCTGGGCAACCTGTTCCAATGTTCCACTACCCTCATGGGAAGGAACTTTTTCCTAATATCTAATCTAAATCTACTCCTCTGATCATTCTCCAAAAACATCCTCTAGCTTGGAAAACATCCAGAGATGTATTACAGGCTAAAGGAGTAGAAAGAATGAATCAGTAGAGAGGCAAAGAAAACTCATTAATTAGTTCACACAAAACTCCTATCTTCTAGATAGCTAATGTCAGATGACTTAGATGATGATCACTCTGAGGCATTGAAATTGCTTAAAAGGGACATTATCTAAAGGAATTCATCCAAAACCAAGAAGAAAAGTAACTTTATTACTATGATAGTAGTACTATGGTAATGGTTTCCACTCTGCTAACATGCTTTGTTTCTCTGGGGGGCTGATGAGCTTGTGCCACACATACACTTTGTGGCTATTACTCTGCTGGCAGATTAGAGTAGGCCAATGTTCAAGACACAAGCACTGGTAGATGATTCTTTATACTGTTTAATAGCATTTGGACTTGGGCCAGTCCTAAGCAATGCCCACAGAAGGTCTGTTCCTAGCAGGCAGTGCTGTGTCTTGTCTTCAGGAGTAGAAAATGGGGCTGATTCTTTGATGGTATAACCTTGGACTCTGCTTCTAGCCTAGCTACCCCTTCACAACACAACATTTGATAGATAGACTGACAGATTCCTTTACCATGGGGAGCTGCATCTAAAAGAAGATGTTGATATCCCCATACTGGTCTCAAAATTCATATACCTCAACAGCAGATGATGCCTGATGGGAAGGAAATATTGACTGCTTAATAGCACTAGCAGCTCACAGGTTCCTATTGAATAATGGCAGCTGGGTCTGACTTAATTTTCACAGGCCAAGATGGAAAACCTGGGCTGACAACCTAGGAAACCACATTAGGACTGAATCACCATTCTGTGGGCTTCTCATGTCTCAGCTTTTGCTGTCCTTAGAAGACAGGGAAATTTGTACATAATTATAGCTTTTTTTGGTTTTTTTTGTATTTGGGGAAGATGGTTTTGTTATGAGTCTGCACAGCAGAGGAAGGAGGAGTGATACAAAGGAATGACATTCCTTGGAAACCCAAAGAGAACTATAAGTTTCTCTTATTTAGGACTGAGGCAAAAAGGCAAAATTGATCCCTGATCTCCCTCTAAGTGTCACAGTCTAACCTGCTAAAGAAGTTTTAGGAAGTCTCATTAACTCAATGCTCCTCTGACTAATAACTTTCCTTGCAAATAGCTTAGCTTGTTTTGCTAAACCAAATGTGAAATACCTCCAATAGAGTCGTTTGGAAGGTAATTCCAACTGTCTTTATTTATATTTGTATAGATTGGCTTCGTGGCAGGATCTCTTACCATAAAATGCAGCATAATAACTATCTCCTAATGATCCTTTGACTTGAAATATTGCCAGGAAGTTGAAATTGGTATCCACCTATTTTTAGCAGAAATAGCTGCAAACAGTTCACAAAATAAGCCCCAGCTGTAATAACAAGAAAAATTGACATAAACCAAATGCTCACCACGGGTGAATTTCCACCTACTCTTCACAAATAGAATGAGATCATAAACAGTGGGAGGCTGGCCTGTCTCTAATTTTAATTGTTTTATTTTTCAGTTCACAGCCTGATTAGATTGAGAATGGTAGGCAGGTATAATTTAATTTTAGCACTGACCCCCTACAGGATGGATTACAAAAGTGAGGAGCCCAAGTTAGAATAGACTGTTTAGCAGTGCCTGTGCATGCAAAGAACTCCTTACACAATTTATCTTTTGCACCTTCTTCTTGCAGGGAAATTTCAGTTTGAAGTGGAGTTCACCAAGTAACATAACATAAAGCAACCACTGGTTGTATCAGCAGCCAGAAATCCTTCCTGGATTTCACCAAGTGATCCAAGGAAGTTTTCCTTTGCAAGAGTGATGTATTTATATCATTGGTACCATCTTAGGAGCAGATTGCTGACACATTTTATGGGTTGGTAGGGGAAATAAAATACAGAGAACAATAATCATGCCATAGCTGAAAATGAAGAGGGGTTTCCATTGTCCATCTGATTCACAGCTTCCATTCAATGTTGTAAACAAAGACCTACCTGTCTGAACATGGAGCTCACCTGGCTTTTTTCCTGCTAAATTTCAAACTTATTTATTTATACATTCCTAAATCTGATATAATAAACCCAGCTGCTTGTCTTAAAAGTAGAAAGGAAAGGAAGCTACTTCTGATTAAGATGCAGTGTTCACTACTGTTACAACAGTCTTCTGATAGGTTGTTTTTTCTCTTTGACAGCTCAAGAGTGACATGTTGGTTTAACTGAATTCTCATAAATGATGATATAATATTAGCTGGTTTATTCCACCATGTGCTTGACTCAACACCTTCCCCATCTGGTACCCTCCAAAGAACATGTTGTTCTTCTAAACCTTAATAAATCTATTGAAGGGCAAGAGATGAGTGAAGAACATAAACTCTATGGAGGTAATAAAAAGACAGAAGTATGGAACTTTATAAGACCAGCAACACTTTGCAGTCCCTTAACAGTTCAAGCTCCTGCCATGTGTGTAAATTCCTTTTGGCATATGAAACCAGGGTAAAACTATACTGAGAATAAGAACTACTGTGATATTTTTTTGATTTCCTTCCACTTCTGACCTACTGAGAACTGGACTTGAGCACATGAATGATCTCACATCTGCCACCCATATGGAATCTGTCTGCAGAGAAGGACTGAAATATTGCTTAGAAATTGCTTCAGGATTAGAGTTATTTGAATTAGAATTAATTACAAATTCCCAAGGAGCCTGAGCAGACCACAAAATTGTAACTAAGGATGTAACTTTATTCACAACAGAACTTATCTGGGTGTGCTCAGGAGTGGAGCTAGAAGGAAGTGAAGACCCCAGAAAGTGCCCAATAACCTCCATGTACATGAGGCATAGCATGACATATTGTGTATGTGATCTGGAAATGATTTCAGATGGTGTCATGGATCTGCAAAGCTAAAGCACTCCACAGTTGGTCTAATCTGCCAATGTTTCAAACAAAAACATTGACAGAGCTGTTGCCACAGTGCACAGATACATAGAAACAAATGTTCTGGAATAAGCATAAGCTTCTTTATTTTCTACATTTCCAAGTCACTTAAAAGAGTTTCTTTTAGATCACAAATTGTATTAACTTGCTGACCTACTGCCACATGACTTCTGCCAGTGCTCAGGTCTGAATATTTTTCAGCTAGGGTTTCCTCTTCTACTCTTTGGTTATGCATTGGTACAGAAAACAACCCCATTCTTACCTCACAGGTTGTTTGGTAGAGAGAAATGAGAGTGATTTTATGCAGCAGCAAAGTGAACTTCTGTAAACATTTGGTTTCATCTGAGTCATTTCCATATCCCAAATACACAGCTATCAGAGTATTAAAGGCTGAATGCATTGCACAAAGAGCTGACAAGTAAAGATGAGGTTGACAATATGCTTGAGCTCATTCCTTTGGGGAAATAAGGTCCAACATCATAAATTAAAGATAGATTCAGGCTACATTTTGAATGTCCTTGGAGGTATGCTTTCAGCAAAGAAATAGAGGAAGGCCTGCATGAAAGCCTTGGAGGGGACAGGGCTATTAAGACCTGATACTTATGGAAAAAAGTGAGGGCTAAAATATATATATATATATATATATATATAAGGTAAAGAAGTTTAGATTCCTTTACACCAGGCTTCTTTAAAATTGTTCTTCTTACACTGGTATGTAAGTGGATCCCTAATGTGAGATGCTGAAGAAGTGGTGGCTACATCAGGCTTGTGACTTCTGGTTATGCATCTCTTTGGCTTTAGCTTGCATGCTTCCTATCAATGTGTGTTTTGCTAGCCCTAAGGTCTTGGTCTCCTGATCATCCAGAAAGCCTTTGATGTACATAGACATCCCCATCAAGGATGCACATCTGGATTTCCTCTGGAGACAGAGAGAAAGGATGGACATGGTAGTGAGTCTGTGAACCCTATGGGACCCTTTACCTGCAGCCTGGACCCAGCTACTGCCCAGTCCTGGTTGCTGGGACACTCAGGTGAGTATGGACATTGTAAGGGGAGAACAGCAGCAGACAGAGGTGGTGTTTTTAGCAGAAAAAGAAAAGGACTTAACTGAGAATCTCAGAATCTGTGAGAGATCTGAAGGAGAGGGTTCCCTACTGAATGCCACTAGAAGATGATTACACCCAATCAAGGCACTGGTCACACAAAATCCTAGTGCAGCAGCACCACAGTTAGGTCTTCTGGAGTGAGTCTTACACATGTCAAGCTCAGGGCTTGTCCTGGGGTTCAAGGACAAGGTGGTGAGCTACATAGGCAGGCAAGAGAGTTTTCTGGGTCTTCTTATGAAAGGAGCTGGCTGATCACTGTCAGGAGATGGAGTGTTCAGAGTGGTTTATATCTTGCTGTAGAAATGTTCCTTACCCTTGAGGAAAGGAAAACTACCGCCCTAGGACACTGTTGCAACCTCTGCTCCAGGCATCAGCATTCATCCAGCTCTTGGTTTTGAGAATGCCATAAAGATGCAAAAAGTAACCTTTGGACCTGAGCAAACAGGGCTGGCAGCATGCTGCCTGTTTTGTGGGGCAAAACTTTAATTAAAATGATTGATCATCTCAGGTAGTGAAGAATGCTTTGTGGTCTTGTTGCCTAAATGCAAGATCTTAACTCTTTGCCTGCCCTAGTGCTGCTAAAGGATACTTCCTTTAGGGTTTTCTTGATCTTGTCCTTGAGGGACTATTTTTCTAATGAGTATTACATAGGTAGGTTTTACAGAATCATCTGAAAACACAAATACCCTCTTATTTAGGGCCTGCTATTAGAAATTTGCTTTCTTTCAGCTTCCAGTGACTCTACCAGATCATTCCCTTGCTTCTCCTTCTGAAGTCTTGCTTTGTTCAAGCTGAACTGCATGACTGACAACCTCAGTACATCTGTGCTGTTTTAAATGCTGTGATATGTTGGTAAAGAGAGATATTCTTTTTGTTGCCACAGCCACATTTATTAAAGCCATGGAAGACATTCAGAAATAAGCAGCAGTGTTGATTCCTAGGGATAATTTTTTTTTGGAGGAGGAGGAAGAGGAATCAGAGTGCATCTGTAGCACTGCTGATTTATTCCAGCAGATCCAGTTTTCCATGGAGCTATCCTACACCCAGCAGGCATCTTAATATTAGCAGCAAGAAGTTAGGGCAAGGAGTTAAGGAAGTATTTAGTCCATACAGCTGTTGGACACATTTCCACCTTTGGTTTTGCAGATCTCCTTTGTAATTGTCCAGAAATAACAGTTTGCAGAGTATGACAGCAGCAGCATAGGCTCTATGTGTGGCATTATATCAGCTTTTTAACTCTGAGTAGCCTATGCTTCTTTCATCCTAGATGAAAAGTATTAGGTTTTCACAAAAGGAGTTGATTTTGAGTGTGTTCATTCTTCTGGGGGAACATTTTATAAAGCCAGGCTGAACAACTTGCAAATGTGAACTTAGTTGCCTGTCTTTGGAACTCAGCAGACTAAGTCTGAATCATATTTGTCTGCAAGAGATAGCTTTTAAACAAAAGTATCTAGGCTTTCTATTTTGCTCTCCCTTTGTCCCATTGTTACAGAGGTCTCCTTCAACCTCTGTGACACAGCAGTATGAGGGAGGTGAGGCACAGTGGTGCTGGTCTAAGGCAGGGGGCCTTGAACTCAAGCTTTCTAATCCTGCTTCTGAGACAAATCAAACCAAACTGAAAACATCTCTGGGCTAGATAGTGCATCACATCACTGCTTTGGCTTAAAAGTAGTGCTGAGTTGTGCAGCCCAGCAGGAGCTCCTGGAGGCAATGTGCTGTCATTCAAACTAGTACAGATGCTGTTTGACTCCAGCAAGTAGCCTGATGTGGGACTCTGAGGATGGTATGTGGCCCCCATGCCTCTGGTAGCAAAGCTGCAGCTGCTTCCTCTGCACCTTTGGAGAGGGAGCAGCATGCATTTGCCCCAAAACATTGCATCATGCATAGTCCTTTTGGAACTTTTTCTGTCCCCTTTTCTTATTCCCTGCCTTGGTCTCCCACTGACCTGCTGCTTACAGCCAAGCACAGGCTTACCACAGTGCTTCCATTGCCATGGAGTTTCAGAGCTTCTACCACACTCAAGAAGCACAAAGTGCATCTGAGGATTTGGACTGAAAAGGAGGAATCAAGTGAATCTTGCAAACCCTTCATCTGTGATTGCTTGAGTGCCTGGCTGGGTCCCCTTGGGTATATGAAAGTGGTCTGCAGGCAAACAACCTTAACTTGCAGCAGATGCCAGCAGCAACAAGGGCAGCTGGACATTGCCAGTGTGTGAAGACACCTTGGATGCTGCCCAGCAAGGACTTGTCTCCCAGTTGTATGCCACTGGAGGATCCCTGTCAGCTTGGGTGATTCTCCTGCCTGATGGCTGCAGCACAGCCAGGATCTAAAGCCATGTGTTAGTTGTTCTCCTTTCCATGATTATAATGCATTAGGCTAAACAGCTCTAGGACACAAGTGAAGATACAAGAACATTATGCTTATGTGTTATGTTTAATTCATTTATGTGCTTGGAATGTGACAGGCAGGTTTCATTGTCAAAAGGACAGTGATGTTGTGCTCTGGGTTCTAATTGGAGAGCAATAACCTAAAATGCTCCTGTATGTTGCATATCTGCCTGCAAATGTCAAAGGCTATGGGTGCTTGTTTCTGCTTGCAAAAGCTTGCTGGCCACTGCTTCAGTGGAAATCAGGGTATGGAAAGATATTTGCAAGGGTAGGTTTGTCTCTGTACTCGTTTGAGTTGAGCTGCTGTGCAAGGTGAATAAATAAAATCACTTCTGAACACAGAAAAAGGCATGTGGTAAAGCACCAAAACAGTCATAGGTTAAAACTATTAAACAAATTATTAAATACCTTCATTTTCATATTTTTAGTGCTATCTATAAGAAAATTCAGAAGGGTCAAAGAACACAGGCTGCATTTTGCTACCTTTCTGCCAAGTTTCAGTGGGATTAATTGCTGACAACAGCTAGCAGTGAGCAAAATCATCAGAATTTAGGCTATTGACACTACTTCTCATCTAAGTGGAGTCAGAAGGTCTTCATAATATTTCAAGAACAAATTTGCCAAACTGAAGAGACTTGATTCATTCACAAGCCAGAGATGAGCCTCTAGCACAGAGTGTTTGATTGCAGCTCTGAAAATTGCCTGTTAATCATTAATGTTGATACAGTGTCAGTGGGTGGGCAAGTGTTCCTACTCCTTTTTCTTTACTCCTTTGTTTTCCACATACAGTCATTTAGATGAAAGTGAGCTAGAAAACAGTTGTCTTTCTTTGGCTCCTACTTCCCATGAGAGCTGGCACTGGCCTGGTCTCTGCATTCTTTACTTTTAGAGGAAGTGGAAGTTGACTTAAAACCAAGGTGACAGAGATGAGGTTAGCCAAAGTGATCTAAAAAAACCTAAATAAATAAAATAAATAATCACAACTTAAACCTCTACAGCCCTAGGCTATTTTGTCCCAGCAGCTCTTTCATTATTCCAAGGCTTGGCCTCAGGGGCTTTCCCTTTCAGCTATCTAAAGGTGGATGCTGAGCAGTGACATCTCCTTGAGGATTTCCTGGTGGAGATGAGTCTAAACCTGTTTCTCTTTCACCTGCTGGACTTGGTGGCCACCCTGAGTGGAAAGAAATTAAGAGCTTGCTTTCTTGCTGCTATGTTTATATTCAGACATATAAATTTTTCATGGGTTTTTGGTGCTGAGAGAGATCTGTTTAAAACTCATATGTTTCTGATGAATCAATCTGATGCCTCTGAGGTCAGAACTCATTTGGTATCAGTTATTTCTCCTGGGAGAGGGGACAAATCTGTGCTTGAAACAAAGGAGCATAAGGGCCTGTTTCTGTGCTTACTAAAATGATTCCTATTATGTGAAGGCAATCTTTGTCCTTTTCCCCTGCCTTAGTTTCATAAAGATTTCAAGCAATTCACTTACAGACCCAAGCTCCTTCTATTCCTCCTGCAGATCTAAGAAACATTGTTTTCCCAAGCAGGCTTTGTGAAAAGAAACACAGATTTCATCAGGCATCCCTGGCTCTAGTTTCAAAGCAGATTTTCAGGGAGAAGCTGGTATTTCAAACCCTGCTTTGTTAAAAAGACTTGCTAATAAGGCTAGGCCATGTTCTGCCTGAGTGGAGAGCAAGGCTCTTCATTTTTAATCATGGCCAAACTGCAGCAGAAGCCCAGGAAGGGAAATGTAACCATTAGAATAACAATCTGGAGGCTTTAGAAGGAAACAGCTTTTAAAAAATTCTAACTTAGTGACATTTCTTTGGCTGTTCTATATCTGAATGAAGGCTCCCACCTTAAGAAGCTGGTTTAAGATGCCCTCTAATAATTTACTGTGTCTTCTGTGGCACTACCCAGACATTTAGAAGCAGGTTGGTACTTAAAGAGCTCTCTGGATCAGGGGAAGAAATAGAAAGCAGGTTGCCATGTGTTGCATTAAATGTCTGCAGAGTCTGTGGCACCACTGAGAATGTTTCTTAATAAGATTGAGCCCCCTTCTCCCCCTCATTCACCCATTACATACAGAGAAAATGTTATTATGCTGCAGTCTAATTTTCCAATACACTTCACAAAGCATTTATATGATGTGTTTCTTACCATTTTAACCTTTCTAAGCATAATGGGTATCACAGTTGCTGTCCTTTAAACAAAACCTTTTAAACACACAAAAGAAGACAAATTTGTGGTGCTTCTTAAGAAATAAACATAGGATCCTGGTGAAATGCATTAATATGCTCTCAATTAGCACCCTCATTAAGAAATGTTTTGAGCCAGCTAATGAACTTTTTGCTTCTTGCACCAGATAAAATTTACAATGGAAAATGAGGAAGCAGAGATGGTGTATGTCACCAAATTATAGAGCTGTGTGAATGGCTCTAATAAAAACCATTTTCCCCCTGCTCAGAAATGATGGATTTTATTCTGCTGAGCTTGAATAATGGCATTCACTGTAATGCACTCTTTAGCCCTCTAAGTGGCTAGTAAAAATTAATCTTCAACAGCAATGAGCAGTACTGGGGTGATTCTTCTGCTCTAAGATTGAACTACTCAGACTTGAAGTCCTTATAAAAGGGAACAGAATATGCTACATCCTGTTTTCCAGGTGTTTCAGGAGCACTCAGCATGAAGGCATGGAAATTTAGTCATCAAAAAATATGAAGGCATGCTGTGAAAAACCAGGGGGACTCTTCATTCATAGCATTCATTTACAAAGGGATTTTTTTAGGGGTTATTATTATTATTTTGTTTTATTTTAATAAGAGAATAAATTGAATATGAACCAAACACACTCAGGCATTTCCTTACCACTGTTGTTAATATAGTCTAACATTTGGGGACCTTTCCTATCTACTCCTAAAGAAGTTGAAGGTGACCTCATTTTCTTGGACCTGTACTGTAGGGATAATTTAGCAGTGCTTACATCTTCTCAACATGTGGAGCTTAAAACATCTCTGCTCCTGTTCTAGACACCTTTCTTGAGGTTAGATGGGGTAAATATGACCTCATGCACATAGGAGAGGACAAAGCATGGTTTTGAGTGGCAACCTCCCATGGTACACTAAAAGAACAGTGACTAGACACTACATAGTGAATACCAAGGAAAACTGAGTTCATTGTGGAACTAGTAAGATAAGACAATTATTGGCATGAGTTTTTTACTGTTAAGATCAGGGCTGTCTTACAGAATGCTCACACATCAGAAAGAAAAAGGGACCAGCTATGTGAGTTTTTCTTTCATTTAGAGCTCTAGCCCCAGTGAGTGATGTCCAGGTTCATAACCTGGTTGCACAATGGTTGTTTGCACAGAGAGTTCCTAGCTCACCTTACACTGCTGAATCTCAATGAGTAAATCTTAGCTGATCAGTGTGGGAAGGCAGAAAGGAAGAGAGTAAGTAAGGAAAGGGAAGAAAAGGGCTGCAGTGGAGTTATATTACTGATAAGATAGGTTTTTAATAGCTGCCTGTAGAGGAGCGTACAGGAGACAAGGAGTTATTAGCTGAGTAAGTCTTTCAGTGAAGGTGTGTGTGAGAGAGAAAGGATTCAGCTAGGAATTATCATGACTGTTTTCAGCTGGCTTATTTTTTTCAGTTCCCTTCTGCTTAAATAACAATATCCTTTACAATGTCAAGCTGGAAGAAAGGAGAGACAGTGATTTCTTATTGATGCAATGGCTTTTAAGAACAAAGAAAATGAACCAGATCTAAAGTGCATAGAATGAGATGCACACTGCCAAAATAGCTTGCTTCTGTTGCTATATTGTCACTACTGGGGAGTTAGCTGTGCTCTGTATCTTCCAAATGAAGATAAATACCAATTGACCAGTCTGATATCTCATTAGTAATATTTGACTCAGAAGTTCTAGTTAATTCTATTTCCAACAATCTTTTTTTTTTTCCCAGTTCCACAAAACCTTTCTCTTTCTCACTTCTTTTGGCAAAACAAGAAGGAAGGGGGAGAAAGTCTGTATGAATTGCCTCAATTTTGCTAAAAAAGGCTGTCTCTTCTGCAGTCACTGATATGGTTATTGTGAAATGTTCTGTAGTTATAATGGACTTGTTCCAGAAGTTTCACTCAGCTGGTCCAATCCCTAATCCCTGCTCTAAATTGTTTCTTTTGGTGCCACATCACAAAATTAATCTTTCCATTTGCTTTGCACTGAATCTTTTAGCAGTGTGTGAATCCATATAAAGAGCCATGAGGCAAAGCTTTTGATAAAAGTTAGCTGGAACTAAACCAGCCTGCATATCTTAGTTGGGAAAAAGAAAATAAAAGTTTCAGCAATGACAGGTTTGGCTGCAACTTTCAGTTGTTCTCCTTCACACAGTCCATTTAATAGTTTCCTTTGATTTTAATGTGTTTTCTGTGTAATCAGCTGGTTCTGAGAGATGTCCAAACCCTGGTCATTCACTGATCACTGATCATTACATGTGGTACTTAGGGACATGGTTTAGTGGCATGGGGGTGACAGGTTGATGATTGGACTTGAGGACCTTAGAGGTCTCTTCCAACCCTAATGATTCTGTGATTCTGGGCACTTGTTTGTGCCAGTGATTTGAAATAATATCATGGTAGTAATGCCTCACATGCAGAAAGGCAATGCCAGTAGTGAGATTTCTATTGAGGATTTAAGGGTGGGGTTAAATGATATGTTCTGTCAGCCAGTGTTCATAAAACTACTCTGGATACAGGACTGGTCTTTGGGAAAAGGCTTATACTACAAGTAAAGAACATCTTCCTGACCAGATTGTCTCAGCTGTTGTTTTGTATGAACTAGTCTTGTCTTAGCTAGCTTGGTTTTAAATAAAGCAAAAAAAATAAAAAAAGGAAACTAATTTGTAGTTATATTTGAAGTGGGAATCATCTTGTCTAACTTTCAAGATGTGATTCACTCCAGAGCATGACACCTCAACTCAGTTGCCCATTTTGTTTCCATATGTCACTGAGATGTTCAAACTACTACTCCAGTCAACACAGGACATTTAGCACCAGTAGAACTTCACAGCTTCTCCCAAGGCCAAAACCTCTCCTTACTCTCATGCTTAGGTCTGCCCCTGATCTTTCTTTTCCTCCCTAAGAATTATAGATGGAAAACATAGTTGGCTCTAGATACAGAGCATGTCAAAGCTTTTGAAACACTGAATTCTGATTGCCCCTGGCAAAATGCAAGTGCAAGATTATTGCAATCAAGATATTTCTTTTTTTCTTCTCAGCTAGCCCAGTCCAAGAAGATTTCATGTAACTCCCTGTGGAGGAGAAGACAGTGTCATGTGCAGAATGAACTATTTGTTGAAAATATTACCAAAAAAAATATATTGAAATTGGAAAAATTGAGTGTCCCTGTGACAAAACCAAGGCAAATGATATTTTATAGTCTGCAGAATCCTAACCACAGTGTCAACACTTCCCTGCTTGCAATTGAACCATGCTGAGGGAAATCATATAGACATGGAGTGAATTCACACTTAAACTAACACTCTTGGCTACCTGCAGGCAGTTATCTTCGTGGTTGGGTTATTACAAGGCTGTGCCCCAGCATGTCAGTTTATAAGCCTCTCACTACACCAAAAGAAGCTGGAAACTAATCAGAAGATGCAATTTTTGTCCTGTGACAGAATAACTGAGGATGTCTCTTATCATCATTGCAGTCAGATGGGTGCACATGTTCTAACACCAAGAAAATAGTTAATAGCTACTTTATGTATAACAACTGAGTTAAGCTCATTGGCTGCATCTCTTCATTTCTTCAGCAGCAGTCCCAGGGTGGATCTGACCTTTCCTTCTCTTCTTCCTTTTCTCCTCCAGTCTGTCTTTATGAACCTGCAGAAGCTCATTGGTTGATTGATTGAGTTGTTTTCCTACCTGCCTCACTATATAGGCACCAAATTTGGTTCTAGTAGCATAAGTAAGCAGAAATCCTGAGACAACCTGAACCAATTTTTCTTCTGGGGCTGCTTTTGGAAGTTTCTGGAAAAGAAATCTGTTCTTAAGAGCATGACTTGGAGGAGTTGGGGGGGGAGAGAGTATTTATGAAAACATATCTGAGGTATTTCTAACCACTTGACATTATAACACTGTTGGGTTTTACTTCTAGAATGTTCTCTATAATTAAGGCAATAATACATTTGAATATCCTTACATTTTCCTACTCAGTTACAGAAGATAGGACCCCTAGATCTTATGGTGAAACTTGTAACCTGAATAAACACACAGAGAAACACAGTATATTAGGAGTTGGAAGGGACCTGGAAAGACCATCTAGTCCAACCCCCCTGCCAGATCAGGATTCCCTAGATTAGGTCACACAGAAAGGTATCCAGACAATACTGAAACACTGAGATTGAGAAGACTTAAAGTAACTTTGAGAAGGACTTTATATGAATGTCTTGATTCCTGCCAAAGCTTGTTTGCTCCAATTTAGTATTAAGCATCCTTCATTAGGAGAAATCTTAAGCCACTGGGGGAAATTCCAGCCCCATAGATGCTCTGTATGGAAAAGAAGATCAATTCTTAGATCCTTTTTAGCTCTTTCCCTTATGGATGCTAAAGCACCTGCAAGGGATTGTCTGGAAAATGTTATATTATATTATTTTCTACTTAGAGATGAATTTAAGTAGTTAAAGCCTTGTCTGTTGAGCTGAAATTGAACTCCTTGGGGCATACATCTGATGCCAGCAGGAATGATTAATTTAGAACTTGAAGCCTGTACTTCCTCCCCAGAGAATGAGGGAGAAATCTAAAAGTGTTTAAAAAATTATCCTTCACATTTGCATCTAGAGGAAAATACAGCAGTTCCAATTTATTTGATTTGTTCATTAATTGCTCAGCTAATGCTTGGGAAAAAAAAAAAAAACCAACAAACCACAACAGGGACAAAATGTAACCATGAGACTCAACAGGCAGTACTGTGAAATATTTTGAGCTAGCAGGAGAGGGGATGTAACACAGAGAATGGATTGCATAGTAATACAAAAATAAACAAGAAAGAAAAATCAATTCATATTTAGGACTGTAATCTTTAGCAGTATTACCCTGTAGTATATAGGAAGGAACATGAGGAAGTGTGCATGGGTGGAGATGGGCTGGATAAGGAATGTTATGAATGTGTCTTCTGGGTCATAAAATGTATTTGGTCCATCAGCAATTTATAGCCAACACATTTTGACCTGTTTTTTCATAGTCTTGCTGCTCAGATCCAAGTGTGAGTTCAAAGGTGTGACAACACTATCCAGATATATAGGGTGGACTTCCTAGTTGGAAATCATCAGACAATGTGTCCTATTTAAAACACCATTTCCAAAGTTTTCTTCCAGGAACCCCACATCTAAGTTTTCAAGCCCTGCTCTCTCTTACTTGCCTTTTTTTTCTGCTATAGCATTTCTATTTTGTTTGCAACTGCAATATAAACTTAATAGCCTAATTTAGGAGCACAACTAGATGTTCAAAGACCTTTTGCATAAAGGCTGTGTCACAGAAGTTTGCCAGTTTTTACCTAAATGAAAATAACAAGAGAAACCTTTTCTAGGAAACCTTTTTGTTACTGTTGGAGATAGTTTATGTTGTCAGAACCCATTGGCACCCCTGGCTCTACTGATTTACATGAACTAGGATCCAGCTACCTCTGTATTACTAGGCAGGGATGTCTACACCTCTGAAAAACATAGAAACTAGGAGATAGATAGAAAAATCCTCAGCCAGAAAGCATCAACACACTGGGAGGTGAGTCAACCTTGTGACTTGTCATATTGCATTTGCCATATGCAATGAGCTGACTGTGTCCCAGCTTCCTAGGCACTGGGCATGGCATCTGGGTTTATACCTGACCAGGTTGCAGCAGGTCTCTGTATTTCCATATCTTTAAGGATTTGGCTTTACCCCTGTTAGATTCCATCTATGTTCAGTCTGTATCTGGGGCTAAATTACAGCAGTTGCCTGTCTCCAGTAGAGGAGAGGAATCTGGAACAGGAGAGAAGATCCATGAGTTGAAATGAAAATGGATTTAATGAACTAGCAAACCTAATATCAATGCCAATATAAAGTATAAAAAGTAATACTCAGTCAGGCAAATGTATGGTAGGCACAAAAAATAAAAGGGCAGTCTGTAGGAGCAGGAAGGAAGAGGAGGAGCAGGAGAAGCCTAAGAAAAGCAGGAACCCAAGCAGAAGCCTCCCCTCTTCTCAGCAAATATCCCTCTTTATAGTGAGCATGATGTTTATGGTCTGGGATACACTTGTTAATCTGAGTCAGCTCCCCCGGTTGACTTGAAACTGTTAATGGCCTGCAGAGCATGGCAGGTGTTTTTTTTTTCCATAGGCTCTACAAAGGGTTTAGATAATTAGCTTTACACAGATACTTAATTTTTTGGTGACCCAATGTAGATGAACTGAATCCCATTCAAAATGAAGCTCAGATTTTAAAAGTATAAATTATGTTTCCTACAGGTAGTAAAAGGAAGGAGATAAAGAAGCAAATTAAGCATACTCCATAATGTTCTCTCTTGTCCAGCTGGAATTCATGTCATGATATGTTTCTATCATAAAAACACAGATCCCTAAAACATAACAACACAATAAATGTACATTTGGCTTGAAATAGTGCATCCATTCTATCAGGCTTTACATGCCTGTGACACCATCAGCAGCAGGTGTGCTTGGCACCCAGACAAAGGAGCTCATCATTATTTATAGGTGACAGGAACTGTGTAACATAGATTAAATTCAGCACCTCAGCAGAAGAAGTGTGAATATTTTTTTATTATCTTTCATTAAAAAGGAATTCAATCTTCATTCATGAATTATAGCTTGTCATGGTGCTCCTAATGCATCTTAACTTGTGCTCAGTGAGCCACTTGAAAAGATCTCTAAAAGCTTGGGATTAGGTCAGTGGAGCCTCCAGTTTTCAATGGCAATCTGGTGCTGTTTTCCTAGCTTCCACCAGGGTTTCAGGCAGTGATGCTGCCTTTCTTTTTCTCTTTCTTTCTTTTCCTTCTTCCTTTCCTTTTGGAGGGTGGAGGAGGGGAATCTGCCATAATAAACTAGAAAAATCCATTCTGTCAAATTGCATGCCCTGCTGCTTCATCACCATTATTATACTGAGGTTTTACATTAAAGTACCCTGGATTTTAAATTGAAAGTCAAATATAATTTGCCACTAGAAGCATGAAGTGAGTGACTAGAAAAGCTGATAGCTAGGCACAGCATGACAAATTGGTATCTATCTAATAATGAGCCTTACAAGGTCATGGATCACTACAAACCTCTCAGTTTTATGTAAGTAGAACTGGACTACATTGTATCAATTGTTGTTTTGGGGGAAAGGGCAATATCTTTTAGATTGGCCCATACATTTTCAGAGCTAAAGCTAGACAGGTACAATAAGTCCCTTTTTGGTAGAAAAAAAAAACAGGGAAAGAGACAGAGAAAGGGAGGGGAAGAAATTCTGTAGTTCTATACACCCACCTTCAGGATAAATTGTGGACATCCAGTGTGTAGTTTTAAGCTCCAGAGAGATTAAAAAACCCCACAGACTAATCAATTAGTTTTAAAAAGAGCAAATGGTCATTTAATGGGATTTTTAGGGTAAATCATAAAATTGATTTTGTATCTATAGCTGTATCAAGAAGAAGAGGAGAGCAACAACCATATTCCTGCACCAGAAGGCATGTTATTAATAGGAGACTATTCCAACATCTGAAACATTCAAATCACTTCTCAGCAAGTATTAATCAATAGGGTCCTAGTGGCATTGAGAGAGATATGACTATTTATACCATGAGGTAGATGAGCTGATAACATCATCCCTTAATGACACATCCACAGAGTTTGTGCAGCTGGCAAATGTTGTCATTTGAGACTTACCACTCAGCTGAGATCATTTACTAGGAGTTGCTCTTCTGAGACACAGAGACCTTTATCAGTTTGTCTTATGACATTATTTTTATGTGCCTTTATGAGACACTCTGTGGGATTCATGGACTGTAACTTTGGCATCTACAACCTAGTTCATTGTTCTAAGTTCCTTTGCATTGCTGTAGTGGAATAGATGGAGATCATCTTTTGGAGATGCTGAACTCTAGACAGATTGTTTTATTGCAAAATAGGCCTCTGGGACAGATCAGATTGTCTGCTAGAAGCTAAAAGGGTAGACTGGAAATTTGGGCTTCATCACCTTTAGATGTCTGAGGCTGGATAAGTCTGTTCCCAGAATATCTGCTTTTCTTCTTATCTGTCTCCCCTAAGAGGAGAATTGAAAAACAATGAGAAGTGGAAATTCATTGTAGAAAGAGACATATGTCAAGGGCAATGTCTGGAAGGTGTGTGGTGGGGGCAGAAGTGTGACACTGGGGAGAAATATGTTTTAGGATACTGTGGAGCTGATGGGTAGCTGGAGGGCTCTGCCAGGTGACTACTGCCCCGAAGTGAAGGATGATATTCAGCAGAACTAACCAAAAACCACCCATGTGCCTTATTTGGCCAGAGCAGTGAGCAGACTACATTTTTTTACAGAGGTCTTTTAATTTCCCTGAGAGATCAGTTGTTATTTGCTGCTCCTCTGTCACCTTAGAAATAAAATAGTAGTAGCATTGCTAAAGTAACAGACAGTGAAGATGCCTCCCTGTAAAGATGCTGCCTGGTGAAAATCAAAATGTAGAAGTTGTGATCATGTTAACAGTTCTATCTATGGAGTCTGCCTTTATAAAGTATCTTGTTTAATCTATTTCCATATTGGAGGCTTCTTGTTTAATCTCTGCTGTGTGAGGTAAAAGGGAGGCAACTGCAAGAGCAGTGGCCACAACCAACCTGCAGCATATGCAACGGTTAGGATTTTATTTCCTGTACAATGAACCTTTTTAAATGCTGGGAGTCTGTTAGGTGGGAATGGCTGATGTTTTTCTGTAACTCACAAAAAGGATACATTGTGCTTTGCCTCTTGATTTTTCTAGTTTGGCTGTTTTTCTTTAACCCACCATTAAAAACACAGCATGACACATAATATGTAAGAGAAATAAGTCAAGCTTTGGCACAATTATTTAAGGTAAAGTTCACTGAACTGAATAGAAAAGACTGTTGCTAATTAGTGCTGAAACAGATCCCTAACCTAGAACTGGGTCCCAAGAATAACATACTGCTGAATGAGTTTTCTTTTTGGGGGGGGACAAGGAGTCAAAGCAGAGTCAGTGTGTGGAAAGCCTGTCCCTCACAGGCACAGCATGGTCTCCAGAGCATAAGTGATCCATAAGCAGCATGATTTATAAGAATAAATCTTATCAGACAAATTTGATTGCTGCTTCTGATAGCATTAGCAAATAAACAAATGAAAGGCAAATGGCAGACCTAATACAGTTTGACTTCAGCAGAGCATTGGATATAGCATGCATGAAATCTCATCCAATGAATTCAAATTGACAAATATGTGGACTGTCACATGGATTGAAGATTAACTCAAAGGCCATAAACAAAGAATATTGATGGATCAAACTGAAGGGAGATAGATAGACATTTACTGCAATGCTGATAGTAAATCAAGACCTGGTTAATGTCTTCTTTCCTAGTTTAGGAAGGAGAATGAGTCAGCCCATTAACCAAATTTACCCATGACATAAACTGGGAGGAGCTTTGAATGCCCTTATGGGGAAAGAATAAGGCAGGGTGTCAGAGATTGATGTGATAAAGTGAAAAATAAAGGATAAAAGTGCAAGGCACTGCTGCTGGTGTAATTTGAAACAAATATTGAATGAGTATTTAACAATCTGGAAAAGATGAGAGAATAAAATATAATTGTGGCAGATAATGGGCACAACTTGAAAGGGCAACAAAAAGGACAAGTGAAGTTATAGGTGCATGTGTATTATTGCCTCATGGAATAAGGTGATACAGTAATATCTCAGAAGAGTAATCTGATCTGAGCACAGAAACAGACCTGTTCTATGCAGCTCTGGCACTCAAAGCATATAATTGGGTTCTTGGAATGATTAATGAAAGGAACTATAGGAAACTGAAGTGATGGCCAAATGGTCAGATGCAGTGAAGGAGGATTAAAAAGGATAAACTATAATGGGCTAGATTAAAACCACTGAATTTGTACATCTATTGAAATACCTCTCTGCCATGAATTTAGTAATCAATATGAAGAAGCTTAGGCTACTTGATAATAAGCTCTCCATGTATGCTTAACTAGGAAATAGTAGGGGACCTGGCAAAGTCCAAACATCAAAGGAGTACAAATCTCAACAATAGAGAAGAGTTTTGTGTGATGCAGAAAATTGTAAAAAACAATGTAAAAAACATTGTAAAAAACAATGAGAAGTTGTTGAGAAAAATCTATTAAGATGACTACAAGCAACATGAATTTGCCCTATTAGAAGAGTATTGTGAGGGAGCAATACTACATCCATAGATAAACATTTTGCCTTTCACCTTCCTGGCAGCATACTATACTTGTAATGCATTTTGCTTCTTTAAGTGGGAAGTGTGGTAGAGAGATAAAATATTTGGGGCCATACCATCTCCCATATGCAGAGCCTTTCCCACTACAGATGGCACACCAACTGCCAAGTCCTAGAAATACTTACTGAATTATTACCTTCCAAACATGAAGCAGACTAAAGCAGCAGAGTATGTAATAGATTCTCCTGCAAATGCTTCCCAAATTAAGACTAGGTGCCTGTTTTTATACACAAAACCCAGATGGTACATACAAACCTACTGTGAACTACATGGCTGGTGTGATGTTGAAACCTTAGGAGCATTTATGCTGGTATAACAAATGGCCTTTAGTGACAAATGGAAGACTGAAGAAATGAGAGAGATGCAAAGTTTTACAGCTTGCATGAAAGATGTTTGGCTGGATAGAATTTGGCTAGCACCCTGTATGGCCATTTCTATATTAAAATGAGGTGCAGAAGAAGTTTTGCCAAGTAAGAATGTTTAAGATGGAAGGATAGGATCTAATGTCTAAGCTTGGGGAAGTCTTAACTTGCAGTGAGAAGCCAACACCCAACCCACCCAAAGAGACCAAAGCCTCTGTTGACTAAGTAGAGGAAAAAAGAGTTCAAGCAAAGGAATGATTTTCAGTCTGACATTTAAAGAAAATGAAGGCTTTGTGTTTGCACTAGTTTGTCAGGATCTCTTCAATATCTGTTACATCTATTAGCTAGCCTCAAACAAGGGGTGAGAAGGTCTGCTGCTAAATAAGGAGGAGCCAAGCAGATCCATGGTTTCACCACAAGTACCACCAGCTCTTTTCATAACAGGGGATAGAGCAGAGGAGGAAATTCCTGCAGTATGAAAGAAATTCCTGCATCAAGGAGGAAGAAAGGCTGCATTAAGGATGTCCTTGTAGTTTTTCCCCCACAAGGAATACAGGAAAACAATATTAATGGGATCAGATTTCAGTTGGTTACCAGCAAACCTTAGGCAGAGGTGCTCATGCAGATTCTTGTAGCTCTTCATGTGCAAACTCCAAGTGAAGCTCTTCCCATGGCATTCAAAACTTGTTTCTCAGCCTCTCTTTTGCATTTCTTTTTCTTTCATTTCCCTTCTCCCAGCTGTTCTCATGGACATTCTGATCCCTATTAGTGGGTGAAATCAGGTTGCATCCATAATGCAATTAACTAGAAAAGCCAGTTAGGGGTAAGGCTGTGATTGAAAGACAACACAACAGTCAGGAGGCTGGGTTGGGTAGTTCCCTTCTAGCCTTTGAAGAAAGCCATGAAGACAGAAAGGTGTTATCTGAGCTATGGTAGAATTCAATGAAGAATAAGCATTAACCACTACCTCCCTGGTCTGTCTCTCATATTAGATGTGGGAATGCATCAGAGTTAGGAGAGCCTTTAGGAGAGTGAGTGGTGAAATAGTAGCACTTGCTCTTTGGGAGAAACCTGCTAAAAATAAAGATGAGCATATTGCTTATATTCTATCAATAAAACATCACAACCAGATGATCCAATTAGTGGGTTTTCCCCCACTCATTTAGGCCTATTGTCAAAAGAAGGATGGCTGGAGAAAACAGGACTAGATTTGTCCCCTGAGTCAAGATTTCCTGACTTCCACATATTCAGACATGTGACAGCATATTATTGACTTGTACTTCTGCAACAGGTCCAGCTAAGTGGAAAAGGTAAGCCATATGTGATATACATTTAGTTCACACTTTCCAATCCTTTTTTTTTTTTTTCAACTTAAATAACTTCAGCTTCTCTGAACACATTTAAGCCATGTGTCATCATGTCTGATGTTACTGAAACACTATCTGCTTACCTAACTGCTGAAGGTTTTGGGTTCATTGAGCATAAAGGTCATATCTACATGCAGTGACTTCCAGTGGAGGTACAGCAATGGGAAAAAATGGTCTTAATGAATTTTGTGGCCAGGATTTCTCTGAAGAAAAGACTCAGCATATCTGAAAGTCATTATTTTAATGGTATTGCAGACAGCTGTTGTTAAACATGGGGCAAAGTTTTAGAGTAATGATGATATTAGAACATTATAATTCAACTTTTCTCAGCTTAAATTGCCATCATTGAAATATAAGTGTTTACCTTCCTCCCATCTAGTCAAGTATCCTGCACAGAGAGTGCAGAACAGGAAGAGAAGCTCTGCTACTCCAGACACCTAGAGTTAGTAGTTTTTCTTCTTTAAAAGTCTCACCTAGGAATAAGGCAGTGAACAGTTCTGTGAGTATTCCTGGTGATAGTGTTTTGTAGCATTCTGCACCCTGCTGCCCAAGGCAGCATCTGGCTTTGTCTATGTGTAAAACTTCCCACTGGCTGTAGCTGAGATTGAAATTGATTGGTGGAGTGAGGGAAAACTTGGAAAACTGGGATCACTAAGTGGATTTCTGGTACCTATTCCAATAGGAATTTAAAATGGAGGCTACAGGGAGTGATGCAGCATATGTGTTGAACTTTTAAGACTCATGGTTTGAAAATGAGTTCAAAAATCTTGTAGATTTGATGCCTGGGGCCATGGTTTAGTGGTGAGCATGGTAGTGTTGGGTGGATGGTTGGACTTGATGATCTCAGAAGGCTTTTCCAACCATTATGATTCTATGAGCCATCTATCAGTTGGCACAGTGACTCTTTGGCTTGCAGACTGCATTGTGTGAGACCTGACTACCCAGCTCACACCAGGGGCATGTCCAGCATTAAGGTCCAGACATATCTATCCCCACCTAGAGGCTCAGACTACATCTCTTCTCCTGACAAGTGACCTAATCAGGGGAGAAAACATTTCAAGATAGGTTCCACTGAAGGAAGTCTGAACTACTAAACATTTAGAAACTTTGAAGAGTCTGTGGTTTTCAGAAGTCTATAGGAGAGCAGAGCTCCTCTCTGGGAGGAGCAGAAGGGTGAAATCACAGCTGGTCATGTAATCCCTTTTGATAGGACTGGCTAGAATTGAATCTGTCTTTTTGTCACTGATTTAGGTGTGATGTTGAAGGATTATCTGGAACAGCAACTAAAGTCATAGCCACCACAATGAAAAAAAGGCTCAGAAGAAGCAATGTATTACTTGGAAAATGAAAGAATGGGAGATTTGGAGTTTTACAGGAAAGCTTTCAGGTTTGGTTTATCTGAACTTATGGGCTCAAAATGGGTTAGCTTTCTTTTTTTTTTTTTCTTTAGCTCAGCTTCTGTAGCTTTATGGAAAAAATTATTTGTCTCAGCACAGCTCTACAAGAGTAAACTGAAATGTTGCTTGTTCATGCATCCTGATTAAGGGTCTCACTGTCAGTTCTGTTTCTCTCTGCTGAGGCTTGAAGTGTTGATACTAAGCACTTGCTATATCATCATGGTACTGTTTGCCTGAAATTGAGCTTGGAAAATGTGGAAAAAACTGACAGACATGCTGGCAAGTCCTGAATTGCTTTTCAATCCAGCCATGGTCACTGCCAAAGGGAGTAGTCCTTGGGGGGAGATACAATTAGCAGCAAAATATCCTGGCTTGTCATAAACATAGGAAAAAGGGCTGTAAGTCCACAACAATGTGGGACACATGTTAAACCTGCTATAAGGACATGTTAAACACACACTGAATATTGGGCCCACTTTTCCTGTTTGCAGGATAATTTGGGAATGGCTCTTCATTCATTTACCTACAAACTTCCACCTCCTTATGAGTGAAGATATCTGCTGTTTGCTACAGCTGCTTTCCCACTCCATTTGTGGACATTTAGAGCTTCAGGCAAATAGTGAGGGAAACTGCCATGAAACTGGGATGGCCAATCACACTCTGTGAATAACAAATAATCTATGTTGAGTAGCCAAAGACATAATGGAAAGTTTACAAGAGGCAAAAGAATATATTTGTACAAAGTGCTTCAATGATTTGAAAGTAATGAACATATTAGTGAGGATCATAATATTTTTACTAATAATCTGCCAGCAAAAAGAAAAAAGAAATAAAGAGTCTAATTTATCAGCTAAAATGCTTCTGAAGAATAGCTTGCCCAGGTCTAGCACAAAATGATGTACTGAATTCAATTCCATGCTGTATCCTTCCTTTAAAAGAAAATAGTTTGCAGCTAGCAAAATATCCCTAGATAATCACAGTGGTCAGAAGCCATGACCTTGTTGTGTTACATGCCTAGTTACAGTTTGCTTCTGCTGCAGGTTGTCAGGGCTTCAAGTACCTGCTCTACTTGAAATACAAAAAAAAGCCCCAAAACCCTCTATACTTGACACTGAAAAACCCAATCTTCTCTTTTCCTCCTCATTTAGGCACATTGTTTTCTTAACATACAAAATGTTCCTAGCCCATTCATTGATTCATGCACCTCCTACAGTGCTGAACTCTTTAATGATACCTAACTGTGTCTCTTGCCACATTATTTGACCAAACTTTTCTCATTGCCTGTATATTTGTTCCTAGTTGTAGAATTTGTCAGAGTTCCAGTACAGAAATACTGAATATAAGTATATGAAAATGCTTAAGTTACTCTGGGAGAATGCACTGTGGTCATTTCTCTTCTCCAGTCCTTCCAAATCTCCTCAGGGTTGGTAACTCTCTTATTTTTATTGAATGGACTTTTCTTTCCTGCTCTTCCATTTCATTTGAGCAAATTTGGTAGCCATGGGCAGTTTATTTTACTTTTACCATCTGCTTTCCATTTTTATTAAATAGTTATGGTTTATTGTTAATTGAAATTGCAAATTGGCCATATTATGTTTATGCTATAATAATAGCATCTGGATTTAAAACTGTAGGAAAGATTGCTTCCCAACTGTTCTCACTATGGATGGGCCTAGAGCCTTAAAATGACACCTGTCTTATGGGGGATATCCTGCCCTTTTTGCTTGAAAAACAAAAGCTCTCCCTTTCTGTTTGAGAAGAGAAATGTTAAGTTTCCAGGACAGCAGCCTCAAGCATTTTGAAATATGAAAAGCCTCTTGCAGGAAGATGGGCTCTTGCAGGCTCTGATCCCCAAACTGCTCCTTATTTCAGGAAGGGAAAAAAAAAAAAAGCAAGAAACAGACTCTGAATTGCAAATATTTTCAAGCAAGCTTGAGAGAGGTTTTATTCTGCACCCTTTGCCAGTCCAGCATACTATTTCTAGAGACATTAGAGTACGTCTTGTGGGGCTATTGAGCACTGGAAACTTCCCCAATGTATCACAATTACAGGAACACCTGTTCTAAGTAACATTTTGCTGAGCCACCAGGAGAATTCAGTGCTCAATAGCCCTCAAAATTTCTCATTTCTTTCCTGTGGTGAGGTGCTTTAGCAACTTCTCTCTGGACCATAATAGAAAACTCTTAAGGTCAATGGTTCAATATCTCTTAAAGGACACTTCACCTTCTCTCCCCTCTTCTCCCCTCCTCATTTCTTACTAGCACACAATTGTGATTCTTTGCTTACCAGTATCTGTTTCTTCACCTCTTTATTCTTCTTGTGCAGAGCTGAGGAAGAAAGGGAAGAAGGACTAGTTAGTGGTATAGTCTACCTCACAGTACACAGGTGCTATAAGGAAGGAAGAAGAATATCTGGGAGAGAACAAATGTATGAAGATAAAAGTGGGAAAAAAGTAGTAAAGGAAAATAGGAGCTCAGTCCTGACAAACTTAGAGAAGCTGAGATTCTTAATGGAGCTGGTAAACACATGGATTCTTCTGCAAATTAATGGCCAAGATGAAACTCTAGATTCTCTATATATTCTGTGGTGTTCCACGTCTCTTTTAGGGCTCAAAATAAAGGGCCAGGCTTTTACAGAGCAGGATGTTAAATTGCTGAGTGATAGTGAAGATTTGACTCTCTCATATGTTGCAAATTCAACTCCTGCACTGAAATACTCTGCCTCTTGCCCCCAGCATTAAATTAAGGGTTGAACTTGTCCTTTTTTTTTTTTTGGTATGGGGTAAAAAGAGAAAGCTGGTAACAAATGCATTAATCAAAGGCACTAGGAAAAAAGTCACCATAAAACTATAAAGATGATATGACTCACAGAATCATTAATGTTGGAAAAGACCTTTAAGATCATTAAGTCCAACCATATGGGATGAAGGAGACTTGTCTTTATTCTCATGTTTTTCATGGACAACATGTTTTTCTTTAAACTCCCATCCTTTGTCTTCAGCTTGGCTGTGCTGCAAGATTTGGGGATAAAACCTGACTTTTTCTGTGTGTTTTTACACAAGCACACATAAATCTTACTTGGTCTCATGATGCACTTTTGCAGTTAGTATCTTATATTACTAGAGAAAAACGAACCAAACATTGAAAGATGCATTAAAAGCAAAACCAAGCACCTGTGGAGGGCACAAGCACCTACTTCTTCTCCAGTGCATGACAAAATCACCCATTCTGCCAGCTGTAACTCTAAACATAAAGTAAATGGGCCTCAAATTGAAAATAGGTGAGGTAAAAATGCATTTTCTCTAACAGATATCATCCTTTTTAATTTTCCCAGGTGAGCTGTGGACAGGTCTGGATTCTAGTTAAAGTATTCAGTGTTTCTAATTGTGTGAGGAATTTTTTGTGTGTGTGAGACCCTTTGAACCTACTAGGGTGTGAAGGGCTGGATAAATCACCTTGCCTTGTTCTTTTTAAGGAGAAGGAAGCATATCAGGTGAGAATATTGATGTGTAAATATCTACTAAGTTGATGTTCAAAAAGAAAAGAGAGACTTTCATTGACATTCCTGTCCATAAAAGCTCAAGGGTGAGGATTAGGAAGATATGTCCCTCTTAGACTGCAGCAGAGAGAAAGCCAAGAAGTGTGAAGCCTTAATACAGAATCACAGAATGTTAGGGGTTGGAAGGGACCTCTGGAGGTCATCTAGACCAACCCAGCTGTCAGAGCAGGTTCACCTAGAGCAGGTTGCAGAGGATGGCATCCAGGTGGGTTTGGAATGTCTCCAGAGATGGAGACTCCAGCACCTCTCTGGGCAGCCTGGGCCAGGGCTCCACCACCCTCCAAGGAAAGAAGTTCCCTCTTATGTTTAGATGGAACTTGCTGTGTTCATGTTTGTGCCCATATGTTGTTCTAATAACAATGATAGCCAAACCACAGCTGTAAAGAGCATGATATGAAAAGATGTGTCCTCTAAGTTTCTGTGAAAAGCTACTAGACATTTGCTTTGATTTTATAAAGTAACTTGTCATTCATAATGTTAAAGAAAAGGTTTCCCTTTGTGGCTATGAGGGAAACAATAGATATTACTAAGTTACTGTGCTTTTTTTCAGTGCTTCAGTTATGCAGTATGCTACTTGAGTCATCTTCAGTTACAAAACTGTAGCCATTTAAGTGTAGCATGTTTAAGACTGCTAGCTCCTGGAAGCCACTGATCTGTGCAATTGCTGTCACACTGGAGAAGGCAATCTTTGACTTGACATCAGTTTCTTGTCCTTCCACATTGTGTATGACATACTGTCTTTCCCTTTGCATTATACTTGCAGGCTCATGGCATTTCCAAGAAATAGAAAATATCCCATTGGGTTGTCAGTCATTGACCAGTCTTGGAAGGCTTGAATTCTGCTCAGAGAATCATAACAGTCACCATTTCAGGCATACTGGCTTTTCAAGCACTTCAGCATAAGTTTTACAGGGAGTTTTGGTTGACTTCTCAACATGGAGCAGTACAGGAATGCAATGAAAGTCCTGCAGGTGTAACTCCTTGCAGAAAGCAGTTGAGCTAGTAGTAAGGATCTCAGTTAGGCTTTTTCATTTCTAGGTTTGTTTTCTACCTCATATACACATTTTCTGTAATGACCTCATCTCCTGTCTTTCAGTATTTCTGGGAGAGATTAAAAATCCTATGATTCACACTGGAACAAACAACTCACAACTGAAGAATAAAGCAGTTAGCTGATGAGTGTTAGTCTACATGGGGATGAATAAGGGATGCACAACAAGGCAGCTTTTCATTCCTAGCCTCCATAACTTGGGAACCATAGTTTCCCATGTTACAAAACACCAAGATGATGATAAAAACTAAGATCTTTACAGAACTTATGTTGCATTCCTTGTTAGTTCCCAAACTCTCTTAGGCTTCTGCTAAAATCCCAGTCAAATTCATTAGTGTTCAGGTCTGCCCACAAACAACAGTGATGGGAAGTAATATGGTTATAATTCAACATGTCTGGGGTGGGGTAGGGAACACTTTTAATTTCCCTTTGCTGCTGGTGATGTATTTTTTGCAGCTTCACCTTTCTGTGCTACTGATCCCAGCAGTCCCAGGCTCTAAACAACAAACAGCTTGACTTGCAGAAACTTTCCACTCCCTCTGGGGAGCTCCACAAACTTCCAGCATATTTTAAGCTGTTGTTCGATTTTCTGAGGGGAGAGAACTGTCTCTAGGCACAAATTAGTGTTACCAGTGGAAGATGGAGTTCAGCTGTTTATATACTAATATGCAGCAATTATGATAAAACAAAACTCATTCTGAAATTCTGCTGTCACTATGGTAACCTACATTGAATGTATTCCATTAAAAATATAAAGAAGGCTCCCCAGCAGGAAATCATTATCTGTTATTGATTGATGAAGGTTCCAGGCTGTGAAAAGTGGTTAATATATTTTTTTTTGCAATGAAACAGGTTTGTTAAACCTTCCCTTTTATTGATGGTTATTGTCTGTTTAAATAGCATCTGATAGCTCCCATTAATTTTTACATCTAGCTTGAATCATTTGCTTGCTTCATTAGAAGGTCTCAGTTTTACAAAGGCTCTCTGAGAAATTCCTTTATTAACTTTCTTTTATCTGATTTCTAGTCTGGGACATTTCCAGAAGTATTTGACTGAAAGTTGACAGAGAGTTTACAACCCCAAATGCAGTTGGTGCACTTGTATCATGTTAATTTTAATAATCATAAATCCTCAAGGTTTTGGCTGTTTAATGAGGAACAAACAAGTTATATGCCACTGCTTTACTCACTAGCTGTTACAGCTTCCAAGTTATTTAAGGTAAATGTTGCAAATTACCCATGAAATAAAAACTTTTGAAATTCAGATAGCAACAATAATGTCAAAGCACAATGAGGTGTGTGTGGCTGGGAAGGAGAGAGAAAAAAATTGGTAGCACTTGGTAGGTACATTAACCAAACCCTTCCTGTGCCTAAAGAGACCTCCCTGCTCCTTGCAGCTCTCTGCAGAGATGCATGGAAGGAGCTGCTGGGTGGGAGGGAAGCAGGATGGTCATGCTGCAGGACCCCAGGCTGACTAGACCCAGGACTTGAGCTTGATCTTTTCCTAGCAAAACTGTTTCCTGTGTAGAGCTAGTTCAGCTGTCTCCACAGGGCTTTCTTCACTAGTTTGGAGCAACTGAGAAGGATTCACTTGGAGATCTGAAGCACTAAATGTGAGGTTTGTGTCTTAGCTGATGCTGCAGTCAATAAAAATTTAATCTGTTCAATCAATGGAGCCTAAAAAATGCTGCTGCTGTCAACCCAGGATGCAATCTAGCTGCTTGAATGTGGCCAGTTAGAGCTGCTTGAGAAGCTTTGGGTGTCTCTCTGTTGGGCTGCTGGTCTAGCAAAGCACCTCTCTCCTGCTTGTGTTCTGACACATCTGTCAAGTCTTTGAAGCTATCACAGGTACCCTAGACTATTTTAAAAGGAATTGGGTACCTGTATAAGGTTTGGCACTGACTGGAGCCCTGGATCTCTACTCAGCATAATGGGAGCTCAAAGATTTGAGTGACAGATGACACTCAGCCAAAACCATCTTCATTTCAAGTCAAATTCTACTTATGCTATATATTCCATAGATTCATGGGCATGCCACAAGACAAGGGATCTGAGCTGGGGCAATCCTGGATATCAATACAGGCTGGGGGATGAAGGGATTGAGAGCAGCTCTGCAGAGAGACACCTGGGGGTCCTGGTGGATGAAAAGCTGGAGATGATGTGGCAATATGCACTCACAGCCCAGAAGGCTAACCAAATCCTGGGCTCCATCAAAAGAAGTGTGGCCAGCAGGTTGAGGGAGGTGCTTCCACTCTGGTGAGAGGTCACCTGGAGTAGTTTCCAGCTCTGGAGACCACAGCCAAAGAAGGATATGAACTTGTTGGAGCAGATCCAGAGGAAGGCCACAAAAATGATCAGAGAAATGGAACCTCTGTCCTACAAAGAAAGAGTGAGAGAGTTGGAGTTGTTATTGCAACAGGACAGGGGGTAATGGTTTTATACTAAGAGAGGGTAGATTTAGACTAGACATAAGGAAGTATTTTTTTACAATGAGGGTGGTGAAACACTGTTACAGGTTTCCCAGGTTACAGGCAGATGTCTCATTTCTGGAAACATTCAAGGTCAGGTTGGACAGGGCTCTGAGCAACCTGATCTAGTTGAAGATGTCCCACTTCACTGCAGGGAACTTGGACTAGATGACCTTTGAAGGTCCCTTCCAACACAAAGCATTCTGTGATTCTATGATATCACCTATACTTTTGTAATTTCCTGATAGAAACAATATTCTGACTTTTTCTGTCTGCATTTAAACTGTAGTTTTCCTTCACCTGAAGTGCCTGCAGGAACACAGTTTGGTCAGGTACATCAGTG
Organism: Galbula dea; assembly: GCA_013399015.1. Lineage (NCBI taxonomy): Eukaryota > Metazoa > Chordata > Aves > Piciformes > Galbulidae > Galbula > Galbula dea. The sequence goes on along the minus strand of VWZX01005355.1, from coordinate 3,475,777 downwards.
TCAGAGCATGACACTAGTGATAACATGTTACTGCATTAGCTGATCCATCCTGTGGGAGAGATACCAAAGAAGATCAAAAGCAATACTGAAAGAGGGCCATAGAGAATTATTCTCTTTTTTTTTTTCCAAATCAAGACTGAAATCACTGGTAGGACTTTGTAAAAAGCACATAATGATATGACTTCTCCTGTAGAAAAAGGCTTAGGTCTCCAACATAACATCCACAACTATTCACTGGCAATGGAAAGGGTTTTTCTCTAAACTATGCCTACAGTGATTCTTACTTAGATTCACTTAGCTTTATCTGTATCATTTTGCTTTCTCAAAAAGGAGAGGAATAAAATGGAAAATAAGGATGATAGAATGTGGGGGGAAAAAAAACCAACAAAGAGGAGGGTATTTTTATTTTATTTTTTATTTTATTCACAGCCCAAACTGTCTATCTGCTTGTTTGGTTTTGTTGTATGAACTCCCTCTGAAGTGATGATAGGGATTACCAGGCTGTTATCCTGAATAAAAAGTGCTGTCGTTAATTCTCTTTTGCTGCAGCTCTGGGCCATTATTTCCAATAGCTGTAGCTGTCACTTTCAGTACTGTGACCCATCAGGAAATCTCTCAGGAAACTGAAAGAGTTTACACAATGGCCTGGCAAGAATATAATTTACAGGGCAGCAGAAAGTGCAACTGCCTACTAGTCTCAGATTTATTCCTCGTTCCTATTGCAGAGCTTAAATAAGTACAAGGAGATGTTCTTTTCCTGCTGTTAAGCTGTCCTCCTGCCACTCTAGGGTGAGCTCCAGCACCCTGAGACAGTATTTCCTCCATCCATTAACTGCTTGTGCCAGGACTGCAGCTTTCTGCAGGGCTTAGCAGGCAGGAAATGTCCACAGCCCCTGAAGATCCAGGAGTAAAAGCAAAGCTGGGAAGCAGAAAGATGAAGGAAGAATCTGGTTAGTAGCAGGTGTAAAGGGAAAGGAGAGGAGACAGAAAAGAAGTAACATCTGGTGAAGGCATTTCAAATTTTTAGATACTCTTTAAATTGACTGAATTTTTACTTAATTTTATTTTTACTGGTGTACTTTCATTTAAAACAAAATCTTTTCAGTCTCTGGCTTTTGTCTCCACAACAATAATTTCAAATGAGCCAAACATCTTTCAGACTTATCTGTTTCCATAAGTGGGAAATATTTAGCTACATATAAGAACTTGTGCTGCTTATACTCAGATAACACAAGGTGATGGAAGAAGTATTTCTTCTTAGACCTGTCCTCCAAATGCTGGGTATGATCCTCAGAAAGCCAGTTGAAAGCCAGGCTTGTTACTATTGGGATTCCTGGAGCTGAACAAGCAACTCATGATCAGTATCTTTCCTGGGAAGTTTTAGCTTGCTTTCTGTTTGAAAATAATCTTTAGTCAATTCTGGAGTATTTAGTGACTTGTGGAAGAGTTTCTTATAAACATGTGGCAATAGAAGCAGCACCTCCTAACTGATCCATGCATCACCATGGATATTTTTGTCCCTTAAATTTGAATGCAGCTGTTAGAATCCAGTACAAACCAAAAAAAAGGACTCTCCATAAACACCTCACAAATAATTCCTCTGTGTACTTCTTTGTATTTCCTATTTGTGCATTAGCTATTAACTGAAGGTATGCAGAAACCAATTGCAAAAGTAGGTAAAATTAGCAACCAAATGAACTATTGGCAACCCTTTATTTAAAGCTCATGTGTGTATATATATATTTATATATAAAATGACTGCTGGTTCTGTACTGCTGGTTTTTAGTAGCCTCATGAATTTGGTTGAAAGAATGGAGCCTAACATTGCCAGCCTCTTTATTTTTCTAGAGCTTCCAATGATTTGAATCACAGAATGTTAGGAGTTGGAAGGGACCTTGAAAGATCATCTAGTCCAACCCCCCTGACACAGCAGGATAATGGTTCCATGCACTTTCTCAAATACAAGCAATAGCTCTGAGTGTCTCAGCCTGGATCTGTGTTTACCCTTGCCTCTTCAAGACATGTTGGATTTCTTTATTAGATCTGTTTTGTTCAGAAATCAAAATATATCACTACTGGAATGAACTACTCCTTATTAATCTAATTCTACCAGTCTCATTTGTTTCCCCCTTTCCACATTATCCAGCACATTCTATTGTGTCTCTGCAGTGCTTCTGCCACAGCTGAAGAACAAGCAGCAGTTATATTATTGTACTAGTTCTGATCACACAAAATGAAGAAATTAAGGATTATTAAGAGATGCTACAGTGTATTAAGAATGCAAAGAAGAAGCAACAGAATAAAACTTCTGCTGAAACTTCAGTGAATTTCCCCATCTCTTGTGATGAACACAACATACTGGGCTTGGTAGACTACAGAATAGATCATTAATGGTAGAGTTCACAGGGAAAATAATTATTAACATAGCTATTACAGCATTTCATATAGAAATTCTTATATTCTTCATATAGAAATTGCAAATTCTTTGAATCAGGGACTGTATTCTTCCCAGGTAATGCCTGACACCTCATGATGTGTACCACTTTTAAAAAGAAGTAGTATATAATATCAGAGAATGAAAACAAGCTATAATATGACCAAAATTGTAGCAGAAATATTAATTTTCCCTTCTAAAAAACACAAACTAGTAGAAACCTGAGTGTTTTTGTCCATCTGTACATCTACAAGAACTCTAGAAGTAAAATTGACATTTTTTTAGGATGTGCCAGAATTTTACCCATTTAAAGTCACATATAATACAACTTCAAATATATTTTGTTCTTCAGTTCAGCTTAGTTGTAGAAGTTTTGCATAGCATCTAAGATGAACTTTGTATGACAGCCACTCTTGAAACAGAAGTAAGTATTAGGTTTGAAAGGGTAAAGAATTTCCACTTTGCTCTTATTTGAAGACTTTCCATCAGTTTGTGAGGAAAAATAACCATCATGTCTATGTTTTCACAAAATATTTTACCTTTTTCCAGTAGGTCTTTTCTGATGCAAAACAGATCAGTAGATTGTCAGAAAGTTCTTCCTGCAGCCTGCACCCATGTAGAGATTTAAGGAGCAAGGGAAGAAGCAGAAATCCCCACATAAACTTTCATTTTATTCCTACTGACTTGAAAATAAGAGGGTGTTAGCTATTGTGTTTCTAGTCATTTAAACATAAGAGCCAAAATGTAACTTGTTTCACATCCAACCAAAAGTTAACCTAGAAAAACAAAATTATCCATGTGGAATATCATTGGAAAGATTCAAATTTCAGGAAGGAAAGCCAAGCTCTGAAAGGATCCTTCTATTTTTTTAGCATTGTGTAGTTCTCCAGCTGCATCTTGACACTGAAAATGTTACCTCTGAAGGGCTGTTAAGAAGTTTTTGTCATGAAAGTGAAAGAGGCATAACTCAGAGAGCCTCAGGCAACAGTGAATTACTAAGGACTTTCCTATAAGGAAGTGAAATATAATTACACTTTTCAATAGGTGAGACAAAATATATTTTGTGTAAAGAAAGGAAGGTAAAAAAAAAATATATATATGAGAGAAATTGGCTGTGCTGTAATATTTATCATGAGGGAGGAAGGTAAATGAATGCATGTGAAAGGAGCAACCCAGCTCAGGTCTCACTGCACAGCTGAGGAAAAAAATAGAGAGGAAAAAAATAGAAAAAAAATAGAGAGAAAAGGGGGGGGAAAAAAGATCCTAACTTCTGCTGATATTGTTTTATTAGTGATTACTAAATCAGCAAGCAGATTGCTGCTGAGAGACAGTCTGACCATGCAGGGATGTGGGTGAGTGCACATGCATGCAGACCACACAACCCCTGCAAATGCACCCCCAAATCTAATTTTTGTATGCAGGAACCATTCCCTAAGGCTGAGATATAAGCAAGATATTCAGCTGAATGTGTTTCAGGCACAGTCCCTAACTCTTTTCTTCCTCTTGGCATGTCACTGACTAGTAAAACCCAGAAAAATAAGCTTTTTTTTTTCCCTCCAGTGTCCATTTACTTCCCATGGATAACTCACTGTGGTGTTCCATGGTCATTTAACCATGTCTCTGCTACTTTGCCAAGGCTTTGGGTGCTAAAACTTTTTCATCCAGGAATTTAAACTGACACCTTTGTCTTTTTTTTTAACCAACCATTGAAGTCAGTGGAGCTTTCACACCTTCCTCTTTAGCCCATGCCATCTCATTTCTCTGCTTCCAGACACAGAGTGGGGAAGTAACTCCCACAGACATTAACTGAGGTTACTAGGCTGAAGTCAGATCTATTTAAATAGTCCACAGTAGGAGAAATAATTCACAGGTTAGTAACATGCTGGCATTGCATCCTACTCTGGACATGATTACCTGTGATAGTTTTGCCCTTGCAAAGATAAACATGTCAGAGCAGTTAATGTAATTACAGTATGGCTAAGAACAATTATGGTAAGAAAGGAAAGGAAAAGAAAGTTCTATTTAAGGATGACTGCATTTCAAATACTTGTCATTTTTAAGTAAAATCTACATCAGAAAGTAGTATGTAAGCATAAGGTCTTAAAATAAATATGAAAAATCACTTAGAACAGCTTAGGAAAAGGAATAAAGTTTAAGACCTGGGATTTAATAATCACATTTTGCTCAAATGCCTTTTCAATTCCAGCAGAAATGAAGGCTTCTGAATATATTTTAAATCCTAGAATCCCAGCTGAGGGGAGGAAAACCTTTCTGATACCCAGACCATATCATTATACAGATCATATTCTTCAAAGTGATTTTTTTAGTTCTCAACTTCCATCCCAATTAATGACACAACAAGTAAAAGCTGTGCTGAATGTCTGCATGCACTCCACTCCTGAGCATTTTGTTCTTCACTCATGTATGGGAACTGTTCATAATCTGTTTGTTCAAACAGATACTTCCAAAACCAAAATCTTTAAAGATATTACAGGTATTGCAGCAGGGGTTAAAAATAGGTCATCAGCTCATCTGGTCCAAGTCCTCCACTTAAGTAGGACCACTTAGAAATGGTTGCCCAAGATGATTCCTAGGCAACTTTTGAGTATCTCCAAGGATGGAGACTTCCTGGAGTATCTCCTGGATGGAGACAACCTCCCTGGGCACCCTGTGCCTATCTTCATCTATCCTCACAGGAAAAAGTGTTTCCTGATCTTTAGGAGAAACCTACTTTGTGTTACTTCATGGTTGCTGCCTCTGGTCCTGTCACTGGGCACAGAATCACAGGAGTTGAAAGACCACTGAGAACCTGGCTTTATCTTCTTCATTCCCTCCCATCAGGTATCTGTACACATTCATAAGAGCCTTCTCAAGAGGCAAAGGCAACATTCAGTACCTTTTTTTCATGTCCTTTGTAGCCAGGTCCCCCACCTCCTTGAACAAAGAGACTACACTTCAGTCTTCCTTTAGTCACCTATGTGCTTAAAGACCTTCCTGTTCCCTTTGAAATCCCTGGCCAGATTAAGTTCTCCTTGGGATTTGTCTCTCCTAACATTATCCCTAGATGCCAGGACAATATTTCTGTATTCCCCTCAGGTTACCCATCCTTGTGGGTATTTTTGCTTTTGAAGAGGCCAAAGTCTGCCCTTCTGAAGTCCAGAGTTGTGAGTTTGCTCTCCACCCTTCTCTTTGCCCTCAGGATCATGAACTCCATCATCTCATGGTCACCACAGTCAAGGCTGCCTTTGACCTTCACATGCCCAGCAAGTCCCTCCTTATTTCTGAGCATGAGATCCAGCAGAGATCTATTACTTGGAAGAGGAGTTTATCACCAACTGACTCCAGAAACCTCCTGGGTTGCTTGTGTCCAGTTGTGTTGTCCCTCCAGTGGCTATCAGGGTGATAGAGACCCTGAGGACCAGGGCCTGTGAACATGAGGCTATTTCTATCTGTCTGTAGAGGCCCTGATAAATTAAAACTGCTTGAATCTTGTGAGCAGTCAGCAGAACCATTCAGTGCTCCCCATTAATGATACAGATGAGTTTGGAGAAAGGGCACAGTGACAAAAAGTTGCTGACCAGGAGTGAGACACAAAATGTTCTCTGAAAAACACCATCCCCTAGAAAGCAATTCAATAATTTCATTTTCTAAGCTCCAATGTCATTAAGACACATGCTCTGCTCATAGTACAAATAGGTTGCACACTTTGATGAAGAAAACATTACATTTGTGATTTACCCCCCCCCCAAGCCCCATATTGTTCATGTAATTTATTCATTCTGGCAAGGCAAATAAGAACACAGTCTTTAAACTTCAGTGTAATAATAATGGAACCCAGTGTAAAAATAAATTGGAGGCAGAATTTAATTATTGCTCTTCTCTGCATGATTTGCTCCCTAGCCCCTTTGCAAACTTTCCAACACTTATTTAAATTTCTTCTTTTATCCTTCATCTGCTGACATTATTTACATACAGAACTCTAGTGTGTTTACCATACAATTAGAATAGATCTTTATTTTAATTAAATATCAATTCAGGATCACAGCTTCAAGCTATTTGTCAGCACTGATGGTGATCAATAGAAGGAGATGCTGAACAAAGAAGACAAATAGATTTTCTGAGGAGAATCAGAAATCATTAGAGTTGTCAAATATTTTTCATTTCTCCACATAGCCCACTTTTTAAGAGAGGATGAAGTGATGAAATTTCTTACATCCTTTTAGTTATTCTGTGGCACTTATTTAGAAAGTTGAAATCAGAAGCTAATTGCCTCATCATTATGCTTAATTGACATGCTACCTTTTTCTCTGTAACTCACCATGACAGCTTCATTTAACTGCTGTGTGGTGACTGCCTGTCCCAGGAGTAAAACTTTCAGTAGCTGTGGGCAAATGCCTAAAAATAAAACTCAGTTAAGAACCCAGCATTCACACCAGACCACTTGGGACCATGCATCCACTGCCTTGCTATTGCAAACCCCACACCACTCAGCCTTGTAATTTATTGCTTAAATATATAGCATATTCAGTTGACACTTGTTTATTTTCTATGCTGACATCATTTCTGAGCCTCTGCTGTTCTTTCACTCACTGGCATCTGTCCCTTCCTGTCTATGCTTATATCACCTCTTGGTCTTCTTTTACTACACTGAATGAACAAAGGTCTTTTATTCTTCCTTCTTGAGATAGTGTCTGGTTTCTACTCAGCATCCTGGCAGTGGTCTGCACCTCTTAAATTTACCTGCTTTGAACATGAGTGAGCAAGGTTCAGTGGGGATGAGCCCATTCAAACCACATGGCTACTTCCTTATCAACAGTGAACATGGTTTAGCTGATAAATGTTTGCATCACTCTTGCCTCTTTATGTTTGCATTCAGTTGGGGACACATTAATACTGTTCTCAACTTTAATAGACCCAAATTTTAACAAAATATTTCTAATTTTACTTCCATGGCTATTAAGTCTTAGTTTATGTTTCATGTGTCCTATTCTGGTTATGATACTTATATATAGGTGCTATATAAGGGGATTCTTTAACCAAAACACACAGGGTTGAGGTATTTGGTATTTCTTTATTGCAGGTTTGCCAGGAGCTAGGAGATATTTCACAAAGCTAGCTCAGTTTTGAACAAAAAGTCACTGCATGTTTTTTCTGTTACATGGTTAGGAAAAGCCTGCCTAAATTCAGATTCATTGGTTAGAAAATCAGTCCTTGCTTTGTTCTTCTGTTATCTCATTTGCATTTAGAGCTACAATACTTCCTTTGATTTCTGTGCATGCTCACATAAGGGTGGGTTTAAGTGGGTTGGGGTTTTTTTTGAGTCAGAGGTTGCCACCTCCCCCTGTCACCTTGCTTCTGCCCCAGTTACAGTGGTTTTCTGCTCACTTCAGACCTTGGGACACTTAATTCCTTCCAGGGCAGGATGTTCCTTATTCTTCAACCTTTTTACTCTCCCTTGAAGTATTAGTGTCTTAGGAAAGAATGCAAGTTTACACAGTATAGCTAATTTTACACAGCTGACTTAGTGACAGTTCAGACTAGAGCTAATGGTTTACATGTTATTTGTTTCTTTTTCTTCCAACATTAATCATCACCTGTGTGCAAATGTATGTATCATGTGTGTGTATACATGCATGCATATATATATGGATGTGTTAAGCAACAGCTATTTAGAAACATCCATAATTTTGTTATCAAGGGCTTCATGTAGTGAAAAATGAAATGGATGTGAAAGAAGAATGGAAGAGACAAGCAAATGAAGGGGCAGAAATGGAGTGTCAGTTACTAACCAGCTAGCCAGATTTTCATTTAACAAAATCCTGCCTGAGGAGCTCAGGATCTTGTTATGCCAAAGAGTACTTATGCCTTTAAAAGGTATATTTGATGTAGCATATGCAGAGACTGGGACTCAGTGATATGTGTACAGTTCACTCTAGCTGCAAAGACTCTGATTGAAATTCTTTTATGGCTCATTAAAGAGCTTCTACAAACCAGCTCTTTTATCTGTGTCAAATGGTATTCCCCTTCACATATAAATACCATATTCTTATGTGAATATTTGCATGCCCATGTTTATCATTCACATTTCCATGAGTATCCAAGCATGAGAACTAATAGTTTTCCAGTACAGTTTCTTACAGAAAGCAGATGTTGAAGTTGGAAAGTCTGAAAGAACCCAGATGAGTGTGTAAGAGCATAAGAAGTTTGTAATTTTACAATATTTGGGCACCTTCAGAAACAATAGCACTTAATCAGATCCCACTTTGATTCCTACAAAGTAATTATTTCTTAAGATGGGCTAAATGGACCTGTTAAAAATAAGGTTGAATCAAAATCCATTTCTTCCTATCAAAAAATGACTGCAAAGTCACATTTCATCAGAACACTGTAAAGTTCAGAGAGGTTATGTTGTTACTGAGGACTGTTAAATGCATTTGTAGTCCTGGCATGATAGACTAGGAGGGATTAGGAATTTTCCCTGCTTAAAAATTGTGTATGAAAATCCACATAATGATCAAATTGTCTTTATAGATCCATATCAATTGATTCAATCTGAATTTTACCCAGTCATAAATGCTCTGGAGACTGAATTGCTAATTAAATATTCATAATAGAATTTTAATTTATGTTAACTGTCTGATTTTGAAATGTGTTGGACCAACACCAATAGCCATAGAGATTTTAAGATAGATAAAATTATTTGGATAAACAGAATGATACTCCCATTGCTAGACACCTGAAAAATGCCAGCAAGTAAACACACAAAGTGGGACTTAAATATCACAGTTGTTCTTCAATAAAGGCATTTACTCTAGATTTGTTGATTTTGTAGTTTTGAAAATCCTCTGTCTTCCACCTTGGCAAGTTATTTTTTCTCTCTTATTCTTTTTTTCCTCCCCTTATTTTAATATGTTTTAGCAATTTCAAATCTGATCTGAGAAGGATTTTCAGGGCTGTGGCACATCAGTAACTCTTCCTCCCTCATCATATCCCTCAGGATATCTATTTCTCCCTTTGCCTCGTTGCCTGTGGTTCTAGTAAGATATCACAAATAGCATTACAAACATGAATTGAAAAAATCACTTGTTGATCTATCTAATATCAGTCAAGGACATGGGCACTGCTCCAATAAAGGATTTAGACTCCTTACTGTTATTTAGGCTTCCAAAGTTCTTCTGAAATCTCTTTCACTGACGTTTATTATCTCACAATTGGGCTGGACTAAAAGCATGCCCACAGGCAATTAAGGAAATTCAGCTAATGGCTGATAATTTATTAGGCCACTGTAATTCAATTCCATCCTGTTATGTGCCTTAGCTCTTAGCAAGCTCTTTCAAATGAAGTTAATTCAGAGGCTTTGCTTAGTGTGTTTCTGGTGGCATAGACAACCCCTATCACATTTCTCAAGGATATGTTATTACATGATGGGTTTAGCAGAATTACAACCTTCCTACCTATTCACATAGACCAGAAGTATTACCTAAAGCTATTTTAAAAACAAACAAAAGTAAAGAAAACAAAATCAATTTCTCCATTATAAGGGCAAACATATTCTCTGTAGGAAGGGTGACATTTAAAATGCAACCTTTCCCACAGATGATGATTCTAGGCTTGCTAACTAGGCACTCCAAATGTTTTCCAGAGTTTCTGGTGTGTATTTGCATGTACACCACTGGGGCAGCTGGTGAGTAGCAACTGCCAGGTAATGATGTATTTTGGGGCCAGCCTGGACAAAGTCTTGTTCCCAGAAGTCATCCTCATGTGTGTGACACTTCCTTGGCTACTGAAAATCCCTGCAGACAAAGCCCAGGCAGATTGATCCTGACCAGCTTTTGCTTTGGGGAACAGCTGAAGCCGAAATCTGTCTCCACGTGGCTTCCTCTTGAAATATATGAACTTGCTGGAACATTGAAAATGCCAAATTCAGTAAGAAAAAAAAGATATCTCCGTGGGGGAGTGTGACTCAAGTCCTAAATTACTCACAGCAAAACAGGTTGGCAAAGTCATTTACAGAAAAACAGGTGTGGTGTTACAATTAAAATACTTCACTTCCCAGTCCCACCCACCACCTCTCTGTGAGAAACCTCCCACCTCCCAGTAGGGCTGATGCTTATAAAATGAACAAAAAAACCCAACAAAAACCCCCAACATGGTGAGGAAACCAGAAAGTGACTTTGTATTAGACTTATTTCTTAAGAAAGGCAGGAAAAAGAGTAAGATATGGAAGCACCCTGGCTGGTTAGTGTAAGAGTGGTACTTTCTAGACTCATTTGATCTAGACTGTCTGGTCATAGTGTATGGGTTGTGCTTTTCACTTTACTACTCATTATTTTTGAGTTATTTCTCTGTTTTAGTTACTAGCCTGTCCTGAAATGACAGTAAGGTCCTCTAGCTTAAGGTTTACAGACAATAAGGACAGAACAATACCAAAAGTTTCATATTAGTTAGGAATAGAGATGGGCTTCCAGAAGATATAATAATAATGATGATGATGATAATAATCATCTCTTTTTTTTGCCTTTGTCAACAGGATTCCTGAGGAACCCCTGGAAGAAACACAAATTGTCTATGCCTACTGAAGACCCTGAGGCAAGGGATTTGGTCTTTCCATGGCATGCCTTCTGCCAGAATTAATCTTCTCAGGAGGATTAGATGGTGCAGAGAGATATAAATTATATATAACTGTACCACTTTGTGGAAATTTGGTCTCTGCTGTCAACTCAGACCACTCTGGAAATTTCCTGCTCATTTTTATTACCTACTAAACTGCTTTAGTGTAAGGCTGGAAGCGATAAGTTTTTTGATGTCAGAACTCACAGGATAATACCTTCTTGAATGGCTCACAGCTGTGTGAATGATGATATTGTCTGCTACTAAAGAAAAATCAGAGATATGGTCAGTGTTTGTTATCATGTCATTTTATACATCATTTCATCACTTGCACTATCTTCAGCACCTCGAATTGTCTGCTCCAAGCTTTTACCCCTTCACTGTAAGTTGCTGAGTTATTGCTAGTGAAAATTGCTTTCCCTCTTGAAAATGTGCAGTGATGTAGTTAATCAAAGTAAACAGAAAAGGGATGCTGAACTCCCCATAAGCCAAGGGTTTGATTCTGCCACCCATACTTCCATGGAGCAGCTCTTACTGAAGTGAGTACAGAGGATAATTGAACTATCCAGATGAAAAAAAAATGTTACCCACTGTGTGCAGGCATTAAAGAGTTGGATTCTGTGTGCTAGATGCTGGGAGAGAACTCAGAAAGAATTCTGAATGACAGTAAACAGAAGTGATAAGTGAGGTTATTTTTAATTTCAAAGCATGACAGCAAAAGTTTTCATCTGTGACTTTTCTTAGACTTCCTCTGTCTGTCACGGAGTGGTTGGCAAGCTGCAATTGTACTTACCTAGTGATGCTGAGCTGTCAGTCCAGCTTGTCTCTTTAATAATAATAAGACTCTTTTTAATAGCCAGTAATAGCTGCTACTGAACTTTGCCTGTCCTGTAGAGCAGGTGGAGAGATGATTTTATGAGAGGCACTGACACTTCTCAGAGTCTATTTTTGTGATAGATTCTTCTAGTCAGTCCTGACAAACGACTTTGCTGCCTGCATATATTTGCTAGGCAAACCAGCTTTGCAGCCCATAGAAGTATACATTTCAATATTTGAAATCTAGCAGATGAGGTCCCTTGATTGTTAAAAGAGAATTTGGATTTCAGGCAGCATATGTTATAGCTTCCAGAAACCAGCTCTTAAATTAACGAGTCACTGAGTTCTTCCAAACTTTCCTCAAGTGCTGATTAACAAGGCAAGGCAAACCCTTTACAACTTTTTGCCCTTTCCCTTTATTAAATGCCTGACATTTAGCAAAATTAGTTGATGGAATATGATGTGTCTTCCAATGTGTGCTGGGTGATGGAGCACGATGCAAAACCTACCACAAAACCTGAACTGAAATATTGCCATTAGTTTGGACACCCACTGTTTAATGGGATTCTTATTTATTTAATTCTTTTTTTTTTTTTTTTTCCCCCTGAAGAAAATTACTCACTGAAGCAAAATGTTCCAAGAGGATGTGGTATTGCAGGAGTGTGGCACAGACCCACATTAATCTTTTTCCAATTAGAATTTGGGAACGGTTCTGGTGCCTGGAGGGCTTCAAGATTTCCTCAAATGTTACCTCTCCATTAGCAGCTTCAAGGTATTTACTCACAAAAGAAAAAGGACTGAAAAAGGAAGGTGGAAACAAGAAACAATTCAAATGTTTGAACTATAATGCAAAGAGCCAAGGAAACAAAACAGAGCAGACAGAATTACTGGCATGCTGGGTGGATAATAAGCAATAACTGTTGTTAGAAATACAGTGCAATAATTATCCTGAGTAAAATGAAGGTATAGGTCTTGGGGGAAAATACAGAAGTAAGGAGGGAAATCATACAGTAATATTGTGTATTGATGATGTATAAAGACAGGCAAGTGGAAAGAACTGAGAAAACATGAACTGCTCAGTTATTAAAGTGTGAACTGGAAGAATTTCAAACCAAGATCTATTGAGGTAATGTTAGAAACAAACTATGGATGGTTATGATCAGATTGGACAAGTAGACACAGAAATTAAAATTCATATAATGATATACATTTCAGGTTCAATCATAAACATATTTGGAGAGGACTAGCTATAAAAAATAAATTAGGATCTCGAGCAGATTCAGTTCGCATCAAATGGACAGAAAGCTTTAGCAAATTGAAGGAAACATTTGGTGAAGTCAGCTAGACTGAAGCACACCTGACCTGAGAAAATGCTTGACTTTCAAAAAATAACAATGGTCCAAAAATGATTTGAAATTATAATGACTCTTCATTTATCCTGTTTATGCAAATGTTCAACATGATTTCCAGACTTAGCTAGAAAAACAAGCACTGCAGACAGGACTTTGTGATTAGTTACGAGTTGAGAAAGAATGGAAAGAGAATATAAACAATGAAGAAATCTGCACCTTAGAAATCCTGAAATGTAGGGTTTGCCAAAATTCAAGTTTATGTAGCACTTGTGAAGGAAACCATAGGATTCATTATCTGAATCTTTGTTATCTAATTTTCATAGAATCATAGAATTGTCACGGTTGGAAGGGACTTTAAAGATCATCTAGGTCCAAGCCCCCTGCCTGGCAGGAACACCTTCCAGTAGATTAGGTGTTAGTTTTATGTGTTAGTTTTCACTGTTAATGTTAAAAAGATTTAAAGAAACATTGACTAGTTGTTTAAAAAAAGGGTGGTGGGGTAGGGCAAGAAATGCAATATTTATACTGACTGAACACTATATACATAACATTAAAACCACATATGACCTAATTTCCCTGTGTAGTAACATAGATGATAAAACATTAGGGTCAACCCTGGTTGGCCTGTGAGAATGAGGCCAGTAACAAAAATGGTAATATTTAATTCAGATAAATGAATACAATCAATTGGATGATTTTAGCAACATATTAAATGTGCAATCTAGCACATAAAATTAGATAATGAGGATTCAGATAATGAGCCTATTCAGTAAAGAATGGTACTGCTCTCCACAATATGCCAAAACAAGTTGTAAAGGATAAGAAAAATTGAGCAAATGAGGTTGCCAAGCAAACCTACACCACTTTTTGATAAGGAAGTGTACAGTCCCAGTAGGGGAAAAAAAACCCCAAAGAATCTCTTTGGTCCTCTAAAAGAAACTGATATACCACATGGGGAACTATTCCTTCATATGGAGAAGATGGATGTAATTATGTGAGAGTTAACACATTACCCCAAAGTTAAACAGCAGAAGATTATGCTAGGAAGTGAAATGCCTGGTTTGAAAGGAAATTGTCAATAGAGATCCTCAAAGGGATTGGAGAACTGATGTAAATGGGGGTTTTTTGTGGCTTTTTTTTCCTAAAAAATGGAAAGATGCAAAGCTGTGAGCCACTGTAATTCACAAAGCTGCTCTCTTAACACAGGATGGGCTGGATGTTGTTGAGGACAGAATTATAAAGTAGGATGTAATCTGTCTATCATGCAAGGTCATGCACGTAGCTACTATCAGGTGCAAATTCACCACCTGGAAATGGTAAATTATTTGATTTATTCCTATAAGGATGCCTCAGAGCCATGATTGAGATGTAATTGTGAAAAGGGTAAATATAATGGTAGAATGTTAAAGATGATGGAGAAAGCAGAGATGGTAATTATACAATTGTCCTGCTCTGCTTTAGAATAGAACTAATTCTGTTCAGTGATTTTGCTTTTCACTTAAAGCTCCTTTGAGAAACTGCACTTTCTAAAACTAGCAGGATGTTTTTGCAGACACTGCCTGCTTCTAGCAATGCTAAGGCCTAATGGTTGTATTTACTACCAGGGATTGATATGCAAAGCAAGGTCACTGCTGAATCTTGTGTCTCATTTTGGGGAGTGCAGGGTAAAGGCTGCACCTTCAGGGAGGAGCAGACAGGACAGGTCACCCTAAACTGACCAACTGAAGCATTCCATCCCATATAAATCATATTCAATATATATAAACTGGGGGTCAGTTCCCCCTTGCTAGGTTGCTAGATTATTTTTCCTTTCTGGTCTTCCTTTTCTCCTGCTCTTTGGTGATCCCTAAGTTCCTGCATCCAGTACCAGGATCCAGCCCCTGAGCCTGACTCTACTGCTGCTGAGGCCTTGCTGCAGTATCAGTGGGGACGTTGTTACCATCAAGGGAGGTTTGGGTTCAGTATTGGTTTTGTACATCTTTGTGTATATTTCATTTATCATTATTATTGTTACTAAAGTAGTTTTAGTTTTATTTTCCAGTCCACCAAGTCTCTCTGTCTCTCTTATCCCCTTTCCCTTCCCATTTTGGGGGAAAGAGGGTGTAACAGGGAGCATCTGTCGTCGGGTTGGTGGTCAGCCCAGCCTTGACCTTTGACAACAATCTAATAACAAAACCATGTTTCTATGTTGTAGGAAGATTGTTCTGAACAGGATCATCTGTAAAGAAGGTTACCAAAATAATGAAGTTAACTTTCTGAGTTGACTTTTTGTATTTGCCTTGCAAAAGGAGAAGCCAGATGACTTGCCAAACAGGACCAACTAATGCCATATAGCCAGGTACCATTCCATCATCTCAAAATTAGAAAGACAGAGGGAATACAAAAGTGTGCTCAGCTGACATCACCTCTGAAAGACCTAAGTCCCATATCTGATCTGAGAGCATTACAGATCTAGCAGGAGCAACTGAGAACATTTTACAGATTCCTTTTTCTTTCCTGGCAGAGAGATTTCATTGCCACAGAGATCCACATCCAGCTGAGATGTTGACTAAGATCTATGCACACCAACTGACAGAGGTTATGTTTTAATTATGAAGCAAGGACTTGTATAATTGAAATCTCAGTGGTTACAATAGCTGTAAGAAGGAAACTATCCTCAATTTTTCTATTCATTAGAAATTTCTTCTAGAATGATCCATATCAGTTGAATTAGCTGCAGGCTTTGTCAGAGGTAAGGGCTCCATAGCATTAAGTATAAATACAGCCAGAGTTGGAGATTTCACAAGTCCACAGACCCAGAGATTTTGTGATATTTTTGTGATATATTTTATGGTATCTTTGCCACTAGGAATCCTGCTAATACTGACAGACAAAAGCATGACAATCATTTTATTCAAAGTAAGCATTTGTGTATAATACAAGAGCTTGTGCTCAGCCCTGGGAAGAGCATTGGTCCTTTGAAACTCCTTCCAGCAACAACTCCTTCTGCAAAACCAAGAAAGCATTAGCATGCTGAAAACCTCTTCTCTCTGACACCAACATAGGTCTCTAAATTGAAAAGACTCTTAATCTCTTCTGACTTCCTGCTAAATCTGGTCTGCAGGACATCAATCATTTTGTTCAAGCAAAAGGACAATAAATCCTTTCTGGATATCATGGTTGAATATGACCTTTTTGACCTAAGACCTGTGTAGATGAACTAAGGCAACATCAGTAAGGTAGACCTTGCCCCAGCATTTGCCAGGTCCTCAAAGAATTAGAATACACCTTCCAGATGAACTCTTCTTAGTTTTTTAAACCTTGTAGAGAAGATCTCTGTACAGAATACCTTAGTTAGATGCTCTCCTCCAGGGTATGTTGGTACACAGTCAAGCTCTTTTGTCTCTGCAGTAGACAGTAAGGAGGTCACCTATTGTGACCTATTGTGCCCAGACTGATTGCATGGTTTGAGGAGAGCAGAGAATCAACAATAAATCATAAAGCTTGTAGGATTTCATGGTTGAACTGTTTGCTTGATGTGCTTTTATTGAAGATCAAGAATTTTAACAGTAACATAAAGAGGATTGGAATATTAGACAATTCACAGATGACATTTTCCCAATTAACTGATGTACAAGCAGTGTGCTTGATTTAATCTGCTTTGAGTTCTGGGCAATGTGTTCTTCTATCTTAGTTCTGTTTATCTTAGGCTTTCTCTATAGATGACAGTAAAAATGCAGTCACTTTTAGAGGTGTAATTGAACTGGAAGGTTTGAGAACAAACATACTTCAATTTCCAGTTTTGAGTTAGACTTATTATTCTGTTGTATTATCATTTAATTTGCTTGACATTCTACTCTGCATTCAGCAGAACAGCTATTTGCTTGAGATGAATTTCAATTACCTTCTCATCAGTTGTTTCTTAAATATTATATTTCCCCCTCTTCTTCAGGAGATTTCTCATACATTATAGAATTCCAATCAACATTCCTCAGAGCATCCAGCTTTCTCTCACTGTCCTCTTTCTCTCAAAGTCAAAACACTTCTAGTACCCAGCATTGTCTCAAACTCAATGAGAAGCTGGTAAGTAGATCCAGGATGCTCTGATTCCTTATATTCAGCTCATTTCATAGGATTAGACAAGCAATAGCCTTGGATTATAAGACCTGTTGAAGGAATAACTGGAAGCAAAGCAAGGCTGCATTAAGAATATATAACTTTTAAGAATGTGGGGTTTTTTTATAATTGCATTCCTGTTATCCTAATCAATATGAGAGTAATTAAAATGCCTCATGATCAATGTTTCTGCCTGGTTCAGGAGGTCTCTCTTATCTCTAAAAGGTTACCATGATCTACCTTTTCTAACTTCACTAAAAGTTCCTTGCCAAAAATCATTTGACTTCCTCTTTGGTTATAAATTACACTTAAACTGCCTCAATTGTCAGATAAAATTGTACAGTTTTTCCTTTCTCACTACATATAATCACTATGTAACTTCATTTTTCTGTGAACTCCATGGTATTTTCACTGGGAGAATATTTTAACTTTTTATCAAATACTTTTATTATCCTGAATCTAATATCCTTCCTCCAGCCTGAGGGAGACTTCTACCATTTGCATGTGTTTTTAACCACTTGCTCTGTACTTATCATCCTGACCAGCAAGCATTTGGCTTGTTGCATGCTGTGAGTTCTGTCAGGAGATAAAACACAGCCTTTCAGCCACTATAAAAACTGAATAATCCTGTCTTGATTTGAATGCCTTTTCCAAGTTGTATGCTTGGGCAAAAGCCCTGCACAGAACTCATCTGATTTAACTTGGGAATCTAAAAGTCAGACACCTGAAGGTCTCTTTCTAGTCAAGGCTGGGGCTACTGACCTCATCCTTATTGCAGGATGAGGGAAGGTCAGATGATTCATCCTCTGGAAATGCCTGGCATCCACAGCAAACAACTATGTGAGATGGATCCCACCCATGGTCTCTCTGCAACATCACAGAATCAGCTGAGTGACATGCTGTCAAACAAATGTCTTTGAGGTCCTGATCATACTCCTTTTATCTGCTTGCTCATCTAAATCCCTCTCTGCATCCTGGTAACTACAGTGAATAACAAATGACATCTGGAGTCCAGCCATCAAATCATTTCAGTGCTCTAAGCACAGTTGCAAATGTTAGGGTGTTCTTTGGTCACATCCTCTCCAGTAAAAGCCATACAATCATTTCTATGTCTAGGAAGCATTTCCATTCTCTCTTGGATGTATTACCTACTTTCCTTAAATCACCAGCAGAACATGCAGACTAAACATATCAGATGCTTCCCAATTGTCATGGTTTAACCTCAGCCATCAGCTAAGCCCCACACAGCTGCTTGCTCACTCCTCTCTCAGCTGGATGAGGGAGAGAATCAGAAGAGTAAAAGCATGAAAACTTGTGGGTTGAGATAAAGCCAGTTTAACAGGTAAAGCAAAAGCCAAGCACACAAGCAAAACAAAACACACAATTCATTTACTACTTCCCATCAGCAGGTAGATGTTCAACCACCCCCAAGAATGCAGAGCTCCATCACATGTAATGGTTACTTGGGAAGATAAAACAGTATCACTTCAAACATCTTCCTCCTTCCTTCAGCTTCACATGTGGAGCAGGATGTCATATGGTATGGAATGTCCTTTTTGATCAGTTGGGGTCAGCTGTTCCAGCTGTGTCTCCTCTCAGCTTCTTGTGCTCCCCAAGTCTACCTGCTGTTTGTGGGAGAAGCAGAAAAAGCCTTGAGTCTGTGTAAGAACTGCTCAGCAGCAGTTAAAACATCCCTGTGTTATCAACACTCTTCACTCTTTCAGCACAAATCTGAACCATAGCCTCATGCTAGCTGCTATGAAGAAAACTCTGTCCCAGTCAAAACCAGCACACCAGTTTTCTGATTCTTCTCCTTCATCTCAGCTCATCTGCCAAAAATGGCCATCTATAAAGTGCTCCATTGACACTTCTCTTATCAATTCATCTCTATTTTTATGTTGAGTGCTACTCTCCCTTGCTTCTCTCCCAGGCATTTCCTTGGTCAGTGCCTTTTCTGCTAGATTACTTCATTTTCTTTGGTCTTGTGCCTCAGAAGTACTCTTTTTTTGCTGCACATTCACAACTTGTATGCCTTTCCTGATGTCACTGCTCCCTTTGCTCTTGATACCAAAGGCATGTCATCTATTATTCTGTCATATTCATCAATCTTTACAACAAAATCAACCAGTAGCTCTCATTTGGCTCTCTGAGCTTCCAGTACCACAGCTAACTGACAGCATTCAGATACAGAAAGTGTCTTTGAATGTCCTCAGCTTGGTAATCAGGAACATTTCACAGTCAGTATGTTCCATTATATATACCCTGAACTTCACAGATACTTCCAAATGAAATAATTCACAAATAATCTTGGCTTAGCCTCTGAAGGGATAACATAAAGGCAACCAAATGACAAGGATTAAGATACTTTCCAGGCAGATTTCCACCCTTTAATGTAAATGTAACATCTTAACTTCAGAAGAAAACATAAAAGAGCATTCTTTATTCTTTTAACTTTGAGCATAAACTGTTTGCCAGCCTCTTGCTCTCAAACAACAATGAAGAACCTGGTTCTGTGCATTCAAAATTTGCAGATTACCTTGTTAAAAAAATTAGGTAGCAGAGGTACTTGTCTGCTCTATCAAGTGAGCTGAAGTTCCCCAAACCCCATGCAAATATGCTGGCATTGCTGTATCCAAAGCAAAATCCCTCCCTTAATGTTACTGGGGCTACTGCTTCTGGCTGTAGGACTCCCTCATTCTGCTCTCCCCACATTTTGCTATGCTCTGCTGTTTTGCAGGTCCTTCAGTATTCTTGTTAAAGTGACCTTCAGGAATCTGTGGGTAAAAACTAAAAGGTAAACAAAAGCATATATCAAAGAACTTGATGGATAGAGAACTTATCAGAGTCTCTGTCACTGGCAAACAGAGACCTCATAGAAAGATAGGTAGAATCTTCTGTCCACATCTAAACCATCTTCTCTGCTGCCCCTTTCTACCTGCCTTCAGTTCTGAAGGTCTTTTAATCTTATTGCCAGACTAAACAGTGATGAGCTTTTATCATTGTGCCCAAAACAGATTTCCCTTGTGCTGCTCTGCAAACACCCTCAGATTTCCCTGGGATGGAAAGCCAATTTCCATACTGGTTTGTTTTATGCTGAATATTTTCTGTATTATTATTATTTATTAATTTAAAAAGAGGTATTTTTTATAGTTCTTCTATGATGCATCATAGAAACATACTTTTTGGGGGGCTGATTTGTGGATTTTAAAGATGAAGTTTCTAGATTTGAGGAGATGGCTGGGACAAAGTTGAGAAATAGGAAGTGTGTGGAAATGATCTAAATAAATGTTGTTACAATATCTGTAGAGGTACCTTAGCAAATAGAGCTTCTGTGAATAAACTCCTTTAGCCACAAACTCTTTGTTTCAGGTGGTATGTGATACCTCAGGTATGATAAGGTCCCTGGTGACCTTGCCAGGACCAGAGAGGATAAAATCTTTAGAGTCAATAGAAAAAGAAAACACAATATTTAGTTTTAGCAACATTCTGCACTTACATTGTATCATATATGCATTGTATTTGTCAAGTAATTTATCCTTTTTATTTCTTTCTAAATTATTTCCCTACTGTAATAATTATTTCCTCTCAACTAGTTAAGTTTGCCTTAAAGGAAAGTATGGAAGATTCAAGTTAGGTCTTAAGAATAACTTATAAATTCTAATTCTGGAAAAACAAATGCTTGTGGAAAGTTCATTGCTGGAAGTCTAAAGAGAGAGATTAGATAAATATCAGTCAGATACAGAGTTAATTGATCCAGCCTTGGGTTAAGAGAGATGAACTGGATGACCTCCCAAAGTCCCTTTCAACCTTAATTTTCTGTGATTCTATGCTAAGAAGCATTTCAGAAGGTGGCTAGAAATTTAATCTTTGAAACTCACAAAACACCCAAACCCACTATGAAATAGATTCACACCTGATTATTTTTAGAGACACTGGATCCTCTTAAGTGCTTTTTAGAGGCTGCTTGGACCTACACAACTCGTTTGGTTTATATAGTACCAAAGTATAACTAACACTTAACTAGAGAAGCTAAAATGTTCTGATATTAAGGTTTTACTTGTTGAGCTTTATTTACAAATTTATTTTCTGCAATGATGTACATTGGAGAAAATATTCTTCCTGACCTGGCTGGCAATCAGCCTACACTCTGGAGCGTGGCATTTGATTACTTTGTCTTAGCATGCAGAACTGCAAATGTTATTAATGGTCATAAAATTACCCAAGCCTTTTAAAAATCAGACACAGTATTTGACTTGATGACCTTCTGCAGTCCTGAAATCCACATCCTGATTGAAATGATATCAGTTTGGAGGATCTGATAGAGCTCTGGTGCAAGTGTCACAGCTCTGCCACTGAGGTGGAAAAGAATCTTAATGAGCTGTTATGTAGCCAATAGAAGTATCCTTCAATTTCAATATTTTCTGATTTATTCACACAATATAGACCATAAAATGTAAGTTTAGGATACCTTGCATTCTCCCTGGTAGTAAACAGGTACTGGGTAATGGTTCTTTCTAGCTTGCTTGCCCATTTAGCAGCACATTGCATCCATTGGAGCAGAAGACAACTTGAAAACCAGTGCAGTATAGGTGGAGCAATGGGGAAGCATACTTATGCATGACTTGTAGTCATGGTCATCTTGGATATGAACAGTTCCTTTACTTATTCTTTTTGATGTGTGAAGAGCAGAAGGGCACATCCTTTTGTATTAAGTGTTCCAGAACAGAAGTTGCCAGAGTGGCTAGTATTGCTTGAGTGGAAAAAGGGATTTCTCCTAATTTGGAAACCTGATGGCAACATGTCAACATAATGAATTATTTAACTGTCAATTATCTGAAACATCTGCTTGTCCTTCAGATCTAAACCATTTTTCATATGGCCAACCTTACATTTCTCAGCTAGCAAAAGTAAAAGCCATTCATAACATAATAAAATGATTTGCTTGTAGCATCAGAGCCAGCAGCAATGTGTCAGCATCAGCATTTGTGATGGAAAATAGGTTCCAGCATGGTTTTTATGCAGAGAAGTGGTCAGGGTGTTTAGGCTGAAGCAGCCACACAACCCACTCACTTTCTATGTTGAAACTTCTGCATAGTTGCAGAGAGTTTCAGCTCACAGAATCACAAAAGTTGGAAGAGACCTCTAAGATTATCAAGTCCAACCACACCTATCACCATACCATTAAACCATGTCCCTCAGCACCACATCTAAATGTTTCTTAAACACCCCCAGGGACAGTGACTCCACCATCTCCCTGGGCAGCCTGTTCTGACTCAACCCTGTTCAGAGCAGGCTCAGCTTTATGACAGGATGACAGATCAAACCTGATGCTTAGTATTTGTTGCTGCTTGTCTCTAAGTTACTTCTGCACTTGGTAGAGGGGAGTAATTCTTCTGTAGAGACAACACAGAATGGGTGAGGAGTGATAAACCTCTGTCACCTATGCAGGAGCACAGGATCACACATTACACCCACAAAGCTGCTCAGTTCTCCAGCACATTAGTTTTGCCAGGGGTCCAGCTCCAGCTGTGGAGGAGTTCCATGTTCAAGGCTGCTGACCTGGACTGCAGCATCAGATTCCAAACACATGTCTCAATGTACCAAGACTGAGATGTACCTGCCCTTACTGCAGCCTAGCAGGGAGATGTCATGTTGGATGTATGGAGAGTTTGGTCTCACACAAAATCTGAGCCCATGGACTGGCAACAAATGTGCAGATGTGCATGCACACAAAATCCATGTCCAAGAGACTTACATACCTGGGGGGACTCTGCTGAACATAAGAGATCATGTACCACTATAGGTTGGGGACAGAGCTGTTGGAGAGCAGTGAAGGGGAAAGGGATCTGGGGTCCTGGTGGATGGAAGGATGACCATGAGCCAGCAGTGTGCTCTTGTGGCCAGGAGGGCCAATGGGATTCTGGGGTGGATTAGAAGGGGTGTGGTTAGTAAGTCAAGAGAGGTTCTTTTCCCCCTTTACTCTACCCTGGGGAGGCCACATCTGGAACATTGTGTCCAGTTCTTGACCCCTCAGTTGAAGAAGGATAGGGAACTGCTAGAAAGATTCCAGTGCAGAGCCACAAAGATGATGAAGGGGCTGGAACATCTTCCTTCTGAGGAAAGGCTGAGGGAGCTGGGTCTCTTTAGCTTGGAGAAGAGGAGGCTAAGGGGTGACCTCATTTATGCTTATAAATGAGTGAAGGGTGGGTGTCAGGAGGATGGAGTCAGTCTCTTCCCAGTGGAGCCCAGTGACAGGACAAGGGGCAATGGCTGTAAGCTGAAGCATAGGAGGTTCCATGTGAATACAAGAAAAAGTTTTTTCCCAGTTCAGGTGCCAGAGAGCTGGCACAAACTGCCCAGAGAGGCTGTGGAGTCTCCTTCTATGGAGATATTCCAAACCTGTCTGGACATGCTTCTGTGTGACCTGGTCTAGGGAATCCTGCTGTGGCAGGGGGCTTGGACTGGATGATCTTTTGAGGCCCCTTCCAGCTCCTAACATTCTGTGATCTGCTTTTAAACTTTAGACAACCTGAATTAGGTATTTGAGGTAGGCAGTTGGTATAAGGCCTCAGATGAACAACAGCAAGAATGCTATAGGTTGTGGTTTTTTACTTCTCATTTCCTTTTTCTAACTTATTTTAAATAGTTGCTTCTTGCTCCCCTCCATATCAAGCACTTTCTGCAGAACTTGAATCCAGCTTAAAGCAGGGTTCACCAAAGGTATGGGCTGCAGGTGCTTTCCCCTTCCTTGCATCCTGCTTCTTCTCCTTATAAAGGCTGAGAAACTCTGGTCTAGCTACTCTTTATTTTTTATCTCTAGATAACTTCAGCTCACAGGAAGGAGTGGAGACTTCAGGTCAGTTTGACAATTTATTCTCACTGGTTTTCTTTTTATATTGAATCACCATGGAAGATCAAATTGCAAGAAAGCTATTTTTACCAAGCTACTGTTGTAGAGGGTGATGTTTAATGGTAAACACTGCCAGACTGGGCATTTGAGAAGTGAGTAAGTGATATGGAGAACAGAAGCTGAAGAAGAAGGATTAGGCTTTTACCAAATATAGCTATTATATCCCTGCCCCAGAGGAAAAAAAAACAACCCTCACAACAACTAGGTATGGCAGCCCTGGATACACAGATCCCTCTCTGCAGGTGAGGCTGTTGGTGACCCTTTGATTACATGTTCTGTATGAAATAGCCCCATCTACTCATCTTTTGATGTGCATATCTGTTAAAAATTCCTGGTTTGGCAAGGAGAAAGCATTGTGGGTTCTTTCCTTGGGAACTGAATCTCTTAGACACCAATTAACATTTCATTGCTAAGACTAGTCCATTTGTTATTTGTAGCTGCAGCCAAATTTCTGCATTTGATCTTTAAAGGCTTTGTTTGTATGGTCTGTAGCACAGCAGAAAATGACAAAACCAGCTAAGTCCTCTGTAAATAACAGAGACTAGAAAGAGCCAGCCTGTTGCTGAATTAATATGATCCCCTTTCTGTATTATTGCAAGCTTTACTCATTTGCTCTTGTTTATAAATATCTGCAAACTACAGTCCTGATGAAAGCCACTTAGAGTTATTGGAAAAGCCTGGAGGCACTAATGGGCTTGATTCCCTTGTCAAGAAACAGGTGTTGAGTGTTACCTAAAGTGCTGAAACATTCCAGAGGGTATTTAGGGGCTGCTCTAGGAGAGCACAGATCTCCTTCAAGTCCTATGTTATGGCAGTCAGCACTGTGTTTCTGGCATCCTGAGATATCACAAGGGACACATATTGTGCAGCTGAACTGAACTTCTCCAGGTAGGATTCATGTTGAGATTATGGACACCTAAATTTAGATGTTTGGCTGGGGGATGGAGGTGCAGAATGGGATTTTATTGCCTAATGTGGGTGCTGGGGGTCATTGTGTATGTCCTAAAGTAGCTGACCCTGGTGGCACAGGACTTAAAGAAGATTCATGTGCTTCTGGTGAAGCTGTACTTTGAAGTTTGTGTTTAATTTTGGGCCCTTCAGTACAGGAAGGACATTGAACTGTTGGAGCATGTCCAAAGAAGGGCAACAAAGCTGGTGAAGGGTCTATAGCACAAGTATTATGAGGAAGAGCTGAGGGAACTGGCATTGTTTAGTCTGGAGAAGAGGAGGCTCAGGAGAGAGCTTCTCACTCTCTACAACTACCTGAAAGGAGGTTGTAGCAAGGTGGGAGTTGGTTTCTTTTCCCAAGAAGTGATAAGACAAAATGGTCTCAAGTTGGATTAGGGAGGTTTAGATTGGTTATTAGGAAGACTTTCTTCACCCAGAGGGTTATCAGGCCTTAGCACAGGTTGCCAGGAAGGTGGTGTGGAATCAGCATCTCTAGAGGAGTTGAGAAAGCATGTAGCTGTGGTGTTTGGGGCCAAGGTTTAGTGGTGAGCATGGTGGTGTTGGATAGATGGTTGGACTCTGTGATCTCAGAGGGCTTTTTTAATTGCAGTGTTGCTATGGCTCTATTATTCTGGAGAGGCAAATGGAAGTGAAGTGGGATACCCTAGGATGCCACTAGGCACCTCAGTTTAGGCAGCTATGTAAAGTCCAAACTAATGGCAAGTTAATTCAAGAAACAGTGGTATAGTTAACTGCTAAATGTTATGGATTAAAGTTTGGTTGTGGAAAAGAACTGTACATTTATTTCTCCTCTGAGTTTCATCTCTGCAGTTTGATTATTTTACCTGTGCTTATTATCTTTTCCCTTTAAAATATAAATGAAATGACTCTCTTTATTCAAAATATATATTCTCTTTAAACATGAAGCTTCTTTAGGCATATTGCTATATTTGTGCCACATCAAATGTTGATCTGACACAGGAGAAAATTTGTTGCAACTGCTTATTTATTTGTGGTTTAGTACAGAGTGTCAAGGCAGACCAAAATGTTCTATTCATATTTGTTTTGGTGAAAAGCACTTGTGATCCTTGGAAAGAGGAGAAATAGCATGCAAATGTCCATGCTGGATGGCAAAAGGTGCTGTTGGAGAGGTTCTAATGCAAGAAAGGGATAATCAGCTTTTTGATTCAAAATGCCTGTGTAGTTGTATCCCAGGAGGTTTTGTTCTTTGTGCCCTGTGGTGATCCTCTATTCATCAACCAATATTCACACATTTGATGCTGTACATCTTTGTGGAAAACTTTCTGATTGTTGCTTGGATAACTGTTGAACATGTATGGATAACTTGGGAGCTGTATAGCAACCATGCAGTGTCCTCTTGATAGGTCATCAGTCAGTCAAGAAAGCCCTATCATCAACAACAACAAAGGAATTTTTAACAGAGAATGGTATTTGTACTCCCTTTGGCCCAATATGTTATCTGTCAGCTTGTTCCTAGCTATGGACAGACATTCCATGCTGTGGATACTCTAACAACAATTAACAGGCATAGAAAATATTAGAACACCTCACAGAATATCCTGAGTTGGAAGGGACCCACAAAGATCATTAAGTCCAACTCCTATTTAGGCATAGGACAACCCCAAAGTGACACTATGTGCTTAAGTGCATTGTCCAAGTGCTGCTTAAGCTCCATGAGAGTTGGTGCCATGACTGCATCCCTGGGGAGCCTGTTCTAGTGCTCCACCACTCTCTGGGTAAAGAAGGTCTTCCTAAGACTCAACTTGAATTTCCCCTGCACAGCTTCATGGCATTCCCCTGGGTCCTGTTGCTGGTCACTAGGGGGAAGAGGTCAGCACCCACCCCTCCCTCTCTGCTGAGGAAGTTACTAGATGATAAGCAAAAAGGAAAAAAAGCCCCAATATTAAAACATATTAATCTTTCAAAAGCTACTCCTCAGTATTTTGGGGAAAGCAAATACTTAAACCTCATGAGGTTCCTAGACAATAACTTGACAATAACTCATCTGTAGTGAGTGCTGCTGGTTTGAATGGTTCCTGTGATACAACAGAAGTGTGATAGTTTGAGCCTGGGATACATATATATCTAGTATCTGTGCTACAGTGTCCTCACAGTTTCCTGAGATGAAGTCTCTCAGTAGATCCTTTCCAGAAAATGAACATTATCACCAAAAAAAAAAGGTTTTTACTTGGTTATGCTGAGACAATCCTAGAAGTGTGACAACAGCAGCCCAAAAGTGTACAACACGACTCAGCTATTTGAATCTGTTGATATGAAGTCCCACATCAGTGTCTGTTAGTCACAACATGTGCCCACAAAGACCACTATGCTAAATGTATGCTGCTAGCACAGCATAATTGCTTTCTGAAATGTGTGGTTGACAGGAATAGACAAAGGGAAGAGGAACAGAAGATTGATTTTCCACATGTTAGTGTAGTCCATCTCTCTTCAGACACATTTTGACACAGCAGGTGTTTTTCAAACACTGTGACTAAGGGCTGTAAATACCTTTTAGCATGTCCATGACATACTTTAATAAAAAAGCAGTGTATTTTGCCTTCAGGGTGATGGACTTTCCTGCTGTCAGCCTCCCACTTCTCTTGGTTCTTTGTCTGTTCCCTTTTAAACTAGGGCACCTATTGTATAGCTGGGTATAAAGAAGAGAATATATTTTATCTTTTATAAGGAAGTCCAGGAGGTAGAGTCAAAGACAAGGATAACTAAAAGATGTTTTGTCTTATGATGAATAAGAATTAGATCTCAGTATCATACTGTCAAGCTGCACCACAACTATCCCTTTATTTAGGTTTTGTTCTATAGCACAAGCCTTCAAATCCTATTCATCCTTAACTTCAAGGGTAAGTGCTTTCTTTATCAGCAGAAAGAACAAACTTAAACCAAATGTCACATGCATTTGGAAATCCACAACAAATTTCATAATGACTACAAACCCTCCAGAGGGAGATATTTGAATTCAGAGCAAGAAAACAAAAAGGCAACTTCGATGTGACACCCAGGTGGAAATGCCTTCCCCTTCTCCCCTCCTCTTTCCTTTACTTCTGTTGTCCAAAATATAAGCAAACTAGATGACACAGAAATTTGCAAGTACAGTTTCTGAATGCATTAGGTGGCTTAATTCCCTGGAGCAGCCAGTATTCTTTCATAAGGAATGATATCGAAAAGGCTATTTTTTGCTTCAGTGCGTGGCTAGGATGAAAACATTTAAAGGTTCAACTTTTATAGCACTATAAAACTATAATTTTTATGCTGAAGCTGAAATGAAACAAGACAATATTGTGTGTTTTACACTTGCAGTAATCTGCTAGTGCAAGGTTAAGTTGTGCTCATGCACTGCAACTTGGAATTTCAGCCAGAGAGGAGTCATTAAAAGCCTGGCTATCTTTTGGTTGGGGTGGTTTTTGTTAGAGAAAGGCATGCATGCTGCAGTTCAGTACACAACAACAGGAGATGTAAAGAAAGTAGAACACCTTAATTATTGTGGAAGAGTGGGTGTCACATAAAGTTACAGTTTGCTAACAAAATTTCATGATAACTCAAAGCTGGGAGGCATTTTCAGTACAGCAGAGGACTTGGAATTTATGCAACACGCAATTGAGAACAGAAACAATAGACCTGAGATTAAATTTAAGAGAACAAAGTGTGAGTTCCTGATTTTAGGGAATTAATAATGGGAGAGGGAGGGTTGTGTCATAAATTAGAAGTAGAAGCAGATGAGAAAAATCTTTGTGTACTGGCTGAACAATATAAATATGTGCAACTGCTTTGGTGCATTGGTTATAAAAAAGTTTAATCAGTTCTGGGATATGTGAGGGAAACAAAGACCAGAGAGACCTAATGCCCTCATGCTGTGCACTTCTGGGACCTTATAGGACTTTCTCAGGAAAACAATGTTCAGTTCTGGCCCCCCTGCCCCCAAGAAAGCTGCACTTACAGTGGCATGAGAGCATAGATGTCCTAGAAAGATATTAAAAGAAGTGGAGGATTTGTTTTAAGGGAAGAGGTGAATAGAGCTAGGTTTATTTAGCTTGCTGACTGTATTGAAGTGAAAGAGAAGGACATGTTGCTGTACATAAATACATCACAAGGAAAAACTCCAGACTTAATAACCCAAAGCATTGTTTAACTCAGGAGATGGTGTCAGCAGAAGAGCAGATGCATATAAACTAACCATAAATACATTTAGCCTGACAGAAAGAGAAAAGTTAGAGAAAATTAACACATGTTATACATAGACAGGTTTCCAATAGCAGTTATAGAGACAAACCAAAGAAAATAGGAGTATTTCAATTTGAAATTTGGTAATATTTATAAGCATATGATGTAATGTTTTGTTTTCAATAGCAGGAAATTGGACATAGAGCCAGCACATGCTTCTCAGGGGTGTGTGTGTGTGTTTGCCAGGTTGTGGCTTTCTATGCTCAAGATCAGAAGACATGTAAAGAGCTTTTTAACACAGAAAAGGGGAGGCAGGTGAGAAATACAAAGAGAGGCAATACACTGATTTTCTAGGGGGGGGAGAGACAAGCTCTTGAAAAGAGTTGACTGAGTTCTCTGTAAATCAACATGATCTAGTGCATCAGTAATGGGTGGTTAATGGGAATAATAAAAGGATTCACAGTGCTATAGAGGGAGTGGTTCTGAGGACTGCTCCATTAATGATCCACAGACCACTTGCATTTCTCCCACATGATGACATAGTTCTGTTAAGGCAATATGTCTTTTGGGAGGATTAAAGAAATGTAAAGACACCCACATCCATGCTGAAGAAGAGAGGTAGCTGGATGATAGAAGGAGCATTCTGACATGCTGAACTTGCATTTTTACACATGCTAGGGAGCTGTGAACACCCAGATGACAAATTTACCTTTTTGTTAATCAACCTGACAGTGCAATAGGATGAATTTCCTTTCTCTGGCTCATTTTTTTCCTCATACAACTCTTTCTTGAGCCAATCAGAAATGCAAAGATAAATAGCAACAAAGCAGTCTGCATACAGAACTACTGGAGGCATGGAAAAATCAAGATTTAAATCTTTGTAATAAGTTATGCAGTCAATAAATAAATAATCCAAGTAGGAAAACTTGAAATAAATTTGGGGCACATTCACTTCACTATAGATGAAGGACTTCACCTTTCCAGCACAGCCTGTAATGTTATGTTGCTGCATAGCTGCACATCAGCTTCCCTTTCCTCTGTCTCTCTCCTTCTCCCTGCATCCTTCCTCTCCTTTTCCTCTGAGTTTCCACAAGGAGGACATTCACATGCAAAAAACCAAATGCAACTGGAAGCCAGTGTGTGTTCTATGTTGTGCCCAGTTTGGATGATGGAGGATTAAGAGCAGTCCACTTCCAGCAGCTTCCTTTCCATACAAAAGGAATATACTTTAAACCATTGCTCTACAGATATTCCAAAATCAGCTGGCTACAAACCTGGTCTCATGCACAGCAACTGCTTTCAGGAATAGTCTCAAATGCCTTCAGCAGAGTTTGCCTTCTTCACTGCCAGAGAAAAATATCCTTGCCAAGTTTACCAAGCAGTTCAGAATGGGTTTGCTGGAGTGATCTTTCCCTTTATTATTTAGTAGCTCCTCAGCATTTTCCCTGTGCACAAATGTTTGGTTTTGATTTAATTTTTTTCTTGGTTGCTGTTAAAAAAATGTTAGCTAGCATGGAATCTGCAACTTAACATTGGAAAACCATCAAAGTACTTATACCCTTAATGATTCTCAGTTGAGACTTGTCTATTAGCTGATTTTTAAATCATTCAATGCCTGGCAGCCTGATTTTTGTGTTGTAGAATTTCCTAATCCCAAGGATATGTAGAACCAAATCAAATTCCTTGCTGAAAATCTCACAATTTATGACTAACCTCTTACCTCTGTTATAAAAAATGGATATCTTGTTAATTTGAGCAATCCTGCCCATAAACCCTGTTAGATGACAGTAAATATGCTACCCTCTGTTCTTCATTAATCAGTTTCCCCTCTCTGATATTCCATTCTTTTTCCTTAGATTGATGTCAGGAGGAGGACAGGCTTATATTTACCTAGACCACCTCCTTTGCTTTGAAAGCAAAGTACTGACACAACTCTTACTTCTATCCAATGCTCAGGATCTATCTCAGCAATCCAAGATTTATTGCAAACAATAACAAATGCTCTAATAAAGCTTATTAGGCTCCACTTCTACCATTCCTAGGTGCATGTTTTAATAAAAGACACTTAGTCTTCATAGCTGCTCTTTGGCATGTTCTTTGTTCTTTTCAGTGTAACATTTCACCATCCTCTTCATATAATATGACTATATCTGTCTTTTTTCCTGCCCCAGAGCTGAAATATTTATTCAACAGTTCAGTCTCCTCTGTGTTATTTTTGACATTGCATCCTTTCCACTTAACAATGGAAAAAAACCTCCACTACTGCAAAGTTACTTTTGCTCCAGATATATTTAATGTTATTTTCAGTGTACTAAATTCAGGTAGCTGCAGAATTCCTCCAACACCCTTCTATTTTCAGGAGCACTTTTCTGTTATTTCCATTTGTATCCTAAATTCAAGTGATCTAATCTGTTTAGTTTCTCCCTTGTTTTCCTACCAAGCCTGTTTATATCTGAAATTTCACATTGCCTGCATTTCCCTTTGAAGCTAGACTGGTGTGGCATAGACCTTGTCTTGATTCCAGTTATTAGGTCATCATCTAAGATGTTATTAAATATCTTTATTGCTGTTAACATATTTTTCTCCTTTTAAATATTTTGTGCTATTGATTAGTTAAAAACTTGTGTTTATCTGTTTGAAAGGGTGCCTTTTAAAGTAGCAGGTGTAAGATCTGCTGGTTGTGTTAGAATCTATTTGCAAGTAAGAAATGAAATGAAGTTCTAACTTCCATTTAAGGAATAACTAATTTTTAACCCAGGGATCAATTTTGATTTAGCTGACAGGATGTCATGTAGTCCAAAATTCTCTGAGGAGAGAGACAAAACTTTTTGATTTAGGGAATTTTATCAATCATGTTTCAGAGGTATTTTATTACTGGAAATGTCAAACCTGCAGAGCTCCATCTTTCAACCTGGTATTCTGCAGTGAAAAACTTCTTTCTTTTAAGCTCATACAACACAGAAACTCCTTTTCTCTTCTTCTTCATAAGCATTGTAAGCAGAGGGTTAAGGGACTGGCCATCCTGCTCTGTAGAACAGTTTGATGCTGTGTAGCTGCCTGCACCTAACTGCCCCTGTCATACTCTCTGTTGGGAGTTAGATCTGTAAACACTGGAAGAGTTGACTACTGAGTTGCCAATGGGTTGAACCTGGTTATTGCCACATACTGCCTCTCCTCTCCTTCTCTGACCACTGTGTTTTTCCTAGATTGCTTACAGTGACTTAGTTTAACATTCCTATCACAGAAATCTTCCTTCAAGTGCCAGTAATATCAAGCAGGACAAATTCTTTCTCCTAATACAAGTAGTTCCTACTCTTCCTATTTACCACCCAAGCTCCTGCCAGTCATGAGTAGGCAATTAAAGAATTTATTTTCTTTGTGTCATTCACTGTCTTGATTAATTTTGTTCTTGACAACTTGACTGTGCTAAATGAGTGTTTATTTGCTGCCCCTTTTTAATCTCCCCTTTTGTTGTAAGTTTAATGCCATTATTACTAGTCTAGGCAGCTTGTCCCCTGGAAAATTGATTTCCCCTTTAATGAGCTGCAGGCAATGCAAACCACAGAACTCTTCAGTTAGAAAATGGCTCTACTGTCCAGCAAGCTAAAATCCCCTCTCCCTTTTACACCTTTCTAATTGGCAGGTTAGTCCTAAAAACTCCTGATTCCTGTGTTCATTTCTGGGACAGGAGCAATCTTCTAAGAGCTCCTTTGGGTATTTCCATAATTCATCAGCTCTCTGAAATCAGTCATAACAGGTGAGGAGACAAACCACACTACCATCACTAGTACCAATACATACCACTAACAAATTTCTACCTCCCTCACTCTGAGAATTTTTTTTTCCTTTCTTGAAGACAAGTTTGAGACTCTGTAAGAAGAAATATCCTTAAAAGCTCTAGGTAAAATTGGCAGGTTTGTAATTAGCCTGTTCAATATTTGTTCTTATATGAAGTTATTGAAAACCTCCTTGAGAAATTTCCCTTGTTTGCAACCAACTTTTGATGTGTTGCAAGAGGAATGTTGTAGGGCAACAGAATTGTCTCTTAGCTCTTGCATGAAATTTCTTTCAGCTTTTGCTCCTTGCAGATGCCCTTTG
Source organism: Galbula dea (assembly GCA_013399015.1). Classification (NCBI taxonomy): domain Eukaryota; kingdom Metazoa; phylum Chordata; class Aves; order Piciformes; family Galbulidae; genus Galbula; species Galbula dea. The sequence goes on along the minus strand of VWZX01005355.1, from coordinate 3,442,317 downwards.
GACCAAGCACATCAATTTAGAAGAGTACTTCTGTTGCTGAGGAAAGGTAAAGCACGCTGATCCCACAATAGCCAAGCTCTCTAGGTCTGTGGAATGCAAAAGGAGAGAGAAAGAGCTGGACTGACTACTTCCCCAGGACTCTTTCTTTCATTTAATATGTGAACCATCTCTCCATCCCCCCCTTTTGGGATGAGACAGTTCTGTAGCTACCATCTAGTAGGTTAACATGAACACAGTGCTGCTGTGTGGCAAGCCCAGAGGTAAAACCATGCTGTGTATTCATGAGGGTTTCTGCACTTGTGCATTATTGAATTTACTCTTTACCTTTGTCTTTAAAGAACACTAAGAAAGCATATTGCTATTTTAATGTAGGCTTTGCACAAGATTTTAATTTAACTTGAGAATTAGAAAACAGTCTTAGGTTGCCCAAGAGCTCAAGAACTCTTGCTAGGAAATACTAGCCAAGAGATTGTGTACTACACTTGTAAATGTTGTATCCTAATTACAACACAGAAAGGAATCACATTAAAGCTCCATGAGAGCATCATTTCCTTTTATGTAATGCCACCTCAGTAACCTTGTTTGTCATAGTTTTTGTTTGATGTTGGTATGTCTATGAATGCAGATAAAGCTATGATGCCCCTGGTATTAAAGTCATTTTTCATTCAAGCTACATATTCTGTTGAGGTTAGTTACTTCTTCTTTTAGGCCAGGGCAAAGGATGGGAAGTCATTGGACAGGATAAAGTGGAGAAGCCACATCCAGAAAGTTTGAACTCTGTGCTACCTCACACTAACACTGCAACTTCCCCAAGATGGGCATAACCAAATAGCCTTATTCCAACCCAGAAATGGCCTTCTGAAAAAAGAAAAATCATAGCTTGGTACCTCTAGCCAAATACTCTGGTTACTCTGCTCAGGCTACTCATCTTGGCAGTGATGTTAGAGTGCCCTGGAGGTGACACTTGCACCTTGGTGCATTTTTAGGGCACCTCTGTCTCTTCCACTGTAATCACCAATGTACATAGGCAGTAGAAGAAAGAAAAGCTGGAGGGAAGCCTCTATTTTTAACTCAGTGGAGAACAGGAAAAGTGGACAAGTGACAATTTTACCTTTAGTAAGCAATTTACTCACCACAATTTTGTGTACTTTAGCACTGAAAGGTTGCTTTCAAAACATGATTCTACTTTCACTCTGCCTCAGTTTCCTTCTGCCTAAAAAAGGAATGACTCCAACAGAACACTGTCAGTAGTTGTGAAGTGTTCTATAACCTTCACATGCCAGCTGCTCTATCATCATTACAGCTTATGAACAGCCTTGTTTTGTTTTCCATAGGCTAGAAAGCTTTGGAGTTCTTGCACAAAAGATGCCAGTAAGTTTGAAGTTGTACTTATTTGTTTCAGACTAGAATTGTGGTTAAACCTCCTCAAATCCCTTTGATTGTCTTTCCTGCTCTTGCTGATTAGTTAAGAAGCAGAAAGGAACATTGCACTGTAAAACATCCATTTATCTGCCAGTGTCAGGTTCTTCTGACATGATGTGCTAATGCAAAGCACATTAAGCATCAGCAGTAGGTGTTCCAGACCTAGCAGTTCCTAGACAGGCACTAAGAGACCTCAAATGAGTCAGTGTCACTCTATGGTTTAACCTAATATCAACCCCTTAGGGCACCCCTATCAAATAGAAGAGAAATGAAAGGTTTTAAAGGCTATTAATCCCAGTGACTCTACATTAGAAGAGTACAGAGTTATTTGTCATAGGTCTTTTTGTCATCATGCTGTTGTGGTAAAATGTGAAGTATTCAGTATTCCTGAAATTCCTTCTTCCACCTACTTAAGTGTGGAGGGTTTTTGATGATACACTTACAATGCTGAGCTGTGATACCTCCCAGGTACTGGCTGTTACTGCCACTGACTGAACTCCTTTCCTTTTTTTCTTAGTGAGTTGTTCTTGTATCTACAACATATGAGAAGCAACAGAACCATCTTTAGAAAACAAGCTTTGAAGTGAAAGTAAACAAGCAAGCAAACTCTCTGCCCCCAGCCAGACACCATTGCAGCACACATAAGAAGCATTAAATCAGAGCTGAATCTAATGCAAGGTGTTAGCTTCTTTTGCCATACTTGTTATCTGGAACTGTTTTCTTTCTAATGCTTTCTGTGTTTCTTACCTTGAAGTCTCTGAGACTCAGAAATAATCCTGTTGTTTTAGAAACCTCTGATCCAGTGTTTGCAAGGAAAGGTGTCTTCAGATAACTGCTTGTCTGGCAGTGGCTGCTTCAAAGGGTCTGGCAGCTGAATATGAGCAGCTCAGGTTTTCCTGGAAGTGGTGACAGTTACAACAACTTCAAACTCTTGCCAGGGTCTGAATTTGTAAAATTTCAAATTCACTTCACACACATTCAGTTGACAAAAGTTGTCCAACCATCAGATTGCTACACTGGCAGACTCTCTGGCTTCAAGCCCTACCTAAGATAACACAATCCCTTTAGCTAAACATCTCTGCTTTGATATTTGTTAAGAAGGTTCATGGGATACTTAAACAGGTCAAGTGTTTTGAAACCTGTTGATGGCAAACCTGTGCAAGTATTTGGGCTTTTTATTAGCTGATCTGCATAGCAGCAAAGATGCACAGCTTAGAGTATGCTCATTTGTGCATGTCTGTGCATCTGTGGGCATTGTGTAAGGTAAGTGTGTACATAGCTTTGGCTCCAAGCAGTTAGTCAATATTTTAAGCTTTGTCAGGATGCTCTGAAATCAATTGTAAATACCAGCCTCAGGTGTTTATACAAATGCAATCCTATTTATTTGAAAAGAGACTAGGGAAAATCCTCTACCTCTGAACACAATAAGGAAAAGAATGGTCAGAGCAGCAGAACTTAGTGATGGTTTTTCCAAGCTGGACCAGAGGTCCATCTGTCACAGTCTCTGATTGTGGCTACAATTGGAGTCCTGCAAAGAAGATTAAGAACAGAACAACTGTTTTTGATACTTCCCTGTGTACTCTTTTACTGACCAGTCATTTGTGTCTAAGAGCCAAGATTTATTCTAGAGATTTCTCTTCTGTGAAGTCACCCAGCTGCTCCCTCTACCTATCTTCAGTGAGGGCTGTGGAGCAAGGGGTTTGGCAGTTTAAAACCACAGAGTGTAGAATGACTTCTTCACTTGTTTTGAAGTTCCCAAGTGATAGTTTCATTTGACCTACAGATTTAGTACCAGAAGAGCTAGCTGTACCCATCCTACACATTCTTCTGTACCTCTTGTGGTTTTACAGTTAGGACCTCTCCCATGATCCTCCCTTTGCATTTCTCTATATTGAATTCCACTATTTCCTTGCCTAGCCACTTAGTTCTTCTGGATTTATCCCAGTAAATGAATCAGTGCCACAATGCTTCCAAGCACTGTGCCACTGGGATTAGCATCTATGCTGGAAAAGACACATTAGATCAAAGATGATTGTTTGTCCCTGAAGGCAAGAGGCATTGCTTGTGAAAATAAGACTAAGCTCTTTTTCTACCAACAAAGAAAGGAAGGGTGGCCTTCTCCTTACAGTCTTCAGAGCACATCTTTGTTGCTGCTTTATGCTAGAAAGCATTCCTAGTTTGTTGCTTTCCCTCTTAAAGTGTTGCCAGGCATTGTCTGGGAAAGTGTCAGGGAGAACCATGTTGACAAATGACAACCATGGGCAATCATATGCCAGAGACTGAGAGCCTTGAGTGAAGCCACTGCATGTCTTCTGCTTTGCTTTTGGTCCCTGCCAACCAGTACAACTAATACTCTCCAAACCAATGCCCATCCATGCTTTTCAGACCTCATGTGCTGGCTGAGAATGCTCTAGTTTTGACTCCTTCTATCCCACATAGTTTTCCAGCAGTATATAGTGCAGTTTTGGGTTGTTTTTTTACTCTGCAACATCCATACCCACCTTCAAGCCAGATGCAGGGTGTACCCTAAATGTTTGGTTTCTTGCCCTCACATTTTTGTCTTCACTTTGAACATAAATTGTAAACAAGGAAGAAAATAAACAACTAGTTCACAGTTTTTAGGCAAAGAAGCTTGTTAAATGGCTTTTGGGAATCAGAGTGAGCTGTTGCCTACTGGCTCTAGGACCCTCTTGGAGAATTCCTGTAGCTTTTATAGTCATGACAAGTGTTTTCTCTTTATAGAAGACTCTTCTGGTTTTAGGCATGTCATATTTATCCATAAGCCACTTTTCTCATAGTTATTCATTCTCTCAGTGCTAGATCTGTTACTGGCCTGTAGTTGATCAGTTTTCCTTGTACCCTCTTAGGAGGCATTCCACATTAGCCACCTTCTAAGGCTTCTGGTAAAAAGGCAGCTTTAAATGAAAAGTGATGTACAGCACTGAGTTATTCAGCTATTTCATCCTTGAATTCCTTTAGAGCTGATGATATGTGACTGTTCAATTGATCCACTTGCTTCATAACCTCTTCTGCTAATTCAATCAGCAAATTACTCTGTCTGAGACAGATCTGGTAAACAAGAATGAAATGAGAACTTCCTCAGATTCCTTCACACTGCAATGCAGAGACAGAAAATTCCTGAACTGTTTTCCACTCTGGGCTTTTCTTCATTGTGCACTCCTTGATTCTCTTGATAGTCCAATCTCTATCTTCTTTGGTTAAGTAAAGGAAATTCAGTTTGTGAATCCTTATTCCAAAAGCAAGTGGTATCAGTTGGCTTACATCCACCTTACTCAGGGTTCTAGGGCAAACTGGTTCCAGTGACTGGAGTTTGGGGCAAATATAAACAGTCATAGAATGAGCCAGGAATTAAATAGTAGAGACTACAGCAGTGCAGTGTTTGAACTTGTTCCCTGCTCTGTCTTATTTAGCAAAATAGATGTAGGCACAGACTCTCCAGCACTCTTCCTGATCTGATGCTTAAGAAAAGGGATCTATTAGGAAAATAAAGCTTTTTTTAAAGTTCAACCTCCAATTGTTTTTGAGGTGATGGATGGGAGGTGAGATTTTTTTGCCCACATTTCATGGAGAGTCCTGTTCTCCCCCAAGTTTATCTTAATCCTCCATTCATGGTTGTGTTTTATTTATCTCAGTGTCTCCTGTCAGTCTTTTCCTGGCTCTGGTGCCCACATCTTGAAGGAAGCAACTGGCCAGGCTTTGGATTTACTATCAAGGGAAAAAGGAACACTTTCCTTTCACCTGAGTTTGTTAGCTGCTAGGTTTCTGTCTGGACAGTCAATTCTATAGTTTCAGTACTCTTAGAACATGGAGTTTAATGGTCCATTCCACTCAGCCTAAATGGGTAGCACTCTCAACAGCTTTAATGACATCTGTGATTGTCTGCAGTTCAAAGACAGGCTTGTTAGCAGCCATTAGCACCTTGCAGTGCTGAGAAGGATAGTTCAGTAATAAATATCAAAACCTTGAAAATAGAAAGTGCTACAGAAATAGTTGTGCTTATTTGTCAGCTGTACCTGTTTACTTTCTGCTGGAAGAGTGGGTTTCCTTCTGTGCCACTACAGGCTTAGTGGCTTGGCATGTGGTGAGGTGTGTTCTGGCTTCAGGTTCATATAGCTTTAAAGTTATTTTATTACAGAAGTATATAATATTTTTTGAGAGAAACTTTCTTATTGTCAGCACATGGAAGAAACTTTAGGAAATTGGAAGGATGAGATTGCCACAAAGGTCTTAATGATCTCCAAGTCTGGACAGCATGGGCTTATCACCCTTATCATGAAGCAGAGAGCAGTGTAGGACCTTCAGTATCTGCACATGTCAAGAGGAAATGAGACTCAAAGAACTAATTGGAAGCAATTATTATTCTACCTTGGGCTTCAGGGCACACCAAAATTTAACACAGATGTGATCATGACAAAGCATTTATCACCACACCTACTTTCAACTTCATATTAATCTGTGGTGCTTGAAAAGATGTAGGGAACAAAACACACATTTGGTTTCCATGTAAATTAAACACCTCTGGAAAACCATCTCCTCTCTCAAAGAGCTCAATTACTGCATCTTATATTTAACTTAATGGAGGCAACTGAGACCCTAAGGGTGTTTAGGTATATATTTAAATGTCTGGCTTTTGTCACTTGCAGGTGAACATAGCTTATACACAGTGTAAGGCCTTGAATTCTAAAGAACATCCAACTAATAGAAATATTCATAAGTCACAATTGCTGGGGTTTGGGGTTGGTTTTTTGTTTTGGTTGGTTTGGTTTATCCTAACTAGATCTAATTCAAAGCCCATCATAATCAACAGAAATAAGTTTTCCCACTGGCATCATTGATTGGGCCACAGGACAGTGGCGTGTGTACATCACCTCTAGACATCATTAAAACCTTTTTCATACTGAGCTGAGAAATACACAAAGATTTCACTCCTGATTGAAAATGTGCAAGCAAGAAAGCTATTATAGCATCTCCCATGAAAAGTTTATAAAATAAAGCAAAAGTTCTTAACAGTTCCCTAATGTGTACTTAGAGAGACATGTAAGTATTTAGATGTATTTATGTTAACACTTTGAATGTGCAGGAAGAGAGAAAGAGGCAGCAGAAGAATTAAATAACAAAAGAAAATCTCAGAGAAGAATCCACATGAGAATTAAAAATTTTCTTTAAGAGGAAGAGTTAACTCCTGGCTGATTTCCTGAATGGTGGAGTATTTTTACACAATGATATTGCTAAGAAAAGTGCTATAGTCAGCTATAGTAATGTGCTCCAAGCACTTTTCCACTGAATGCCACAAATAGTTCTGCAGAATTCCTTAAAACAACCACTTAAGAGTGGCATGGATATGCTTTTGGTAACTGAAATAAAATAAATGGTAACTGAAAATCAAACAGTGAAACAAGTGTCCACCTATTCTCTTTGAAACTGTTTAACTGAAAACCATTCCAGGAGACTTTCTTTAAATTAATTGGCATTCTTTACTTGTGGATGGATATAGGAAGAGCAAATGTTTCCTTCAGGGTTCTGCATTAAGTCTGCTTTTTCTCATCTGTATAAATTATTGTCATCATATTTCCTAGCCTGCCTTAGTCATGCCTGACTTCTTCCTCATGCCAGACCCTGCCACTAACTCACACTGCTTTGTACATATTCTTAGGCAAATGTTTGCATTTGTTAGTCCCATGGAGTCAATGGAATAACTAATCCTCTACTCATGGGGGGAGTAAAGGAGCTGGACTAGGATTTCACATAAATGAGCCTGTGAAGCAGCAGTAACCAATAAGATAATCTGCATCTGGCACCTCATCCTCATCACAAATGTTGCCTCCATTTTTTTTTTTTGGTGATCTTGCCATTAAAAGGCTCTGCAGATGAATAAACTGCCTGGAGAAGTGTGCACTGGGGCAGAGTGTAGGCACCCACCTGAGACAACATGGTGAAGCATGCAATTGTTTACAGCTTTATTCATAGGAAGTTGGTAAGGACTGTACTTGCAAGTAATTGTTTTACAAATGAAAAGGCAATTTTGGGGATATATGCTTTGTGTTGAGTGCCAAAAGGTTTATTTTTAGCTGTCCCTTAAAGCTCTCTAGCAGCTGGAAAGATAAGACTGAAGGGACAGAGCCATGTGGCCAATTGTACACAGATGATGGTTTGAGAACCTCTGTTGTTGCAAGTGCCAGGCTGCTGTGCTCATGTATCCTACCCTTTACTACAAACCAAGGGTAAGGTCTTCAGGCTAGGGATGGTGTCACCTGGGAACAGCAAGATGCATTATCACAGAATCACAGAATATTAGGAGTTGGAAGGGACCTTGAAAGATCATCTATTCCAACCCCCTTGCCAGAGCAGGATTCCCTACACCAGGTCATGTTAGTTTGGTAACTTTCAGGTTTATGTCTCTGTTGGATGCAGGATATTTGTCTAGATGGAGTATTGACAGTTAGGCCAGTATGAGATGCTCTAAGGAAACTGTCAACAGGCTGCTGAGATGATGCCAGAATACATTTGAGGCCCATGTATCCAACCTGGCATTTACTTTAGGTTGCCAAAGAGAAAAGGTTTCAGACAACAGAAGACTTTAACAGCATCAGGAATAATTCATTACCCAGCACTATGACATTCTCTAGTGAATATGAGGAATTGAGCATGGCATCCTGCTAACATCTCTGGTGCAGACATTGTTTTGGACTTTTGGAAAACATTGTTCACATGCATAAAGCAATTAGTGAGTCATGCCATTGATTGTGTATCTGTCTCTTATTTTTATGAGCCTTCCAGGATAACTCTCTGGTGCCTATTAGGTGAAATTTACTGAACAGTGCCCTTCTTTCCTTGTTCTGTTTTGTGATTTGTTTGTCTTAGGTTTTTTTTTCCCCTTGGATAATCAGCTCTTGGCCTGTGTGTGGAGGATGTGTTGATGTCTGTATGGAACAAACCATCTCCAGCTTGCTTTAGCTATTCATTTGGTTTAGAAAGCTAACAAAAATATAAGCCTGTAGCCTTGTGGTATAACCCCAGAGCTCAAAGGTTCAGCTGGTTGTACCTCAGAGCTTAGGGTTTTGAAGCACAGCTGTGTGACCTTGGCTTAGCTTTACTGAGAATAATTGTTGAGCTGTGGGAAAAAAAAAGCATGTAAGCTAAAGCCACTCAAAATAAGAAAAATAAACACAGTGAAGTGAAAATGTTGTGCTGGTAATTGTAACTCAAGGACTCAGCAGAAGAATACTGTCATGAAAAGGTCTAAAACCCTGAGAGGACCTGTAGAGAGGTGGAAGATGGCAGCAGCTGGGCTGAGGATCTGCTTGTTGGGCAGGGCAATGGAGGTTGATGCTTTCCCATGCTACTGACTGGCTTGCAGAGATTCATTTGATACAGGGGTGGTAAATCTGTCCTGGCTGGATCCTATTAGCCAATAATTCCTATGCACTCATTCAACTTTATGTATTTCTGGTTCAAAATCTCTAGTCATAATAAAAAGAAGCCTAGAGAAAAACAATATACAGCAGAGAAGATTGCAGTGGACAGTCTGAGGTAGAGAAGGGGCATGCTCAGGTACGACAAGGTGAAATAAGGCATGATGAGGACAGATAAGGTATGATAAGGCATTGTTGTGGATGTATCTACACACTCCTGGTTTTACCTAAAGCTTGTTGAAAGTAAAATATATGATAAGGCTAAGAAGACAAACTTTGAATTATGCTGCTTCCCCTTCCATTTCACGTCTGTTTTTATGGCAATTTCTCTAATGCTGTCTGGCCAGAAGATGGTTAAGGGACTGAAATAGGTCTGATAAAAGGAGAGGCTGAGAGAGCTGGGATCTTTTAACCTAAAGAAGAAAATGTTCTGAGGGATCTTGTCAATAAATATTGACACCTGATGTGGACCCAAAGATGACAAGGCCAGGCTTTTCTTAGTGGTGCCCTGTGACAGGACAAGGGGCAATAAGGGAAAACTAAAGCACAAGAGGTTCCACCCAAACATCAGGAAACACTTTTTTATACTGTGAGCATGACCAAGCACTGGAACAGATTGCCCAGGGAGGCTGTGGAGACTCCATCAGTGGAGATAATCAAAACCTAACTGGTCCTGGGCAATCTGCTGTAGCTCATGCTGCTTGAGCAAGAGGGTTGGACTAGAAAATCTCCAGAGGTACCTGTTAGCCTCACCTGTTGTGCTGGTTATTAAAGGAAAGAGCCATTAGAGGACAGCTGGAGCTCTGTGTCCACATTTTCCTAATGTTCCACAGAGCTTTGTGAAACCTGCAAGTGCTTTTGATAACACAGGCACTAATAAAAGAAACCCCAGGGCCACATTGTAACTTTAGATCTCTGTCTTGACCTGGTCAGTCCCTAAATAACCTATGGAATCCCTGTGAATGACAGACAAGCCTTGCACTGAGGTTTCCTCTCTTCTCTGGTCCCTGAATTCAGAGACCAAAGACAATCACACCACCAAAACACCCACTCTGCCCAGCCCTGCCTTAGCTACACTAGACCTCCCCACTGGGGGCTAATATCTGCTCTGATTTCTCACCTCTCCCCTTGCAACCAAGGGGGAAAACAGGCAAAGCTTTTTCAGTTGAAATGTGTACCTCCTAACTGTGGTAATCCAGCAGAAAGACCTAGAAACATCTCCTCCTACTTAAAGCATGGGCTGAGATGTAGATAAAGCTACAGCCTGTCCTCAGAGTGCTAACATTATTCTGTGGGTCAAAGCAGATCCATACTGTACTCTGCCTAGTAATTTTGGGAAGCTTATTGTCAGCAAACCCTTGCCAGACTATTCTGTGCAGCATCCTTGCCCAAGTCCTTATTTATCTTGCATGTTTTAATTAAATCATTTCACTTTCATGTCAGCACTAATTCTGAGAGAGGACTCAACCAATATTTGTTTATAAAAAAGCTTGTTGTAAGCAAGGCATTCATTAAGCTTTGTCTGATAATCTCCACTCTTCATTATCACAGGGCAATTGCTATTGCTGTATCATTAAGCTTTAAATACTTTCCTCTCTTTATCTTTGTTAGTAATACACACTTTAAATGATCACCAATGTGCTGCATTTTTCCCCTTAACTGACACAAATGCCATTTCAGAGGCTTCTGGTCCAGTGGTGAGTAGCCCAGAGGTAAAAAAAAAAGCCTCTCTGAAGATGATTTCTTCCTTTCCAAAGCCTTTTCTCCATCTCCTTGTTAGCTGACTGAACTCAAACCACAGCTCTTCTCCAATGGGAAGCCACAAATTTCTGCTGCCAATGAGAATCACAAACTTCCTTAACAAGCAATTTACATCTACTGCTTTAAGGAATTCTCCTTATTTTGAGAACAGGCTCTAACATAAAGCAGGAACCATTTTAGAAGAGAAACAGAATAAATGGATTCTTTCCTCCTCCACATGGTTTATCTGTATTTGGAAAAAAAGCAGGCTACATACTACCTCTTCCAATCAACAAAATGAAAAATAAATCTGCTTTAAAGATACTATTGAACTGTGATTTTTTTTTTTCCAACCTTTTCTTGGAAAGCTTCTATGTTTCTTTTATTCAACTAGAACAGGAGTGAATTTATCTGAACCACACAGATAGATAGGTGTAAAAATTGTTAGGAGGCTGCTCTGGCATCAGAGTTCAACCAAGCAGTTAGTGATACAGACTGGCTGCCATCCATGGCTGCCAGACATTGGATCCTGGCACAGCCACTGCACAGAAAGTCAAGATATCTGAACATTATATTAGCCTCTCTTTCTTTCCCTGGTCCCACAATATCACTCCAGGTAGAGTTCCCTACACACAGTAACTCCATCACAGTCTTCATATTGACAATGTGCACTGAAGCCAAGATAAATAATTTCTCTTGCTCTTTTCTAAGCCACTAAGTTAGTTACCTTCTTGTAGAAGGCTGTCAGGTTGGACCTGTTCATAAGTCATTGAATCATGGAATGGTTTGGGTTGGAAGGAGTAATAAAGATCATCTAGTTCTAACTCCACTCCCATGGGCAGGGACATCTTCCACTAGATCAGATTGCTCAAAGCCTCATCCAACCTGGCCTTGAATATTTCCAGGGATGTGGCATCCACAGCCTCTTTGAGCAACCTCTTCCAGTGCCTTGCTACACTCAGTGAAGAACTTCTTCCTTACATCTAATCTAAATCTCCCCTCTTTCAGCTTAAAACCATTATCCCTTGTTCTACCACTACATGCCCTTGTAGAAAACCCCTCTCCATCTTTCTTGTAGGCCCCCTTTAGGTACTTGAAGGTTACTATAAGGTCTCCCCAGACCCTTCTCTTCTCCAGGCTGAACAACCCCAACTGTTTCAGGCATCTTCCTAAGAGAGGTGCTTCTGCCCTCTCATCACTTTTGTGGCCTTTCTCTGAACTCACTCCAACAGATTCAGGTCCTCCTTATGTTGGGTGGCCACAGCTGAATGCAGTGCTCTAGGTGAGGTCTCATGAGAGTGAAGTTGAGGGGAGAATCACCTTTCATAACCTGTTGGTTACTGTATGGAAGGGAGAGCCTGTGGATTGTGCCCATGGTGAAATGCAGGTGTCTTTTTTCTCTCTGTCATTATCAGAAGAGACAGAAAATGTATTAGCCTCACAGAATTTGGGGGGAGTGGGTGTTAGTTAGCAAGTAATTTAGGGAAACTGAAAGGACTGGAGGAAAAGACAGTTAAAATGCAGTAGGACTAAAATATCCATTCAGCCTCTTGTTTGCTCTCTTCCCTGTTGTCCCAGAGGGCTGGCTGTATTTGTGTGTGTGTGTCTTTAGGCTTTCTATTGTTTAAGCCACAAAAGAATGTAATTTCTTTTGACATCTGTCTTAAACAAAGCATTGTTAGCATGTTTGCTGATCTCAGGATGACTGGTGATAGCCTACAGATCTAGGGTCCAGCCTAACTAATTGCCACCAGCAGCCTCTAAAAACATACACACAAAAAAAAGAGCTTGAGTGAAAAAATGCACAAAAGTAGATGATTTCTAGGAAGGATAAGACTGTAGGGGCAGTGGCTTCAGGAAGAAGGAGGAAAAGTTTACTTTTATCTCAAAAACCTTTGCATAGTTCTCTAGTACTCTGAGGGCAATGTGCACACATTAGGGAGTCCAGGCTGTATAAACCACTCTGAATAGAAGTGGGAAGAAAAGAGAAATGCTGTTTTAAAACACACACAAGCATACTCATATCTTTATATATTTATAGAGAGATATATATATGTATATCAAACCACAAAATATTTACTAAGCTATGAAATTACCAGGTCAAGTTATCAACTATGCTACATATGCAATGATATATTAGAAGAATATCTGGCAGAGACAAAAGAAGAGAAGCTATTGGTGGGGGTTTTTTGTTAGGTTGGTTGGGTATTTTTTTCCTTTTCTTTTAGGGCTTAGTGGTTTGTGGGTTTTGTTTGACTTGTGAGTGTCTCTCATGTCTTTATACAGAAACAGGTCAGTCTTCTGAAATAATTTGCCAAAAATAAAGAAGGGAATAGTAAGCTCAGGTATCACTGTTCTGCAAGAGGCATTTGTTGTGCATGAATTCCCTCTAGTCATGTCCACCCTAAAACTGGGCTCAGATTTAAGTTATTCTTGGTGCCAGACAAGTTGTAGTGCTGGAAAGGGAAGGCAGGCATGGGTAACAGTAATAGTTTGCCAAAGAGTTTGCATTTACTTTAAGCTCTTTTGAAAGCCATGGAGCCCACTCAGAGTTGTAAATTGAGTCAAGCAAATACCTACTGTGCCTATTAGCCATTTCTTAAAAAGGCTTTAGGTGCTGCTGCTTTATTTATCTTTTATATTACAAAGATATGCTGTAGAGTTCCTAGATTAATCCTACTGGTGAAAAGAGCAGTTTGATACTAGTGGAAGTAGGAAGCTTTGTGTAGGGAGACAATCAAGGCTGAGAGAGTTCAAAGACCTGTAGAAAAATCATTACAGAAGTGAATTTTCATATCTATCAGTCCCAGCATTTGCACTGAATCCCATGCCCTCAGTCCTAAAGTTAACCTAAGGAACAAGTAGGAATGGAACATCTGATCAGAGCAGATCAAACAATTTAAATGTATCAAAGCAAAGAGTGGCAGTGACTTGTTCACCATCCAATTGTTGGCTAGTTTTTCCTCTTTTTCTGAATTTATTTGGTGAAATTTAAATGATGGCTAAATTCAGGATCAGTTCCTGGACAGTCAGTGAAAATTAATGGAATAAAAACCCAACCCAAAATTCATACAATAAGTTTCTTGTTGCAAGTTTTTTGTTTAGCTCCAATTTACAATAAACAGAAAGGAAAAATGAAATCTCTAAGCCATCTGTGCCTAACCTCAAGGCTGGCAATGATAAGTTCCCAAACAAAAATCTGCCCAGTGGGGTTAACAACTGTTGACAGCATGGTGAATGCTAAGGCAGGTGATACTCATCAGGTATAGCAACAGCAGAAAGTACTGAGAATTTGATTTCACTCTTCTTTTCTCACTTTGTGACCAGTTTCCACTCTCAAAGTGCAAAATGAGACCAATGGAAGCTCCTTTTTGTCTAGGCAAAGCCAACCACAGAGTTCAAAGCCAAATCATGGCAGTGAGCTCTAGAAAAGGTTAAGTAGCTATTTAGGGGTTGCTGTATTATGGCAAAAAGCAGTACTAACAGTACAAGGAATCAAATGAAGCCCAGAGATTTTTTTGTGGCTGGACCTGATATGTTCTCCTTCATGGTTCAGGATGTATAAGGCACCATGGCTTGCTGGCTTAAAGCAATGGAGTTCCAGTCTTAAGATCTGGATTTCATCTTTGTTGAGGTGTCACTGGATCAGTGATATAGATTTCAGCTGCAACTTCCCAGCATCACCAAATTCACCTCCAAATCACCACCTTCTCACTGGTGATCAATCACTTCTTCCTCAGCAAAGAAAATTGGGCTGCTCTAAGACCACAAAGCTCACCACTGAGCATTTTAGGTACAAAATATAAAGAAGGTTTTAGAGTGTGAAAGGATGAAGATGCTGATATTTTTTCTCAGTGTTAATTTGGGGAAGCCACTTCATTTTCCCATTCCAGTTTTTGTTTCTTATTGTCTTTTGCTGGAGATTACTCAGAGTCCCTCCTGGTACACGTGTATGCTGGAGACTCTTGCTAGTTATGAGCTCCTTTTACTACTGTCATACAAATAATTAAACATTGGTGACAAGAAAAAATTAGTATAGTCTTGTTGAGATGCAAAACAAAACATAACTTGATTCACAGTTAGCTTGCATCACAGTGTCCTCCAGGTCTTCTGTTTTGTCTGTAGTTTGTGTTAAGTAAGTGGGTTTTAGGTGTTACACATGGACCTTTTGATGTTTTATCTTTATCCAATGACAAAAGAGGACTGAAGTAATAATGAGAAATGAAAATTAAGCTGCTCTGAGTTCATAGAAAAAGCAGATTACAACTGGAAAACCTGGGAAGACTATTCTTAAGTCTGTCAGATTGGGAATATAACCCAAAGGGAAAAAAAGTGCTATCATAAGTAGTTCCTCCCTAAAAAGGCCAAAAAGACAAGATCTTTCAAAACTGCTGCATCACCTAGTCACAGCTTAAGAAACTTCTGAGGGGGGAAATGTCTAATTAAATGAATGATCTGTCTTTCCTAGGGGGGAAATAATCATTTTGCAGTGAGATTGCTGTAAAGGTTACACATGCATTGACAATATTGATGCAGAAAGTACAGAGCCTTTATCTATTTAAGGATGTGTTTGAAGAGTTGGGCTGTACAAAAGGCATCAAATTAAAGTTCCTCAGCTTGTGAAGTGCTCACCTCTCAGAGTGCCATTAGTATTAAGGGAGCAGATTAAACACAATTTAGATCACATTGAAAGACTAAAGTCAATTTAGCAGGTATATAACCATGCATGATAATGGTCTCTAAATCTACAGCAACAAGGTGAGGATATGCTTGGATATGCAGGATAAAGATGTGAAACTAAAATAATTTCCTCTGAGGACTATAAAGGAAGCAATGACAAGGAGGCAGATTTGAGATGCTAGTTTGTTTAAGTATGTAAATTGAATGGACTGATCTGGAAGGGAAAGAAATCTGATAGCAGTTTTGGAATTGGTCTGCAGGGGATTCTGAACTTGACCTGTGTTGGAGGAAATGGGTTCTTAGTTGAGTGATGTAATATTTCATTATCTTTGGCATGCTGATAGCAGCATGCAGATACAATATGAGTGAGACATCTTGTCCAAAAAGGCATCTGAAATTCCTCTCCACTCCAAATTTTAGGTGTAAAGCAAGTGACATTGGGATTTTTTTCCAGTGCTAGCTCCTCATCTGTCACCTGCTGTATGCTGGAGTTTATAGGAGGCTCACAAGGGAAAGGAAGTGTTAAACTACAGCAAAATCACATTGTAGACTAGAAGGTGTAGTATTTATCTTTGCAACACACAGTTTGGAAGAACAGGGAAAGCATGAGGAATCAAACTCATAAAGGGTTGAAATTTGTGTAGTGTTGGGGTGGAAGGTGGGCTTCAAAAAATAAACAAGCAATGCCTCTGTCTGTCTTATCTGATTAAGTTGAAATGCATCTGTATGGCATAGCCTGACACTTTGCTTTATAGGCATAAGCAAAAGATGTGATTAGGCACTTACTGTTCAGTCTGATCTGCCTAATGAGGGTGCTTAACTCTTGCCTGAACTTCAGTTAGGGAGTCAAAGCAGAACCCTAAGAAAAGAAGGACATGTTCAAGGAAAAATGAATACATGACTGCCCAGCTTTCCTTTGCAAATGATCTAATACAGTTAGAGATGTAAAGATGTTGCAAGTAAGCTGTTCTTGCACAGAGCTATTGACAATACTGACCTTACAGCACAGCTTTTGCCTGTGGATTGACTTTGGTGTGCTGCTTGTTGGGACCTCCTGTCTTGAAGTGACTAGATCACTATTACCTCCTTTTATAGGACTTTTACCATGCTTAATGGATCAGCAATCAATGAATATTTCCTATGAGCTCCACAGTCAGACTACCTGCTTTCTCCTTCATCAATGCTGCTCCCTGCCTGGTCCCCTCTCCATGTGAATTCTGGACAAGCAATGTCCTTGGGCTCTGCCCAGAGTCCTAACATCATCTCTTGCAATCCTGTTGCACTCTCCTCACAGGGTTTTGTATTTATCAGGACTGGTAGTAACCAGCTCCAGGAATTGCAAGAGCCTCCTGAGTGTCAGCCTCTTGAGCCCACAAAAATGCCTTAGTTTGAGGTACTCCTCACTGACAGACTAAGATAGGTCAACATCACCTGCTGATGAAGAGTTTTTACAAGTTTTTCTTTTGTTCATTTCTGAAAGACTGTACTTTGAAAGTAGCAACCTAAAACCTGCAGAGTTATCTATTATAGCCTAAAAAAATAAAAAGCCATGGTCAGAAAAACTAATTATTCTCCTTTAGGGTTTTTTTTTTTTGGCATAACCCTCCTGTTGCTATCTTCTCTGAAACAATTAAAAACCAGCTTTAAATCCATGTAAGCATTCCAGTATAGCTGTACTGCTCTGGTTCTTATACTGTGCCTATCTCTATGTTTTAATGTGTATTTTGACCTCCTGTGTTGTCAATATAATTCTTAACTCTTTGACAAAAAGGATGTGAAAAGTTCCAGTATTGTGAATTAACATCCTGATTCAGTTAGGTAGTAAACTGGGTGCTTAATTGGAAGCAGTAGTTATGTTGTAGCAAATGGGATTTTGTGCAAGCACTAAATTAGAAATGTACTGAAAATACCTTCCTGCATCTCAGCCTGAGTTTGCATCTTGCACTCTTCCTAATAAACAGTGTTGTATTGTATGTCAGGGTGTCACATGCCATAAGTCACCTAGTGTTACATGCAGTAAACTGAGCAGAATTGCAAATGAGAACCCCCCCTTTTCTCTACAGAAGGCAGGGGGTTAATTAAGGGCCACATCAGGTTTCTTATGTTGATCAGAACACAAAATTAAATATAGGTTGCATGGTACATTAGTGTGTCTGTCAAAGACTGTGGCTTTGGCCAAGCAATTAAAAGGGGCAAAATATTCTAACTGCATTTTTAACTAGTTTCTTCCAGTCATTAAGCACAGTTATCACATCCATATTTTGTAAATGTAAACCACTGAAGTTCTCCAAAGTCTGTTCTCTGCAGTAGTTTTTATTGATGATTCATCTGAGCTTCATTTCCTAACTGAGAACCCTTGTTGGTCAATTTATTCCAACATAACACTCTCTGCTTGGGTAGTTATTAATCCTGTAATTGTTCATGGCATGCCAGGAATAATTCAGCTAATTATTACAATATGTCTTACTTTGCCATGCTTCTCTATGTCAAAAGGACTTCTGCACATATAGGAAAAAATCAGTTTCCTAATTTCACTGAAGGGATAAAAATTGATTATTAATTCAGCCCAAAATGGAAAATTATATCTATATTTTTTCACTACCCTACACATAATTTCTGCTGGTCTGGATACACTTTTGACAAATATTCTGCTGCTAACTTGAATTGATCCATGAACAGCACTGTGCAGCAGAACCTAGGAGTGCTGCCCTCACTGAACATTAGTTTCAATTAGAAAACAACTCTAACAGAGCATGCTGGATCATAAGAGAAAAGGACTTCATTTTTCTCCAGTTCAACTTGGGTAAAAAAAAAATACTACTGAAAAAGGTGAGATTAAGAGGTCAATAATCCTGGCAAAAAGAAAAAGTAATCAATACATATGTTCTCTATTAAGTACATTATACATACTCTAATGCAGTTAAAATACATATTTCTTTATAAAATGCACTATATTTCATTCTGTGCAGGTGAGTTCCCATCAATAAAGTGCATTTTGTTGATCTTTGTGTTCTTCACAATTGGCAATATATCTGATTTCACTCTAACCTCTCCTTGACCTGAGAAGAATACAATCAGGCTCCTATCATAGAACAGTTTAGGGTGGAAGGGACCTTTAAAAGTCCAACCCCCCTGCAGCAAGCAGGGACATCTTCAACTAGAGCAGGTTGCTCAGAGCCCCAGACAACCTAACCCTGAAAACCCCCCAAGGGATGAGCCATCCATCACCTCTTTGGGCAACTTGTGCCAGTGTCTCACCACCCTCATTGTAAAAGAACTTCTTCCTTATATCTGGTCTAAACCTACCCTCTTTTATTGTAAAACAATTTGCCCTTGTCTTACTGCTGCTATAGGCTCTACTAAATAGTTTATCCCATCATTCTCATAAGTCCCCTTCAAGTACTAGACTTCTGTCTTTATGGACTGAAGTACCATTTGACTTCACAAGAGATGCAAGAAAACTGAGAACACAGGATCAGACTATTTGCTGCTTTATAGTTCTCATTAGCATATTTTCATAGTACAAAACAATGTTCTTAAATTGTATTCTTCTGGGGCACAGAAGATCCCTAGCTCCTAATTAATGAACAACTGTGTGTACACTGACTAGAACAATATTTCACACAGTGGAGTTCCATGCTGTGCTATATTGAAGCAAGGCAGGATATGTGAAAATGAGAAGCACATAAAAAGTTGTTAACTTTTATTCTAGTGAGAATTGTCCCAGAACATTGTTCTCACTGTGAACTTCCTCCAGAGAAGATGTCTCATTCAAGGCTTCATATGCTGCTTATGTTCCACCTAGGGACTTATCCAGAGATGTACAAAACAATTTGGAGAAGCTTCTGAATGGAGATGGATTTAAAAATAAAGAAGGAAGAAAATATAACTTTGAAGCCAAAGGAAAAGAACAAATCAACTCAAAATTAGCAACTGAAACCAGTGTAAACATTCCTGTTACCGTGACAGCTGCTACCTCGACTGATAAAGGAGGTTTAATTGGGGAAGTCTAGAAGTACAGTGATAAATCTGAATGAGCCAGACTCAGGAGCAGTGATTGCAGCAAACTACTTTGCTCTAAAGAAAACACTTAACCTGCAGGACCCAGTTGATTTCAGTGACCAGATATAGCCAACACTTTGGTTTGTTTGCTTTTGTGGGGTTTTTGTTTGCTTGTTTTGAGAAATCTGCCCAGACACCAAAAAGTTTGAACCTCTGAGTTGGGTAAGGTTTTGAAAAACCTTTTCAAGTCACATTCATTATTGACACACACACACACACATAGAGACTTGATGTCTGTGTGGTTTATCTGAACTGAGCTTCAAAGATGGGATGGGAAGGAACTTTCTTTCAAGATATTGCTACCATTTTTAATTGATGCTTCCAAGTAGTGTCTCACTGGGAAACACAGTCATGATATTTTGGTACCTAGTGATGTGAACAGGAATAAATACAGAAGAAAAGACTTTAAGTCTCAAATAAACCAAACCAAAACAGAAAAGACAAATGTTAGGAACTACAAAAACTCTTGGGAACAAAGCTCAAGAAATAGAGAGCCATGACAGCAGTCTGTCTCTGAGTATAATTCTATCTTTAGTCATTCTAAATGCTGTAGTGTCTAGACACTGTGAATACTCTGCTTAAATTACTTGTGTCGATTTTCCCTTTCCTACTTGTAATGTGACAACCATTTGTGTGGATTGTCTGGCTCATAGCTCCTAAATGAGTTCTGATAATGTCTAGTGTATGCAGGTGACTCACACCAGCCTTGGATTGCCTTGAGGCCCTACCTCAGCAGAGATGACCCATGGGGAGCCAGGTAGATAGCTCAGCCCCAAGCTGTCCATAAGCCACAGACCAAAGGGCAGTGCTGCATCATTCAAAGAACAGAAACCTGAGCTGAGCCTTGAAATCTCTCAAGAAATAATATGCCCTGACTCTCAGTACAAACCAGTTCTTGCCCAAGAAAATAAGATAGGGACAAACTGGAGGGTTTCAATGTCTTTTTCAGCCAACAGCCTTGTATATGCAGGCAATTCTAAGACCAGCAGAAAGAAAGATATATTGCCAAAGATGAATATTCCAGATGGTATAGTCCATAGTCATGTAAATCAGAGGATAAATGGCAATCAGACATAACCTTGCAAACAGTCAGGTAAATCAGGGGATAAACAGCCTAGAATATGGGCTAGGAGTGGGGGGGAGGTTGCTTCTGCATTGCTACATCTTGTCTACCTGGAGACCCTTCCTTTCTTGGCCAAAACACTGGCCAAAGTCACAGCTCTGGTACTGAGAGCCCTTGCCTGGAGAGGGGATAAGCAAGTATTTAACATGCTGTAAGTTTGTAACCTCAGGCAATTAACTAACACACATCTGAAGTTTAGTGTGCAAAATTTTTAGGTTGTTATAGTCTTTTCTTGCTTTTAAGATGAAATAGTGGAGTTTTCCACTGTGTCCATGAAAACCTGCACTAGTGGCATATTAGATCTGTGAGTGAGGTTCAGATGAATCTTTTCTTTTGAGCCTTGCAGTTAAACTTGGAAGAGAAGCTCAAATAAATTGCTTGCTTGAACCTTGCAGTGTAGTCTCTTTACATCCCATCATTCAATAGTTACTTTTCATTTTTCTACAATTCTATTTTGGTCTTTTGTTTTGCTTTGGTTTTGTGTTAAACTAAGGATATTGTGTGCTAGCATGATACTCAGGGGTGAGGAGGTGCAGATCTGCAAAAGTATATCATCCTCAGTGTCACATAGCACAAGATGCTCTTACTTGGTTGAACTTGCAAAGTGAGAAAGCACTCTTAGGAGCACTTCAAAAAGGAGCTGGCTAGAAAACAATGGAAAGCAATCCCATTCTTCTAGGCATTTTGATACTTCCATCTATTTTTCAACTCTGAAGTGAAAAAAATTGTCAATCTCTCATAAAATGGTGAGGAGAGCAGGTGTTCTGAATCTTGGAACATTAGATCATTTCATGTTGGATATGAAAATGCATAGGTTAAAATACTGTTATGAAGTAATGTTGTTAGTAGTGGCCATAGAACATCATGATGCAGCAGGCAATATATTGTACAATCTTTTAATGATAAAACCCATGACTTGCCATAGCAACAGTTTGATACTCAGTATTTCAAATAATATTCTAGAAACTGAACTGCATGCAAAGTTAATGTCTAATAAAATGGTTAATGAAGCTATCAGTTGTTTAGATACAGTAGCAATGCACTGATAAAGTCAGGAGAAGGTCTGTAAGTTTTCCTGTTCAGTTCTTTGTAAACTATGTTCCCATGAGAGAACTCAGTTTTAAACAAAACCACATTTTCCTTTCAAAAAGTACTGCTAAAAACGTTTCAATTTCTTTCTTCTGGAGAGCTGGTGATGTTTGCAAGTTCAAAGAATAACAGCAGTCAGGTCAAATAAGATGCTTGTTAGAAGTACCTAGTCTTATCTCTGCTTCAAATGGATCATGTTTCTTCCAAGGAAAATGCTCAATTATGAAAGCAAATTGAAAAGCAGGAGATAACCCATCTCATATTTACATTGAGTTTAGCTGGGATTCAGCACCCATTGGCTTAATCCTGCTGAACCAGGGTCTTAAGGCTGTGGCAGAGTGGACATGGGAAATGTTCAGGGCTATAATTTCCATTGCCAATAGCAAGCTGCTACCTACTGCAGCCAGTTCAAATCATTGCTTATGAGGTTACAGAGAAATAAGTGTGTATCTATTTGCATATAGATTGTGTATCTGCCAATGTGAAAAACTTAAAAGAATAAGACCAGCAATTTCTGCTGTGAATACTGTGAGAGAGCCTTTCATTTGAAGTACAAGCCTAAAAATCAGGGCTGTTCTTGATTTTGCCTGAAGCTTTCTTTGTGACCTTGAATAAACAATTTAGGACTCTTTTTTGTTTTTTGTTCTAGGGAAAAGCATGTGTGTGCAATCATAAATGTGCTGCTCTAATTGTGCAGAGTTGAAATGTGAAGTCCTTCTTTTCCTTTTCTTCATATCTGAAATAAGGTTAACATCACCTCATTTGCTTTGTGCTAACTAGGATGGTGTTGTGTTGATTCATTAGTTTATCTTTTTTGAGCAGTGCTTTGAAAACCATGTAGGTTTTTGACAATTATATATAAGTATCATCAAAGGCAGGTAATTTTTCTTCCTTGATCTATTCTGCTACATATTTATGCTATTGTTTTTATAATGATATCAGGAAAGAAGATGGATTTGTGTGTGTGTGTGTGTATATGTGGAGCTGATAAAGAACTTCTGAGATGCTCAGTGGGAGGGAGAATCATTCCACTCCTGGATCAAGTTGTACACCATGGCTTGATGAGCCATCTGACCCAGACCTGAGCAGGCACTGTCTTCTGTCTTCTCCCTACCAGGTTTCTGTCCTATCCATATCCATATGGTATGAAGTAAGTCATGGCAAACTCCAGCAGATGCACTGATTTCAATAAGCAGGGAATCAACACTCTGAAATACATCATGAGTGCATTAGCTCCATGGCTTAGTTAGAGTTTCTGGATAAAATGCTAATACTTACCAGTAAAGGACCTTAGTAGATGGTGGTGGACTGAGACTTTGAAGACCTGGCTGAAGTACTCTGAGCAAGTCATGTGTTATGCCTGGGTTTTGACATGGGTAAAATGGACAAATGCTAATAGCCTTAGAGAAATGAGTAATGAAAACTGTTATCATTTATTATTAATGTTACTGTTGTTGTCAGCTGAATTCTGGGAGAAGAGCTAGAAATTCTCACAGCTGATGGACATGATGGAAAACTTCTGCTGATCCTGGAGCTATCTGTACTAAGATATGTAAAATACACCAAAGGAATTGCCTGCCCCATGAACACTGGGTGGTGGGAGATAGATTCTCCTATTCTTATTTAGACTTGGAAGATTGCACTGGAGGCAGTGATACTGCTTGGAGAGGAAGTTCAGTGTTGATATGAGTAAGTGGGAAAGATTCTGGCCTTTCATTGTTAGTGCAGTTATTAAACCATATTTTTCCAATATTAAAAAAAATAATAATGATGCAGGTTCCCAGTTATTGTGCTAGAAATAACTAAACTGCTGTTATCAGTAGCATTTGTACTGACTTTATCTAACCTCCATTATAAACCTTCCCATGTTTTTTGTCCCTGAAAAGCTTCAGGCATCAACTGTGTTTGTGACCTAAACATAATCTCAAACTTGCTTTCAATTATTTCTAGCCCAAGAGGCCTGGACTATACAAACCCAGTCTGAAAACCTGAAAAAACCTCATATTTTTTATTTTTCCTGTTTGACACAAGTTATACATAAAAGCCATTTCAGGGCAAAACGTTTGTCTTTAATATCTGGTATCCTACTATTTCACTTTTTATGTCCTAGCCCTGAAGCTTTGGTGAACCTGGAGATTATTGTTGTAATTATTATTTATAGCTTGCATTGCCACAAAACCTTGGACAGTTGAGCTCCATTTCTGCTAGCTGCTGGATAAGAAAAGCACAAAACTAACCCCTAACAAAGATCCCATACCCTGCTGTGGTGTGGTCACTTCAGAATACTCTGGTATCTTAATATTCTTTCCTATTCTGCATGTTCCACAGCCACTGAGGATCCTTTGGAACAGAGAGAGGATGCCCAGTGATGTCAAAGTGCAAGCTTTTAAATAGGTGTAAATGGGTATTTTTATCTGTACATTGTCTGCCTGTGAAACATCACTTAATTTCAATTTGATTGGCCTCCTTTTTCAAATGAAATGTTGATGTTTTTCTGTGATACTTTTTCTGACTGTATAAAATGGAATACGTTTTATTTCACAACGGGTTTTGATGCTTGCCACAATAGATTGTACAAAACCTAATGGTAAATAGAGATAGTTTAGTCCTGTCTTAAAGATAAAGTACTAAGAAATTGGGTCCATCACTGTCATTTTTCTCAGAGATTCCTCTCATCTGTCACAACACAGTAGTTATGAAAAATGAAACCATAAATTCAATTTAGAGGGCAATTTGCAGCTAATCTTTGGAGTAATTCCAGTGTGAATAATGCAGCAATTTGGATGCATGGTCAGTCAATTCTGTCTCTGATTTATTAGGATTTACAATTTTTTTTTTCTTTCATTAATGATAATTACCCAAGAAGAGAAAATAATTTCTCCAAAATTATCTATCTTCACATCTGTGGTCTCAGTTTTGAGAAAGGCTGCAATGTTGTTTAAACTTATTATGAGAGGAGGGGGGGGGAAAGCTTTTTACAAGAGATATATGAGGTATTTAAATTCTGAACTGTATCTCTTTACAGCACATGTGTGAACTGATCAGCACTGGTTTATAGCTGCTTTTATATGACTCCCATTAGAGCTAACATTTTGAATATCTCAGCATAAGGACACTGGGATTTGCTATTGATTTTCCACACTTCTTACACCTTGAAGATTGCATTAAAATCCAGCTCAAGCAAGAGTGACATTTTTTGTTCCTATTTAAAAGTCAAATTTATTATCTGAGACTTTCTACTTATTAAATCCCCACTTTTTCTGATACATTATTTATGGATACTTTTCCCCCCCCCTATATCTTTCCTTCAGTTCTCAAGGTCTTCTCTTGACAGCATCTACAACAGATACATACAACAGATATTACCCATATGTTTGTGCCTCTGTGTTGCTAATGGTGTGTGCAAGGGG